>CM032335.1:60705290-61411141 GCA_019022515.1 Quercus aquifolioides | reverse complement strand
TGGGACAAATTAGTCTTCCATAAAGACAAAAGAGGCCTAGGATTTAAAAAATCTAAAGAGTTCAAAAAATTGCAAATTTTCATGAATGGTGGAGAGGGACAACTTATGTATGAATCTCCTTAGATGCAAATATAATATAGAGATGACTGACTTTGAAGGAATCCAAAAAAAAAAAAAAATTCCCCAATACAGAAAGCAAAATTCCCCAATACAGAAAGCAATAAAGGAAGCCAAAACATTGGTTACAAAAGATGCCTACTGCGTGTTAAAAGATGACTCTTCTTTAATGTATAGCTGCACCCCTGGATTCCTTAGTTGCCTAAATTCAAACCTAAGCAAAAAATATGAGGATGTTGATCGGATTCCTATGATGGAATCAAATCTTTTCAACATTGAACTGAATTGCTAGAAAATTCACTTCCTCCAAGATTTCTTTGATCCAAAGTCAATCCAAGCTATTCCTAGGATTCTTGTTCCAATGTGTCACCAGCTTCTGCCAAAAGATACCTGCAACAACCAAGATGAAAAAGAAGTTATATGATAAACAGAAAAAATTAAGAGTGATTATTCAAAAAATGAAAATAAAAATCACTTTGGCAAAAAAAAAAATTTTGAAAAAAAGACAAGAGTATGCATAGGTAGACATATAACTAACAAAAGTATGCATAGGTAGACAAATAACTTTAGTAATTTAAATGAAACTAGAGTAATTTCATGGAAATTTAACATCACCACTACCATTCATACCATTAACTAAAATAACTACAGAATTTTGAAGTTTCAACTTGTATAAAGTTCCATACTTTGGTTTGCACCAGATGCCACTGGAAACCACATATGACATATCTAAAGCATTTTTAGGCAAAAGGCATAAAGATCTTCTAATTTATCAGCATCTTCCGTGTTTTACATTTATTAACATGAAAAAAATCTCTACTACTCAGAAGATTATCATTGTACATAGGACAAGAAAGGGGTATGGTACACGACTTGACATGTGGTATGACGTGATTTATGCTTATATACATTGCTCAGTAAAAACTCATAAAAGACTAAGGTAATACAAAGTCTGAATATTTATAAATGTAGCCCTCTTTGAGTGGACATAGGCAATCAAAAATATTTACAAATGGAGCTTCAACTATTGGAGTTCAATGTAATAGGTGAGAAATATCTATAATTGAATACAAAAATGTACACAACTGCCTCTTACCATATTCAAAGCATATCCATGGAGCACAACACAAAAAATCAGAAGAATAACAAATTGCAGTAAAATTAATTCATCAACTGACTAGTTATCTAATAATGTCCTACTGGAAGATGCATTGTCCGACAATGTCCTACTAGAGTTGTATTCTTGGCTAATATTCTTAAAAACGTCTTTCATTGTTAGCCTTCCATCTGGTTATTTTTTTACACAGCGTCTTGCCAATTTATAGGCATTTGCGAGCTTCAACTTTTCTAGTTCTGCGGGAGCTGAAGGGCGCTGGTCCAACACATCTTCATCAGCAAATGAATATTTCTTTTTTTTTTTTTTTTTGAAAAATCAAATGACCAATTTGATTCCTTCTTCTGACATGATGAAACCATACCTTCTAAATACTCTCCATGGATGAGTTCCAATATTAGAACTCCAAAACAATAGACATCAACTTTTGGAGTCAAAATCATTGTTCCAACACATTCTGCAAAGACAAAGACAACAATCCAACATTAGTTATAATCTAAGCCCTATAGTACTTCAAGAAAATAATAACTATATTACCAGGCGGAATGTATCCAGGTGTGCCTGCACATCGTGTCTCATATGGGGTATTAAAATCCACTAGTCTGGCTAGCCCGAAATCTGATATTTGGGGCTCGTATTCATCATCCAACGAAATATTTTTGCTATTTATATCATGATGGATAAATTGCCTTTTGCAATGATGGTGCATATAAGATATCGCTGCTGCCACACCTTTGATGACTTTAAAACCGACTAGACCAATTTAGGCCTCTAGCAGTGTCTTCATTTCTCAACACATTTGCCAAGCTTCCCTTTTCAAAGTACTCATATATGAAAAATGAGACCCTTCTATGTATGCAATAACCATAAAGCTTTACAATGTTTCGATGTCCCGTTCCCTCCAGTGCTTGTAGCTCCTTTAAACTTTCCTTGTCATATCCTCTACCATCAGGCAAGCCATGGAGTTTCTTGCCAGCTACATTGCCAATTGATTCCAACTGCACTTTGTATACACTCCCTTCTCCTCCAATACCAATGCAAAATTTGTTATGAAAATCCTCCGTGACTTGAATTATTTCGTCAAACAATTTTTTTCCTTTAGCAGAAGATTGAATGGGGAGGTCGTCTTCATGAACTTCACCTTGTTGGTGAATCTCACCTTCTTCTATTATCTGTTCACCTTGTAAGTATTTTTTTTCTTCCATAGATCAAGTAAATTACAATGAAAATGAATGGTACCACTCCCAAAGAACCAAAAATAAATTAAATGACATAAATTCTACTAGCCAAAACATGATGGTGTTTCTTGGAGGCACGGCTGCACTGTGTCATCCCTATTTGATTGCCACATAATCCTTTATTCCCCTCCAATGCTTCAATGGGAGCAAGTAGAAATGCTGCACTGTTGGGAATAGGGCCTTGCAATTGATTGAATGAGACATCAACATACATTAGCCACCATATCTTCAAAAGAAGAAGGAATTTCACCAGAGATGTTGTTGTGGGAGATGTTCAGCATCACTAAGTTTTGCAAAATATCTATATTGCTTGGAATTTCCCCTTCATGACAGCTGTGACTCAAATCTAGCTAACACAATTGTGCAAACTATACTAGCTGATCAGGAATATTTTGATTGAACTTATTGTAACTCAAGTTCAAGTAAATAAGTTGTGTGAAATTACCCAAACATCCCGATATGGCTGGCTAAACATGTTGGCAGACAAGTCCAAAAAGAGAAGCTTTGTTAAAGCTCCTAATTCTTGTGGAATGATGCTGGAAAGTTGATTGCCATTCAATAGCAGCTTGAAAAAGGATTTCAACTTCCCAAGTTGCCTAGGAATTTCCCCAACCAATCTATTCCAAGACAAGTCAAGTACACCTAATTGGGTTGAGTTTCCTATTATTGCTGGTATGGTGCCAGTGATGTTGTTATACGCAATAAGGAGCATATTTAGGTTCGGACAACTTGCCCAGTTGCTTGAGATTTCACCAAAAAAATTATTATGGCTAAGATCAATAAAATTGAGCCGCGGATAGGCACCAAAATCTTCAGACAGATTTCTACTCAATTTATTTCCTTTCAATTGTAACCTCAACAAGGTAGAGCAATTTCACAAGCTTTTGGGTATTTGACCACTGAATTGGTTGTGGCTTGCAGTGAACTTTCAAAGTAATCCACCTCGGTAGATATTTTGAGGCAATGAACCAGTGAAGTAGTTCATATCGAGTATCAATGCAGTTAAATTCACCAAGTTTCCCAACTCTTGAGGAACGGTTCCAAATAGTTGATTATCACGAAGGAACAAAGTTTCCAAATTCATCAACTTACCAATTGAAGCAGGCATTGGTCCAGTAAGTTTATTTTCATGTAGTTGTAATCGTTTCAAGGAATTTAAATTTCCTAGCTCCTCAGGAATATGGCCAGAAAGATTATTTGTATTGACATGAAAAAGTTTAAGTTGGCCAGGAGAACCTATGGAAGCTGGAATTGAACCGAAAAGACTATTGTTTTCAAGACTTAATCTAATCAAAGATTTCATGTTGCTAACTTCATGTGGAATTGGGCCTGAAAGTAAATTGCAAAATAAATGTACTAATGTACATTTTGTAAGGTTCCCAAAGGTGGAAGGGATTGGACTTGTTAGGCACATAATAATCCATATAAGTTTGAACTGCATGTTTAACATGATGAACTTGTGAATTTGATGATGAACATGATGGGTATGCATAGTTGATACCATAGTTATGTGATGTTATGTGTTTACTGCCTTTTAATGATGTGATATGCTTGTTGCCAAGATAAGATGAGATGACAAAGTATGTTGGATGTTGTATATGCTATACAATGAGATAATGGCATGTCTATCTAGATGAATGTTAGATTTTGCATGTAGAGAAGATGGATGCTATGTGATGATAAGATACATGTGATGTATGATGATATAACATGCTTAGATGAATGTTAGGATGTGATTGTTTACCATGACAATGAAATGTTGACAAGATATGATATGACATGATAGATGAATGGTAGGTTGTATGCTAGATGCATGTTATGGTAGACCTAGAGTGTGTGTGTGTGTGTGTAGATAACCTATAAGAGGACTCTTTGATAGACTTAAGATATAGAACACAATTAGTGGAGGCAAACCTAATGGACAGGTGGGATTAAGTGCCTAATACCTTCCTATCCCCATGCCTAAAATCTGGACACATGATTTGGTAAGATTAGTCCCTCCACAAGAGGTGCTCATATTTATGGTTCCTATACCTAATTTAGGTGACAACTCCATTTACATACCCTCTACCTCGGTCTACTCTACCAAGGCATACTCTCCAAGCCACATCACGAACGCTTGTGCCCGCACATGACTTTTTTCTTTGGATGCTATTTGGTTACTGAGGAACCATATTTTTCATATTATGGCCAACCTAACATTATGAACATTGCTAGTAGCATTGGAAGTAGGGTGATGGAATATGTGTTGGCTTTGGCTAATGTGAAACCTTGAGAAAACTTAAATTTATGGAAACCACCTAATATAAGATAAATCAAATTGAATGTGGATGTTACTGCGAGAGACCACGCCTCTAGCCCAAACCTTTCGAATTCAGTTTGGTATAACCTGCACAAATGGGTGAGGTCATGTTGGTGGCTCTCAAGAATGGAGGTTGTACTAATGTTATTATCCCTTCTAGATTAAGAGTTTTAGAATGAAGTGGCCACTTATATTAATATAGAAAATAAGAAATTGAAATTGAAAGAATACATCTTTATTAATAAATTGAAATTGCATATCTCTTGAAAATAACTAAAAAATACATGGTTTTGATATTAGATACAATCTAAGAAAAATACATAACTTTGATAAACTCTAATCTAGGATATGCACAAGTTATTTGAATTGAAGAATCCTAGAACATGCAAAGAGTAAGAAAACCTAGATCTAACATGCTAGCAATCAAGAACACATGAAAAACTTGAAAATAAAACATGCTTGAATCTAAATAACTAGGGAATAATTAAAAAGAAAGGTTTAGAAACCTTACTTGCATGCATGAGCACTCCCGAACACCACAATTAATTAATCAAATTTTACCAATTTTGCTTGGAATCAATAAATGCCTTTGTCTCTAGATTGAATTAAGTAATGTAACCTCACGATAAGCTATATCATCAATCAATAATATTATGACACATCATAATTTAAATTGGAATAAAAATAGACCAATTATAATGAAAAAGAGTTCATAGTCATGTACGTTCATAATCTAATTTATGCAAGTTATTTTTTTTTTATACAATTAAAACTTATTTATTTGATCACTTTCAATCAGATTGTACGAAAAAAAAAACTTATTCTGAAATTTTTTTTAAATAGAACTTAACTACTGATTCAGCAATTTTAAACAGGTCGGCTTTAGAAGCTTTCAAAAATTAAATTCTTTTTTTTTATTATAAAATGTATGGGCACGTTTTGCAGTCCAAATTTGAAATGTAAGGGATGTTGGCCCAATGAGTCCAGTACAATAAATTTGTAGAGAGTAGGTCAAAGAACTAGGCCCTAATGAATTTGACAACGGCTAGTATGGATTCAGAAGAGGATCAAGCAAGAACGAGGCACACATAACTGAATGAATTCATTATCCGAAGAGGTAAATCTTGCTATAAATCAATTAAACTAATTACAAGTGCAACTTTGATTGCTACAGTATTCTCTCTCTATTTTTCCGATCTCTCTCTCATGGAGGGTCTCTTACATTATATAGATCCCCTTGGACCATCTTGATCCTACACTTGTTGATCATTTAAGCCCTCACTTGAGTGCCTGTCCCATCAGACACTCTCTTTGACTTTCTGTGAGTGGTGGTAGCCAAGGTAGCACTGTTCAGGGGTCTTCTCCACATAAATGCGGCCAGAAAAGTAGCTGCAGTGCATTTAATGCGGTGGTAGCAGCTTTCCCTCAGATATTTTCGAGTTTCCTTCTTTCTCGTATGTTCATGAGGCACGTCCCTATCCTTGGAACTTCTTGGAGGGTCACTCTAATCGCTGGAGCACATACTTGAGCTGCATTCATCATATCCGAGGAGGAATTCCTCCTCGGACCACCTTTCATTCGTTCTTCACTCATGAGACTCTAAACTGGAATCCCTCATAACTATTTGTTCCTCCTCGGACCAGTCACGTTTTCGGTCAAGGCCCAAGGCCCAATATATGATTTGGGCCCTTAGCCCTACATAAAATATTCGGCATAAAAATACAAAAAAATAAATTATAAAATTCCAATCACCTAGATTCACTTATATAATAGAAAAAGAAAATGGAATGTTCAATTGTCTCCGGCAAGTTCTGATCTTGGTGCTCAACTCTGAAGAGAGAAAAGAATAGGAGAAAGTGACGAAGTCACAGAGTGGATGAAATTAAAGAAAAAATTGCATTTACTCCGTGACTTTAAAAAAAAAAATATATATATATATATATATATATATTTAATTTATTTTCAGCCTTTGGATTGCAATTTGTCCACATGTCCTACATCCATATTAAAATGGGAGAGAATGGAGGGATTTTAAATGAAAGGGGAGCCGGACCCCCTTTGTCCACATACCCCCATACCTAAGACAGATTGTCAAATGATCAGTATTCTTACTATTTTGGATTTTCAGAAATGTTGAATGGTTAATGACCAATGTATGTAGGTAATTGTTGGCTGAGTAGATTGACTTCTGGCACAGATTCTTATTAGCGGTTCATTGAAACTTTATGGAATTGTAGGATGAGAGACTCAATCCGTTTGGATTATTTGCTGAAAGTTGGTTAACATATAATTATACCTAGATAAAAAAGTTATACCTAGAAAAAAATGAGGTTTTAAAAAGTTGTACATATAAGTAAATAACCTAAAAGCTAAATGAAAAAACTGCATTGAAACGCACCCTAAGCAAGGCAAAGCCCCTAGCACCTGTAATTTCTTAGCTGAAAACAAGCTTAAAGATGCTAGTATTTGCATTTTTTCTGCTTAGAGTTCTAGCCTCGAACTTGCTATGCTTACTCTGTATCTTGTGCTTGTACTTTTTTTTAACCTTCTATTTTGGGATTATATGATATATCTTAATGTTGCATGGACAAAGCCTTTCTCACATTGATATGCTCTGGAAACTTTTATAAGGGAACATTTACTTGGAATCTCGGTGAACTGTAGTTGCTCTTCCAGCAAGCATGTATTTTTTAACCAGATAGAAGTTCAAAAAGAGTTTACATAAGTTTTCCTATATTTTTGTAGGACTTGGCCTTTTGAAAACCACCCTTTCACTGGATGCCTGATAATGAAAGTTCTGAAAAGTCTTGGCAGTGTGTGTTGTGAAGTGCTCCAGTTTAATATTTAACTGATCATGAGCTGTAAACATCAGTGTATTTGTTTGCTATACCATTTGTACCAAAAAGAAAACTGTAAATTACTAATGAGATAGATCTGTAATTTCTAGTACAATGCATAACCGGTCCAATTACTATGCAAATAACCATTACTTGCACGGTTACGAATTATTAAACATAAGTTGCGTGGTATGATTTGAAGTTCATATATAGAATCTGTTAATAACAATTATTATCTGGCGTAATTGCAGCCATCCATCATAAATTGTGAGGCTATTTGCATTGTATATCGTCAACTATAAAATGACAATCCAAGTCCTAGTTTGAGATTAATTTGCAATATCTACCCATAATCCAAATTAGTGTCCAAATTAATATTACTGAAGGTAGATTGATCTCTAAATTAGGAGGTTGATTATAGAATTATTGTTGTTTATGATAAATGTTGCAAATGTCTTCATAGGTTAGGAGGGCCGGGACAGTATCATCCATTAATATGTTAATTTAGACATTGATTTGGTGGATGGGTTGAGCATTTCAAATTAATCTGGAATTGGGTTGTCGATTTTTAGAATTCGGAAATCTCTCTTCCTTAGGCGTTGCGATTTTATGTTTAGTAGCTTTGGGCTAGTGAAATCTTTGGAGGTTTGGGTATCATAATTTATAACTAGAAAGGGAAAAAAGGATCCTCATGGCCCAACGAATCCTTCAACATAAGGATTCTCACAAATTTTTAACATATTTTAAAAAATTGTCAGTCAGCATTGCAAGGTTCTGTCAATTTGTTTTATCTATTTGTATTGAATTATTACTAATTATAATTATGAGAAAATATAATTTTTGAAAATCTATTTATTATATATAACTTTATACGCCGGCCTAAGATAATTTGAGGCCTAAGGCTAAAATTTTTAAATGGCATTTTTATATCTAAATATCACTTAAATAATATTTAGTTCATTTTTTATATTATAATTTTTTTTTATTTCAAATTTATTAGTAATTATTATTTAATAATATAACTAATTCAGTGAGCAAGTGATACTTACGATATAGATTTTACAAACTAGCGTGTCACCAATAAAAATAAAAGTAAAAAGGTTATTCAAACATTCATTTATTAAACTGTTTAAGTGGCACCAATCATATTCCTGTCACATCAATTTGTAAGTTTTTTGTTGTAAAATTTGTATTAGTTGATGGTGTTTTGGTTGTATTTCTATTAGTTCATATTTTTTTTGGGAGAAAATGCTAAAATTATTACAAATTTTACTACAAAAAGTATACAAACTAATGTGACAGTTCAACAAAAAAATAATTGAGTATTAAATTACTTTTTTCTGATTGGTGACATATCAATTTATAAGACCTATGTAATAAAACTTTTAATATACTAGTATAACTCTAATATTTTGGTTGTGAATTTTGGTTGACCCTAGGACTACATGTGCTCAACTCTTTATTAATGGGAGATAGCTTATACTGGGGTATATTCTTGAAATCATCAATGACATTGTTCACCAACATATACAATCTGTACATCCAGGAAAGATGGCATAGATTCAAAACTTTAAATAAACAAATAGAACTTCAAAGAGAAGCCTAAGCCCCTTTGCCTATATGAAGAAATGCCTTGTAAGATGATTAACTCTGGTATTGACAAAAATGGCCACATGGGAAAACTATATAAATAAAATTACCAAACTCTCAATTCTAGAAAAATTAAAATTATAAAAAAAATGGAGTAAATACTCAGGGCTTCCTCAAGGCAGATGCTGCACCCATCACAACAGCCAAGACAATACCAAGACCAGCACCGAGGGAAGCACCCACAGCTGCAGCTGTTAAGGAGGATGCCTTGACCTGAGCATCTCTACTTGCTTCTATAACCATTGCTTGTTCTCGTGCTAACTCCACCATAAGTCTATCTTTAGCAAGTTCCTTTAATTTGAAAAAAGAAAAACATTAAAATTAATATTGAAAAGAAAACCATATGAACAACAAACCACAACACATATTACAACATGGTTATTAATAGAACCAGAGAGCATCAAAGTAACCAGTAAAATGGCTTTTCGGATAATCAACTAAAGTAGAACCAACATATAAAAAAGATTGCAGAAGTATATGACCTAACCAACAACAACAAGTCATGAAGTTCCTCAATGACCTAGACTAGATTCATGCATGGGTGATTAATGCAATCCAGCGATAATGAAATCATTCATGAAACTCTCCAATATTCTAAACACCCAATTTTTTTTAATCAACCCTTGTTGCAGACCCCCTCCCTCCCCCACCCCTAAAAAAAATCATAAAAAAACAAAATTCAATGCCCAAATTCATTTTTGAATATTGTCAGCAAATTCAACACCTCTTGCTACTACCTCAAAATTTGTGCCCATAGTCATAACTTAACACAAAACCATTAGTAAGAAGGGGTTCAAACATTATATTCTGTTAATACAAAATCAATTTAAATGCTTTTACCTGGAAAGAGTCTTCCTCTTGGCTACGAAGCACACGGTGGATTAGCTGACAAAGAGAGGCAACACCCTCCACTGAAAGAACAATATCTTTCTTCTGGAAAGGCCTCCGAACAAGATTGATCGGGGCAAAAATAAGTTTTTGAGCACCCATCCTCCCATCAGAATCTCCGCCAGTTGCACCCCAAGACAAAGAAGCACTTGCAACACCAGGCATAACATATGGACAGGAATTGATAACTCCAGTTGAGCTTAAAGATGCTTGGTATGCCTGCACAACAGCATCTATTGCTGCTTTTTGCTGATGTGCACTGACAGAAAATTTGTTTGTTATGGCAAGAACCCAAGGGATTCCTAGAGCTTTGGCCTCATCCAACAGAAGAGAAAGGACTGGCTTCTGTTGTGACAAATCTGAGTGATTGTATCGAGGTATTTTATGGGACAGGTTATGCACAAGAACAATCAGATCTGTCTTCCGACTAAGATCACGAATTCCCATCCATAGTTCATCTCTGAAACGAGAAACTTCCCTATTCAGATCCTGCAGTGAAAATAATTAAATAAATATATGAACAGGGGGAGAGAAATTAAAGACAAAAAGTCGAGAAATATACTAATAATAACCATGAGAGAGAGGATAAACACATGAGAAATCCTTCTCGACCTAATCAGATCAATGATATAATTAGAAGCTGAGAGCATACTCTGCCTAAACTCCATCTATCCTAATGTTAGAGGCCTTATCTCATCAAAATCATTAACTAGCATGAAGCATCTACATTGCTCCATGAGTTGGTAAATATAAACACTTCAACAAGGTCCTTTTCAATGTAAACAACTTAACAACCTCTGGTAGAAGAGTGTCCACCTCCATCCATTCTTTATGGCAGGAGAAAGTATCCTGTGAACTACAGTTAATTGGCTCCCCACAAGTGAACTAATATCAAGCATGTCCAACATGGATTATCAGGGTCAAAATGTGGGTCACTACTTTTCTTTATTTGTAAGTTATACATGCAAGTGGATCTCAAACCCACAACCTTATCCTCCACCTTACTCTTACAAGCAGGAGGTGCCATTTGAACTAAAACTCATTGGCATGCTTGGGTCACACGGAACAGCTTGATCAGCTATAAGTGTAGTATGGTACAATTGGTAGAAATTACAGCAATTTTTTTTTTTTTTTTTTGATAGGTAAGAAAAAATATTATTAATAAAGGACTTCTTTATGCAAACAACATAAAGCAGCCAAAAATACAAAAGAAAACAGAAACTATATACAAGAAAGAAGCGTATCTACAAACAACAGGTGAGATTCACTAGATGTAAGTCCCCAAACCCAAGACCAATCAAATAAGGTGCCAATGTTAAAGTGTAATAGAGGAGAATAAAAATGCCCTATAAACAAGTAACATCTTTTACAGTAAAAAAAAAAAAAAAATGAATACCTGCAAATTTACCCCTGCTGAAACACAGTAGCATAAACCACCAGCAATCCCTTCTTGATCATCACTCTCAGGAAGCTTATTCTCAACATTGGCATTAGTGTTTACTCTACTTTGACTAAGTATTGCCTTAAGAAGAGAAGTTTTACCAGCACCCTACATGGCCCATAAGTCATGTGTCACTATATAAATAACCCAAAAAAAAAAAAAAAAAAACATCTTTTGTAAATCATATTTTTCATATATATTTAAACATCAGTACCTCAAGGCCAAGTAACCGGACCCTACGAGTTCTGACATGAACCTCCTTAGAGGCAGTAGCAAAATCACTGGTGCAGAACACAAAAAAATCATTCAAACCTTCAGGGCGAATAATTTTTTCATCACGAAAGGAACCTGAAGTATTTTCATGATTGAGATGGGCAGCATTTGAATCAATAGAAGAAAACAAAGGCATCAATGGATCTGCCACTATCTGATGCTTTGGTGGTTGTCTCAATGGCGCTCCAACCAAAACTCGCATTTGTTGTAATTCTTGCTCCATTTCACAATATGAAGAATAATTCGGAACTGAGGGGAATGATTCCACTCTAGTAGAACACCTGAATAGGATAAATACAAAATCATGATGTATCTCAAACCAAAAGACATCCATGGAGGTTCTGGGAAAAAAAAGAAAAAGGCTACACTACCCACCCATCCACGCCCCCCCGCCCCCCCTTTTTTTCATTCTCAAGCTCCGCCCACACGTATGCATATGGACAGGTGGATAGTAGAGTTGTGTTACAGAAGAAAATATGCTATCAAAATTATGTTGGCCAAAAACAGAACAATTGAAAAGAAAAAACCATAAACACTGCACCAAGTGTCAGGACAACTTCAACAGCAAGACATGGAACTCAATTAGATACCATTTCATAAAACTCTAATGGCCATACAAAATCCACTACTGTGAACCAGAAAGCACCATTTGTCAAAATGGGATGTTGATCATTCTCTCTAAAACATCACCAACAATCTCAAATGACTCATAGCTTCTGTAGTGTTACCTTCCTAAGAATACTCTCATTCACAAAAATACTCGGGTGTTAAAAATAAATAAACAAATATCAAATCCTGTAGATAAAGTTGAAACAAAATAAGAGCTGAACAATGCCATATGGTAATATTCTCCACCTATGGCTAACCTAGTTTCTCAATTTTCTTGGGCCTAGCAATTGGCAGTTGTGAGTAATACAAACTGACTGGGGTCAATCCCACAAAATCCTTTTCTCAACCAATCAAGGAGAGGCTGCTGGAGCAAATAAACACATATACTTGATAATAAACACAAAGCTAAACCAATCTGTGGGGAATATATATATATATATATATATAGTGGTTCCATTTTGTCTCATGTGGCATATATGGCATATATGGCATGAATGAAACATGAGATGCTTTGAGGGCCAAGAGCTCAACACAATGAAGTTTTTGTTTTTGAAGTCATTATATGAGTGGCCAACATGCTCAATGTTTTCTTCAATTAAGGAGCTCCCAGATTTCACGGACTACCTAGGCTCTAGATAACTGTTGTGTTTTTTCTGGTTTGTTTTTATTTTCTTTAGCACTCTTTTCTTGTATACATCCCATGTACTTGATTTGAATTTTTTTTTTTTAATAAATTTATATACTTATAAAAAAAATATTTGAAAACCCCACTATTGAATTACACATTCTATTGATTCTTAACATATACATAGCATGCCAAATTTCATGTCAATCATATATTACTTACTACATGTCTATAAATTCATGTTTAACATAAATTTTTAAAATAGGAAAAATTTGAAAGCAAAACATTTTATAAATAAGATAGTTATTGACATCTAATCATCTTGATAATATGCAAGCTTGGAGATTTAAAGAAGACGGCATAATCCAACGGTAGATTTGTCAAAAATACTAATCCAATACAAAGTTATATTAACAATATTTACAGTAAGTGTAGCTTGAACCTATATAGTAGTCACTAGAATAAAGAATGTGCAATTCACTTTGCAATTTAATTTATGATGATCATGAGGCAATGCTCCAGCAACAAAAAAGCTTAGAAGATAAATATTCCTTTAATGTGATCCCTTAATGTATGAACGCACTCAATAGAAACCGGTACAGAAGTGAAGAGCATATTGGTCAGGTCAAAGCTCTAACAGGTGTAGCAAAGAAACAACTGAATCAAGAAACATTAGTGAGAAGCATATATTTAAAAAAGGGAAGGGAAAAAAAATGGTCGCTGCCAAAAGTATCAGGAAATTAGGTCTTTGTGTTCAGTTTAGGTGATCTATAAAACACGACAACAATAACCAAGCCTTGGTAGTCAGTCCTAAAGGTGATCTAAAAAAGACACTGATCATGAATGATGATATGCATGATGACAATGAAGCAATCCTGGCAGGTTGCACTAAAGTCATCGTATCCTAATATATCATATTGGATGTGCTTAATTGTAAAATTAATTCACAAAAGAAGGGTGGGGAGAGCCATAAAAATTGCAAAGGACCATACCAGTTACCATTCACTTGAGCGTGAACCAGTGTACACAGATGCAACCCAAATCCAGTGATATCGACTTTTAAAGGTTCTCCATTCTTCCCGCCAGGTACTCCATTCCATCCAAGAGGAGCAATTGAAGTAGCTGTGCGAATAACTGGAGACTCTACAATATGCCCAAGCTCTACAGAGCCTGCAACTGAAAGACCAAGCCACTGCTGCAGATGTGTATACTGCTGCAGTTGCTCCATTCCCAAGAAAGATGAAGGATTATCACCCATGCATAGGTCAAAGATTCTGCAACAACAACAAAAAAGACAATTCCATCAAATATGAGACTTATGAATCCTGAAATTTCTTGCTAATTATGATTCCAAAAATGACCATCCACTGTTACATATCCAAGTAGAGACCGCAAGGAACTATATGATTTCAAGATCTTCTTGAAAAAATTTATTTAACTTGCATTAGTGAGAGGGTGAATAATTGTAGTTTATTGACAAACTTAAACTGTTTTATATGTTTTAAAACACATTGAATAAATCTTACTACAGTATTAGCAATCAATAATTTTACTAACAACCCTTGAACTGCCTATGAAAATTCCTTGGTCCAATACCAGGGAAATTATGCAAACAAGAACCTACCAACCAATGTAAACATTGACAACCAATTTGGTCGAAAAAGGGAACAAAATACAAGCACAACTAAATTGCATGATTAACTCATTAACAAATGTAATAGGTATATTTTTTAATAAACACTGATCCACACCTCTGAAATCGGAGCCTATATGACCTCATAGAATGCGATTGAAGCCGTTCCCTTAATTCCGCAATCACAGATCTGACCTGAAAATGTCTTTGCCAGAAGAAAGTAAACAAAATGAGAGATCCCAAAAGATACTACTACCAGCTACCACTCAGTATCACAAAAGGCTGTTGAAATCATAAGATTTAGGCCGCAGAATTATTAAAAATCTTGCCACCCCCAACCAAGAGAGAGAGAGATTTCTAAACAAAGGAAGACATACCGATGTCAACTTCGAATACTCAGCACCTGATAGTGATTCTACTGATGAATTCCCCAAGAGATAAAGCTGTAGTAAATAAATAGATTCCAATGAAGTCAATAAAATAAAAATCAAACACACCAAAATACAGACCCGATATAAAGAACAGATGTGTGAAGACTGAGTTCAAGACAACTATTATGGCAAACAACATGTAATGATGCCTCTGATGTTGGAGAGAGAAAAGACAAGTACACTAATACCTCGCGCAATAAAATATTAATTGCCAGCGAAATTTACTTTTACATAAATTACTCTCAAAGACTGTGTCGAACTTGTTTGGAGGTAGAAGACTAGAAGGCAGCCACTTGTGTTGGAATTTAAAAGAGTTGGGACCTCTCTGGTCATTTCACAAACTTATAAGCAGTGGAGGGACAAAAAGGTAATTCCCAGGAACTCAAACTTACTAGCAAGTCAATAATGTCACAAACAAATGATCAGAGACCCCTACAAGAATCAAAAGACTACAAAAATGCAATGAAAAAGAATGAAACAACTTATACAAGCCAGCAACATCTTATCCACAGAATTAGATGCATTTTGCATGCTCATTTTTAACATTCATGACTTGAAACTGGTTCTACATTTATTCAACAACTTTTACATGTAACACAATGTCAAAGCCCTAAAAGGCTAGAACATGGTTGTCTTTCCTTTTCCCCCTCCATTTATACTGAGGTTATACTTAATTCTTTTGTTGTCATTTCTCCTTCTCAACAATTTTGTTTTCAAACCCTTAGATTCCCATTTATAAATTTGGAGTAGTTTAGTCAATGCTCTCATTCAAAGCTCTCAACTGCTGACTTAAATCTACAATGCATTTTTTTCTTGGGTTGATGCCACATTCCGACCCTTAAGTTCCATCTTCCATGTCTGTTGCTGTGCTACCTTCTTGAAACACCATCCCTTTACTCTAACATCTACTCTTCTAGCATTGATGGATCACTTGTGTTGGTGTGGTACTCATCCAGCTCTAGCTACTAACTAACCATTTACTTCCATAGTTGCATTTCTAAGTGTCCACTTCCTCTGTCCTATTAACCTGAGAACTCTTTGTTAATTGCTTTTCTGTAGTCTTTCTTTTTTTTATCTTTTTTTTCCTTCTTTAATTTTTTTTATGTTTGAATGGTAAGCATACTTGCACTCAGTGGGCCTTGAATCCACTACCTCACCCTCCATCCCATTATTGTGGGAAAAGTAAGTGCCATTTAAGCTAGAACTCATTCACTTTTCCAGTTTCCAATATTCATGATACTTCTTCTTATTCCTTTTCTTCCCCAATACAATGCATTTGGATTAGCTCTTTGCTAAAAGTTGGCAAAAGTAAAAGTGTACCTAAAAAAAGTGAGGCTCTAAAAAAAGTACACAAGCAAGTAACATAATAAAAATATAGGGGAAATTACACTTTACCCCCCCCCCCCCCCCCCCCCAAAAAAAACTATACCACCTAAACTACGAGAATGCATACTTTACCCACTAAACTATACCCCTTTTTACACTTACCCTCCTAAATTATACTCTTTTTATACTTACCCCCCTAAATGATGAGAATACACACTTCCCTAAACAATTACCAATGAGATGGGGTATAAAGTGTCACACGGGTAATAGTTTAGAGGGGCAAGTGTAAAAGGGGGTATAATTTAGGGGATAGAGTGTAATTTCCCCAAAAATATAAAAAGTAATTATTAAAAAAATATAATAATAATAATCCAAACTCATAAGTCAAACTTGTTTGAAGAAAACAATTTTCAAGAGTGACCTTCTATCTTGCAGAAGTTTACCCAGGTACTATATATAATTTCCAACCATCTTGCTAGAGGCATTACTTGCTCTTTGCAACCAAATCCCAAAAGGGACTGAGTCTATTTTATTTCTATAGCCACTAACCCAGAAGAGGTTTGTTCCAAGCTATCACATAACAAAAGCAAGACCATTAATATTTTAAACTACAAAAATCCATTTTCACAGTTAAGGGACATGCTTCATATTAAGACCATATGGATATCTCAACCAATATGATGATCTCCTGTCACTAGCATGGCTAATATAGTTAATAGAGTTTGTTGGGGAATTTTTTTGGGCTAAGGATGGGACAGGAGATCATTATCAAAAACTAACCCAAGGAGGCATAGTTAATGCAGACTCACAATGAAATATATCAGCGGACACCAAAGCATTCAGAGTACTGATATAATTTCAGCTTCTTTTCCATCTCTTGTGCAATGTTCGTTTGTTACAGCTTAATTCATAAATATAGGGAGCTTACTTTCTTAGTTACAGCTTTGTAAAGATTCACTTTTTCCTAAGAACAGTTTAGTCAATCAAACCCAGCTTATTTCTATCTGGCAAAAATAATCTACAATAAACGAATGAGAAACAAACGGACAAATAAATGAAGCAAGAATTCATTATATATACCTGCCCAAAAGGTACATAAGAAGGTAAATAGGGCACTCTACGCCAGCTCTTGCTATCCCCACCTTTAATGTCACCTTGTTCTGCTAACTTTCCACTTGTTGCTACCTCTGGTGGCGCTTTATCAGTGTCAGAAAATGGCTTAAGGGAAATACCATCTGAACCCTCTTGGATTACAAGAGACTGTGGCCCAACTACTTCATCTTCAACCAAAGATATTGCAACAGAATCAGCAGACGTAGACGTTTCTGCAGATACAAATCGTTTTCCTCTGTATTTATTCAACTGTCTCATTACACCCTCCAAAGGAACAAGCCTTGAAAGCCTCCAAAATGAACCCTGTACAGGACCCAATCCCAAAACCAACTGCTCCCCCTCATCCTCTTTTAGCTTATCTATCCCTTCCTCACGTTTTAACATAGATATATTAGTAGATTCAGCATCAGAAGGCATCGATTGAGCCTGTGCATTATAATGATGAAAATACGCGGGAGACAAGATACGAGGCACCAGATCTTCTGGAATACAATAACTCTTGAAATAGTGATGCCATCCTTTTCTATTAACATAGCTGAAAGAAAAAATAAAATAAAATAAAATAAAATATGGATGTGTTATCTTAAACTAATAATTAAATAAATAAAAAAGAATAATATCAGGAACTCAAATATTCAGAAATAATATAATTACTAAGAAGATGCCTACTCTTTTAAAGCAGCATTTCCAACCGGGGGCTGGGAGAATGTTATACATTTAACTAAAACTTTTTCACTCTCCTTTGAAGATGATGAGGCAGCTATAACCCTCAAAATGGCAAGGGTAGCTAATGTTGCTACCTACAAAGACAAAATAAGAGCAGATAATAAATTAATTAATTAATTATATTTTTTTAATAATATACAATTAATTGAGTAGACCAAGGGGCAGCAGCCCAGGTACACTGACTACGTCAATTAATTATATGCAGAGAACTGGCTAAAACTGAAGCGAAGCAGTCTAATCAGACTTACTGCTCCACCAAGTGAATGTCCACATAATACAAGCTTTCGCTTCTTCTTCTGAGCAAGTCTGTATAACTCCAAAGCAGGTATCCCTTTAGCACGGGCCAAAAAGCCCTGAAAAAATTGGAAAGAGAAAAAAAATCAGAAAAATACACAGACAATTATACAAAATAAGAGCATCTGTAGAATCTAGGAATAACCAACCAATACATTGGCATATAGGGAATTAGATCTGCTTAGAAAACATGGGGAAAAAAAAGTATAACGCACTAACATATTTTACATAAGTTGATGAAACACAATCAACAAAACCATGAAAACAATAACTGCTATCTTACTCGATGGGCAGCAGGTTTAGATTTATCTTTCAGTTGCTTAGATTTTGATTCAAGGGGATTCCACAAGTTTTCCAAATTTCCTTTTCGACTTTCATGTTGTTCAGACTTAACAGTTTCAATCTCCTCGGCAACTTCCATAATATCCTCATGAAATATAGCACCTTGCAGTATGTTTGCATCAGCCATGACATCCCTTGATTTGCACAAAATAAAATTCATACTCAAAAAAAATATATATATATAGAGACTGAGATAACTAAATCAATAAATTCTATCATTCTTACTTGTACTGCTTTGTTCCAATAAAGGAAGCAAATAATGTGTCACCAGCTTCTGCCAAAAGATACCTGCAACAACCAAGATGAAAAAGAAGTTATTTGATAAACAGAAAAAATTAAGAGTGATTATTCAAAAAATGAAAATAAAAATCACTTTGGCAAAAAAAATGAAAAAAAGACAAGAGTATGCATAGGTAGACATATAACTAACAAAAGTATGCATAGGTAGACATATAACTAACAAAAGTATGCATAGGTAGACAAATAACTTTAGTAATTTAAATGAAACTAGAGTAATTTCATGGAAATTTAACATCACAACTACCATTCACACCATTAACTAAAATAACTACAGAATTTTGAAGTTTCAACTTGTATAAAGTTCCATACTTTGGTTTGCACCAGCTACCACTGGGAACCATGCATGACACATCTAAAGCATTTTTAGGCAAAAGGCATAAAGATCTTCTAATTCATCAGCATCTTCCATGTTTTACATTTATTAACATGAAAAAAATCTCTACTACTTGGAAGATTATCATTGTACACAGGACAAGAAAGGGGTATGGTACACCACTTGACATGTGGTATGACGTGATTTATGCTTATATACATTGCTCAATAAAAACTCATAAAAGACTAAGGTAATACAAAGTCCGAATATTTATAAATGTAGCCTTCTTTGAGTGGAAACAGGCAATCAATACAGTTTCTCCCTCAAGCTTCCTTGATTTTCTAGATATGTTAAATTTTAGAAACTAATCTTTTGTATTTGTTTCTAGGCAATATACATCCCATGTACTAGGAAACCCTTTTACATTTTTTGTTTTAATGATATGGTTATTATGTATCAAAAAAGTGTAGCCTTTTGTTGCCCAAAAACTTAATATACACAACGTCTCCATATAACCTAAAAATGTGCCAATCGAAAAAGGACAAAAAGGAAACAGTAAGAGGGTAGCAGCTAACTATGTTTTTCAGAAATGGTAAAAGATATTAGAAAGACAATCCAGCAATCATTTTTAACAAAAAAGGATTAGGAATACATTTGCAGTATAGAGAAATCTTTTAAATGAAAATTAAAAGATATAGAGCAGAATAAACCTGTGAGGAACATGATCTGAAGAAGGCTGCACACGCTCCAAAGAAACAACTTGCCCTCCAAAGTCGGCCTTAAATTTATTTACGGCCCGTACCATATCAGCAGCAGGTCTCTTCATAATGAAGAATAACATCGTAAATATAAGCAAATTCATTTTCAGTGCCTACAGAACATTTATTCATAACTATTCCACCAAAAAAGACATGTCATGATTATCAAAGCTTTTGTTGCATTCCAATTTTGTAAACTGTAAGGTCAATTGAGGATAACTAACACACATACATGACACTGACAAACATCTCTCCCATTTAATTATAGCCACATTCTAATCTGAATGACAAAAGGGCTCAAGGGAAAACAATGTTGTAGTGATCCATGAATTACCTCAAGAAATGCAAGATAACTATATATAGTTCACTGGTGTTTACGTGCAAACAAAAGTGAGGAAACAATGGACCATCGCCTTCTTCACCGTACCTTATTAGGGTGTTGCAGTCAATAGTATTTTCTTTGCATGTGATCTCTTGGGTTATGCCTAAGTTGGTAGTGTGGTCAATTGCATGTTGGAGAGGCTATTTCAAGAGACATCAATATTGTATTGTTTGAACTGAGAGAGAGAGAGAGAGAGAGAGAGAGAGAGAGAGAGAGAGAGAGGAAAAAACTTCTAGCATTTGGAATGCCATACAATTACTACCATTATGCTTGATGTGTGCCATCTGGAGTGATCTGGAGTGAGACGTATGCTTGGATATTGAGTAATTGAATTCTCATTTATTGACTTAAGTCACTATTTTTAGATCACTTTTCATCTCAATGCATCTTTGAATTTCTTGATTTGATTGATTTTTGTACATTTAAATCTTAGCTTTTCTTCTTTACTTATCTCCTGTATACTACTCAATTATTATGGCTACACTTTTCTAGTCATTTTCATTAAAAGTTTATACATTTTTATTATTATTATGAAAATTTTATAATACGGGTCTGTTTGGATACTGCTTATTTGCTGAAAACTGAAAACTTATTGCTGAAAACACTGTAACAAAATAATTTTTGATTATGAATAGTGTCGTGTGGGACCCAGTTTTAAAGGTTTTTTTGCTAAATTTCGTACTTGCGTGTCCTGTGAATAGTGCACGGGACCCACCATTTTTCAGCAAAACGCAGAAACGCACGTTCAACGTGCATTCCAAATGCACACTAAGTGGAGAGCCTTAGCATATGTCAAGTTTGAAGAGGAGTCCCTTAAAGAATTAGAATCAGATACAGTTAATGAAATATACAAAAGGATGAGAAGAAACATTGCCTAGAGCATTAGACCAATCATATAAAGTATGTGAAATTAAGAACTTCAGCTCAATTGTAAAAAACTCAACACCATTGAAGGAATTATTTCTCTCTCTCCAAACGATCCACATAGAGCTAAGCGAGAAAAATAAAACATAGTTATAATGTACCAATGAGCTCAAGCTAAAATAGCAAGTACTCCTTCTATAATAACAGGATGGAAGGAGAAGTTGTGGGTTTAATACCTATAAATATAGGTATACAGTTAAGGTAATAAACCCCACTATTAGATTATGTTCTCTTTAGGCCCACTGCACTTCATATATTGTATTAGTTATACTACTAGTCCTAGACTATGCCTATAAATATAAATGTAGTAGTTGTACATTTTGGTTATCATTCAAAAGTTTTAACACCCCTCTTAATCAAGCACATATTAATCTCTCTCTTTTTTTATGATAGGTAAGAAAAAATATATTAAAGACACTACAATATGCAAGAAAAGCACCTAGTAGTCAAAAGGTACAAAATTAAGATGGGTAAAACAAAAAAGAAGAGAACTAAAGAACAAAGGGATGGAGTCACAAGATGTGAGTCCCCAAGCCCGAGACCAGTCAAACCAATAACCAATGAAAGAAGCAAGCAACTGGTCTCCCAAACTCTCCACAACATATTAATCTCATTTCTCCTTCCTGTCCTCAAATTTCCTAAAAACCAAGAAACCCCATTAACAAAAAAAAAAACCTAAACTTGTCGTTTAAGAAACACAAACTCCTCCAAATCCTCAATTTCCTTTCCATTTCTTCACTTTTCTAACAAACCCAATAACCAATTTCAACTTTTTTTTTTTGGTTGATAAGTTAACCAATTCCAACTGGGTTGGTCTCAGAAAATGAATTACTCCAAGACTATGCCTATAAATGTAGTACTTGTACATTTTGTTTATCATTCAAAAGTTTTAACACCCCTCTTAAGCATGCACATATCAGTCTCATTTCTGAAGTCCTCAAATTTCTTAAAAACCAAGAAATCCCATTAACAAAAAAACCTAAAACTGTCGTTTAGGAAACACAAACTCCTCCAAATCCTATATTCCTTCCCATTTCTTCACTTTTCTAACAAACCCAATAACCAATTTCAACTGGGTTTGTTTTCTTTGTTTGATAAGTTAACCAATTCCAACTGGGTCGTTCTCAGAAAAATGAATTATTCATTGTTCAACACAACAAAAAAAAAAAAAGGACCCATGTTTTGTTTCCCATAAAAGAAGCGAGAAGCTTACCTTGTAAACGCATTCGGAGAGAACCATGCAGCAGAGGATGTCTTGCAAGTCAGAGACAGACTCAGCCTTGAGAGCACGACAGAGATGTTTGAGTTGCTTCTTGCGACTCTCGTACTCCTCCTGGATCCGCTTCTTCTGCTCTCTGTCGTTGCTGTTCCATGGCCACTTCATCACTCGCCATTGTAGCGGACCCCACGAGGAAGAGGCATTGAGGATCTTCGCTCGTTGCTCTCTCATCCATGTCTCTACTCGTTGCTGTATGCCCTCCATTATTGCATACTATTTTTTGTCCGTACACAATCACAGAGATTTGTTTTTAAAGAAGAAGAAGAGAAGAGGAGAAGAGTGATTATGATTGTGTTGGGGAATATCTCTATGGGTCGATATTTCAATACAAGCATATGCCGCGGCTTCAATCTTTTTTTTTTTTTAATAATATTTTCTTCTTCTATTCGTTTCCAACTTAACTTCTCCAAAATTGTTTTTTTTAGAAGAAACTTCTCCTAATGATTGCGTGTGGAATTTAAAAAGTGTTTTTAGTTAGGAAAAACCAAATTACCAGTATTTTATAATAAAAAAAGTATTATGTCACAACATTTTCATATTTTTACAAAAAAAATTTAAGTGATAGGTTATTATGAATTTTTAATTTGAATCCACTGCAAAAATTATTTTTTTGCCCTTAGTAACAACCTATAACAACTTGACACACATAATTTGTTGCAAAAATGCTATGAACATAACATTTTTCATTTTATAAATGGTAATAAAAACATATGCTCTTAGGATATATATTAGTAAACTATTTTAAGAAACCTTTTTATAGGAAAATGAAAAAGCGACTAACTTTTTCGACAATTTTTTTAATTTCCTATAAGAAGTTTTCTAAGATGCATTATTAATAGATGCCCTAACCCGGCCCTTTATAAATTATTTCAAAAATCAATCTTGTGTCAAGAGCTTGGGTTGTCCATGGGTCAAGTCGAGACAAGCTTAGGCTCAATCCAAACACAACTTGATCTCGTTGAGTGGCAAAAAACAAGACTTGCACTAAACCAAAGAGAAGTGACAAGTCAAGCTAAGTTAGTTGTCCACAGTGGTTATCGATTTTCGATGAAATCAAAGGACACAACAACAAAGAGAAATTATGGCTAATTTGGCCAGAGATCCAAAAATCATGAGATCTCTACCATATGTAGTCAAAGATTTACAAGATCTCCAAGAGATGGGCTTTCTCAACTGAATCGAATCAGATCAATCCCAATCGAGTTGGTTGAGTGGAGCATGTATGTAAATAGCCCTATTAAGAATTTTGTAACTCAAGTGGTTGGCCACTTGACATTTTTTAGCGTTTTTAATGCAAACATCTAGCTTCAAATCCTTCTCCTTATCATATGGGTAAAAATTACTTTTCTCTTTACAAATTTTTATTTATTTATAAAAGGTTAGAATGATATTTTGGGTTTCAAATCTATCACAACAATTATTATATAAAATTTAAAAATCAAATCAAATTATAAAATCTACCCCAAATTATAAGGGTATTATACACTTTACACCTTAAATAATGAAAAATTATAATTATCACTCCAATTGTAACAAGCCTTACAAAGTACATCTTACGGTCTAAGGTTAAGTGCCCGATTAGTTTTTGCTTTTTGACGAAAAATTATGATAGTATTTTGTAAATTCCTTTTTTTTTTTTTTTTAGTAGGATTTAAAAATCGTGTGTTTGATCCCACTATTGTGATTTTCTGCCTTTTCGTACTGGACCTCCGAGCATCAATTACAAATCACACTTTAAGAAAAGCACTTTTCTAAAAGCCCAAAACCAAAAACCCTCTCTTAATGATATTGCCTCCCTAATCCCTATAAGCGAATTGATTCTCAAAACAAAGAAGGACAAGGACTTGTTTGCATATTGGTTACATGTGTCAAGATATTAAAAGGGCATCTGTTCCTTCCTCAAATAAGTTCTTAACGTTTCTCTATCTCACACGCACAGAAAAAATAAAAATGCAAATCCTTCTCTCTTTCTTCAAAACCCCAGCTGATACAGAGTTAACAAAAAACAAACTGATACAGAGTTAACAAAAAACAAAAGAGACGTGTTGAATGGTAAAGCTCAGTGAATTTTATTGATAAGGAAAAGGGCCTATAAATAGGCAATACATCAGAATGCTTTATCTAGCATTAACCATAACTTCTATAAAATAGGAAAGCACTATCCACAACTCCTACAAACTAGGATAGCAACGTGAGGCACTTTCTCAGCATGAAATCTGGCTGAGATCAAATAACAAAATATCTAAATTAAGACTTGGTCAAACTACCAAATATCAAAAGATACTTCCAATAAATATTATAAAATAAAACATTTAAATCTTAACACTCTCCCTTAAACTGAAATCTGCAGAAATCAGTTTAAAATAAAAATCAACCCTCTACAAGTCTACCTTTGCAGCAGCATGTGAACACACTCCAAGTAAACCACGTAACTTCACAAATGCAGCCAACTTGAGAGGCTTGGTCTGTATATCTGCAATCTAGTCTTCACTTCGACAATAAACCACTTTGATTGTTCCATCATTTCACATCAATGTGTTTGCTTCTTCCGTGTAGTACAGGATTCTTAGAGAGTTTGATTACTGAGTTGTTGTCACAAAAAACTGTAGTAGCTTCAACTTGCTTGAACTGTAGCTCTTCAAGAATTCTTCTCAACCAGATAGCTTGACAAGCACAAGCTGTTGCAGCAATAAATTCAGCTTCTGTAGTTGACAAGGAGACAATTGGTTGCTTCTTAGAGGACCACGATACAGCCCCTGTGCCCAACATAAAAACATAGCCCGAAGTGCTCCTTCTATCATCTTGATCTCCTGCATAATCACTGTTAGTAAACCCAAACAATTCTAACTTTTTAGCCTTCTTGTAGAACAGCCCAAAATCTCTAGTTCCTTGCAAGTAATGAAGGATTCTCTTAGCAGCTAACAAGTGCATTTCTGTTGGATTCTCCATATATCTACTTATTAAACTCACAGAATACATTATGTCTGGCCTTGTTGCAGTTAAATACATCAAACTGCCAACAATTTGCTTGTAAAGTGTACTGTCCACCTTCTTCCCTTCATGATCTTTGTTTAGCTTCAAGCCAAACTCAGTTGGAGTGCTTACAGGATTGCAATCCTTCATCTGAAACCTGTCCAAAACATCTTGCACATACTTCTTTTGTGAAATAAAGATCCCATTAGCTGATTGTACTACTTCAATGCCAAGGAAGTAATGCAACATACCAAGATCAGACATTTCAAATTCAACCATCATAGATTTCTTAAAGCTTTCAAACATGGCTGTATTATTTCCAGTATAGATTAGATCATCTACATATAAGCAAACAATGAGCATCTTTCCTCCATCTTCAATTTTTATAAAAAGTGTATATTCATAAGGACATTTTTGAAATCCTTCCTTCAAAAAATAAGTCTCTATACGATTATACCAAGCCCGTGGAGCTTGTTTTAATCCATATAGAGCTTTCTTTAACTTATACACTTTATGCTCATTGTCAAGTTTTACATAACCAGGAGGTTGATCGATAAATACCTCTTCTTTCAAATCTCCATGGAGGAATGCTGATTTCACGTCCAACTGGAAGATAGGCCATGAGTTTTGAGCTGCCATAGCAATCACCAATCTGATTGTATCATGCCTTGCAACCGGAGCAAAAACTTCTTTATAATCAACACCAAACTCCTGCTTGTAGCCCTTAGCTACCAAACGTGCCTTGTGCTTGTCAACCTCACCATTCTCCTTCAGTTTTGTCTTGTAAACCCACTTTACACCAATTGTTTTCTGCCCTTTTGGAAGATCAGTCAGCTCCCAAGTATCATTTCTTTCAATGGCTGTAATTTCAGCATCCATAGCCTTTCTCCATTTTGGTTCTGTGACAGCCGCTTCAAAATTGGTAGGATCACAATCTGAAAACAGAGCAAAGTGAATGAGTGGATCTTCAGATTGATCAATTCCAGTTACATCATAATCATACATCCATGCTGGTCTTTTTCGAACACGTTGAGGCCTTTGTGATTCAGCTGCAAGTGGGCTTTGATCAGCTATTGGAACATTTTGAGTGGCTTCCTCTTCTTGCTCATTCTCCATAGGCTGCTGCCCTTTCTCTTCATCATCAAAATCTGCTGGAATACTTTCTTTAACACCAGTTTGATTCCATAACCAAGTGCCTTCTTCATCAAACACCACATCACGACTGATGACAATTTTCATGGTGCTAGGATTGTATAGTTTATAAGCTTTTGACTTATCACTAACACCAAGAAAAATGCATTTTTCTCCCTTGTTATCTAGCTTCCTCCTCTTCTCATCTGGAATATGGGCATAGGCAATACACCCAAAAATCCGGAAATGATCTACAGCAGGTTTCCTTCCACTCCATGCTTCCTCTGGTGTCATATTTTGAATAGCAAATGTAGGACTTCTGTTCAAAATGTGAATACTCCAATTTACAACTTCAGGCCAAAAGGATTTTGGAATTCTCCCTCTTGTCAACAAGCTTCTCACCATATTAAGGATGGTTCTGTTTTTCCTCTCTGATACACCATTTTGTTGTGGTGTATAAGCAGCTGTCAGCTCTCTTCGAATGCCATGATCTTCACAAAAAACTTCAAATTCAGTTGAGCAATATTCTCCACCACGATCTGTTCGGAGGGTCTTAATGGTGTTTCCAGTTTCATTTTCCACACAAGCCTTGAAGCTTTTAAATGCACAAAAAGCTTTTGATTTTGCCTGTAAAAAATAAACCCAAGTTTTTCGAGTATAATCATCAATGACGGTAATTAAGTATCTTTTACCTCCATTAGAACATGGTGTTATTGGGCCACATATATCGGAATGAATTAGCTCCAAAGCTACTTTTGCTCGCCATGACTTCCCTTTGGGAAATTGAGAACGATGTTGTTTGCCAACAACACATTCCTCACAAACTTGGGAAGGAATACTAATCTGAGGAAGACCTGCCACCATATTTTTCTGTTGGAGGGTCTTTAATCCACCAAATCTCAAGTGGCCATAACGAAAATGCCACAACCAAGAAGAATCTTTTACTTCAGCTACCAAACAAGATTGCACACTTGTAATCTTCAATGGAAACAACCTGTTTGTACTCATTTGCACAACAGCAATGGCTCCTCTAGTAGGATCATAAATCTCACAAACACCCTTTTGAATAGTGATTATATAACCCTTTTCTTGCAATTGACCAGCACTTAACGAATTGCTTTTCAAGTCAGGAACGTAAAAGACATTAGAAATTGTTTCTACAAAACCATTATTGGTTCTTATCTCTATATCACCCTTTCCCATCACCTTCACAGTAGAACAATCACCAAAACGTACTGTAGAATGAAAGCATTCATTTAAATAAGAAAAAGAAGACTTACTTCCACACATGTGGTTACTGCAGCCCGTATCCACATACCAAACATCAGATTCAGGTTCTTGATTAGCTTGCACAGCCATTAACAAAGTTTCCACTTCCTTCTTTTCAGCAAAATTCGATTGTGGTTCCTTTTCTTTGTCTTTAGGCAGCCTAGTATAACATTCAGAACGATAATGACCAAATTTATGACATCTAAAGCACTCTACCTTGGATTTGTCAAAATGTTGATCTCGTCCTCTGCCTTTGCCCTGAAATTGTCCATCATCGGCTTTGAAATACCTGCTGCCATCTCTATTGCCTCGATCTCCCCTTCCTCTACCTCTACCCCTTCCTCTAGAGTTTGAGAAATGAGTAGAGATAGAAGCCTTTAGAGCTTGCTCCTCTGAAGTTGAACTTCGATTCATCTTCTGTTCATGGACCAGCAAGGAACTCTGTAGTTCATCAAGAGAAAATGCATCTATGTCTTTCGATTCTTCAATGGAACACACGACATAATCAAACTTTGGTGTCAGAGAACGCAATATCTTTTCAACAATGGTGACATCTTCCATCTTCTCACCATGAAAGTGCATTTTGTTGCTAATCTCCATAGTCCTGGCACAATAGCTGGTGATAGATTCTCCATCCTTCATTTGTAGAGTCTCAAAATCTCTTCTCAAAGCTTGAAGCTGTGCACGCTTCACTCTAGCAGAGCCTTCATATTTCTTCTTCATGGAATCCCAAATATCTTTGGAAGTTTCTTTGCTAAGAATTGTTTCCAAGATGGGACGATCAATTGCTTGGAAAAGATAATTTTTTTGCCTTCAAATCTTTGAGCTTTCTCCCTTCCAACTCTGTTTTCTGAGCATCTGTCAAGACTGTATTTGGTGCTGGTGCTTGAATTCCAGATTCAACAATCGGCCAATACTCTTTGGACCGTAGGAAATTCTCCATTAGCATACTCCAATGGTCATAGTGACCATCAAAACGTGGGATTGCCGCCTGCACAAAATTTAAATCTGAAGCCATCAATACTGTTTGGGGACTCTCTCTCTCTTGCTTTTCTCACTGGCTCTGATACCACTGATACAGAGTTAACAAAAAACAAACTGATACAGAGTTAACAAAAAACAAAAAAGACGTGTTGAATGATAAAGCTCAATGAATTTTATTGATAAGGAAAAGGGCCTATAAATAGGCAATACATCAGAATGCTTTATCTAGCATTAACCATAACTTCTATAAAATAGGAAAGCATTATCCACAACTCCTACAAACTAGGATAGCAACGTGAGGCACTTTCTCAGCATGAAATCTGGCTGAGATCAAATAACAAAATATCTAAATTAAGACTTGGTCAAACTACCAAATATCTAAAGATACTTCCAATAAATATTATAAAATAAAACATTTAAATCTTAACACCAGCAACGCTCTCTCTTCCTTCCTACGATAATATTTTTCCTTCTTACCCATAGCTCTTCATCAGTTCCAATTTTCTGGTAGTATTTGAAAACATCAGTATATAGTATATACCCCGTTTATTGATTTCCTTTAAAAGCTTTTAATAACATGTAGAAATCACATTCTGGCCCAAAATAAATGTGATCCTGCGTGAGCCTTAAAACAGTTAAGTCTGTGGACCCATGACAAATTTTAATGTTTGTGAGGTTGAATCAAAATGGAATCATCTTATTTTGTTACAGAGAAGATGCAATGAATTATAGTGTGAAATTAACCTGTACCTGTAAAGTTAGTAATTTTATTTTCTCTGTAAAGTTGTAAAGTTAGTGATTTTTGGCATTGGAGATGATATTTTAACGTAACAAAGACGTAAATCTCTCAGGCTGGTTAAGTTTTGAACTAAACCATTTAGATTTGTGACATGTAGCATAGAATCATATGACAGATCAAGGGATGTTAACTTGGAAAGCTCTGAAAATTTTGACGAAATCTGGCCAAGAAATAAATTAGTTAGAGAGGTTGAGATATGTCAACCTAGAAAGATGGCTGTTCTTCTCACTTCTCACAGCAACTCAAAATCCCAAATCACCGCATCTCAAACCCATTTTTGCCAAGACATTGAGACACCACAAAAACCACCGCCACTGCCACAAAATCTCTGCCAAACCACCACCAAAACTTCCGCCAAACTCCAGAGATTGCACAAATTGTTCAAACCCATAACCATCAATTTCTCCAACCCACTCAAATTCTTCACACGAATTCAACCCTCATCAAAATCAAATTCCAAAAACCCATTAAACCCCATTCAATGAGAAACCCATAAATTCATTACCCCAAAAAAAAGAAAAAAGAAAAAAAGAGGAACCCATAAACCAGAATCAAACCCCAAAAATCCATCAAAGTGATCAAACCCTCGTCAAAAATCAAATCTCAAAAACCCAATAAGCCCCATTCAATGAGAAACCCATAAACCAAAATCAAACCCCAAACACTCATCAAAATCAAATCTCAAAAACCCATTAAACCCATTCAATGAGAAACCCATAAACCAAAATCAAACCCCAAAAACCCATAAAATTCCCCATTCAATGAAAAAGCCCAGAAACCAACCCACAACTGCGAGCTTTAGCCATGGTGGAGCAGCGGAAGGATGTGGCTGGGTATCTGAGAAGAGAGAAGAACAGAGGAAGGAGAAAGAGAGAGTTGGTGGGGTTTTGAAGAGAGAGAAGGATTTGTTTTATTTTTTCCCTAAGCCAATTGTTGGCGTCCACTAAGCTCTGGTGAATATGTGGATCACTCACTCGAGTCGAGTCATGGTTCATTCTTGACATGGACTGGAAACAGATTTGGATAAGGATAACAAGAGAGGACAGTTTAGTAAATTTATCTATATTATGATTGATGGCAAGTTTATATTCCAAATCTATATTATGATTGATGGCAAGGATAGCAGATTTGGGATAAGGATTATTTTGTTAAAGTAACCAATTCTTGGAAACCCACCTATCAAATAACTTTACTCTTAAGAATTGCTTAGTCGCAAAGCAATATCACATATGCTATTCTATCATTAGTGTTCTACCCAAAAATATATATCACATATGCTACGTATGTGTTGGGAGATTTTTTAAATTTCAACTTTGGTGGTGATAATTGATAAGAAACTGTTGAAAATATAAGAAGTTATTAGTACTTTCTTCTCGATAAAAAAAAAGTTATTAGTACTATTTTAAATTTCGAATTAAAAAAAAAACAAAAAACAAAAACAAAATCATGTTTATTACCACCTTTATTAAAAAAAAAGCCAATTTACCAATTTGTTCCTACCAACTGATTTTGCAAAAATTAAAATAAAATCCAAACTACTAGACATAATAGAGTTAACTTGGACAGAACATAAAATTGACAGTAGAGAAACAAGTCTTAAATCTTCCAAAATGAAATCTGTACAGGACCCAACCCAAAATCAACTGCTTAAATTCAACAATGATAACTTAGTAGTAAAATAAATATAAAATCCAAACTACTAATTCTCTTTTATTCTCTATCCCTTCCTCACATTTAACAATGATAACTTAGAAGAATCAGCTTCAGCAGGCATCCATACTATAGAGCCTGTGCATTTTATTGATGAAAATATATTGGAGACAGTATACAAGGTATCCTCCAAACACCTTAAAAAACATAAGTAGCATTTGTTCACTTGTACAGACCACAAATCTTTAAACAATATTCAACCCTTGTTTGTCATGTAAAGTTTGGCAGTACAATGACGTTTTCAATTTCACCCATTACTACTATCTAAATGCCAATTTAGGACCAATGCACATGATTTCTTCTCCCTTTATACTGACATTACTTCTATAACATTTGAATAACTCTATTGCAGTGGTACTGATCCGACGACACCCATGTATGTACAAGACAGAGAGCCGGCTGCACCCATCTCTAAGAGCCAGCAAACCATCATCACATAGATTACGACACCGGTTCACATGAAGTTTCTCCAAATTATGGCAGTTGAACGCAATTGCCTCCCACCCAGTTATCGTCACCCCATGGCACAATGCTAAGTTCCACTCCTGAAGTAAAGGACACCCCTTAGAAATTGCCATAATAGACTCATCGCCAACAGCTCTGCACATGCGAAGATTAAGGATTTTGAGACTTGTGGCAAAACCTGTTCCAATTGGTGCCAAATCACCTCCTTTAATCCTACAGCTTACACCAGAAATATTCAAATACTCTAGCCCACGTCCACTGACAATCCCCATTATACCCTCTGGTTCAAGCTTACAACAATCTGCTTCTATATAAGCTAAGGTTGATGAACACCCTTTGAAGCCAATACCACTTACTTCCGAAGAAGAAGAAATCCTAACCACCTGAAGCTGACGGCATCCTTGAGTAACAGCCTTTAGTCCATGGTCAGAAATATATGCACAGTATGATAGATTCACATCCTTTAAAGCTGAGCAAGCATTAGCCAAACTTTCTAACCCAGTATCAGTGATATTGCATCGGTAAAGGCTAATAACTGTAAGCAAAGGACAGAAAGTACCAACGAGAAACAGTCCACGATCGGTGATTTCAAGACAACAATCCAGAAAAAGAGTACGCAAATTTGAACCACAGTGTTCCAACTGTCTCAAGTCTAAATCAAGCAGTTGTGTGCAACCAGAGAGGGACAAAGACTGTAAATATTGAAAACGGGTGAACAGCCTGCGTAGATGGAATGAGTTAATAGGACTGGTTTGGGATAACGAGGAGCGGATGAGTTGGGTGAAATTGGTGATTGAACACTGGAATTGCAAGGACCGGCGACTTAAATTTTGTATATTGAGCCAGCGACGGCATGTCAAACCAAACGATTCGCGATCACAGCTACAATCAAGCCATTGGAAAATTAAAAAGAGGCAATCGTCAGGCAGATTAAGGATGAAGGAAATACTATCTCTAGAAGTGCCTTCCATTTCAAGTTGTTAACCCTCTTAGCACTCTTCAGATGGCTGTAGAGCTTCAACCTTTATGCCGAACTTTTCATAAGCTGAGATAGATGAGCTGGGCAAGTTGAAGATAAGAAGAGCAGGTGCATCTCATATACATGGCCTATATGAACTGCATTTTTACAGCTGAGGAGTTTACTTTGAATAGTAATGAGCCCCCAGGGAAACAGTTTACCTTGTCAACCTGAGTAAATCAACTGAGATCAAATGATATGGAGAACAGAAATCCTTCATTTATGTATTTTCAGTTAGAAGATGTAAAATTTAGAAAATCCACAGGACCCACAACTGCAAAGGATAGAGAAGGGATAAAATAATTTTCTACATGACAACAAATCTCAGGGAACCACAATCTACAACATAATACTTATCGCTTGAAAAAAAAAAAGAATATAAATTGAAAATCAAAAGGCATTGAAAGGTTTGAATGCTGGCCTACTTAACTATGTAAATTAATATTTGTCAAAGGAACCTTTCTTGCTTTGTTGCTTTTGAGAAAGTTTATAACTGCTTGATGCAGTAACCATGGCATGATTAGAAAAGAACTACTGCCATTGGATTTCCAAAACTATCAATGAGATTGGGCTCAAATGGCATTTCCTTCCATCATAAGAATGGAGTAAAGGTTTGAGTCTTGGGTTCAAGTATGAAATTAACTTATCAATAAAAACAATTGCAATTCAAAAACTAAGGCTTTGGGCCTTGTGATAATCAAGAGCTTCGTGCAAGCTAAGAAGTCTATGGTTAAACATACATGGTACTATTTGTTTGGACATTTCACTTATTAAGTCTTGCACAATAAAAGTTTCACCTTCTGCACTCTTATGAGTGATTCCAATTTAAGCCAGACCTGATAATCCACTTCTTTAAATCCTAAAATCCATTCTTATCAAACAAACTCCTTTCCCCTATCAAAAAATCATAGCCGTCAAGCTACAAAATCCACAATCCATTACAGTTCATAACGTCTGAAAATCACCTTCTCTTTCCCATATCAGACCTATAACCCTTCTATTACAAACATCCAAGTCTTAATAACCCATGGTACTTCTCTACCCATCTTGGCACCAATTAAGCAATAAATACCTATCAGTCCATCACCTTAAAACCTTTACCTCACTTCCACATGACAAAACAGCCATTAGCTCAAGATGTCAATGTTGTCATCCTAGACAGTTGTATAGGTAGTTATCCCCAAGACAAAGACAGCAACTTCAGCAGATATTTGATGAAATTTACAACTAAAATCTTTTCCTGGACAGTATTACTAATAGCATCTTTCTCTATCTTACTAAAATCCTCATTCCAAACAAAACAACTAGTCATCATAGAAGAATTTGACAGTTTCCTCATTACTAATAATATTTTTTGCAAAGGAATTCACTTTAATAATTGTCCACCCAAAATCAATCACAGTAAGGATTCAATATCAAATGGGTTCTCAAAAAAAAAAAAAAAAAATCAGAGATACCTTAAAGTCTTCAAAAAAATGGATGAACTTCAAAAATTCATAAGATGGGACCAACAGAATACAGACACAAGGAGAAGATAAGATTTCTTCCGAGCGATCATGAAATAAACAAAAAGATTCTAGTTGTTTGTTGTTGGTTTACCTGGGTGTAAGGGAACTTAGAAGTCTTAACTTGGGAGATGCTGAGGTGAGGATCAGAGCAAGTTTGTTAATCCCTCATGATAAGAATAAGATAACCAATGGATATTTTGTACTAGATAAGGCGTTTCGGGAAATTCTTTTCCTGTGTTGGCAGATATTATAATTTTGCAATGCAAACCCGTGTATATGTAATTTTGTACGCCCACTTTTGGTGTTATCCATTTTTTTTTTTTTTCTCGGTAATCTTGGTGTTGTCCATTACCAAAAGGCCACTGGCCACTCGAAAGCTTGGTTGAGTAATGCAAACGATCCACTTTTTTTTTATCTCTATAAAAAAAAATATATATATATATATATATATATATACACACACTAGCCTCTGTACAAGCGGACGCGACACTCTACTATTTTTTTTTTTCTAAAGGTTTTAATAATTTTCATTAAAATAAGTCGTAATTGCTATATTTTCCAATAACAAAAATACCTAAGGGTAGGGGTGTGCAGCTAACTCGCCAAAACTAACCCAATCCAACCCAACCCAGCAAGTTGGGTCGATTTTTAGGACTTGGTGAGTTGGGTTGGGTTGGGTTACAAAATTTTTTTTGATAGCGGGTTAGGTTGAGTTTTGGTCATAAAATTACAAACCCGGCCCGACCCACCCATATATTTAATATATATTATATAATTAATATTTTTTTTAAATAACCAATTCTTCCTATCTTATATAAAAGTCAATTAGTTCAAACAAACCTTAGTAAATTACTATTGTTGTTTAGTCATTAGTGTTATTTGCCTTTAAGGAGTTACATTGATACTAATTTTTGGATTTTTTTTACATATTTATATTTTTTATTTTTTTATGCTCAATTTAATAATAATAGTAATAAAAAAATTGTCCAACCTATGGGTTCAACCCAACCCATGTGGGTTGGGTTGGACTTATGTGATGGGTTGGGTTTGGTTGAAATTTTTTTAACCCACCATGGTGGGTTGGGTCAAAAAATCCCCTTAATCCAACCAAACCCAACCCATGCACACTCCTACTTAAGTGAGTAATGAGATTTGTACGAAAAAAATTATTCTACCCACAAACACATAAATCTTATTACACCCCTAGATACTTCTATGATTGGAAAATGTAGAAACTCTAAATTATGATTTATAGTGAATGAAAATTATTAATCTTTAGAAGAAGAAAAAATAGAAGAGTCTTTGTTGGGTACACACATTTGAGTAAAGTCTTATATTAAAGAATGAGTGGTTAATATAATATAGTTAAGTTTATGCTCATAGAGCTTAGGCCTTTTAGGTTAAGTGTGTCTCTATATATTATATTAACTACTCAATGAATATCTTTGTAGTGTTTATCTCTACAACAACCTCTAAGTCTAGTATTTTATAATCATCATCTATTTTTTGCAACTCTTTTAATGCAATAATCAATGTTTTAGGTGATTGGAATACTATACTATAATTCGATAATAACCATTAGGGAAAAAAAAATTAGAAGAACATCTTAAAATTTTACATAAAGTAAAAATACAATAATGAAATTGTAACTATAAGGACACGTTTTGGAGCCCAAGCCCAAAATATGAAGGGATCTTGGCCCAGTGAGCCCAGAACAATAAATTTGTAGAGAGTGGGTTAGAAAACTAGGCCCTAATGAGTTGGACAACGGCTATAACGAATTCTAAAAATAATCAAACAAAGGTGGACAGAAGTTCTCTAAGTAAATTTATCCTCGGACCAGTCTGAGGAGGTTTGTTCCAGTCTATATTGATTGAAAAATGTTACAAATATAATTCCAACTGTTACAATGTTTTCTCTTATGAATTTTTCGATCCCCCGCTAGAAGGAGGGCCTCTCATGTTATGTAGTCTTCTTTTTACGATCTTGATCCTACACTTGTTGGTCATCTAAGTCACTACTTGAGTACTTGTCCCATCGGACACCCCTTCAGTTTCTCTGTGAGTTGTGATAGCCAATGCAACACTGTTCAAGGGTCTTCTCCACATTAATGCAGCCAGAAAGTTAGTTGTAGAGCATTTAATGCGGTGGTAGCAGCTTTCCCTTAGATATTCTGAGCTCACAGCTTTCTGGTACACTCGAGACACATATCCCTATCACTGGAGCTTCTTAGAAGGTTACCTTGAACCTTAGGGTACACATTTGAGTTGTGCTTAACCTATCCGAGGAGACATTCCTCCTTGGACCATCCTCCCCTTCGTATCTCACTCATTAGATTCTAAGCTTGACCCATCCAACACCATTTATTTGTTCTCGGATTACTATGCTCTCGGCCAAGGCCTAAGACCCAATAAACAATCTGGGCCCTTAACCCTACAATAGCCCCACAAAACTTTGGTTTTTTTCCCTCTTATCTGAGGAGAAAAGTGGGGTTTTGATTTTTCATGCGATAATATTATTTTGCCCTTTGATTTGCACACATGGAAGTGTTGTTTTACGCTCCCCATAATTGCTACTGACGCTTCAGAGCCTGCGAGGCATCATTAATTGCTCCAAGTGGCGTTATGTTCCCCACATCCAACGGTGAGGCGCTAATCTAATGGCTGATATTTTTCCTTGGGTTTTGAGCGGGATAACTCCCACTCAATCTCACCCTCTATATAAAGCACCTGGAGAAATCATTTCCCTCATTTCACAAGTCTTCAAGCTCTCTGGAAATCCCAAGCATTCAAACTCACAAAGCTCTCTAAGTTACTAAACTTCCCACACCTTTTCTTTAAGAAATCCTCGAAAATCTTTCTAAGAGTTTCAGGGACTAACACACATCTTAGTTCTTGTAAGTTTCTATTTCTTTAAACTTTTCTTTTTCTCCTTGGCCTTCCAGTTCTTATTTCTTCATTTACCAATTTCAGTAGTCTCCCTTTAACTCGTCCAGACGGGTAGATTTAAGCACCTAGTAGACTCTCTTGCCAAAATAGAGGCCTTTAAGGATAAATACCACATACCACAGGAAGTCGCCCTGCGATATTGTTCCCCAGAACAAATAGTGACACACCGAGAAGAGGGGGAAGTCATCATCCCTATGATAGCTTTCATAGAAGGGGGAATGACTCTCCCTATGGGTAGGATAACACGGGACTACCTCATCAACCATAGGATATGCCTCCACCAGTGCGCACCCAACCTATTTAAGGTCTTATGTAGCGTTGATGCTTTCAACGAGCATCTGGGTTTGGGCTCACCTGGCATGATGTGGTCTACATGTACGAGTGCCACTCCCTCAAAAACGCAGGATTTTATCTTAAGTCCCATTCTGACGTTGTCAGACTAGTATCATGTCTACCTAAATCTAATAAGGGTATGAAAGACGACTATCTAATAGCTTCAGGAGCGTGGCATGATGGCCTTCACTGCCCCGTCCGAGAGGGAGAACCAGGTGGGATACTTTAGAGTTAGGTTCCTTAGCAAGAGATTTAGATTCTTTAACCCTGACCATGTCATCATTTCCCTTTCGTTTTGCTTTCTTTTGATGAGGGATTTTAACTTTCTAACCATATTTTGCTTTTCGGCTATTTTTGCAAACAAAAGGTATGTAGCACCCAGGCTCAATCTGACCAACGTTGAAGCTCTCAACTACTTGCTGAGGTCCAAGATCTTTGTAAGTGAGGATAAGCAGTTGAGAGCAGTCCATTTAATTTTGGACTTCAAGCTTATCTCGGAGATATATCAAGAAGTAGGCTACACCATAAGAGTAGGTGACCAGCGGCTAGCTCGGATTGACGTGTCACGCCCAAATTTCCTGGCCCAAGAAGATCTTCCACCAGTCATACTGCCACTTCAACGAGTTCTGCCTGAAGCAGCGGCAGCACCAGACAATTCCACTTTGACGAGGATGAGGAAGAGAGGGCAAACCCTATAATCCAACTCCCAGATTCCGAGGAGGAATTAGACAGGCAATCCGATGCCCACTCTCCCAGGCTCATCATTGCTCGTGTAGATCCTAGTTCTGAGGAGGACAAAGAGATGGATACCAACTCGAAGAAGGGACTGAGGGGTCATTTTTCTGCGAGGAACAAAGGGGGGTCCTTTAGGGATGCTCCCAAATCCCAAGTTCCTACAAATCTCCCACCTCCCCCTTCTCTCCCTGTGACTTTAGTCAGGCTGCTCCCTAATCCTGACCTGAAGAGGAAAATGCCCGAAGTGCACGAAGTGGAGGAGGGCGAGATGATTCCTTCGAAGGGGGCGAAGCAACCCAAAAATGCCAAAGACAAACGGGCTTCCTCCGTAGACAGCAAGGAGGACCCCTTTGGGGCTAAAGTGCACCGACAGCAACGCACCTGGGCTCCTTGGTTGGAGCTGGATGGTGCGGCCATCCCATGGGATGCTATAGTTCGAAGCTTCTAGGGAGAGCACCCAAGATACACTGCTGAGGCCCTAGAGTAGCCTCTTCTCCTTTCCAGGGATATGGACGCTCTCGGCGCTTCAAGCAGCCTGAACTCTTCCTGTCCCTAAATAGGGACCTTGCTATGGTAAGTAGTCTAACAAATCTTCGAATTAAATGCCGATTTTTATGCTAACAGATCTGGCAAATCTTCATTCGTGGTTTTTATGCAGGTCACCCAGCAGGTTTTTGTGGTTGAGGAGTGGGTCAGGGACGCTCGCAATAAGGCCAACGCTGAGGCCCACTCCCATGCTGAGGTTAAAAAATCCCTGAGGGCCCTTAAACAAGAACATGCAGAGCTTTCTAATAAGCTAATCGAAGCGGATAAGGCTCGTTCAAGTGCCGAGGCCAATTTAAAAACAATTGAGAGGCAGGCCGAGGACCAGCTTCAAAAACTGCACTTAACTGAGATAGACCTGGCCACCGAATGACAGATGGTCCGAGACCTTAAGGCGGAGCTGTAGAAGGCCAAGGATGCAGCTCGGATGGCCAGGGAAGCATCTGAGGCCATGGAGATGGCATCCCACAAACGTGGGGTGTGGGAGACGGAGACCCGATTGGCTGAGGAGATGGCAGGGGTTTGCAGGGACTATTGTGCCGAATCATGGGTAGAAGCGCTCAATCAGACAGGAGTCCCTGCAGACTCTAAGCTGAGGAGGATCGAGAATGTTTTCTTCCCCGAGGACATTCGAGAAATCCCAGCAACGCTCCTTCCTTCCGTTGCTGATCCTCTCCTTCCTATCCAAGCCCTACCCCTGATGTTGAGGTCTTGACGGGGGCTGGAAAGGTAAGGAGGTTCAGCCAACGGTTAAGACCAATCAATCCGAGGACGACCTCACTATCAAGGACATGGTTTCCAAGACCAAGGATGCGGAGGCTAAGTCCAAGGCTAGTGATACTCACTCCAAGGCTACTAATCCCAAGAAAAGTCCTCCACAAGCAAAGGCCTAGATTTAAGATTTTCTTTTGTGGTTTTCTATGCGTACGTCTTTCTTGTAATGGCATTTTGCCACCAAACATAATGTGTTCCCCTTTTTGTTCAATGAAAATGTTTTTCTTTTTACCTCCCGCAACTTTACTTTATGTGCTTTGACGCTTATTGCCATAAATAGCCTTAAACAGTTGCCACTGTGTCTTTGATAACAACCAACAATAGTACACTGCTAACAATTTAAGCAATTTAATCAAGTACCAGCAATAAAGAGGTTTACCATATATCTGCATTGAGAATGGAACCCCTTGGTAATGAAAGTTGAACATAATGGAGATACATAATATACTATGTGGAAAATAAAAGGGACAAACAACTGTCATCCTACTTATTACTAAGATAAATAACTAAGGACTTTAACTTACTCAAAGCTACCAATCCGAGGAGTTGGGCATAATCCTTGATCTGTTTTGTCACTCAGTAAAAGACCAATAGATATTACAGTGTTAATTTTTCCTAAGTATGTGATCCGGGGGATCAGTCATGACTAGGATTCTGTTTAACACGAAAGATGTCATAGAGTGTTAATTTCCCCAAAGCATCTGGTCCAAGGACCCAAGCATGACTAAGGTTATGTTTAATCACTTATAAAGATGTCATAGAGTGTTAATTTCCCCAAAACATCTGGTCCAAGGACCTAGGCACGACTAAAGTTCTGTTTAATCACTTATAAAGATGTCATAGAATGTTAATTTTCCCAAAGCATCTGGTCTGAGGACCCAGGCATGACTAAGGTTCTGTTTAATCACTTATAAAGATGTCATAGAGTGTTAATTTCCCCAAAGCATCTGGTTCAAGGACCCAGGCATGGCTAAGGTTCTGTTTAATTACTTAGAAAGATGTCATAGAGTGTTAATTTCCCCAAAGCATCTGGTCCGAGAACCTAGGCATGACTAAGGTTCTGTTTAATCACTTAGAAAGATGTCATAAAGTGTTAATTTTCTCAAAGCATCTGGTCCGAGGACCCAAGCATGACTAAGGTTCTGTTTAATCACTTAGAAAGATGTCATAGAGTGTTAATTTCTCCAAAGTATCTGGTCCGAGGACCCAAGCATGACTAAGGTTCTGTTTAATCACTTAGAAAGATGTCATACAGTGTTAATTTCCCCAAAGCATCTGGTCCGAGGACCCATGCATGACTAAGGTTCTGTTTAATCACTTATAAAGATGTCATAGAATGTTGATTTCTCCCAAACATCTGGTCCGAGGACCCAGGCATGACTAAGGTTCTGTTTAATCACTTAGAAAGATGTCATAGAGTGTTAATTTCCCCTAAGCATCTGGTCTAAAGACCCAAGCATGACTAAGGTTCTGTTTAATCACTTATGAAGATGTCATAGAGTGTTGATTTCCCCAAAACATTTGGTCCGAGGACCCAGGCATGACTAAGGTTTCGTTTAATCACTTAAAAAGATATCATAGAGTGTTAATTTTCTCAAAGCATCTGGTCCGAGGACCTAAGCATGACTAAAGTTCTGTTTAATCACTTAGAAAGATGTCATAGAGTGTTAATTCCCTAAAGCATCTGATTCGAGGACCCAAGCATGACTAAGGTTCTGTTTAATCACTTAGAAAGATGTCATAGAGTGTTAATTTTTCCAAAGCATCTAGTCCGAGGACCCATGCATGATTAAGGTTCTGTTTAATCACTTATAAAGATGTCATAGAGTGTTAATTTCCCCAAAACATCTGTTCCGAGGACTTAGGCATGACTAAGGTTCTATTTAATCACTTATAAAGATAATAATGGGAAGTACGATGTATTTACACAGTAAATGAGCATATAACAAAGGAAACTTTCATTAATAATGATACATTTTCAGGTTGTTTACATTCCAAGGTCGTAGTATTACACGTTCATCTAGGTCTTCGAGAAAATAAGCTCATATACCAGCCACCGAAGTGATGCGGTATGACCCCTCCCAGTTGGGCCACAATTTTCCCCACGCTAGGTTCTTTGCAATACCTAGAACCTTTCTCAACACCAAGTCTCTAGGCGCTAATGGTCTTAACTTCACATTGGCATCATAGCCTTGCTTCAACTTGTACTGGTAGTATGCCAATTGGACCATTGCATTTTCTCTCTTCTCTTCAATCAGGTCTAAGCTTTTTTCTAACAATCCGTTGTTATTTTTTGGATCAAATGAACTTGTTCTCAACGTTGGGAAGCCAGTCTCTAAAGGGATAACAGCTTCGGCTCCATAAGTCATTGAGAAGGGGGTTTCCCCTGTTGATCTGCAAGGTGTTGTTTTATATGTCCAGAGGACATGCGACAGTTTTTCCACCCATTTTTTCTTTGCATCGTCCAACCTCTTCTTAAGTCCGTTCACTATGACCTTATTAACAGCCTCGGCTTGTCCATTCCCTTGGGGGTAAGCTAGGGTGGAGTATTGTTTTGTAATTCCAAGATCACGACAGTGCAGTCTGAAGGCTTTGCTATCGAATTAAAGGCCATTATCTAAGATGAGGGTACGAGGGACCCCAAATTGAGTAACAATGTTCTTCTAAACGAACTTCTTGGCATCTACATCTCTGATATTCGCCAAGGGCTCAGCTTCAACCCACTTAGTGAAGTAGTCTGTGCTGACTAGCAAATACCTCTTGTTCCCTGCTGCCTTGGGGAAAGGACCGACAATGTCCAAGCCTCATTGAGTGAATGGCTAAGGGCTGGATAGAGGATTAAGGACTCCTCTCGATTAGTGTATGTTTGGTACGAATCTTTGACACTAGTCGCACTTCCTTACATATTCTTGTGCTTTCTTTTGCATGTTTGCCCACCAATAGCCTTGAGTGATGGCTCTGTGCTACAAGGATCTTCCACCAGTGTGGCTTTCACAAATCCCTTCATGTAACTCCTCAAGGAGTAATTCCGTTGCATTGGAGTGTATGCATAGCAGGTATGGCCAAGAAAATGAGCGTTTGTACAATTTCTGATCTTCAGACAGCCAGAACCAAGAAGCCTTTCTTCGTACTTTGTCAGCTTCTGACTTCTCTTTGGATAGGATATCCTCCTTCAAGAATAGTACTATGAGATCCATCCAGCTAGACCCCACTCTAACTTGGTGAACATGAACCACTTCTCTGTTCACCTCTGTGAGCTTGCATAAGTCTTCTACAAGGATGACCCGAGGTAAGCCTTACACCGAGGAGGTTGCAAGTGTGGCTAGGGAATCAGTATGTGTGTTTCCACTTCTAGGGATATTTGACAGGTTGAAAGATTCAAAGCCTGATTGCAGATGTCTAACCTGACCTAAGTACCCTCGCATTCTTTCATCTTTGGCTTCAAACTCTCCTTTCACTTGGCTAACGACCAACCTTGAGTTCAAAAACATCTCTACAACTTTTCTGTCCATTCTTTGAACCATGACCATTCCCATCAGCAGAGCCTCATATTCAGCTTCGTTATTTGTGGCCGAAAAATTCAGCCTTAATGATTTCTCAATGGTAATCCTTTCGGGGGATACTAGAACTAGCTCCACTTCGAATCCCTTCTGATTTGCTGCACCATTAACGTATACTTTCCAAAATAAGGGATCTTGTTGGGAGATCATGCCAATCGCTTTTCCATCCATGCTATGCTTCTCCGCTTCTACTTCCAATAGGGATTCAGCAAACTCGGCTACTAGATCTGCGAGGACTTTACCTTTGACAGAGGTACAAGACATGTATTTGATGTCAAAAGCTCCTAGGATTGTGCCCCATTTGGCAATCCTCCCCGTGTAATCAGCGATTCGGAGTAAAACTCGAAGTGGAAGCTGAGTTAGGATAACAATGGTGTGCGCTTGGAAGTAATGGAGGAGCTTACGAGTAGCATGTACTACCGCCAAAATGGCTTTCTCTAGTGGTAGATAACAGATCTCAACCTCGTGTAGTGACTTGCTCACATAATAGACTGACCTTTGTATGCCGCTATCAACTCGTATTAAGACCAAACTTACAGCGTGAGGGGCCACATCAATATAAGCAAACAGGACCTTATCCATCTCAGGACTAGACATGATAGGAGGCCGCGAGAGATAATTCTTAAGCTGCTAGAAGGTTGAAGCGCATTCCTCCATCCACTCGAATCCCTTCCACTTATTTATCAACAAGAAGAAGGGTTTGCATCTATCCATTGATCGAGAGATAAATCGGTTCAAGGTAGCAGTCATTCCGGTCAGTTTCTGGACTTCCTTAGGATTTTGAGGTGGTTGTAAACTGTTAATTGCTTTAATCTGGTCGGGGTTAACCTCGATTCCCCAGTGAGTTACCATGTAGTCCAAAAATTTGCCTGATTCCACACCAAAAGAGTATTTGGAAGTGTTAAGGCGCAACTTGTGTTTCCTCAGAATTTCAAAAATGGTCCCGAGATCTCCCACATACTCGGACACTACCTTACTCTTCACCACCATGTCATCTATATAGACTTCAATACTCTTACCCAATTGTGGTTCAAACATCCTAGTCATCATCTTTTGATAAGTAGATCCTGCATTCTTCAAACCAAAAGGCATTACTTTGTAATGGTAGTTTCTAGTGGGAGTGACAAAAGTCATTTTTTCTTGATCATCCCGGGTTAGTGGTATTTGGTGGTACTCTTGAAAGGCATCTAAGAAGCTCATCCGAGGATGACTTACAATTGCATCCACCAACTGGTCTATCCTAGGCATAAGGAAGGAATCTTTTAGGCAAGCTTTACACACTCGCCATTTTCCATTTTTCTTCTTCACCACTACAGTATTGGCCAGCCATTCAGGGTAGAACACCTCCTTGATAGCCCCTACTTACTTAAGTTTTATCACTTCGTCTTTGACAGCATCAGAATGATCCTTGGATGAGCGCCGAGGTGGTTGCTTTTTGGGGGTGACAGAGGGATTAACGTTTAAATGATGACAGATGAAGCTTGGATCCATCCTTAGGGCCTTGTAAGCATTCCACGCGAACACATCAACATTTCTTCTAAGAAACTCTATTAGCTCTTCCTTCTTTGGAAGAGGCAGCTGAGCCTCGATCTGAAAAGAACTTCTCTGGATCATCACCAACAATGACCGTTTCTAAATCCTCACACTTCGCCTCCTCGACTGATCCGTTGAAAAGCAGCACCAGAGCTCTTAATTGCTATAAGTCCCCTTCAGTGAGGACTCGACTTCGGGCTAATGCAAGATGGCGGCCACTAGGCATTGTCTAGCCACGGATTAACTCCCAACAATCTTTTCAATCTGGCCCTCTGACAGATACTTCACCTTCTAGTGCAGAGAAGAAGAGATGGCTTATAGGGCATGAAGCTAAGGCTAGGCCACAATGGCCATGTTGGGGGAATAAGCGTCCACCACGATGAAGTCCACTTCCACCGCTTCTGAGCCAGCCTACACGGGTAGCCTAATTTGACCCTTCGGAATGACAACCTTCCCATCAAAACTCACTAAAGGAGAATCGTAGGCTGTTAAGTCCTCGGGTCTCAAGTTCAGCCCCTGGTACAAATTGGGGTATATAATCTCAGCGCCACTACCCTGATACACCATTACCCTCTTCACGTCATATCCCCCAATCCTAAGCATGACCACCAAAGCATCGTCATAGGGTTGTATGGTTCTAACCTTATCTTCATCTGAAAAGCTCAACGTTGGCTGGATACTCACTTCATCCCTCTTTGGCTTAGAAATTGAGTCCTCGACGGTCAGCCGAGCGACAGAAATTACCCTGGAGGGGCAAGACCCGGTCCTCCCTAGAGCGGCGAAGATGACATTTATCGTGCCTAAAGGAGGTCTGGAAGAAGCATCTCTCCGGGGTTCCTGGCCAGTCTGGTTCCCCTAGCTACTGGAATGATGCAAGAGCTGCTTCAACTTTCCTTCTTGGACTAGCTGGTCTAAATAGTCCCACAAATTTCTACAGTCTTTTGTGGTATGTCCTTGGTCCTGGTGATATTGGCAATAGAGGTTCTAATTGCGCTTCATAGGATTTCTTGCTATCTTATTTGGCCATTTGAAGAATGGCTCATTCTTAATCTTCTCCAGAACTTGATGCAACGGTTCCTGGAACACTGCGTTAACTGCCTGAGTATTGGTAGACCCTGACTGCTCAGCAAAGTCCCTTCGAGGCCGGTTGTTGTTGTATCAGTCAGACCTGAAATCCCTCCCCTCTTGAGGGATAACCTTAGCCTTTCCTTTCCCCTGTTGCTGGTCTTCCTCAACCCTTTTGTACTTATCAATTCAATCCATGAGTTGGCGCACACTAGTGACAAGTTTTCCAGTCATAGATTTCCTTAAACCATGCTTGGCTGGGAGGCTGACCTTAAAAGTACTGATGGCCACATCGTCAAAGTTAACATCTATCTCGTTGAACATCTCCCAGTATCTGTCCGAGTACATTTTCAAGGTCCCCCCTTCTCGCATGCTTAAGAACAGTAGGGAATCCAAGGGCCTAGGGACCCTGCTACATGTAATAAAACGAGAGCCAAACGCCCGGGTAAGCCCTTTGAAGGAGTCTATGGAATTTGCCCTTAGGCTGTTGAACCATCTCATTGCCACGAGTCCCAGACTGGATGGGAACACCTTGCACATCAAGGCTTCGTCTTTGGAATGGACAACCATTTTCTGATTGAAATGACTCACATGCTCCACAGGGTCCATTCGACCATTGTAGATAGTGAACGTTGGCTGGTGGAACCGTCGAGGAAGTATCGTCGCTTTAATCTTGTGCGTGAAGGGCGACTTGGAAATCTGGTTCAATGCTTTGCTCATGGCGTCATTTCCTAGGCCTCTGTGAGGTTGGCTCTTGCATTTGCATTTGTGATGGTGTTCTTCATTGTAGGAAAAAGACTCGTTGGGTGGAGTTCTTGACCTTCGCCTATAACTAGCATCCTTTTCACCCTCAGAGGAAATGTCAAAGTTGGAGGGGGTTCGTTCTCGCCGTGCATAGTGCAACTTCCTCTTTAATTGGTCAATCTCCAGTTGCATGGCTCTGTTATGTTGCTTTTGAGAAATGTGACTTCCAACTCGAGAGTGACTTTTGCTTGTATGCGTAGTATGCACGCTGTCCTCTCGATCTCTCCTACGCTCAAGGTTGGCGAAAGGATTTTCATGTTGGGATGCTATGGATTCTGCCTGGTGTAGACCTGAACCTACCATAGTTGACCGTTGCACTCATTATCACACAAATTTTTCCCCACAGACGGCGCCAATTGTAAGGACACGTTTTGGAGCCCAAGCCCAAAATATGAAAGGATCTTGGCCCAGTGAGCCCAGAACAATAAATTTGTAGGGAGTCGGTTAGAAAACTAGGCCCTAATGAGTTGAACAACAACTATAACGGATTCTAAAAATAAAAAAACAAAGGTGGACAGAAGTTCTCTAAGTAAATTTATCTTTGGACCAGTTCGAGGAGGTTTGTTCCAGTCTATATTGATTGAAAAAGGTTATAGATATAATTCCAACTGTTATAGTGTTTTCTCTTATGAATTTTTTGACCCCCCGCTAGAAGGAGGGCCTCTCATGATATATAGTCTTCTTTTTACAATCTTGGTCCTACACTTGTTGGTCATCTAAGTCACTACTTGAGTGTTTGTCCCATTGGACACCCCCTCAGGTTCTCTGTGAGTTGGGATAGCCAAGGCAGCACTGTTCAGGGGTCTTCTCCATATTAATGCAGCCAGAAAGTTAACTGCAAAGTATTTAATGCGATGATAGCAGCTTTTCCTTAGATATTTCTGAGCTCACAGCCTTCTGGTACACTTGAGACACATGTCCCTATCACTGGAGTTTCCTGAAAGGTTACCTTGAACCTTAGGATACACATTTGAGCCGTGCTTAAACCTATCCGAGGAGGCATTCCTCCTCGGACCACCCTCCCCTTCGTATCTCACTCATTAGATTGTAAGCTTGACCCATCCAACACCATTTATTTGTCCTCGGATTACTATGTTCTCGGCCAAGGTACAAGACCCAATATACAATCTGGGCCCTTAACCCTACAGTAACTATAAAACTAATTAAAAATTACATGTGAAAATATTTATGGAATCTATTATAAATAAGTTGATGAATCGATGTAGAAACTTGAAATATTTACATCAAGGAAAATTGTAAAATAATAAACTATGTTAGTAACATAGAACAAATCATCTTATTAAAATTCTGCAGGCTATGGTGGAGAAGTTGGTGGAACAATGTTTTGTGTTCTCCTTTCTAATTGCTTTCCAACAATATTTGCCATGAACATATTTTCAAACTAACAAATGTGGTGTTTGTTTTTTTTTTTTTTTAAACTAACAAATGTGCTACTTGTTTCTCAAAAAAAAAAAAAAAAAAAAAAAAAACAATTGTGCTACTCTTGTGCTATTAATAAAAAATTTCATATATCAAGATTTATTAGGATATGTTTGTACAACTGCCTTTTTTTTACTAAAAAAAATCCTACTATTTTGACTTTATTGTGCAAATATAGATGAGCCCCCTAAAAATCAAAACAACTTTTTTTTGCACACTGAAATCATGCTAAAATTTAGCTTGCCACTTATATTTGTGTAAACATTTTTTACTAACGCGATGGAGTTTTTATTTTATTTTATTTTTATCATCTGCTATGATGGAGCTTAACTCTAAGAATTTGTGAACAAAACATTTAGAACAGTTTCAAATAACATTTTCTCTTTACTAGAAAAACCAATTGAATTCAAAGCTAAAAAGATTCTAAGATCCCATTAAAGATGGACATCAAAACTCATAATCTGTGAGAATAATATAGAAATAGATTAGCATGGAGTTCAAGTCTTTTACTTCTTTTTCTTTTTTTGAGATAAACTCACTTTATTCTCTCTCTCTCTCTCCCCCCCCCCCCCCCCTCTTTTTTGATTTTTCACTCCTCATTTCTTTATGCTTGTAAAAAATAGATTAGAATTAGGATAATAATTATCTGACTCTATCATGAAAGAGTCAAATGACTATCCTCCTCATACTAAACAAAGAGCCTCAGAGCACGCATGAAGTATGTGCGATGAGGCTAGTTGTCATTTATTGCATTTGGTTGGATCCTATGCGCAAAGTTGAATAATGTATATAGAATGCATATGGACCGACCTTCATCTAACTGAGTTTTTCTAGGACCACACATTTAGCTACACACTTTGTCACAACTTCCATAAATGTCAATTTGTGATTGGATTACACCATTCTAAGCTGTGACAAAGTGTGTTGTAAAGTGTATGTCCTTAGACTTTTTGTATCCAACTTGGCCTAAACTTGTCTACCATTTCGTTAATAGAACCTTGTTCTTATTTTTTCAAGAATAGGAGAAAGAAGCATTTAAACTCATGATCCATATTTTCAGCCATTGTTGCATCTTTATGGTTTATCCCATAAAATGTCGAAATGTTCAAGATATATTCTTTTTTAACAAAATATCACCACACAAAATGACATTGATAACTAATATGAATTTATTGAAATCAAAGTACAAACTAACAGTTTGTAACTTTGAAATTGTTAAAAGAAATTAGTAACCGACCACTTCATTTGAAAAACTCCTAGCTAACCACGAATTCAACCAAATTTAATAAAAAAAAATACAATGTAAATTAATAAGTTTAAAGAATTGATGGACAAAATTGCCAAATGCCCTTTTCAGGCAAAAATAGAAGCTATTTGCCCCATTTTCCAAACTAATTAGGGAAATGCCCCTCTTTTATAACTCGATTTGTGATAAATCGAGTTTAAAAAAAAAAAAATTCTGGAGCCCTATAGCGGTATTTTTAAGGACCTATAGTGACATTTTAAGGACCTATAGTGGCGTTTTGTAACTCGACCTCCATGAAATCGAGTTATAGGTAATTTTTTTTTACCTATAACTCGATTTTATAGAGGTCAAGTTACAAAACGTCACCATAGGTCCTTAAAACATCACTATATGCTCCTTAAAAACGCCGCTATAGGGCCTAACTCGATTGATCACAAATTGAGTTTCAAAAGAGAGGCATTTCCCTAATTAGTTTGGAAAATGGGGCAAAGAGCTGCTATTTTTGCCCAAAAAGGGCATTTGGCCATTGTTTCCAAGAATTGACAATGTTAATAGTGAAAATATGCATTGCCCTTTTTGTGACTAGAAAGCATAAAAAGGTTAAGAATCTTTTAATTTGAAGGATCAAATTTAAAAGGTTTTTAGTCAGGATATTCCAAAACTTGTCTCCGTGCTCCTTAAATAAAAATTTGGGTTGCAAAGCTCTCTTCTATAAGGTTTCAATCAATATTGCCATGTTATTTTGTTGGGACCTAAAAACAATGAAAATTAAACTCAAAATTCAAAAAACTATCCAAAAACAAATGATAATTAAAATAAAAGCATAATTTTGTGCAAGTAGCTTCTCAACTTCGTGGACAATGGAAGCCAAGTTTATAATACCGTAAAAGTTTACATGCAATCTTGAATAGAGGTGAGAATTTAGGATGAATATGAAAGTGGAAAAAGAGTTACCGTTATTTTTCAATCCAAAACCTAGCAAAGAGTGAGACTCTGCAAGAGAGAGAGGCAAAGAAAAAGAATAAACATGGTATATTAGGAGAATAAAAAACAAGAACTTAACCAATACATCTTTGAAGTTATTAACCCAAAAAAATTATGGAAGGAGGAAAAACCCATATATATTGCACAAAGTGAACAATTTGAGAGAGCCTAGCTTTGTATTAATATATTTGTAAAGTTGAGAGAAATTAAATTCATCACCCTCCATAGAAGACCAAGCATTGAACAATTTTTGGTTTGAAAGGTCTGCGTGCCTCTACTCAATGTTCATGAGATCAATGGAAGGAAATTAATGGTTAAGAGATTCAAATAGTTTTAAACTTGGGAAGTGGCTAGATAAGCTATTCCCAAACAGATTGAATTTGGCCTTTTGTTTTTTTGTTTAATTTTTGGATAAAAATTGAAGATAGGTGGAGAGATGATAATTGATAACTGTATTTGGGCTTTTGTTTTTCCAATCACAAAATTACCTAGGGGTCTGATGAGTGTTATGCATTTGTGGGTGAAATAATTTTTTCATCACATCCTTAAGTATTTTTGTGATTGGAAAATGTAGTAACAACAAATCATAATTAATGCAAATTATTAACCTTTACAAAAAAATAATAATAATAGAAGAGCCTTGAGCACACGCGCAGAGACTAATTTTGGATAAAGTTTCTTCTAAAATTTTGTAATTAGCTTAAATTTTGAAAAGTTGAGTGTGCTAAAAACTTGGGGAGTTGGTTGTTTTAAGTTTTGCTAAAATATATGTAATTAAAATATAAAGAATCAGACATTTTAGGGTAATTTCCCAAAAATATTGGTACTGTAAAATTTTGGTGAGAGACTATGGTTTTTCCAATTAAAAGGAGAAGAGAAAAGAATGATAGTTGTACGTGTGTTATGTGGATGTAAATTGCCTAAGCAAATGTGAGTTAGCGGGGGTGGTTAAAGTTTAGGGGTTTTATTTTAGATATTTATCTCCCATTAGTTGAAAACTTATATATAAGTGAGCAGGACGAGAATATTTTGGGCATCTAAAAGTAAGAGTCTAGATAAGAGAAACCCCTTTAAATAGTAGTATAGAAGTGTGTGTATATATATATATATATATATATTTTTTTTTTTTTAGAATCCACATAAAATATGAAGTATTGTTCATATTTTATATATACGTGTGTATGAGTTTTTTTAATTTTTTTTTTTTATATAGATAACTTCAGACTTCTTATTCAACAATAAGAGACTTTACATTTTTTTGTTGAATTTTTTTTCCCAATTGAACTAATTAAAACTCACATAAAATATGTTATGTTGTGAATAATGTTGCCGTTGATCCACTCCAGACTTATTAGTATAAATTTCACCACTCTAGAACCCCATCGCCTCTCCCCTACGTGTGTGTTCGTTTCTTTTATATATTTAATTTGATCTTTTGAAAAATGGTTTAAAATCACATAGCTTTGGTTCAATGTGAGGTATTTTTTCAAAAAAAAAAAGAAAAAAAGAAAAAAAGAAAAGAAAAGAAGAATATAAAGTTACCATTGAATGTGAGTTACCAAGTTGTTGTCAATGCTTGTCAAAAGTGACAAACAAATGTAAAAATTAAATAACAAAAATGGTTAGCATGTGACATTACAGAGTAGAGGGTTAATATATAACTGCCACCTTATCACATTGCCTATGGTCATGAGTGATGCTCAATCATACATGACTAGATAGGTCAAGGGCATACGAAGAATTTCATTTTTCTTTAAGAAGTTACATTATTCAAAATTTTATGGAGCTTAGATATAGCATTCTTACCTTGTAGGTTTGGCTTAACGGTTACACAAACCCTTTCTTATTCTATGCAAAAAACAAAGAAAAATATTTTGTTCACAATTCTTTCACAACAAATTTTATGTGGCATGTAGTTACTAGTGGGCAAGAAAGTAATTTCAGTGATAGATTCAAATTAAAAACCTGTAATAACCTGCCAATTAAGATTTGTTGTGAAAATGTTATGAATGTAGCACTTCTCAAAAATAAATAATGGATGGTGCAAACGAGAGAAACATGGTTTAGATAATATGCCTACTGTAAGTAAGTGGGAGTGTTGGCATTGGACTAGACATGTTGAGCTTGCCTTGATCTGAAGGAAGCCCATATGATTTGGGCAGTCTATACATTAAGATGAAAACCTTAAGCCTATGGTTGTATGCATGGGGGATAAATTATAGTTTTCGAAGAAAAACACTAAAAAATTTAGCCTCCCTATCAACCAACCACTTTATAGTTTGAAACCCTATTTGTGTGCTTTCTATTGTTCTAGGTTTCCATCAATGAAAAATCTTGGGATTTGGTATATGGACAATTGTGGGTGCTTGTTTTTTATGGTTCCTCTGCATTGGTAAGTCGTTAGAGCTTGTGAAGGTCATGCTAGTCCCTCTGGTTCGTTCATCATTTGTTGCATGTGCTAGGAAAAAAAAAGGCTTAGAGCTTGTTTGGATGGGATGAGTTTTGAGTGATATCACTCAATTTTCTGTTTCCATCATCCAAATTGTGTGGGTCCCACGAATGAGCATTTGTTTGGATGAGTTTTGAATCATTGTTTTCATGACTCAGTGACTCAAAAAAAATGGATGACAGTCATGGAAAGTGAAAACAGCTGAAACCTATTTTCAAGAATCAAAAACTGAAACTCAGTGGAATGTCCGTAAATAAGATGAGACTGTGAGCCCCAAAAGCCAGTGCATTGTCACATCTCGCCGGTCACTCTCTCTTTTCTTTTTCTTTTTTTCCTTTCTTCTCCACTTTTCTTTCTTTCTCTCTTCTTCTTTCTCTGTTCTTCTTTTTGTTCTTCTTTAGAGCAGAAAGCTCATACTTATCGACCACTCACACGCACGACGTTCTTTTTGCTTTCTTCTAATTCAATGTTCTTTATGTTCTTTCTTTTTTGTTCTTTTCGTTCTTCTCCCACCGGTCACTCACACGCCGACCCAAGCCGAGAGATCATCGACGTCAATCTTTGATCACACATCGAAAAGCTCCACCACGCGCTTGTTCTCCTCATCGCTGCTATCATACTCGTTCTTTGATCTGGCCGGAGCGTCAAAATTGGCATCCACAGCAACGGCGGATCTCCATTGGAAACAATTGGAAATGATTCGATCTAGAAGCTCTGTTGTCGGTGCCGAGAACAGCTCCGTTGGAAGCTCGTTTTTTATCTGGAAGCTCTTTTTTTTTTTTTTTTTTTTTTTTATTTTATTATTATTTCGTGGTGTATCATAAATAAGTATGAATGGAGTTTTGAATTTGGGGTGATGAGCTGCTTTAGTTGGTGTTAAATTGTTGAGAGTTTTTGTTGTTTGTACTTCTTTGGTTAAACTGTGTGTGCGCGCCCGGAAGTGAGGCCTATTGGGCTGGGCCTCCCTTGGGCTCACAATTTACTTGTATGATGGGTTTGAGTTTCCTATAATAGGTCGTCCTTTACACTGAGACTCAATGAGACCCATTTTTTCCTCTCAAGGGCCCGAATTGCCTTATTCTCGCTCTGCTCACTATCTCTTTTCCCTCTTTTCCAGTAAATTTTCCAACCCTTGTCTTCCCCAAATTTCTCATATTTATAGTCAAAAAACAGTGGAGAGGTCATGATTAATTTCCAGTTAGTGCAACAAGCGGTCCAGTATTATCAATCATAGGTGGGTGGTTAGGTGGGAGTGGGAAGCGGTGAAAATGGCTTTGGAACTTGGTTCCCACCTCCGCGTCTGTTCTCGGCAGTGTGCCCCCCGAGGCACTGCCGGGTATGTAAAGGACGGTGTGTTCTGAACGTCTCCTCTTCATCATTGCTCGGGAAAAACTTGTGTTCGCAGCACGTGTGGCTCTGGGATGGGCCGCAAGGTAGAGAGAGGTTGGCTTCATGGGCCATACGGCCAGGCCAAGGTCCAAGGCCCAAATGGGCCCTGGCGCGGGGACCGTACACTGTGAATGAAGTTTTTGTGTTAAACTGTGACTGTCGTGGTGGCAAAATGAAATGTGCAGTGAAGAAAATGGTGGGAGATGAGGGTGAGGCGGGTAGGCTAACAGCAGTCTCTGACCATTACTCTGGTATGGGTCCCACAAAAAGTAAAAAAAAATTGAGTGATGAAAAGTTGAAAATATGTGCCAAACGGGTGGGATTAGGAAATTGAGGTATTTTAAGTGATGAGTGATGAGTGACGAAAATTGAGTGAGAAGTGATGAGTGATGAAAAAAAAAAAAACCAAACAACCCCTTAGCTTTTGTGTGAAACAATAAGGAATGTGGCTTAACTTATTATACATAAAATAATTAAAATTTTCAATAAAATCGAGAGCGTATAAAGAAAAAAATAGCAAACTAACACTGTGTTTGGTTGCAAATGGAGGAAGAGAAGAGAAAAGAAAAAATGAAGGAGAAATGTTTCCTTTGTTTATGTTTGGAAGTAGGGAGGAGAAGGAAAAAAAAAAAATGTTTGTCTGGCTTGCAAAAGCAGGGAATCGGAATTAAGAAAATGTGTTATTTACTTTAATACTCTCATTATTTGAAAAAGTGAGTAAAAGGCAAAATGGTAATTTTGAAAGAAATAAAAAGTAAAAAAAATGCGGCTGCATTTTCCCGTTCCACCTTTCTCTCCATTTCTGCCCAATTTGGGCAGATTGGAAAAGGTGGGCCCGGAGGAATCTCATTACTCATATTCTTTTTTTTATGAGAGGGATCTCATATTCTTTGTTTTCTTTTCTCTCTAGCCAACCAAACAGTAGAAATAGAATCCCTTCCCTCCTCTTCCTGCCATTCCAAACACAGCGTAAACCAAACAGTCAAACACTGCCTTCCTAAGGTTTATAAGTCCATCTTCTATTATTTTTTTTTTAAAATTTTAAAAATGAACTTTACTCAAAGTATGATCGAAACGATACTAACCTCAAGTTCATGAAACTTAAAAGTAAGTAGGATTTTGTTATTATTATTTTAAAATGAAACATTCCCTTAAGAAGATCATAGTGTGACAGGGTTTGAACATCCCTAGTTTAGGAGAGTGTTATTTTGTAAAATATAAAGTAAGGTTAGTACAATATGTATTTATTAATGTACAAAGTGTAAAACTTGAGAAAAATTATATTAGGTATCGTGTTTAATGTTTTTTAATTAAATTTAATAGCGTGGGTACATTGACTTATCCTTAATATATAAAGGAGTCCTCAGCCTCCATAGCAATATCCGTTAGCAATTAAGCATCACTATTACATTCTTAGGAACAACATGAAATGAACATTTTCTAAAACACACATTAAGCTCATGTTCTGTAGCAAATACAACACCAATCTCGAGCACACTTAGCTTACTTTATTTATCAATTCAATCATATGGTTGAATTAAAAAACTCTTAACAAACCCAAACAAAATAAACATGAGTAGGAGTTGATTAAAACATGAGACCTTTATTCACACACAAAAAGGGGAGAGATCATTCAGCAAAAAAAAAAGAAAAAAAAGAGAGGGAGAGGTCTAAGATAAGAAAATGGTCTAACAATTTGTCTTTTCTTATGAGATTTATGAAATTCAAAGTTCAAAACTCTCGTAGCAAATATTTTAGTTCACTCGCAATTCTCATGAGATTAATGAAATTCAGAGTTCAAAACTTTGCCAAATATTTTAGTTACCTCGCAGTTGAATAAAAAATAATTAAGTTCTCAAAGAACTTTGGACAACCTTGTTAGTAAAATAAATAAGAAAAAAAAAAACCTAAGAAAAACGGTGAGATCTATTAGAAGAAAGTGGTACTTATAATATCGTTGGTTTCTTTTTCTTCACACACACTCTCTCTCTCTCTCTCTCTTTCGCTCTCGCTCTGTCTATATGCTATTCTTCTTGCCACGCTCGAGTCTCGAGTTTTGACCCAAACCGCTACCCACACGCCTCTTTCTCTCTCTCATTCACTCACTCAGTCATTTGGTCGGCCGGCCGCCACTTCCAGCAACCTCCGGGAATTCTTTTCCGGCCAGTCGCCGGAATATTCAACGAAGGCCCCCCCAACTCTTATTGGCTCGACATCTACTGGAAAAGTCACGGTAAATAATAATGATACTCAGAAAAAAGAAAACAACTTTTGGTTTTAGTTCTTGATTTAAATACTTGGGTTATGACCAATTCTTGATTTTTGTGTATTAATATGCGAAACCCATGAAGATTTCATTTTGTTGAAGTTGGTAGGGCCCCCAAGTCCCCATTTTGATTTTTGAATTTTTATGGGTTTTTGGATATGTGCTAAAATCATGGAAATTTGAACAAGACTTGAAATGCCCTTTGTCTTTTTCTGGGTTTTCTTAGGAATTATGGGATTGAACTCTTTTTTTTGGTGATAAATATATGTAATTTGATAATGGTGACATTGATTTTTTAGGTTTTTTTTTTTTCGTGGGCTTGTAAGGATTTGGAAAATTTTAAACCTTGTTGGGGTTTATGGGCCCTAATTTTAAGAAGAAGTTGTAGTGCATTAAATTACTTAGTAAAGTTGCAATTGGGGTGCATTAAAGTTTGATTTTACTAAATCAACTCTAGGGCTTTTAGTGCTGGAACTTTGATTTACTCAAGTTTAGTGACTGGTCATGGAAAGGGCATGTGTGACCGAGTCTAAGTAGATTAATTTGGACTTTCTGTGCAAAAAACTGGCACTTGGGGCTGTTTAGTGTTTAGTGATGCATGTGGAATCTGGTTTCGCACTGTTAGGGGTTGATAAAGCTTGAGTGGGATTAGTTTGCAAAACTGATCTATGTTTTCCTTGGGATAGCTATGTAGTTGAGATATTATAGTTTTTGGCGGGCTTTAAGTGGAATTTGGGGACTGCCCTTTCCTGGTTTAGGGTCTGCCTTGACCATTTGGAGGGCTTAGGCCGTGATTGTGGACATTGGACTCTATGTGAACTAGGGGGTTCAAGCTGTGACATCGTTATTTGCTTTATGAATATCTTGGAAATATGATTTCTAGGGTTTACTTTTCTAGTGCTCTATTCTTGTTTTCGATTCCCATTTTGATAATCGTGCACTTTATGAGAAAGATTAATGCAATCGTTGAGATTATCACTAGAAATGGAAAGCCAAATGAAAAGAGTTAGTGAATATTGGCCCACTAGTGTATGTTGATGAAAATAGATTTGTGCCAGCAAACTCTTTTTGCTTGATCTTGGTGTGGTGCTTTTTGGACTGTTTTTCCATCATAAAGTTCCTTTTTTCTCTTTAAATCGTCTCTCGATTTTTGTCTTCCTGTTGTATGTTGCTGTTTTCCTTTTGTGCTCATCATCGTGAACACCTTGTACTTTTCTTTTTTCCTTTATCAATAATATCACTGTTATTACCTATCAAAAAAACAATGTTGATGAAAATCTTGTGTTTTAAACACTCAATTAGAGTGAGTCAAAAGCCTTATCATTTTAAAATTTGGCTTTTATTTTTTTGTCATTTCTTTTTAGTTTCCTTAAAATAAGTTGGAACTCAAACCTTAAGGAAAGATGCCCTCAAGGCACTAGATTCATAGTTGCCTGAGGTGCTAGGCGGCTATAGGGTGCTTGTGCAAGCTAAGAAATTCACCAATATCCGAAGTAGTTGATACACATTAAAGTACATAAAAAATCAATATATGGAAATTTATACCACACGCACTTTATGTTAGATCTCTCCCTCTACCGCTTTCTCATTCGGAGGAGTAAGTGCTATTTGAGCCAAAGTTCATCGACTTATAACTAGAATATAGTCTAGTGAACTTTAACTTAATATGAACATATTAATCATTACTACCATTATTTGGATGTTATTAAGTACAATATAATCTAATGAACTTTAACTTACAATAGGTATATTTATGCCAATGAGATCTAGTTCATATGACACCTCCTCTCTTTGTAAAAGTAAGGCGGAGGGTGGGGTAGTAGGTTAAAGACTCATTGGGTGCATGTGTGTAATTACCGACAAAAATAATAAATTAAGCATATTTATCATCCTTAACACCATTCTTTTCATTTTGCAATATATTGAAATGAACTGGAAAAAAATGTATTCCCTGGGAATTGAATCAATTAAAAGAGAGATTCTTATGATTTGCAGGACACAGCTTTATTATTGAGACCCCCATGTGACACAGAGAAGCACAAAAATATCTTTCTTAAATTTTAAGTTTTGAGTGAGGGCTTACATTGTTATGAACAGACTTAAATTATGTGGGTCTTATTATTAATTTTCCTTTTTTTTAGAAAGGAGATACTTGATTATCAGAACCCTGGTTTAGTTTAAGTGGAGTGTGGGGCTGCTTGAATTTTATGATTAAAGTACCTTTAACAACAGGTTATTTTAATGAGCTGCTTGCTAGCAGCCTACCTCCTATTGCCTGAACCATAGCACTCATTTCAGTCAGAAGGTCAGTGTGGAGTGCACCGTTAAAGTTATCCATCCTGTTGGCCTTGCCCAGGCACCTAGGCAAGTGCCAGCCTTGCTTTTAACTACATTGAACATCTTTGTTGACAAAGTAGTAATTAGCAAACAGTGATGTCAATATTTAAAGTGTGGATGGGAGAATGGAGATTCAAAAAAGTCTTTTGATAGGCGATTTTTCTCTCTCCATATTGAAAGTTTGTGTAGTATGACTGGTGGACATCTAATAGTACTTAAAGTAATTGGTGACCATGGACATGTACATAGAGAATTCCATGTCTAACACATAAGAAAAGACAAGTTTCGAGTTCCCTTATGACAGAAATAGACCATTTAATGTATATGCTTAGTTTCTGTTATAGTATTGTAGAGACTAGAGACCTATTCATGTTCTTTCTACAATTTTTAGAGTAGAGATTCTATTAATTTTGATGGTTGTGGCAAACTGCAGTTGATAATGGTCCACTGTTTTGTGAAACATTGACACATGGATCCTGAAGGCAAGAATTTTGGAAGAGGTAAAGATTTATTATATATGTTTTCTTTGTTGTTTGTCTTAATGTGTTTTATTTCCTTGAAACACTTGTTTGACTGAATCTGGATTTGGTATCATATTTGTTAATTTGGTCTTGTGTATAGGAAAACTCTGTATGTGGACATTGCAATATCTACACATAGCAATTATTTTTCTGCTTATGACCTCTTATCTTGCATAGTGCACTCAGTGTTAGATGACCACCCTTCATTTAATTATTAACAGAACTAAGCATGTTATTTCTTATGTGTTAATGTACTTATAAAAAAATATTCTTGTGAGTTAATGTAATATATCTTATTTCTCATTTTGTGTTGGTAATATGCATTTTGCACGTGCACTTGTGCTAACATATAAAGTATTTATTCATTGCAATTTGATTCACTTGGAAACTGTTTGACTTAACTAATTCTACAATGAACATTAATAAATGGTGAAGAAGGGCTATCTGCAATTTTGTTTAAACTTGATGTTAGATTATTTGTATAATTTTGAGCCTTTTCTTCTTTATGGGGTGTTGGCCTTCCTTACCCAAACACCCACCCAGACACTGATGCAGAATGGGTTTGCAGAACTAAAAAATAGATGAAAAAAGAAAGAAAGAAAGAAAACACTTGGCTTCACCACCTGAGGATACTTGTCATCACCACCAAGCTGTAGAGAAAACTCTAATACCAAGATTTTTATTCAAAATGTACTGCTCAAAACTATTTTTGGAGTCTCTTATAAATAGGCTTCAAGGAGTAAATCAAGCTACAATTACATCCCATAAAATCCTCAGTAACGTTAAAGCCCAAATTCAAAAAGCAAAAATAAAAAAATCAAATATGAGATCAGGTATCTTCCTGTATCAGTCACAGAAGCATGCATATGCCCGCATATACACAGTTTAAACAGGGTGAATAAGGAAGAAGAAAAAAAGAGAGAAATTTGTACATGATCCATGGATTTTATATATGGAGCATAATGGTGGAGCCAAGAGGGTTGAGGGGGGAAATTGCCTCCTGGCCCCACCAAAAATTCCTCTTTTATACTTTATTTTCTATATTTTTCATGCATTTTTTTTATGCCTTTGAAAATAAGAAGAAAATCTTTCATATTTTATTAATGTTTTTTAAGGTTCAAAAGTAAAAGAAAGATATGGGGAAAAAAAGAAGCAGCAGCAAAATATAGAAGAAAAATTTATAACAGGAGAAACAAAAATTACTATTATTTTTCAAAAGTGTTAAAGATCTTAAATTATTTATGTAATAATTTGTTATTTTTATGGGTTTTCTAACAATATAATACCGCTTAGTATTCACATGAGTGGCATTTTACAAATTGGTCTTAACTCTTAAGTGTTCTATATATAATGTGTGTGTGTTGTGCTAGTGTACAATGTCTATCTATGTATGTCCGTGGGTGTATGAAGATATATGTATGTTAGTTATAAATTTTGCCCACTCCTCTCCCTGCAAATCCTGGCTCCGCCAATGGTAGAGAGCCTTGTGACATCTTAGAACTGTCTTGGTGTGGTAATACATGCAAGACAAGGAATGGGCCAGGGATATCGTCTTTTTCCTCTAGAGGTAGGTTTGGAAACATTACACATGTGCCTTTGGTGGCATCATGCACGGAAAAGCTTGCCTATTTACGTGTGTTTCTGCATCTGTGTATATTCGTGTCCATTAGGCAGGACTTCACAGGGTTTTGCACTTTTGCTTAATTGTTAAATTGTGAGACTTGCATAATACTTGGTTTGTTGGGATCTAGCATGGAGACAGTTTGTGTTGCTTGAACCTAATACCAACTATATGATTTTGTTTCTTGGGAACATGTTTATTCTGTCTCTCTCTCTCTCTCTCTCTCACACACACACACAGACACACACACACAAACACACACTTACAGATACATTAAAACATTATTCTATTAATTAACACAGTTGTTTACCTAGCAAAAAAAAAATCAAGTAACTTCTAAGTAATTTAACTAATTAACTAAATTAAATTTTTTAAGGAAATGCATTGCACCTTCAGGTATTGGTTGACAAATGTTGCTGCAATTACCAATGGTTGAAAGTTATTAACTTTAGGATTATAAGATTTTAGTAAAAACCTGTTTTCTCTCTCTAAAAAAAGGGGAATATGCTTGCTATGTATAACATGGAAAATTCTAGATAAGTTGATTCTTTAGTGCATTTTGCTTAAAACGCAGGAGGGTTGGAACAGAAGATACTAGATATAAAAATTTGGTGCTGCCTGGGTATCCTGTAAATAGTTGGGATGGTTCAGGACAGTGGGATTTTTTTTTTTTCCTTTAACATGCAGGAAAGTTTAATGTGGTGTAAATTTGGATTATAAGATGGCTTAAACTATCTGGTCATTCTTTTCAGCTTCATCTACCTTGCCTTTGGGCTCTGCTTTTTTCAACTTCAAACATATTCCTAGCAGAAATGGTTTCATTATAAAATATTTCCAGGGAAATTGTTTTATCTTCCAGTAATTGGTATCCTGAAAATAATTTTCTAGTTTTTTTTTTTTTTTGGGTACCAAAAATCTGGAACTCTAGCTTAAATGGCACCTCATTCCCTTGTAAGAGCATTGTGGAAGGTGAGGTTATGGGTTTGTGCCCATTAGGTTCATGTGTAACTTACCATTACTTAAAAAAAAAAAAACAGAAGCCCACAAAAAGTTGGTAGGTAGTGGTGGTTAGAGTGGGTGGGGGGTGTTAGAGTGGGGAGGGGGCAGGTAATCATAAGCTATTTTTTACTTCTTTAGTTATAATTTTCTGTTGAATATGCAAAAATTTTCCTTTGATAGTCAATTTCAGTTGCATCAAACATAGGAAAATACAGGAAATAAATTTCGTGGAAATCTAATGCATGTATTTGCCTCATCTTTTGGGAACATTTGATTGATGTCAAATGATCCAATTCTGTTTTCAGTTACTTTTTGCCTTTTTGTTAAGTTTGTTGGCCTTTTCACTTTGCACCTTTTTTTTGGGTTCTTTTCTCCCTCCTTTTGGATGACATGCTGTACTATTTGGGCTTTAGGACCAAGGGAACTGACTGGTGCTGTAGATCTCATAAATCACTACAAGTTGTTGCCACACCATGATTTTTTCTGCAAGAGATCACTTCCTTTGTCAATTTCAGACACACATTATCTTCACCATGTTGTGGGAGACACAGATATCAGAAAAGGAGAAGGGATGCAATTGGATCAGCTTATTCAGAACACATCTTATTCCAGAGATACTAATACACGGATACAACCATTTGATCTCGATATTCTGAAAGAAGCCTTTCAATTAAGGGAAACTGCTCCCGTTGATTTGCCCCTTGTAAGAAATCCATTGCCTTGAAATACTTTTGGTGCTTTAAGATAGTTTCTTATATTTGGATGAGAATCCCTGTCACGTGGTTGGTTCCCAGAGTTAATATGGTCCTGTAATGGGTTACATCTGTTTTTTAAATGCTGATCTTATTTCTTTTGCTGTCTTTAGGCAGAGAAGGGGATCCCTACCATTGCAGGGAAATCAAAAAGTGAGTCCAAGGACAAGAAGCATAAAAAGCGCAAAGACAAAGATAAGGATAAGGATAAGGATAAGGATAAAGAGCATAAGAAGCACAAGCACCGTCATAAAGACCGAAGTAAAGATAAAGATAAAGATAAGGATAAAGAGAAGAAGAAGGATAGAAGTGGGCATCATGATTCTAGTGCTGATCACTCAAAGAAACACCATGAAAAGGTTGGCTAAATCTCTCTTGTAACTATGTATTCTTGAACATTTGGGATGATTTGAGAAAAATGGGAATGCTGTGAAAATCTACTGGGTAAATATAGTCAACAAGTTTTTTTAAACTTTCAAATGGCCTTCTCTTTTTAAGCCTTTAAAGTTAAGCAATCAGCCATAGTTAGGTATAGACTGCTATTTTCTGTCCAATTTAAGGTTAGATAACTAATGCTGGTGGCAACAAGCTCCCATAAGAGTGACTTTAATATCAAGATTAATCGAAATTAATTTTCTGGGTTCTACATAGAAGTTGAGTTGAAGTTGTCAGTTGAAATGTAGCGTTCATGGCATTAGATTAGAATACATGGTCTAGGGCACTAAGTTTGCTATTTTTTACCCTTGTGAGGGTACACCTGTAATTTGCATATCATTATCTGAGTATAATAGAACTGGTGTTAGGGTTAATCAAATAAACCTAACACATGATTTTTCTCCAAAATTCAATACACTATAGTGGCATTGTTCACAGCAGTGCTGAAATTTTGGTTTTTAATTATTTGTGAGTCCAAGTAGTAGGGATTTCTGTGTCTTTTATTTACATTTTGTTTAGTAATAATGTGTGGTCCAGATTAGTTTGTTTTAAGGTCAAGATTGAGAGTTGTTAGAATTATACGAGAGGCTCATATAGCTTTGTAATGAGACTCTTATTATCATTGTCATGTAACACAATTTTGACAGCTGGTCTTGAGTTTTAACTGAAAGTCATTTTATGCCAGTAATTATTTTCTTATTTCCACCCTATGTTTCTTATTTTCTAGCAGGTGTGACCAAATCTGTATGCCCTTAATTCCCAAACCAATTTCACCAATTCTTGAATCTTTTTGATAGCTAAGTAAAAAATATTATTAAAACACTAGACTAGAAAATGCATCATCCAGTACACAGGACATCTACTTGAGGGGCACCACAAATCAACAAAAATTACAACATTCAAGAATGTCAAGCATATTAGAGAATAAATGATCACTTAACAAAGTCATCCACTCATACAGGGAAAATGTAAGATCATCGTATGTAGTTCAATTCCTTCAAACATCAGTTTATTTCGTTCTCATCAGATGGTTCATGTTATGCATAAAGGGATCACTTTCCAAATATCACTGTTATGGTGCCTAGCAAACCACCCCTTCCAACATGTCAATCAACTACCATATCAGGCATAGCCCACTTCATCCCAAATAAGCAGAACACTAGGGACCATAATTCTCTGGCAATATCACAATGTAGATTAAATGGTCCATTGTCTCTCCATCCTTCTTACACATGCAATACCAGTCAACAACAATTATGTTTCTTCTTCATTAGTTATCTAACGTGAGAATTTTCCATAAAGCAGCTTTCCATATAAAGAATGCACACCTCCAAATGTTTTAATATTCCAAATGCTTTCCCATGGAAAAGAATGCACACCTCCAACATTAAAGACTCTATAGTAGGATTTTGATGTGTTTCTTGTTAGCATCCTGCAGATCCGTTCTTCAGCCTACCTTCTAATCTTACTGATAAATGAGGTTGAAGAAATCGGTTAACAAAATCAACTTCCAATGTTGAAAGGCTCTAATAAAAGCAACATCCCACTGAAAGTTGCCTGCATTCCAACACAAGTAGTTCGCCAATCTGGAAATGCTTCCTAAAGAACCCTATCCCCACACTACTTGTCTTGCCAAAACTGAACATTAGTACCACTACCAACCTTTTTCTTTTTTGATAAGTAGTACCACTACCAACCTTAAAATTGATGAATCTGGAAAGTTTGTCCCAACCCTTTCTAATATCCTTACACAACATACACCGTAATGACCCCAGCCCACCCTCAAGCACCAACCTCCCCACTCACAATTATATTTTTTCTCCACTATTTTCCTGCAAAGAGCATCCTTCTATGTGGCAAAACTCCAAAGCCATTTACCCAATAAATATTGGTTGAAAGACACCAAATTCATCTTTAACAAGCCCTAACAGATTTTCTAAATCATAGAATCTTTGCTGATATCCTGCACGAATTGGTCTGGGTTCTGGTTATGCCACCATGAGATAACTCATCAAACAAACTAGCACAATCAATCATTGATAAATTACCTTGTGAAAACTAACCATCTTTTCATAAAGTCTCTCCTGACGTCTGTCTTGAAACGGTTTTTCTCTTTAAAAACATCCTCAACTCTTACAATGCATCATTGTAGCCCGGGCTAAGATCTGGAATTCAAAAGGAGATGTTGACCATGCAATTTTCTGATCTCTAAGAAGGTATTGATACAGCTTTCATGTGGGAAAGAATCATAAGGGTTTTGAGATCTAAGTATCAAGTGAAGAAAGCTGCAGTTTGCAAGCCTAAACAGTGAGCAGGAAAAGCAGCAAAAGAACATAATCAACAAGTTGAAATGCCTAGGTGACTTTCTGATGAAATTTTAAATGGATGAAATTTTCAAAAAAGGTGAAGCCCCTCAATTGATTGACAAAGATGAGTTTAGACATGAGAGCAAAGAAACAGAGGTCAAACAGGCTGTTGGAGCAAAGGAAACTGATAGTTCAGCCACAGAATATTTCTTTCATGTCAAATACATCTCTAACAATGTCCAAGAATTATAATTATAGAAGAGGATAAAGTTGAAGCAAAGGAAGACATTTTGTTCAGTAAGAGTTCAAGATCCAAGATCCAAGATCCTTCTTTCTTGTTGCTACGAAGAGTTGTCAAGAAGAATTAAAAGGGTGATAGATGGAAACAAGAAAAATAAAAGAGTTGGGAAAGCCTATTTCAATAGTTCAACCTACACTACAGGCTAAGAATGTGTAATTTGCAATGTTGGTTCACGTTGTTGATTTTATAATTGCTGGAAATTTCAGTGCTACTATTAAAAAAAGGTCGTTCTAGTGTCATCATGGTTTACACCAATAAAGAAAAGAAAGAAAATTTCAGCCCAAAATTTGTATCCTATGTCAGTGGTGTTGTTCAAGAAGTTTGGAACTCTATTACTTCAAAGCTCAAAAATCATTCTCTTTTTTGATAGGTAGTCATACTTTTATTGAAAAAAATTGAACATCATGTTCACGATGGTGAACACTTTGAACAAGAATCAAAGCTCAAAAATCAAGTTCAAGTTTATCTAATCAGGGGAGAAAGTGGCATGAAGCCCCCAGAAGAGCAAACTTAAAAATTGAGTTTATCTGAAATTGTGGTCCAGATTCTACATAGGAGCCAAATTGAAATTACTGGCCAAAATTTTTTGTTCAAGGCACTGCTGAAATTTAGATTTTTATTATTTTTGGATCCAAGTAGTAAGAATTTTGGGGTCTTATATTTATATTTTATTTAGTAATAAAGTGTGATTTAGATTAGTTTGTTTTGAGGGTCTAAATTTGGAGTTATTAGAATTTTGATGGCTGGTCTTGAGTTCTTTCAACCCCTACGAAGTGTGACACTTTCTTCACTAGTGTTGTTTTTAGGAATCAGCTGGTGTGATGCTAGTGGATATATTTTTTTGCTTTCCACAATATGTTTCTGATTTTCCTGCACGTGTAACTAAATCTGTGAGCCCTTAATTCCTAAACTGATTTCACCATTTCCCAAATCTTCTACAAAGGCTAATCCTAATCTTCTAATTCCTACAATCTTCCATCGACATTCAATATTAATAGCCCTATGGTTTGTGACAAATTTAAAAAATTTGCCTTGCTCTGTTTATTCATTGAAAAATTAATTTAAGGTTTCAGTGTTTTCCCATAATTGAGTCTATTTACTGGATTTTTTTCTCAGAAAAGGAAGCATGATGGAGATGAAGACGTTAATGACATTCACCGACACAAAAAAAGTAAGGTAATATATATAAACAAGAAGCGTTAGCAATTCGGATGATTTTGTTTTTGTTTTACTTTCAATCCTACTTCATTGTTTCTTGTATGAATTGAATAATTTTGGCCATTATTTGGCTATAATTAAGCTTTGTGTATTAACACTAATTTGTTGCAGCATAAAAGCTCAAAAATTGATGAAATGGGTGCGATAAAGGTAGCCGGCTGAAGGTGGCATAGAATAATTTACTTGTTCTCAATGGTTCTTGTTAGAGAGTTTGGGGGGTCTTTGGCTTAACGATGTCCAGTTGCTTGAGGTAAAACACCATGACATAATATTTAATATTAATTCTGATGAACACTTGCCCAGCAGCATACTACACAATTATGATTCCTAATCTCCCTCACGGTATTCATGATACACCTCAACTTTATGTTTCAGTAATGGTAATTAGCCTTGTAATCAACCACACTATTCTCCTCCCCTTAGGCCTAAACGCATATACACAATCCCAGATTTCCAACAATCAAATTTAGTTTGGATCCTTATCTGTTGCAGCTAGCTCTTGTCCCAGCTAGTCTATCCTTAATATCCAGCTTATCTGTTAATCCCTCGTTTGTTTAATAGCAAGCTAAATTTGCATTTATGAATAAAGCAAGAAGCTGTTGTTTCTTCATATTTTTCTGTGGCCTTGCATTACTCTCTCTATCTCTCTGTGTGCGTGTTTTGGTTTTCTTCATTTGTGTTCAGATTTATTTGGGTCTTAATGGTATTATTATTTTGGCAAAAATGCAAATTCCACTTCAATTAACTTGTTACTGTTAAGTGTCCAATTTTGAATTAATTTTTTTTATTTAATTCAAAATTTCAAAAAATAATAAAAACAATTTTTTGATAAGAAAAAAAAAAGGAAAAAAGAAAAGAAAAAAGATCTGGGTGGTGTGGAAGAAGCAACAAGATTGGGAAAAGATTTTCTTGTTTTACTTACATAGAAAATACCCAAGTGGAATTGAGAATCGGTTTTTTTGATATTTTGCTTATACCTATACCTATTTGTTTATCTGCCACAATGATGGAAGTGAAATCCCTGAAATAAAAAATAACCCAAATTGGCTCCTGGGGTTGGGTTAATGTTACAGGGGGCATGTTTTGTGCAAATGGGTATTCCCTTTTTAGAATTTACTCCAGTTTAATTGCTCATGGGTGCTCTTTGTATGAAAACAGCCTGGGCATCACCATGCTACAGTTTAATTGTTATCGTGCTTTTATTTTGGTTTTGGTTATGGGGTTGTACTTGGTTCCTGATCCTGTTGCTTGCCTAGATCTGTTTTTTTTTAAAAAAAAAAAAAAAATTATTTTTAATATTTTTTGAATAAAGAAACTATATAAAAATAAAAATAAAATCAAAATTAGACACTTAACAACAACCACTTAACAGAAGTGGATGGGATGGGAGGCTTAATTGATCAAATTTTCAACTTAGAGGACTTGATTGAACAAAAGTAAAGTCAGATATCTGAAATGAATATTGGTCAAACTTAAAGAGTATAATTTGCATTTTTTACTATTATTTGTATTCTGCCTTTAGCAGCAACTGTAATCTGTAATCTTCTCTACATGGTAGACCAAACCTAGAATTGTCTGTGTATACTACAGTCATTACTTACATTACATTTTTTTTATACAGAACGGCTTGTGAACTGACTAAAGATTGTGAAGATAAATTAGCCTAGTGATGGCATCTGATGTAAGGTAAAAATTGCTAAAAATGAACTCTTTTGTATCATAAGTCATAACAGTGGTCTAATATTATTGGTAGTAATGTGCAAGACTCTTTACTTTTTTTTTCTTCTCAGTTTCTGTGGCGCATTGGATTTCTCAGCGTGTATACATTATTATAATCTTTCTCCTGTTTAGAGTTTGTAAGCTGACATTAATGATAAGCTTAAATTAGAGTTTCCAGCTTTTGAGTTTTAGGAAGACTAGATTGAGAAGGGGATTGTGTACATATTCCCTCATGTTGTAGCAATGACTAGCATGTCTGGTTATGCAAAATGATTGTAAGGGCTAGGGCTATGTTCTCACATTAATCCTCAATTCATTTAATTAATGTATTCTTTGTATATACAGTAAACTTAATGACTGGGTCATCGAGGGAATCATTATTGCTGTTGGTTGATATTTTGAGGCTCAGAATGATTCTTTTCTTTATTGTTTGTCAGTGATGGGGGCTTCTTAACATTTTTGCTTAATTAACATTCATGTCTGGGAGTAGCAATTACCAAAACCAGGGATTCTACTGTGCAAATGGATGATTCGCATTAATTTGCTATCAGCGTTAATAAACCTGGAAGATTCATAGTTACTTGAAATTGTCATTAATTAACCATTGGTCTATGTTGCCAAAGTGAGATATCTCTCGTTTTTTATAGGGAGAGGTCTACATGATATGGAGATTTTAGTAGATGTAAGCCAGTCGCCTATTTGTATATCTCCGTGCAGATACTCAATTCACTTGTTCAAGATCAAGCTATTTTGGGTTAGTGGCTATGGAGGGAGAGGCGAGGATAGGAGAGTAGAGGAGAGGGGAGGTGGTTGGAATGTACTAACTGTGGTGGATGAATTCTTGTGTAGGAGAAATCATGCGAGGGGATATGATTGACGGTCCAGATTGCCTAATTTGAGTGTTACTGTAAGACAAAGAAAGCCTATCTTTGTGAGATAGGCCTGGTTGAAACCACTCTGATGGTTCAGTCAATGTTTAAAAATTTGAAAGAATGAGTAATAAAATTTTCAAGAGTTTTTCCTAATACCTTTATCAGAGTATGAGATCCCTTCGTATAGCTGGGGACCTTGCCTTTTTCCTGCCTAAACCGTCCCATGGATTCAGGCTTTTAAGGGGATATGGTGCTTGTCACTTTGGGCCAATTGAATGGGGAGCTTTCTAGGGCAGGCTGCAGCTCACCTTAGGCCGACCAAAGGGTGACAGGCTCCACATGTTTAATGCGATGTCAGGTTGTTGGTGGCACAATAAATGCTGGTTAACGATTGTTAGATTGTGGGTGACACTTCTTTTCAGATGGTTGCTCCAATTTGGCCTGGCAACTGGTGATTCACTGAGGCAATGCTTGTGGATGTAGTAATGCCTGGTCTGAACTTTCTCATTAGACTTTGATTGTGCTTGTTCGGTAACATAACTCCATACTCATGAAACTCATGACTGCAATGTCTGGTCCAAATCTGGTGTATTCTAACTATCAAATGATAGGGTTATTGGTTAACAGCAATCGGCTCTCCTTGTCTGGTTAAATTGGAAGCTTTCGTTCTTCCTTTTGACTCCTCTCCCTTAAAGTTCTCTGAAGTTTTTTTTTTTTTCTTCTTAAATGGTAAGATGGTTAGCTCTTCCTGGTTTCATGATAACCCATTTTCGAGGTAATTTTGACTTGGCTATAGGTCCCATGTTTCCAAATGAGGCTCATTTGATGCTGCTGAATGATTTAGCTGTGCCACAACTGGGAAATGAAAGGGCTTGGACCATACGTGAAGTCTAGGCTTCTGAACAACTAAACAAACAATTTACTTGATTGGTTCTGTTTGTTATGTGCCTATTGGGTATTAGCCAAAGCAACCCCAGTCTTCATTTTTCAGTTGAGATGCCTCAGGCCTAGTTTATTCACTTGGAAAGTTCTGGGCCTGTCTCATTGACTGCCCAAAATTAATGGGCTATACTCTATGTTTCACAATGACACGTCCAAAAAGGAGTTTGGACACCTGTCCTGCAGTGATTTCCCCCCTTTTTTTTTATGAACAAAAAAGGTCTCATACAGCGCAATTCATTGCCCTGACCCACTTAAACTTGAATTCTATGGTGTGGTACCACTGAAGCTACTTGAGGCTATCCATGTGGCACAGTATTTAAACTGAAGCGCCATGACTCGAACCACAATCCTCGGACTCGCAAGGGTGATGGTTCAAGGGACTCCTACCATCAGGCTGCCACCCTTCGGTGGTCTGCAGTGATTTCCCTTGCAATAATTCATCCAACTCTTGGTTATAAGATAGGACAATAATGCAGAATTCTTGCTGCCCAAAAAAAAAACTATTGCACCTTGCACATTACCTGTGCGTTACTGCTTCTAATCCCTGAATTGGTTGCTTATAGAATTGTGTGCACTTTATTTTAAAGGTACTCTCTTTATGGAAAGAGGAACCAAGCCCTCAAAAATAATTCCAATGATGCATGTAATGACAAACTTGATATGGCACCACGTAAGTAAAGAGAGCCTCGACGTTCTCTGTGGAGAGAGTTTGGGCCAAAAAGAAGGGCAATGAAAGCTCATCATTGTTGTTTGATAGTGATTATAAAACTGTCAAACAAATAATCATATAGAGCTAAGGGGTCAATTGAAGACTCAACCATTCATTTGTATTAAATAATTGGTATCCAACTCCATTACCATTTACTTTGGATTTACCTAGTTGCACCAATTATGATCAGTAAGACCTAATAAAACGCCATTGATTAAACTTCAGTCGCAACAACTACATGGTCCCAAAAACAAAAAGAATCAAACTAGATAAATCATTAACTGTGGCCAAGGGCGTGGGGGCTAGCCCAGCTAAATTATGTCTATCCAGAAAACCCAGTTAATAGTAATTACTCAAACTTTATTGTGCAAAAAATGACTCACATGTGTAATTGTTTTTTGAACTAAGCCACATTGGTAATCATGTTTGTTGTCAAAATGTAATGACAGTAACTTTACATATTTTTAGATACTCTGTTAGGATGTAATCACCTTTGAAATTAAATCTTTTTTTGGTTTTAAGAAATGAATGTTAAGGAAGGATAATGCTATAGCCTATAGTACATAAACATCATTCCACTTTAGTTTTCTTTTTCTTTTCCTTTATTTCCTTTTATCTTTTTGTGGGTATCCTAAAAAGTTTGTTACTTTGTCCCTTTGAAAGTAAAATAGGCTCTGCATTGGGAAATCTAAGATGCTACCTTCGTAAAAGCAAGAAAGTTGCACCAAAATTTGATGATGATAGTGCTGTGCATGCCAGTAGATTCTAAGCAAGGAAGTAGTATTATGTGGTACACATTTGAAAGTAACAGACCATAAATTGTATCTAAAGGGGAAAGGCAATGTTTTTTTTTTGCTATGAACATGGGATAATGTTTAATAAAAGAATCAAGCATGGTAACAAAGTTAAAATAAAAAACTTAAAAGCAAAACAAGAGAAGTGGAAAGAACCAAACATGTCCTAAAGTCAGCAGATTGTAGCTTTCTCTAAAATGTGTTTTAAGTCTTACCATCTATGGCCTTGCTAGAAGGTTTCTCCAGTTTAGAATCAAGTTAATCAATGTGGGAGCAAAAGGCACAGTATTAGATTTTAACCAATTAATAATAGCTAATTAATGCCTAATAAAAAGTCAAGTCTCTAAAGAAATAAAGGGAAAACCCTACCACCATAAAAGTTGGAAGGCCTAGGTAGGTAGGTATGTCCCAAAGCTAGTCCAGTCATCTCTTGCACTAAAAAGTGATCCCTAAGAATTTGAGGAAAACCCCACTATTCATCTGCCCTCATCAAGGCATTGTGTCATATTCATGAACATTATATAAATAGTGTATATTTTGGGTATGGTTTACTTATTTATTAAGTTTGCATATTTATTCCTTTGTGCAGTTGAGCTATAAGTATAAACTGCCAAAAAAACAGTCGAGTACTGAATATTTTGCAGAACCCTGAAGTTATGATTTTGATATAAAGTGATTCTACAAATTACAAGGGAAAAGATGACAAAAAAACAATAGGATGTTATGAAAAAGAGCTTATCCCTCTATCATTCCTCATTCTTTCCATTCTTCACCATGAATAAATATTATAAAATATCATTTCTCTTTTCTTCTTTTATCTTTTTCTTCTCAATATATTAAGAATAGGGTGGGATCCCCTGTTATTTTAATTTTCCAGCTACTTTTATGTTTTGGAGTGTATCAAACCCATGTCATCTAGTGCGGGATTAAATAATTTTCAATGGTGTAACGACTAATTTATATGTCTTGTGCTATTGTGTGAGTAAGGGAAAAAAAAATTCACTTGCTGGGTCCTTTCCAATGTCAAGTGTCCACTTGAAATGATAACAAGACAAACAAAAGGTGACATTGTTTCCTGTACTACAACTAATTTCAATCTCATCAAACCAAGCACTATTTAATTCACATGAAAAATTTTCAATTTTCTTTGTGGAAAATTGTGGTTATCAGATTCACAGATTTTTTTGCTATTAGCCTATTATGATTTTATAACTTTGTCCTAATAATTTATATATGCTTATAAAAAAAAAATAGTTCATAACTCAAGAATTGTGAAAAGATTTTGCAAGTAGGCTTTAAGTATTGTTTTGCTTTGAACAATGTTTTTCAATAGGCAAGTATATTGTTCTAAAATTAGTTTTATAGTTTTTTTTTTTTTTTTTTATAGTTTTTTTTTTTTTTTTTATAAGAGGAAATTAGTTTTCTCTTGATAAATTTATTGATAACTGAGTAAAAACCCAATAATTTAATCAACTTTCACACTTTTCTATGAGCAACCTAATATGAATATTTTACTAGCTAGTAAAGAAACAGAGCATAAATGCAAATATTTTACTAGCGTGGATGAATAACCTCAATACTTTCTATCTCATCAAACACAAGAAAATGCAAAAAAGTACTTTCCACTCAAATGAACGGCGTTATTAAGTAATGACAGGAAATCTAGGAATGATTAGAATATTTAATGCAAACATATAAATTAATGATAGGATCATATTAACAGTGTTAATATCCTTAGATTAGACATGTGAAAATTTTTTATTTTGCATATAAAAAAAGAGAAATGCTAACGAGTGTCCTTAGGGCACTAGTTAATAATTCATTTAAATTTTTTTTTTATGAAAAATGAAAAAAAAGTAATTAATATTTTGACAACTTTTTTTATTTCCCATAAAAGTGGTATCAAAATTTCCTAAAATTGATTATTTAGAGCACTCATTAGCATTTTTCATTAAAAAAAATAATTGTTAATAAATCATAATAGGAAAGTTTTGATAACACTTTCATGAAAAATATAAAAAATTGTTAACAATATTTATTATTTTATCATTCTTCTAAAAAAATATTTCTAAAAATGATTCTTAAACCAATACCTAAGGTATTGGTTAACATGTAATATTGTTGTCAATAAATTATGATAGGAAATAGTATCGGAGCTAAACTTTTTTGTTTAACAATTAAATTAATTAAGTGTAACTGAATTTTAAATTTTAGGGGTCAAAAAATTGTTTTACTTCTCGTTCCGTCTTTCCGCACTAGACCATGATTGACTAATAAAGAAGGTCATTTGGATAACAAGTTTTTGCATAGGGACCATTTTTAAGAAAAACAAAGAAATAAAGTCATCATTTTTTACTATCTAATTTATCATTCAATTTTAACATATTAGTAGATTAAAAAAAAAAATGTTTTCCTACATTACACAAGCATAGTACTAATCTCTTTAATAATTTAAATATACCTCTACTTTTTTGAAAAATCTTTAGGGGATGTAATTGTAGTGCAGCCATTCACTTGTATGTGACTCTACAATATATTGACATCATCTATTTATGAATCAGTTTACCAAAAAAAAAAATCTATTTATGAATCCAATAATTTACTTTTTTATTGTAAAGGCCAGACATTAGATCCTCCCTCATGGCTTTTAATTCTGTTGCAATATCTCAAGTTCTTTGAGTTGTGAACAATCTAACTCAATTCTTATGATATATTTGGAATAGAGGGAGATAGGAGGAGAGGGATGGGGAAGGTGATCGAGAAAAAATATAATAAATTTTGACCTATTCCCCTCTCCTCTCTCTCCATCCAAATATAAGGTTAACCTCTTAGGCTTCCAACTATAATTTTATGGGATGAGTAATTCTTGTGCCACACCAAAAGGCATAACTTTGGCCACAACTCGCCACAGTTGTAGTTGGTGGAAGGGTGATAGTGGGTCTATGTGAGAACACCTCTCTACCAATCACAACTTGCCACATGGGCGAGTTGTAGTCAAAGTTGTGCCTTTTGGTGTGGCACCAAAAATTTTCTTATGAGATTTATCCCCCATTTTCAATAAGCAAGGAGAAAAAGAGCGCAAAATATTACAAAACAAAAGAAACTTAAATTGAGTTACTTGTTCAAAAAACACACATGTAGGACTTAGAAACCACTAAAGCCAGCAGGGAGGAGCTTTGGAATGTTATAATCCAACATTCTAGTTCCTTGGACTATTTTACAGCTAACAATTTAATTCATTTCTTATGATATGTTTGGAATAGAGGGAGAGGAGAAGGGAAAGTGGCCATAATATATTAAAAGGTGGGATTTTCCCCCATCTTCAATAGGCAAGGAGAGAAAGAGTCTAAAGTAAACTTAGAGTTACTAGTCCAAAGAAAATAAACATGCAGAACTTAGAAGACAATAAAGCAAGCCAGCCCTGATGAATAAGGGCTATAAAAATGGAATGTTCTTGTCGAACATTCCAGTTCCTTGGACCATTATTTCTTAAGCACAGTTGTATGTAGCTCTTCAATTCATGTAAAAAATGAAAAGGATGCTCTCCGCCAAGCTGGCCCTTGTCTTCTTTTCTGGCATTTGGTTTTTGTCTTCACTCCTTAGTCCCTTATTAAACACTTAAATATTTTTTTGACATCAGAACAAAACAAAGTCCAACTAAACTAAACACTACAACTAGTGTCACTAATATATACTTTCCATCTTTTGCTCAAGCAAAGCTTCCTTGTTTCCCGGGGTAGCCCTCACATTTCTTTCTGCTATATATGTTTGGACAGATATGATTTGGAGCAGGAAGTAGTAGAAAACAGTAACACACACACACACACACATAAAATAGTAATCACCATAATATAAAAAACAATGCAATATTAAACTAATGGATATAAATGACATTTTTTAACTTTTGGCTTCAGTTGAATGTTCTTAGGATAGTATATTTATGAAATTTCGCACATCACCAAACATGTGCTTGAACTTAAACTGAGTTTTGAGTTTTCAAATCGAATAGAACTCACAGTCTAATTCAATAATAACAATTGAGCAACCTAATCCATTGAGACTTGCAACTTGCAAGACTAAGCTAGTGGAAAAAAAAATGTTCTATTCTGAAAAATGTAATTTGAATATATACTTTGGGATGATTGAATTTTTTTTTTTTTTTTTGGTAACATTTAAAATATGGGATAATCTAATAAATAGCATATGTGAAACAAAAACAAGATGACTTTAATATTTGATATTGCAATAAGTTTGTCTTAATAATGAATTTTCAAAGAAAACAATTTTGTAAATATGTTCCCAAAGCAGTTTTAACAATGTTTTCTTTTTCCTGTGCATGGCTTTGAAAAGGGGGTTAGGAATCAAATTATAGATAAACACAATAGAAGCAATCATGCCCTTATCCATTAAGTCATGCCTAACCGTTGCCCTTAAGATATAGAACATCGAATCCTTAAAAAGATGATAAGATTTGGCTGATTCCCAAAAGATTAGAGAAAAAGAAAAGGGCTAAACAATATATATTATTCCTTACTGTGGCTTTTAAATTCTTGAAACTTTAGTTTAGTGAGGGAAAAGCTTACTTTCAAAAGCTTTTGGTGTTTTCTATGGTTTTTTCCTTCCTCTTTTTTGTACTTCTTTTTAAAAAAAGAAAAAGAAAAAAAAACTATAGTGTTTAGTAAGTATCCATGGCCTATTGAAGGAGAGAAAAAGTCAATTGATTTGAAAATCAATACTAGAAAAGCTAAAAGGGAGACAGAGATCTAATCAATTATCAATTCATGTTAATTATTGCATGGATGCATGCTACGGTATCCATCAGACTAATAACGACCATATTACAAACCACCAAACAATATATAGCTGGCGATATTGTTTTCTTAATGATGTAGATCGATCTCAGAATTAAATCTGTCTGAAAGATAAAGTTGATTGATAGTGGAAGTCATTTTCTTTAAACTGTTGAAACAATAATTGTTAAGAGTCTTATGCTTACTAGGGAGAACTGGTTTGAAATTCCCTTATATACACAAAAATATTAAAATGGTGGTAAATGTTCGTTGCACACGTGAATACACACAGACTTGAAAATTGTGTGTTTAAAACATGATTTTAGTTATAATTAAAAAAAAAAATGAAACCGTGTTTTGAATACATGATTTTAGCTTATGTGACACATATATATAAACCGTATACATCAGTGTATAATTAACAATGTTCTAAAATGATAACTTAGACGTGGAGAACAAATACAAGAGGAAGTATTAATCCTTCAAAAGTATTCTACTCTCATAATAGAACCTAAAACTAGATAAAGAAGCCTACCTACTACACCAAAAACCAACCAGTAAAATTGATCGAGGTGCTTTGAAGGTTAAGTCAAATTTAGCATTATTTAGATAGAATTTTACTAAGTAAAAGTATTAGTTTCTTCACACCTTCATTGGAATTTTGTTAAATCATATATCATTGTCATGAGGACATGATGCGGATTTCACTTTTTTCTAAATTCAAAGGTTAGGTTAATTATCTCCATGCCGTTTGAGGAAGCTCGAGGAGAGGTGGTTGAAGGACATCACCTTCTCCCTTTCCTGGGTTATAGAACTAATCACTTAGCAGCATTTCACTATTAATTGGTTTTTTAGTTATAAGAATATATTAGGAGTATAATGTGATAATAAATACTATGATTTATAGAATTATGGAAAAACCAACTACAGTATTTGAATTTTTCAATTTAAAAAAAATGCAAGTAATTCAAAAAGCCACAACTAAGTTTCAAGATAACATAGTAGATGATTTTCTAATGGAATATTTAATTTTATATATTAATGGAGAAATTATTTCAAAATTTTTTAGTACTCAATCATTCATTGATAGATGATTATTTCAGGATTAAAAATGTGCCTAGTTCTGTTTTGATAGATTATTGAGTTGAAATATATAACGAAATACTTATTCTTTGGTTTTTTTTTCCTTTTGTTTATATTATTTTTAATAATATATACTCGTTTTTTTTTTTTTTTTTTTTTTTTTCATTTAGTTTTAAATTTTAGTATATTTGTTATTCTTGAATAGTGAAATTTTTTATTTATATTTTGAATTTGAACCTTTCCAAAAATAAATTTTTGGTTCTATTCTTGCGTGGCATGATCAATATTATACCAGCTCACATCAAATTATAAATAAATGATTCAAAATTTGTATTACAGAGAATATGCTAATAGGAGAGTGATTCTTCTTCATATGATCATATTTCGTTGAGAGAGAGAGAGAGAGAGAGAATATATATCATCATCCTTGCATCATTACCATATATTAATAATTACTTTTTCTTCTTCTTCTTAAACAATCATTAAGCCATGAAACCATTGATACTCTTATTCCTATATTTTATATGTACCAATACATGCAGCAACTTTATAGTTCCACTAAATACATAATAACTTAAACACACTACACAGTCTATGACATATTTTCATGGATGGGATTGATTTGTCTCCCACTTCCTTATCACGTAGACCATTTGAAGATAGACTAATGAGAATTACAATGATTCACAATAATCAAAATTGATGCCAACAAGCTGTTTTAATTTCTTATGAAATTTCTTAGGCTTCCTTATTCTTTGGTAAAATTTTAAAATTTCACTAAAATAATATCTTGCTAATAGGGTAAGATTTCAGTCCAATACTCATGTGCATGGAATAAGATACAAATTAAACTGATATGTGACAATTTTGAAACACATATTTGTGTTTGTATTGCGTTTAATGCACAAAAACACTGAACGTAAGCTAAATCTCTTGCTAATATAGATATATTAGCCAATATTTTCCTACACATTATTCAATATACCTGATATTTTTGCAATACTTTTGATATTTAAATACAATGTATTAACAAATATATCTTTGGATGATATTACAAGATATTGATCTTATTTCTATTGACAAAAACCGATATTCCATGTTTATCGATAATAATATTATAATTAGTCATATTTTACAGTGGACAATGGGTCAACATAAAATTTGAAAAAGAACTTAATTATTTTTAGTTTAACTACCATGAGCGAGTTGGTAGAACCAAGCACATGTGATGAATATATTAAATTGATGTCGGTTCGATCATGCCACTAATGCCATCAAAGCAAAACAACCTTTGTTAAAAAGATTGAATTCAATAATATGAATCATTGTCCCCCCCATTTCAATTTAATAGCATTTTATGAACGATTGAAAACAAATAAGAGTTGCATACTATTTTTCTTTTCTTTTTTTTTTTTTAAAAAAAGAGGGAGAAAGATAAATAAATAAAAAGGAGTCAACAACTTCTAGCAGATCCATGCATTTGGTAGGTCGGACTTGGTATTCATCCATGGATTTCCTAAATTTGGTAGTTACAATACAATGGCTATTTGTCTATATATTGAGTTTGAGTATTTTTTTTTTAGATGCCTTGAGTTTGAGTATTGACCCATGTACATGTTGCATCTCTATAGGCAAAGAAAAAGAAATAATAATTAAAATTGTAACGTTGGTGTTGTCGGTGCACCCTATTCGACAATCCCAAGTCCTCACAAAAATGAAATAGTAATAATAGTACCATTCAACAAATGAGTACGCAATCTGTCAGGAAGGTCCCAGACCAGACCTCCACGACTCGATAGCTCGTTTTGTCATGTGCCATAGCCCACAGTGCCATGTGATCAACGAGTTTCTTTTTGCTAGGCCAAGTCAAGTCATGTCATTTTTTTTTTTTTTTAAAGATAGTTTCGGTCTAAAGCGAGCTCTTGATGATACTTTTTATCATCAGATCAAAACACCAATTGATTTTTGGTGTAAATGAAGATTGAACCTCATATCTATTTTTCAACCATCAAAAACTCAACCAATTGTCATTTAAATTTATATTGAACACGTCTCAAGTTTAGGTTCACAATCAAACTAAATTATTTACTTTTTTGGGAACAAGTTCGAACTTGTTTGTGATTTACTTAATTAATTTATTATTTTTTATATATAGTAAACATTATACAATTATTTTTTAAACTCTTTATAATTATATGCCAATAAATTACTAATATCTAAATTTTAATTGATATTGTATTATTTGAATCAAATAGAAAGAATGACTTTTATTTATGAACTTATAAAAATCAAATTCATTAACCTTGTAAAATTGTATCATATAATTTGACTACAAAATGAACTATTTTTATCATCAATAAATTATAAGTAGTAATTGAATATGTCTTTGTTGGTAAGTTGAGCTTCTATTTAAGCCAAATGATGGGTGTATGTGGAAGGGAATTGGAAATGTGTAGTTCTTGACTAGCTATGGATGCATGTATTTTTTAACCAGGACTTTTAGTTTCTACATGACGCATGGGGAGAAGAAGGGTGACAACATTAGAAAATTGTGGAAATCATGTTATCAATGAGTGGGCAACTTGGGTCGACTCGTCAAGGGGTTGATTATATACATAAAAAAATTTATTTTATGAGACCATCTCATGAAGTGTTTCATTTATAAGTCATAATATGTGAGTTTCTCAAGTGTGTGAGACTTGTCAAATATGAGAATAATACTTCATAAGATGGTTATATGAGATATTTTTTAATGCATGTGTTGTGAAATAAGAAATAAAAGATAGTATAGTCAATTCGAGATGACCAATCTCCTGGACTTGAGAGAGGAAATTGACATTTTTTATTTATTAATTTTATGTTTAATTATCATTAATGTATTTAACCTATATAAATAGCCAATAATGAGATAACCTCATCTATAAATCCTAAAATATAAGAACTAATCCTATCCTAAAACATAAGGATCAATTTAAATACAAGCAAATAACAAAACTAATCTACTACTACCTTATTCAGATAAAGATCTATCACCAAGCTTAAATTTAAATACTTCAAATTCAAATAAAAATTTATACGGCATATTATCTTAGGTAATAGCATGAGAGATGTGAATCAAATTATGGATGCGGGAAAAACTCACAGTTGAAGATGGAAGTCACTGAGTATATGTTTGGATTGTATTGAAAACAACAGAGTTGAAGATGTAAGTCACTGAGTATATGTTTGGATTGTATTGAAAACAGTAGACGTGCACGGCTACATTTTTTTTGGATTTCATGTACTGTTTATGAAACTCGTAAATATGGAGTTTAACAAATTTTTCTTTAAAATTGAGTCTCCTGATATTATTCACATATTTAAAAATTATTTTGTTACAGTAATTTTAGTTTTCAATTTTTAATTTTTAACAATAAATAGTATCCAAATAGACATGAGATTGTCGGCAATTTGATGATTTCTGTGTTTATCACTTTATTGTGCTTTTATACTTCTTGGCGCCCAAACAATTGTGATGTGATGCAAACTGCAACGGTAACTGTGTCCTCTCTGCTATGACAAGTATTGACCAACAAAAAAGGTATAAAGAATGGTAGGCAGAGGGGAGAGAGAGAGATGAGATCTCACCACAGTTGGTGTTATCATTATTTTATCCATATATATATTAACAGTAATCATTAGCGCTAGCATTAGCACACACTTAATTTTTAATTTAATTTAATTTTTGGTTTGGAAATGAAATTATTAATATAGAGCTGTTAAGCATATACACATGCAGAGAAAATGGACAAGAACTAGAAGACCGTTTTTCTTGACTTCCAAATCCAATGAGACACTGATGATCCACAGTCCACACTCCAATCTCATGCGTTATCATCGGGTGCCAAATAAATAAAAAAACCAGTCTAATCTAAGAGTCATGCCCACTACTTCTTCCACTACTATGTCGCTATCGCCAAAAGTGAAAGAAAAAATTAATTAAATAAAACTTTTTTTTTCCCTAGCCGTGTAAAAGAAACAACAGTTCTTCTAAGTTCTAAAAGGTGAGATATTTTGGCAATGAGACATTGGAAAACACCGAAAAAAAAAATGTTTTGGAACTTGTATGCTGAATACTTATTTTTGCATTAATTAACTCGTACTAGTATATCAAACAGGCATATAGATGATATAAATATAAATTAATTAATACTTGTGAAATGTTTTGGAACTCTCAATGATGGGAGAGAATTCATTCAGCAAAAAAAAAAAAAAATGATGGGAGAGAATTCAAAAAGCCATGCAAGCACAATTATTGTTTTCCAAAACGCATTGACTTGGGTTAGCAATCAAGCATGGATTTTCCACATTGTGTCTCCACTCTCCTTTCAGTCCTGTGGGCATAAGAGGATGCTTTAACTACATACTTCTTCCGTTCCACTTTTTTTGTCCTGTTTAAAAAATCAAATTTTGTAAGGAAACATCATTTATTATATTGTTTACCTTTTAAAAATGTATAAGTTTCCAAAACTACCCTTAAAAAAATTTATCAAAAAATTGAATTAGTAAATTAATAGGGGTATAATAGGAATATTAGTAAATTAATGGTTTTTATTTTTAGAAACAGGACAATATTTTAGGACATCTCAAAATAAAATAGAGGACAAAAAAAATGGGACGGAGGGAGTATATATTAACCAATAACCATCCCTATATTTTAAAATATTTTATAAGATTTTTTTAATGATTTATATACAATATTTATTGTGGGGGTAAAAAATAATGAAACCTTAAAGGAGGTTTTCATGGATCTAATCATCACAATTAATTTGTTAATAAGAGGATAATCCACAATGAGAGAACTAGACAAGTAAGATCAAAGATTGAAATGAAACTCTTGTATATTAATATAACGTAACTGAACTTCTGCCGAGATTACAAGCAAGATTAGCCAAAGTAAGAACATTTTCTTTAGACTCTCTCTCTCTCTCTCGTGGTTCCACCTTCAATAAGTGAGAAAAAGGCTTATTATACCCTTCCTTAGATCATCCTTCTTATAGTGGAATACCAGGCTGGAATACTTAATTAATGCGGAGGTGACATTGCTTGCGTGCCAATTTTTTTGGTTCCTTGGCTTTTTAGGTAATTCCTCCATCAGCGGCTCTCTGGGTAATTCCTTCCTTGGCGGATTTTCGAATCAAGAATAATCGGATAGGACCTTACCTTGGTTTAGTAGGTTTTCATCGTTTTTGCTTGGGTGCAGTGGATCCAAACTAACTGGGTCTTTCCCTTTATCCTCGTCACAAGAACCTTCCATGGGCCTAATACTTCGGGTTGCGACCAGAGCCCAACATCTTAGGCATTACTTGGGTTGTTACATGGGCGCAAAATCTCATGCCTACCTCGGGCTTTACAGGCTCAACATCTTTGGCTTGACTCCTTTGTGGAGGGGATCATTCTCCCACATTTATTACATGTTATAATAATTAACAAATCAAATTCAATTATATTACATGTTATTAGAAAATGAGAAAATAAAAATGATTAAAAATAAAGTCATATATAACTATTAATATTCTTTGTTAAAGGAGGTTTTCGCGGATCTAATCGTCACAATTAATTTGTTAATAAGGGGGTAATCCATAATGATATGTATATTACTAAAATAATGTAATTGAACTTTTGCCGAGATTACAAGCAAGATTAACCAAAGTAAGAACTCTCTCTCTCTCTCTCTCTCTCTCTCTCTCTCTTTTTGTTCGACCTTTAGTAAGTAAGTGAGAAAAGGCTTATTTATACCCTCTCTTAGATCATCCTTCTCCTCAGCGGATTACCAGGCTGGATGTTAGCAAATTCTTGTCCTATTAGGTGTCTCTTCGCTTAATTTCATGATGAAAATGAACTTTTGGGGTGTCCGATTTAGGCTGGTCATTCATTATTAAATGCAGCATGCATTAGGTAAGAACATCTAATTAATGCGGATATGACTATTACTTAGATTGAGTGCCACTTTTCCTGGTTCCTTGGTGGCTTTCTAGGTAATTCCTCCCTCGGCGGATTTCTAGATCAAGAATTATCGGATAGGACTTTACCTTGGTATAGTAGGTTTTTGCCTTCTTTGCTCAGGTTTAGTGGAGCCAAACTAATCGGGTTTTTTCCTTTTATCCTCGTCACAAAAACCTTCCGTGGGCCCAATTCCTTAGGCCATGACCCGAGCCCGACATCTCAAGCATTACTTGGGTTGTTATATGGACCTAACATCTCATGCCTACCCTGGGCTTTACATGCTCAACATCTTTGGCTTAGCTCCTTTGGTATAGTAGGTTTTTGCTTTCTTTGCTCAGGTGTAGTGGAGCCAAACTAATCGGGTTTTTTCCTTTTATACTCGTCACAAAAACCTTCTGTGGGCCCAATTCCTTAGGCCGTGACCCGAGCCCAACATCTCAAGCATTACTTGGGTTGTTATATGGACCAAACATCTCATGCCTACCCCGGGCTTTACATGCTCAACATCTTTGGCTTAGCTCCTTGGTGGAAGGGATCATCTTCCCACATTTATTACATGTTATAATAATTAGCCAATCAAAATTTTTTTTTTTTGAGAGAGTTTCAACTTATGGTGTCCGCTCCTGATGATAACTCTTTATCATCAGATCAAGGTGTAGGCGGGGATTGAACCCCAGAACTTTTATACAACCATAAAAAACTTTACCAATTGAGCTAACTGGAACTCACATATATTAGCCAATCAAATTTAATTATATTACATGTTATTAGAATTTATAACTATTAATATATTTTTTAATTACCTATCACAATTTTTTTTTAGAATCTACGTAACACATATTTTAGGCTATTATATATATATATATATATATATAGAGATGGGTTCAAGTTACACCTGGTGTAACTACACAAGAGTTACACATTTTTTAAGCCATAGATTTATAAGAGATCCAACGGATAAAAACAAAACACCATTATCCATTACAACATTAAATACTTACTTAATTAATAGTCTCCTCATTATCTCTCCCCTCATTAAATATTTCTTATGTCTTTTTTTCTCTCTCCTTATTAAGTCTTTCTTTCCATTTTCTTTGCAATTTCTCTTACGTTTCTACTTTCTTAGTTTTTTCCTCTAACTGAACTCCAAGGCATTGATAAACCCTGTTAAACTCATTTCTACTGATTTCATAAATCTGGTCCATGCCTTACGATATTTCTAATCCAACCTGTTGAAAGTTAATTAAGCCACGAAAAATTAGTAAAAGAGAAACTCAACAAACATAATGTGAAGCCTAGATATTCAATTACCAGTATTAGAATTATTTATTCTACTAGCAGGTGATATTCGGGAGATGGTGAGGTCAGACGGAATTACTTTTCTTAGGAAATTTACGGTTACCTCATCACCTTAATTTCTTTCAGTTGCAGTTCCTACAAAATGAAAATTGGAGTAAGATGTCGTCAAGAAAGAATTACCTTCATTTTAATATTACTGTATATTTCACTGTGTGATTCTTATACGTTTGAGTTCTTTTACACGTTAGGCCATTTTATAATGAAGAATGGTTTTGTGACACATTACGAAAATGAAAAATTAAATGATGAAATGTGATTCTAACTTGAATGCTACTTGTTATGAATTCTATAAAGAATAAAAAAAGAGGTTTGATAGTGATCCTGATTTTAAGGAGAGGTCACAGAAGGCAGTGGTTCGCCTCCAGGCGATTTAAAAAAAAAAAAAAAAAATTTGTAGCTTACGGACTAAGTTTAATAGGGTTTATCAATGCCTTGGAGTTCACTTAGAGGAAAAAACTAAGAAAGTAGAAATGTAGGAGAAATTGCAAAGAAAATGGAAAGAAAGACTTAATAAGGAGAGAGAAAAAGAGACATAAGAAATATTTAATGAGGAAAGAGATAATGAGGAGACTATTAATTAGGTAAGTATTTAATGTTGTAATGGATAATGGTGTTTTGTTTTTATCCGTTGGATCTCTCATAAATCTACGGCTTAAAAAAGTTGTAACTTTTGTGGAGTTACACCAGGTGTAACTTGAACCCATCTCATATATATATATATATACATATATATATATTTATATATTTCATGTCATTGAAAGGAGTTAAAACTCTAAATCATATTTAATGTCATTTGACAGGTAATTTATTTAGTAATCTAAAAAGGATGGAAGAGGGTGTTGTCCTTGACTCACTAATACTCGATCTTGCTATGGGGCAAGTGACTTAACCCCCAAATTCAAAGTAGAACTAGAATTCTAATTATATCTACAAGGAAGGTCTTACAAATATATAGACTTATTTCTAGGCAAAATTATGAAAAATTAGGAGCTCGCCCTCTTTAGAAATTTTCTATCATCACAATTGTTTGACTTAATCTTTGGAGGACCTCTTACCAATCGCTTAGGTGTAGTAAGTAGATTTCTTGAAACATTATTGGGGGGTGTAGCTTGGTGGTTGTAGTCTTTGTATTGTTTTATATGGTGTTTGGTAGAAGTTAAATGGTTCAAGTAGTTTCACAATTTCATTTTAGCGAATGCGTTGTGCCTATGATGATAATCTCATCAAGACCCCGATGGTACATTTGATATTACATATTGCCATTACGTGGTATGTGGTCAATGAATTGGCACCCATATTTTTTTCATTAAAAAAAAAAAAGTTTCTTGAAACAAGTATACTCCCAATGGTCATCTATCATTCATTCGTTCTATACTCAAAACTCAAAACCCTTACATCCAACTGGAAACTCACAAGTGATTTTGATTTCATCATTTTGCATTTTATTTCCCACAAAAGATAAATGAAGCAATTTATTAATAGTGTGCTTATCTTTTTTCTTTCTTTTTTGAAATAACAGTGTGCTTATCTAGTTTTTAGAAAATCATAATATTTAGGTGGCACTGTGGCAGTAGTAATATTTACTTCTTTCAGAAAGGAAAAATAAGAGGAAAAAAGAAAAAGAAAAAAAAAGGATGAGCACGGTTGAAGGGAAAAGTACCAGCAGAATCTTAGCTGGATGCATAGCAGCTCGCACCTAATTTCCTGCTTACCTTTTCCCACTCTGATTCTCACCTTTTCACACCCTCTTCATCCAATTTTCACCTTCACCTTCACCACCATCTCAATCTTCATCCACCTTCACCACCACCTCTCTCTCTCTCTCTCTCTCTCTTTCTTATCTGCAAACAGCAAATGAAACACACTCACACTCACACTCTCACTCTCGCTCTTCAGTCTCTGAAAAATTAGTCCACATTCCCACAAATCAACCATAGCCTCTCTGTCTCTGTCTTCTTCATCTGAGCCGGTAGCGTTAATGTGGAAATACTACAAGTACAACACAATGCCCACCATTTCCATCACAATCTTCATCCTCTTACTACTCTTATCTTTCACACCCAACCCCATATCCTGCACCCACATTCACACTCACAACCGCAGAATCCTCCATGAACCCTTCTTCCCACAAGACTCTCTCCCTCCTTCACAACCCCCCACCGCCACTCCTCCTCCTTCTCCGCCCACTAGGACCACCCCAAAATACCCATTTTCCGGTTCTACCCCTAAATCATCTCCATTTTTCCCATCCTACCCTTCTCCACCGTCAGCTCCTCCGCCACCTTCTACATCCACCTTCGCTTCCTTCCCAGCCAACATCTCCTCTCTCATCCTCCCCCGCACCTCTTCTCCCAAACATAAATCTACCAAAGCCGTCGCCGCCGCCGTCTCCGCCGTGGTAATCCTCCTCGCCATTGCCGTTTTCTTCTTATTCTTCCACTGGAGACGCAGGAGGATCCGCGGTCTCGACGACGAAGACGACAAGACGTACCTGTCGTCGGAGGTCCAAACAAATGCAGAGGAAGCAAGGCCCACCACTGCGACTGCCAGCAAGAGAGTGAGAGGAGCTTCCACTTCAGCAAGTTCTGAGTTTTTGTATCTGGGTACTTTGGTGAACCCTCGTGGAGGAGCTAGGATTGATGATCATGGCAGTTTGGATACTCGGAAAATGGACTCGCTGGAGCTACACCCACTTCCACCACTTACTGGTAGTGCTAGACAAGCCGAGGAAGAGGATGAAGATGAAGAGTTTTACTCGCCGAAAGGGTCATTAGGTGGGAGTGTGAGTAGAACTGGATCTGGGTCTCGAAGAGCTTTTGCAGCAGTAGGGAAAATCAGCGATTCGAGTTTGAATTCGTATTCGTCTTCGACATCGGAATCGGGATCTCCTGCTCGTTCTCACTCTATTAGTCTCTCTCCGCCTGTCAGTTGGAGCCCCAAACCTAAGTCCAGTGAAGAAAACCAAAGCCAAAGTCATAACCAAGCTTCAGCTTCAGCCTTGAATGAACCACCATTGAATGCAGAGAGAGCTCTAGGTTCATCTCCTACAAGAATATCGAATGCCTCAGATCGAGATAGGTACTCACCGACACTGCTTGCTTTATCATTAGAGGTGGGTTTGGGTTTGAAGGAGCAAAACCCGGATGCAGCTTCTTCTTATTCATCATCACCAACATTATCCAATGCTTCTGAGCCAAAAAGACAGTCTTTTTCACTGAGAGACGCAAACCCAGTTGCTGAATCTCCAATAATATCCATGGCTTCTTCTTGTTCTTCATCGCCATTATCCAATGCTTCCAATCCAAAAAGGCAGTCTTTTTCGCAGAGAGAGCCAGAACCAGTTGCTGAGTCTCCTACAATATCCAATGCTTCTTCTTCTTCTTCATCGCCCCGATTATCAGTGTTGAAATTGCAGTCTCTTTCTCCACAACAACAATCTGAGAAAGGTTCAGTTGGAAGATATTCGCAGAAAGAGGCAGGCTCAGTCGCTGGATCACCAACAATGTCCAATGCTTCTTCTTCTTATTCTTCATCGCCACGATTATCCAACGGTTCCCAGCCAAAAAGGCAGTCTTTATCACAGAGAGACGCAGACCCAGTTGTTGAATCAGCGACAATATCCAGTGCTTCTTCTTGTTCTTCTTCGCCAGCGCGTTATTTGGAGCAAAATACAGTTGGCTTATCCAATGTTTGGGTCTCAAATGCGCAGTCTGTTGAGGTTCACGCTCCGCCACCAGCACCGCCGCCGCCGCCTCCTCCGCCACCGCAGCCTCAGTACAGAAATTGGGCAGCTCCGAAACCTTTGACACCAATCTCTAAGCCGCCACCGACGCTATTGATACCGCCTTCAAGGCCTTTTATATTGCAAACCCCACCAACAACAAAAACAATAACAGAGGTTTCTCCAATTGAGTTGCCACCGGCCTCTTCAACCATAGAAAACAATGAGGAAACCCCAAAGCCAAAGTTAAAACCTTTACATTGGGATAAAGTCAGAGCCAGTTCTGATCGTGAAACGGTTTGGGATCAACTCAGATCTAGCTCTTTTAAGTATGTTACTCCTCTTTTCTTTTTCGTTTTCCTTCTCTTTTTGTCTTTTCATTATTATTTTGGATTTTAATCTACTTTCGGTTTACTTGTTTTTCTTGTCCTAAAACTGTTCAGTTCTATACTTGTTTGTATCATATTTGTTGACTAATTGTATATTGAATTGGGCTGCTGCAGATTAAATGAAGAAATGATTGAGACATTGTTTGTGGTGAATGCCCCGAACCAGAAACCTAAAGAAACAACTCCACGATGGGCGGCTCCCTCACCAAATCAAGAGGACAGAGTCCTTGATCCGAAAAAGTCACAGAATATCGCAATTTCATTAAGGGCGCTTAATGTGACCATGGAGGAAGTCTGTGATGCCCTTTTAGAAGGTATCTATAGTCTATCTTGTCTTCTCATTTAATTTTCATGTTGACTTCTTGTTTCTGGGAAAATTGTTGTTCCTCTTATGCAAATGTTATGATTAGAACATATTAACTGTCACATGCTTTAATAATGAAAAATCAGGTTGCTTTTGATGTCTAACAGTTTTTATTCTGAATATAATTTCCTACATTTTATTGCTACTTTTGTGTTTACTTGTACTTGTATGAGAATGGCCTTCTCCAGGGTATTGCACAGTTGAAGTCTGTAAATGAAGCAGAAGTTCCTTAGGCAGGCCTCGTTAGAGTTAATCAACAATCACTTGACTTCTGTCCTCTCTTCTATCTCTTTCTCTCCTTCTGTAGTGCATGCCCATGTGCAGACATTTTAGCTTGCAGACAACAATTTGTGGAAAGTTACAATTATGGTTAGGATTGCATTGTTGTAACGTCTTTCAGTGTGATTATGAGTGGTGGGACTTGATACTCGTAGGTGCAGGAGCTGATGTTGAAGTGGCAGTTAAATAAACTAGCACTTCAGGATCAGGAGTGCCTAGAACTTATTGTCTGTCTTTTTCCTTTGCATTTTCATTTTGTTATGTACACTTTCATCATCTACTGTTTTGTGAAAAGCTAATTTTCTGTAATCCTCTTTAACACAATGCATTAATGGAATGCTAACAACAGATGATGCTTAATATATAGCAAAAGCAAACACCAGAAATTTATCTTCAAAACGAAGGCAAATTTTTTTGTTCCACGAGAAGATTAAATAGTTGGTAGGGTGCTGCATGAAAAATCTGTACATCTTCCTATATCTATTCAGATTACAGTAAAGAAAATGGAGCCCCAGAGGTCCTTGTGTAGATATCCATAACTGATGGGCTTTTTTCCCCCTATTATTGAGATACTCAACTTGTAATTAAAGTGAATTTCTTTTCTTTTCTAAACTAAAAAAAAAAAATGCAGGTAATGCGGATACACTTGGTACCGAACTACTTGAAAGTTTATTGAAGATGGCTCCAACGAAAGAAGAAGAACGTAAACTGAAGGAGTACAAAGATGATTCACCAATCAAGCTTGGTCCAGCTGAGAAATTTCTGAAGGCAGTGCTTGATGTGCCTTTCGCGTTTAAAAGGGTGGATGCGATGCTTTACATATCTAATTTTGACTCCGAGGTTGAGTACCTGAAAAAATCTTTTGAAACTCTAGAGGTAATTCAAGTTATCTAATTTCTCCCTCTCCCTTCTTTCCCCTATTGGTTGCTTTATTTTTTGAATATTACCAAATGGTAATGTTCTGCGATACATCTTCCTTAGAACTTGGAATTTTCCGGACGCCCAATACCACAATATGTTGACCATTCAAATCCTTTGTTACAATTCTTTCTGAACATGGATCATGTGTTGAATGGCCCAGGTTTTTAGGCCAGCTTCCATGAGCATAACTAGGCTTGCCTACTAGTTTCAGTGTGTGTGTGTTTGTGTGGACACACTTACCTTCGAGTCAAGAAAAAAAAAAAAAGGAAGTCAAAGGTGAACTCTAGTGAAGACTTGTTATCCAATGTTCATCTATGCCAACGCAACTTACGTTGTGCTGTATGAATATTTTGCATTCTCCCTGTAAAAATATCTTACTCCACATAATAGATTCCTGCAATAGTCCATTGTTCATTGTTGGGTAAAGATTATAGTTTTGTGGGTTATATTGAATCTAATTGGTTTTCCATCTACAGGTTGCTTGTGAAGAACTGAGAAACAGTAGAATGTTTTTGAAGCTTCTAGAAGCTGTGTTGAAGACTGGGAATCGCATGAATGTTGGGACAAACCGAGGTGATGCCCATGCCTTCAAGCTTGACACGCTTCTCAAGCTTGCTGATGTCAAGGCTGCTGATGGAAAAACCACACTGTTGCATTTTGTTGTACAAGAAATTATAAGAACTGAAGGTGCTAGACTTTCAGGAACCAACCAAACTCCAAACTCCACTTTGAATGAAGATGCAAAGTATAGGAAGCTTGGCCTGCAAGTTGTTTCAAGTCTTAGTTCAGAGCTCACCAATGTGAAGAAAGCTGCTGCAATGGACTCCGATGTGCTTTGCAGTGAAGTTGCCAAGCTTTCAAGTGAGCTTGGGAACATTAGGGAGGTGGTGAAATTAAATGAGACAGTAGGATTGGATGAAAGCACCCAGAAATTTTCAGAGTCAATGAACAGGTTCATGAAAATAGCTGAGGAGGAGATCATAAGAATTCGAGCTCAAGAAAGTGTTGCTTTGTCTCTCGTGAAGGAGATTACAGAGTACTTCCATGGCAACTCAGCTAGGGAAGAAGCTCACCCGTTCAGAATCTTCATGGTGGTGAGGGACTTTCTTATGGTACTTGATCGGGTCTGCAAGGAAGTTAGTTTGATAAATGAGCGAACAATAGTTAGTTCTGCCCATAAATTTCCAGTTCCAGTGAATCCGATGATGCCACAAGTTTTTCCTGTTCCAGTGAATCCGATGATGCCACAAGTTCTTCCTGGATTCCATATTAGGCGGCCATACAGTTCCTCTGATGATGAGACTGCATCCCCTTAGTTTATGGTCTGAATCAGGATTGACCTTTTAGCTGCATGTAGCCAAAAACTGCCTGGAACTGGTGGTGGTTAGGAAAGGTTGGAGCTTGTATGGTCTGGCCCTGTTGTAATTTTATTTTATTTTTTCCTTTTGATCTGTATAAATCCATGTAAAAGATTTTGAGTTCATCCTATAGATAATATACAGAAGAATTTTTGTTCAAAAAGAAGAATAAGCTAGTACGCTGAATTTTTTTGGATATGTATTGTAAGCCTATGAACATAAGTTGATTGAAGGTGGTACAAATGCTGTTCAATTACTTAATAAAAAATTCTGCTCATTTAGAAATATAGCGCCCTTTTTGTTTTTTTGTTTTTTGATATGGAAATATAGCGCCCTTGGTTGTAGAGTCTTTTGGCTAAAAATTGCAAAAAATTGAGTTTATTTGTGATATGGGTACTGTTGAAAGATAGCAAATATTGGCAACATTGTTGTCGAAATTCTAACAAAAAGTATGAGAGATAAATGATGTGATGGGAGGAGTGAGAAAAAAAATTTGAATTTTGATAATGAGATTACTAAAATTCTTGTTGCCCAAAATTCTTGCCCAGGTGAAGTGTCTAAAGGAGGAGTGGTTGAAAGGGTAAAAACCAATTGTGGTAATCAAGTTGTCGAAATGGTAAGGGAGTGAGGAGAGAGAAAATAGGAATTGCGGCAACATGGTTGTTGAAAATGGGAGAAAAAAAGAAAAGAAAAAGAATTATGGCAACCAAGTTGCCGAAATTGTAAGGGAGGAGAGAGAAATATTTAATTGGAATTTTGGCATGCCCAAAAAAAAAAAAAAATTGTGGCACTGAAAATTGGAGGAGTCAATCACCTCACCTCTTCTTCTTGATTCTTATTCTCCAAAATACTTGGAATATATTCTTTATTCATTCTCAATAAAACCTAACCTACTGATATCACACATAGAATCTCTGTCATGAATTCTTTTTTGTCTTTTCATTTCTCCTCTTTGTTATAAAAGGCAGCATGCTTCATCACTTTTTGTATTGCATTTTCTCACAAAAAGTTACATTTTTCATATTGTTTCACTTACCTCCGATTGTTCATTGCTATATTACTCTTTTGCTTTGCTTCAGGGTGCACAATTAAGGATCGTAAGTTTTGGGTTAATGTGAGTTTTTTTGCTTTGCTTATTAACTTACAGCTCTAAAAATTAACATATTTATTATTATTGTATAAATATATGCTTTGTAAATATTAGAAGTTAATACATTGTAAAATATTATGTATTGTTGTAGTTAATATTGTTTGTATGACTATGATTATGATTATAATTAGGCGGAAATCACATTTTCGTCCCTACATTTTCCGGCGATTCCCACTTTGATCCCTAGATTTTATTTTTACCGCTTTTAGTCCCTATCCTGAAAAACGTTTCCCGTTTTGGTCCCTGCCGTTACATTAGAGACAGAAAATGCACACGTGACAAACGGTAGAATTAAAATAATATTAAAAATATTTTATTTTATTTTAAAATAAAATAAAATTTTAGTTATCAATAATTTTAAAATAAAAATATTAAAAATTTTAGTTAAAAATAATTGTTCTTCTTCCCCAAGAACATGGTTGCCCAGAAAAAGAAATTTTTCTGCTTATCATCATCTTCATCCTCCACCTCCCCATCCTCCTCTTTGTCCTTATCATCATCTCTCAATCTCACTCTCTCAAAACCTTCGATACCCACAAATTGGCAAGGCCTCCCTCTATCTTTCTTTGTTTTCTCCGCCTAGATCTCTCTTCCTCGATCACCGCCACTCAACACCACCGCCTATCCAGGCGATGCTTCCCTCGTTTCTCACTACCAAACCCCACCGCCCTTTCTCTCCTTCATCTGAACATTCCCAGATCTCGCTTCTCTCTTTATTTTCTTTCTCTCGCTTTGATCTATCCCTAGATCTCCCTCAAATCTCTAGTTCAACCAAAGCCAAACCCCACGAGCACCACCACCATCCACGATAGGCACCACGACACCAAAGCCAAACCCATGACATCTCGGTTTACTTTGTTGGGTTTGCTTTGTTGCTATTTGTGTTTTGAATCTTTGAAGGTCCTTTGTGTTTGTAGTGAGATAGTGAAAAATTGGCTGAGTAATTGTTGAAATCTTTGCGAAATAATCGGTTTTCATCTAACCTTGAGACACACATGGATGTGGTTTGTGAAAGAATTGGTTTTCATTTGAGTGAAAGAATCTTTAAAGGTCTTTGTGTTTGATTTTTGTGGAAGAACATATACAAATCTTGGAATAGAAATTCCTTGAATTTTCATTCGTTCTTAGTTATTCATTCTCCCTGTTAGTATTTTATTTTTTTCATTTTTTTTTCGTTTGCATTATGTGTTCTTCTGATCTGGGTTTCTTTTTCTGGTGGAAATGAATGTGGGAGTTGTTGGGAAAGAGAGGTCGAGGGTGAACACTTGACACAATGTGTTGATCACTATGCAAAAGAAGATCAAGGCATTGGTGGCGGAGCGTGAAGGGAAATGACTTTTGTATATGTTTTTGCTTATTTGGATGCCAAGAAAATGAAATAAAAGAGAAGAAAATCTTTCTGGGCAACCATGTTCTTGGGGGAAGAACATGAATAACAATTATTTTTAACTAAAATTTTTAATATTTTTATTTTAAAATTATTGATAACTAAAATTTTATTTTATTTTAAAATAAAATAAAATATTTTTAATATTTTTTTAATTCTGCCGTTTGCCACGTGTGCATTTTCCGTCTCTGATGTAACGGCAGGGACCAAAACGGGAAGCGTTTTTCAGAATAGGGACTAAAAACGGTAAAAATAAAATCTAGGGACCAAAGTGGAAATCGCCTGAAAATATAGGAACGAAAATGTGATTTCCGCCTTATAATTATTGTTGTTGTTATTGTTATTATTCAAATTTTAGATTAATGAATTTTTTATGACTAGGACTACAGGCATTTTTAGTTATAATTGAAATTTACCATAATAAATTGTCACCATATATGAAATTTACCCAAGATTTCGGCAACTTGGTTGCTACAAATTTTTTTTCCTTTCATTTTCGGCAACTTGGTTGCCACAATTCCTATTTTCTCTCTCCTCACTCCCCTACAATTTCGGTAACTTGGTTGCCACAATTGGTTTTTTCCCTTTCAACCACTCCTCCTTCGGGCACTTCACCTGGGCAGGAATTTTAGGCATCAAGAATTTTGGTAACCTCATTACCGAAATTCAAATTTTTTCTCACTCTTCCCATCACATCATTTATCTTTCCTCTTTCATACTTTTTGTTAAAATTTCGGCAACATCTCTTTTCTCATTTTCTCAAAAACTTTCAAAAGTACCCATATCACAAATAAACTCAATTTTTTGCAATATTCAGTCAAAAGACTCCTTGGTTGTAGGGATTTTTCCTCTTATAGCTATAAACTATGTTCCAACTGAATTTCAGCATTGTATAAAAGTGGATGTGATTTGTAGGACAAAGGATTTCTAGTTTTAAAAAAAAAAAGGAAAAAAAATTCCGATTCTCCAACCTTTTTAACTTCAAAGTAGGTTTGGTTCTATAGAATCATTGGAAAGTGATAACGTTTGATTACATTGAAGATACATCTAAATTGACTAGTATTATAATAACCTTACGAGCATATACTGGGTACCGCTTGATTTCCATTTCTGACTAGTGTTTTCATTTATCATAATCTGAGTCTGAGCCTACTTGCATTCCCAGTCGAAGTCCCTTTAGGTAGTTTATGAGGTCAACTAATGATATTCGTTGCCCGTAGAGTTACTGGTTTCTTTCAGACTTTAGTCTGAGGTATCTTTCAGAGTAATTCTAATTCTGTTCATTTTATTTTTTGGATAAAAAATTCTAGTAAATTTAGTCCAATGGAAAGGTAAGTTTTTCATAGCTATTAATGTTGGATAAAATAAATAAAGTGCTGCTTTTGCTTGTGTACCTAAAAAACGGCTGCTCTAGAAGTACGACATAGAACTGCTGAATCAAATATCTGTCATCCCTTAAGAACATCCTGGCTGACATGTGATTATCAGCTCCTGGCAAGCTGGCATGTCCTTGACCAAAGATGGTTGAGCAAAATCCTATTGTGAATTAAATTTTTTAATGTCCCCCTTTGAGAATGACAACGTGTCTCTTGCATCAAGCATTGCATCTCACGCATCATCCCTCTCATAATATGTGAGTCTCATATAAGTGTGGGACTCACTTACTGTGAGAGATATGTTGCATATATTGGATGCATAAGATAATTATTGCTTGAATATTGTTATTGTTAGGACATATGTGATTTGATGTTAGGAACATATGTTACCGCTTTATGTAATTGACTAATCCTTTAACAAAATGCACTTTACTTGTAATTAGGTAGATTTAGGATGTGTTTAATACTTCAAGAAACAAGGTTTCAAGTTCAAGTGTTAAAGTCATGCAAGTCTGTCCAAGAATCAAGGAATGAAGTGCAGGATTTTAAAGCTTGACAGCTAGCATCTATTGAGGTTTAAAAGCTGCTGAAACTCGTGGCTTGACAGCTATCTCGATAGATAGGGTATCTATCAAGATTTATGAAGTTCATTTTTTCAAGCTGATTTTCATTCAATCCGTGAATGTATGTTTGAGCTTTCTTTTCTCACAACCCTAAACATATATAATGATTATTTTAAGGGCTATAGAAGGTGACACCAGTTGCACAAGAGCAAATTCCCCAAGTGTGTAGAAGAGTGTGATCGGAAACCTAGTTTGCTTTAGTTCTTCAAGAAGCTGCTATGTTTATACACCGTAGGGTTTTGTGACCAAGCAACTTCATGATGTTCATCGTATGATGAACTAAAGAACTTTGTAGCCAACATCCTTCTCAAGTTAGTGATCAAGTCGCATACTGGGATCCACGCAATTGGTTAGTCACGTACTGGGAGCTATGCATTGAAAATGAGAGATTGTCACTACAGAACAAGTCCAACTGGGCATTGGGGTAATGGTTCAACTGTAAATTGGTATAAGGTACTTGGATTTCTTTACTTGTAACCGCTTGTTTTGATAATAGTGGATTTTCGAGAGTGGTGACCTTAAAATTACCCCGTGGGGTTTTTGCTGTGTAGGTTTTCCCCATTCGTAAACAAATCACTGTGTCAATTTATTTTCCACTGCATACTTAGTTTAATTGGTGATTTGTTTATGCTATCACGCGCGTTGCATGTTAATTTGATTAATTAATAAACTTGACTAATTTATCAATTAATATATCACAAGGAGTCAATACATTCTTGGCCCAAACATACATTTTTTGTCACCCCCCCCCCCCCCCCCCTTTACTAAACATGTATTAACGCTTTTCAGTTTCACATTAAAAAAATTCGGATTAAACATTTTGTTTTTGTACTGAGAAATATAATTAAAAATATGTAGTGATTCAATAATCAAACAAAGAACTTGATAATTTGGAGCCACAATGAAATGCTTTCCTTAGACTATATTTGCACCCACATAAGAGTTGCTAAAAGGTTAATATAAATTTATCCCTAGTCTACAACCTAGTTTATTAGGTTCTAAAAATAGCAATTTTGGTGAAGTCCCAAAGGACTTTTAGTGTTTCTAAGAAAGCTCATAAAGAAGAAGACATTGAATGTGAGAGTTAGAATCATTTATATATCATGGGTAAGGAGTTATAACCGTCCATAAACTGTTTTCAATATTCACAAATGTTTTCATTTCAATTGATATTGTTATCTTACATACCATTTTAATGACAGACACGAAACACACTAAATTAGTACATAAACATTACATACTCATAAACTAAAAGCAAACACAAACACTATCATATTAGTATATTTTGCATAATCTTGTACAATACTTGTACGTTCGGGTTTTGTACAAACTCTCAAGAAATTTTGGTGCAAAAGAAACTTGAAAATCTCGTACGTCATACATACAACTCTCATACGTAAGAGATTCTCTAATTTTTTTTTTACTTCATTGCCACAGTTTTTGCAACTTTAGCTCTACTAAAGAGGATTTAACATTTCTCAAATTAAAAAAAAATTGGGATTAGATAGCACTTTCTCACTATAGAAAAACATAAAGAAAATAATATAGTGATTCAGTAATTAAACAAAACGTTTTAGAATTTGGAGCCACAACAAAATGCTATCCTTAGACAATAGATGCACTCACACAAGAGTTGAAAAAAGGTACCACAAATTTATCTCTAGGATACAACCAAGTTTATTATGTTCTAAAAATAACAATTTTGGAGAAGGCTTTGAGGAGTTTTAGTGTTTCATAGTAAGTTTTGAAAGAAGAAGATATTCAAAGTGAGAGTTACAATCATTTATATATCATGGATAAAGTTTTAAAACTATCCAAAAACTGTTTCCAATATTCACAATAGTTTTCATTTCAAGTTGTACAACTTTGGACCCAAAAACTATCAAATTCGTAAATTCTGCATAATCTCATACAATACTTGTACATTCGAGATTCGTAAAACTCACAGTTAATTTTGATGAAAAGAAACTTGATACTCTTGTACGTCTGAGATTCTATAAACTTTATTTTTTCATTTGTTTGCCACATTTTTTGTCTCTCTCCCTCTATTGAAGAGGAATTAATGCTTTTCGCATTAAAAAAAAAAATGGGACTAACATCTCATTTTTGTATTGAAAAATATAATTAAAAAATATAGTGATTCAATAATCAAATAAAACACTTGATAATTTGGAACCCCAATGAAATGCTTTCCTTAGACAATGTAAGCACCCACACAACATTTGCTAAAAGGTTACTATAAATTTATCCCTAGAATACAATCATGTTTATTAGGTTCTTAAAATAGAAATTTTGGTGAAGTCCCAAAGGATTTTTAGTGTTTCTAAGAAAGTTTTGAAAGAAGAAGACATTCAAAGTGAGAGTTAGAATCATTTATATATCATGGGCAAGGAGTTATAACCGTCCATAAACTGTTTTCAATATTCACAAATGTTTTCATTTCAATTGATACCGTTATCTTACATACCATTTTAATGATAGACACAGAACACACTAAATCAGCACATAAACATTACATACTCATAAACTAAAAGCAAACACAAACACTACATAAACATGGGCTTGAAAGAACACAAAACATATTATAGGTTTGTCATGTATTCAAAAACTGTAGCATCGGTTGTTTGTGTACCAGGTTTCGAAACCATTCTACTTCTACTTTTGTCCTACACATGTCACAAACAGACCCATCATTCTTTGCAATGTGATCCCACTTTGAGATCTATCTGTTCATGCTTTTGAAGTAGTCACATTGGTCCTTAAAAATACAATGCAAATTGCTATGTTCAATCGAGACCCTTCTCCACATGTGACCAACTAGACTTGTAATTGTCTTTCGACATACCTCCAACTCATTCACGTTTAACTTACTTATTGCAGATATGAACTTCATGATGCTTTCCTTCGGTAAGTCTTGGCCAGTACATATCATCATAATTGAATATATATATATATATATATATGTGTGTGTGTGTGTTGATGGCAGATAATCATTCTCAGAAGATTTTTTGAAATATGTAACTCCAATATTTATATCACCATTAACAATGTAATTCTGAATTCCTTGATAGATGAGGTAGAGAGGGTTACCAGCACTTACAGACTTATCTAAGAAGATTTTTGCGTCTACATTCCTTACATTGAATGGACTGGGCAATTTCAATATATTTGCCTCACTATAAACTTCATTTCTGCTTCCTACGATGTGTAAGCTTTTGTTTGTGACCTTTGCAGTAGCAAGGTTAGCCAAGGAGTTGGTTGCAACCCTTGCTAGTATCTCAATCCAGAGTTCCAATGGTAGATGAAAATTGGACATTTTCTTCCCATCCATCAGAAATGGCAACTGCATGAAACCAACATTATGTTAAATTCATAAATAAATTCTAAATCTTTTCTTAAATTTACCTATAAATTCCTAACGGCAAGAAAAGAGAGAGAAAAAAAGAAAAGAAAAGAAGACAAAGTGTAATTAGAACAGCATTCATACCAACAAAAATGTATATCTTTAACATATTTGATATAATTACTAACTTTATTTTTGTTTTGCTGAATAATTACCAACTTTATTAGAGTAATATAATTTAGCATTATGACTTTTCAGAGACCACACATATATATTGTAAACCATTGATAGCCTTTTGTCAGCTGACCTAGAATTACTACACCAAAAAAAATCTATTACATCAAGTATTAGACAAAATAGTGCATCTACAAGTTAAAATTGTTGCAATAGTAACTTAAAAGTGTTAAATTATTGCATCAACAATAATAAGTTGCAATAGCTTATAATTTTCAGTTGCAATAGAAGTTTTAATAAATTAGGAAAATTGTTGCAATAACTTAAAACGAAGGAATCGTTGCGATAAATTGATACTAATTATTTTTGCAATCTGGTACGATGAAAATTTCGAACTAATAGCTTATTGCAACAAAATTTTCATTGCAATAATTTGATATTTATTTTTTTACATTCTATTGTGATGACAAATGCGAAACTGCAACGAATATATTGTTGCAATAACTTGGTATCAATTATTTCATAATTTATCGCAATGATAAAATGAAGTAATTATCTATTATAATAAAGATATCATTGCAATAATTTAATTCGACTTATTTTCAATTATTTGCAATCTATTGCAATAAGTTTCGTGAAGTAATAGCTTATACCTACAAGATATTCGAAATAATAAATTGTTTATTGCAACGATATATATATATATATATATATATATTTATATCATTGCATTAAAGTTGTCATTAAAATATTTGGAGTTTATTGCAACAAATATTTTGTTGTACAAACCTATTACCTTAAATTTTATTGCAACATCTTGCATCTATATATATATATATATATATCATTGCAATAAAGTTGTCATTAAAATATTTGGAGTTTATTGCAACAAATATTTTGTTGTATAAACCTATTACCTTAAATTTTATTACAACATCTTGCATCAATTATTGACTCTAATGTTATTGCAACGTTTTTTTTCGTTGCAATAAACATTTTTTCTTGTAGTGAATTTTACAATTGACCTTATTGTTACTACTTGTTCCGATCTATTCTGGTGGTGGAAAAGGTCATAAATGTTATAAAACAAAGAATGATGTTAGGTATACTACAAAGAGAATGCAAAAGCAACATAAATTATTATATCATTAATTTCAGAGTGAAAATAATTATATATACATACATATATATATATATATATATATAATTAGGTATTTACCTTAGCAACAATGCACTCATTTCTTTCTTCTTCTTCTTCTTCTCTTTTTTTGTGTGTGTGTGTGTAAGAAAAGGGAGAAGGAGAAGAGAAAAAAACTTTGCATAGAGAAGAAGAGCTGCGTAGAGAAGAAGAAGACGACTAAAAATTTTTGAAATGAAAAGAAGAAAAGTAAAAGAGAAAAGGACACTAATGTAGTGCAAATTGTGTGTATATATGAACTCAGTTACTGATTGGCAAGGTTGTGTCTAGTGGCATTTCTAAAAGGGTAAGAGTTAGATACAGTACTTAGGTGATGTTCTTTAAGTTCTCTTCTAAGATTCTACCATGTGGATTTTTTATCATGAGATTAAAGTGTATTTTTTAGTGTTTCTAAGAATGCTTTGAGAGAAGAAGACATTGAAAGTGAGAGTTAGAATCATTTATATATTGTGGGTAAGGAGTTATAACCGTCCATAAACTATTTTCAATATTTAAAAACGTTTTCATTTCAAGTGGAATAACTTTTGTCCAAAAAACTATCAAATTCGTAAAATCTGCGGAATCCCCTACAACACTTGTATGTCCGAGTTTCGTACGAACTCCCAGAAAATATTGATGAAAAGGAAACTCAAAATTCTCGTATGTCTTACATACATCTATCTTACGTATGAGATTTTCTAAACTTCTTTTTTTCATTTCATTGCCACAGTTTCTATCATTTTAGTTCTACTAAAGTTGAAGTAACACTTCTCACATTAAAAAAAAAAAAAAAAAATAGAGACTACACATCAAATTTTCACTACTAAAAAATATAATAAAAAAAATAAAGTGATTTAATAATCAAACAAATCATTTGACAATTTGGAGCCACAACGAAATGCTTTCCTTAGACAATATATGCGCCGACACAAGAGTTGCTAAAATGTTATTACAAATTTATCCCTAGGATATAACCAAGTTTATTACATTCTAAATACAGCAATTTTGGAGAAGTCCCAAAGGATTTTTAGTGTTTCTTAGAAAGTTTTGAAAGAAGTACTGAAAGTGAGAGTTAGAATCATTTATATATCATGGGTAAAGAGTTATAACCTTCCAAAATCTGTTTCCAATATTCACAAACGTTTTCATTTCAAGTGGAACAATTTTTGTCCCCAAAACTATCAAATTCGTAAATTTTGCATAATCTTGTGCAACAGTCGTACGTTCGGGTTTCGTATAAACTCTCAGGAAATTTTGATGCATAAGAAACTTGAAAATCTTGTACTTCTTACATACAACTCTCGTATGTAAGAGATTCTCCAAATATATATATATTTTTTTCACTTCATTGCCATAGTTTTCATCACTTTAGCAATATTGATTTTCATCCAATCCGTGAATGTATGTTTGAGTTTTCTTTTCTCACAACCTTAAACATATATAAAGATTATTTTAAGGGCCGTAAAAGGTGACACAAGTTGCACAAGAGCAAATTCCACAAGTGTGTAGAAGAGTGTGACTGGAAACCTAGTTTGCCCTAGTTCTTCAAGAAGCTATTGTGTTTGTACACCGTAGGGTTTTGTGACCAAGCAACTTCATGATCCTCATCGTGTGATGAACTGAAGAACTTTGCAGCCAACATCCTTCTCAAGTTGGTGATCAAGTTGCGTATTGGGATCCGCACAATTAGTTAGTCACGTATTGGGAGCCGTGCATTGAAAATGAGAGTTGTTACTATATAACAAGTCTAATTGGGCATTGGGATAAGGGTTCAACTGTAGGTTGGTATAAGGTACTGAGATTCCTTTACTTGTAATCGCTTGTTTTGATAATAGTGGATTCTCGGGAGTGGTGACCCTAAAATCACTCGGTGAGATTTTTGCTGTGTAGGTTTTCCCCATTCGTAAACAAATCACCGTGTCAATTTATTTTTCGCTGCATAGTTAGTTTAATTGGTGATTTGCTTGTGTTATCTCGCGCATTGCATGCTAATTTGATTAATTAATAAACTTGGCTAATTAATCAATTAATATATCACAAGGGGTCAATACATTCTTGGCCTATCAGTTATATCGTGATTTCTTACCAAACAAATAAAAGAAAAAGAAAAGGAGAGTATTGGACTAGTGGCAGCCTGGCAGGTATCGTTAAGTGGGCAGTGCAGATGAGAAGCCACTCTATGCTGGAGGTAGTATCTCATGGAGCCTCTGTATGCAAGGATCTCTCATAGCATGTGGGGCCTGCATACTGTGAGGGAGCCGGCGGCTCAATAAGAAAATTGTCCCTCTATGCTTTGCTTGGTTCTGTGCGGTGTAAAATTTTGGATACACTATTGACTATTGTCCAAGTGTTCAATGGCTATAAATGGTAACCTCTTAGGAAAAAGGAATTTGAGCAAGCATAAAATAGTGACCATGAGTGGAACATGGTGTTTAGTAAGAAAGAAAAGCATATTGTCTTAGATACTAATCAAGTAAGAATCAAGTGCAACAAAGAGGAGAAGACTGATATTTGCGACGTGGGGGCTGGAAGCAGGAATATATTCCAAGTGTTGTATTCTTGTAATTTGGGGAGGGCAAGGGAAATAATGCTCAACAACTTCTCAAGGAAGGTGTTTTAAGATCAGAGGGAGATAAATCATTCCTTTGACTTGAAGTGTGAGAATGATGAGTGAACTATGAATCAAAATCATATTTGTGCACTGATAAGGAATAAAAAATAGCAGCATTATAGTCTTAATCCGTCAGCGTATACTAAGGCTGACGGTTAGACATCGCCGTAGGCTTAACCCATCAGCGTACGCCAAGCTGACGGTTATACAGCCCCACATGCCTAAAGCCGTCAGCATACGTCAGGCCGACGGTTATACAGCCTCACATGATGAACCCGTCAGCTTACACTTATGCTGACAAATTCATATGATGAAGGATAATCCTAGAAGCTGACGAGAATGACACCCCTGTCCAGGCTGACGGATCATGAGGCCGACGGTTCAAGAAAATCCTTTTACTTGGACACCACACCTAGTGATAGAATCCTATAAGGAAAGGGTTCCGCAAACTACGCTCACATGAATCCCTATATGGAAAAGACTTCTACTCCAAGGAAGAGAGGTCAACCCTCTACTACTATAAAAGCCCCAATACCCTCACAAATCGAGGTACGCACAATTAACCCCTCTCTAGCACTCTAGAGTTGAAACAAGTCCTAACTTGACCTTCGGAGGGTATTTGGCCGGCACCACACCGGTGCTCTCTGTTAGTTCTTCTTCTTTTTGTTGTGCAGGTGTAGTTCCGAGCGTACAAGCATTGTGCAACTCACTGGTGAGATTTTCGGCATCATCAGTTGGCGCCGTCTGTGGGGAAGACAACGCTGTAAGCCATATTACCGTTTCCCGGACTAAAGAGTTGCATGGTACTCACTCGCTCAATGGCAACTACTAACGACGTGCAAGAAGAGGAGCAACCCACGACTGCCCTCGAGAGACAAATACGGACTCTTGGTGCCGCCGTGGAGCGCCTCACCAAACAAAACCACGACTTGGAGGAGCAGCTGCGCCAGAAGAATGCAGCACAGAACGACCAACCAGGGGATCAAGAGGGGAACAGCACTCCCAAGAAAAATCAGGAGAAACCGGAAGGCAGCCACGCCCCAAGCAGACCAGAGAGGCAGAACTTAAGCATGCCATCCCTCACGGATGCAACTCCACCGCATGTTGTCGCGGAGATGCAGGCAATGAGGGAACAGATGGAGGTTATGATGAACGCACTTAAAGGACGGGTGTCCAGCGATCTTGACGACCTAGTCAACCGCACTGACTCGCCCTTCACTGTGGCTGTGAACTCTTTCCCCTTACCCCACAAATTTCGCATGCCGCATATCGACAGCTATGATGGAGCAAAGGATCCTCTAGACCATCTAGAAACCTTCAAAACCCTAATGCATCTTCAGGGTGTAGCAGACGAGATCATGTGCAGGGCCTTTCCTACGACACTCAAAGGCTCCGCGAGGGTATGGTTCAGCCGACTAACTCCCAACTCCATCAACACCTTCAAGGAACTAAGCGCTCAGTTCACCACACACTTCATTGGAGGCCACAGGTATAAGAAGTCCACGGCATGCCTAATGAGTATCAAGCAGCGAGAGGACGAGACACTGAGATCCTACATCACACGCTTCAACAAGGAAGCGCTATCAATTGACGAAGCCGACGACAAAATACTTGTAGCAGCCTTCACAAATGGGTTGCGAAAGGGCAAGTTTTTGTTCTCATTATACAAAAACGACCCAAAGACCATGTCGGAAGTACTCTACAGGGCCACTAAGTATATGAACGCTGAGGACGCGCTGCAGGCTCGAGAAGAAAAACCAAGAAAAAGGGAAAGACAGGAAGATGCCCGACAAGATCAAGGGCGGAAGAGGCCGAGAACAGGAGAGCGAAGGGACGAGAGACGTTCTAAACCTCCGGGAGGAAGGTTTACAAGCTTCACCCCGCTGACCACCCCGATAGATCAAGTCCTAATGCAGATCAAGGACGAAGGGACTCTGGCCTTCCCTGGAAAGCTGAAGGGGGACCCTAGTAGGCGTTCTAGAGACAAATACTGCCGCTTCCACCGAGATCACGGCCATGACACGGCCGACTGTTACGACCTGAAGCAGCAAATCGAGGCCCTTATAAGACAAGGGAAATTACAGAAGTTTGTAAGCAAAGAAAGAACGGATCCACAACCTCAGGAACAGCCCCCAAGACGGGACAATGACCGCCCTAGACCGCCCATTGGCGACATCAGGATGATTGTAGGAGGGACGCCTGCCGGGTCATCCAAAAAGGCTCGGAAGACGTACCTCAGGATGGTTCAAAATGTGCAGCTAACAGGCTCAGTACCAAAAGTAGCACGAAGAGAGAGTCCCGCCATTGGGTTCTCCGAAGAAGATGCACGACGTCTTCACCACCCGCACGACGACGCGCTCGTTATCAGTTTGCAGGTGGGGGACTACAACTTGCACCGAGTGTTGGTTGACAATGGGAGCTCAGCAGACATCCTATATTACCCCGCATTCCAGCAGATGGGAATCGGCAGAGAACAATTGATCCCGACGAATGCCCCCCTCGTCGGTTTCGGAGGAACGAGGGTGTTTCCCTTGGGTGCAGTTACACTGTCTGTAACGGCAGGCAACTATCCACAGCAGATCACGAAGGACATAACATTCCTTGTAGTCGACTGTTCGTCGGCCTACAATGCCATCTTGGGGCGACCCACCCTCAATTCATGGAAAGCGGCAACCTCAACTTATCACTTAATGATCAAGTTCCCCACCGAATACGGAACAGGTGAACTTCGTGGAAATCAGGTGGCCGCGCGCGAATGCTACGTGGCTATGATGGAAATGGATGATCAACTCCAAGCCATGAGCATAGAAGAGCATCGAAATACGACGGAACCCGTCGAAAAGCTTGAAGAAATATCCCTTGACGACTCCAGACCTGACCGAACAACAAGGGTTGGCACCCTTGCAAGTCCCATGATCCGACAGACACTTGCAGCCTTTCTCAGAGAGAATCGGGACGTATTCGCTTGGAGTCACGAGGACATGCCAGGAATAGACCCTTCAGTCATGGTGCACAAGCTGAATATATCACCATCCTTTCCACCCGTTCGACAAAAGAAGCGGGTGTTTGCCCCCGAACGGGATCGAGCCATAGCTGAAGAAATTTGCAAGTTACAGGAAGCGAACTTTATCAGAGAAGTTTACTACCCCGACTGGCTGGCCAACGTAGTGATGGTCAAGAAAGCTAGCGGGAAGTGGAGGATGTGCGTAGACTTCACCGATCTCAACAAAGCATGTCCCAAGGACAGCTACCCCCTCCCGAGGATAGCAGCGCTAAATAGGTTCGTGTCAAGGGCAACGGACAAGTGTTTACCCTTCTTTCGAACACTGAAAAGATCTTTCGAGTGGACTGCCGAGTGCCAGCAAGCGTTCGAAGAGTTGAAAGTTTATCTCTCTTCCCCCCCGTTGCTGAGTCCCTCACAACCAGGTGAAGAACTCTTTCTCTATCTTGCCGTCTCCCCAGCCGCTGTCAGCGCTGCCTTGATCAGAGAAGAAGAGAGAGTACAGAAACCTGTGTACTACACCAGTCGAGCGCTACGCGGAGCTGAAGAAAGATATCCGCCCATGGAGAAACTCGCATTTGCGCTGGTTACAGCCGCACGCAAGCTAAAACCGTACTTTCAAGCCCACACGATGATCGTCCTAACCGACAAGCCTTTGCGACGGGCAATGGGCAACCCTGAAGCTGCTGGGCGATTGGCACTGTGGGCTATAGAATTAAGCGAGTTTGACATCCAGTATCGTCCACGAACCGCCATTAAAGGACAGGTCGTTGCAGATTTCATAGCTGAGTTCACAAATGGCGAAGACAAGGGGGCAGAGGAGTCTCCCCAATGGAGCATACATGTAGACGGCTCCTCCAACAGGCAGGCTGGGGGAGCCGGCATCGTACTACACTCACCCGAAGGAGACATGGTCGAGTGTATGATCCGCCTTGAGTTCCCTACTACCAACAACGAGGCGGAGTACGAAGCTCTGATAGCAGGACTTGACCTCGCCAAAGCTGCAGGAGCTGAAAGAGCGATCATTCACTGCGATTCTCAAGTCGTGGTCAACCAGATAAATGGGGATTATGAGTGCAAAGGCGAACGGATGAAAAAATATCTGGACCAAGCAAGATGGAGGGTCAGCGAGCTGAAGGCCGAAATCACACAGATACCACGAGGAGAAAACGAGCAAGCCGATCGCCTAGCCAAAGCCGCTTCAGCCGAGCATATGGCCACCCTCGGTAACGTACTCTCTTTCGTTCAGCTCTCTCCACTTATAAATTCTGTCGATGTACAGGAGCTTGGTTCCGAAAGCAATTGGACTACGCCATTAGTTTCTTACCTGAAGAACGGCGTACTACCGGATGGAAAGGAGGCTGCAAGAAAGCTGAAGGTTCATGCAGCGAGGTTCGTCCTAATAAGAGACGTCTTGTACAAAAGAGGTTTCTCCCGCCCCTACCTACGATGCCTAGGTCCTGAAGAGGCAGATTACGTCATGAGGGAAGTACACGAAGGAATCTGCGGAAACCACTCAGGATCGAGGTCGTTAATCCACAAGCTAGTACGAACAGGGTACTTTTGGCCAACTATGCAGAAGGATGCCGAGGCCTATGTAAAGAAATGCGACAAGTGCCAAAGGTTCAGCAATGTTATCAGACAACCATCTGAAGAACTTACCCCAATGACGGCGCCATGGCCGTTCGCTCAATGGGGACTGGACATCATGGGACCGTTTCCTACGGCAATACGACAACTAAAGTTTCTGGTTGTAGGCATCGACTACTTTACGAAGTGGGTCGAAGCTGAAGCCTTGGCCACCATTACGGAGAAGAACGTACGCAGCTTCGTCTGGCGATGTATCGTATGCAGATTTGGCATCCCTAGAGTCTTAGTCTCGGACAACGGGAAGCAATTCGACAACGAGGCCTTTCGGGACTTCTGCTCACAATTAGGGATACAGAACCACTACTCCTCCCCCGCCCACCCTCAAGCCAACGGACAGGTCGAAGTCACGAACCGATCCTTGTTGAAAATTCTCAAGACTCGGCTCGAGGGGGCAAAGGGTATATGGGCTGAAGAGTTACCAAGCATACTTTGGGCCTACAGGACAACGGCAAGGACACCAACACAGGAGACACCATTTCGGCTAACATACGGGAGTGAGGCAGTCATCCCAGCCGAAGTCGGCCTCACCAGCTACAGGGTGCACAATCATAACGAAGGGAAAAATGACGAAGCCCTACGTCTACAGCTCGATCTAGTGGACGAAGTCAGGACAGCAGCAGAGCAAAGGCTCGCGCGATACCAGGACCGCATGGCCAAGCACTACAACTCCCGGGTCAAACACAGAGACTTCCAGGTTGGAGACCTCGTTCTAAGAAAAGTCATGGGCGCAGCAAGAGACCCAACTCAAGGAAAACTCGGCCCGAATTGGGAAGGACCCTACCGAGTCACGGCGTGGCAGAGGAAGGGCACCTATCATCTGGAGACACTGGACGGACGGGAGCTACCGCACCCTTGGAATGCTGAACACCTGCGAAAGTATTACCAGTAGAGGCGATGACATGAAGAACAACACCTATCTTTTTATTTTTTAGAATTACTGTTTGCTTTTAAGTATTCGCTACAATAAGCCCAACGGGCATGTCTTTTACTTTGGTTTTGCTACAATGAGCCCAAAAGGGCAGGTTTTTCCTTTTTTAAGTATTTTTTATGCAGATGCATAACAATAAGAGGGATTTATTCAGAACGACTGAAGTTTCTACTTGCAAATCAAAATTAGTAAAAGACCGACGAAAAGTGGTTAAGTCCACAAATCAGCAATTAAGCTGACGGCCTAAATAAAAGGCTGACGAAAAGTGGCTAAGGCCACAAATCAGCAATAAAGCTGACGGCCTGAATAAAAGGCTGACGAAAAGTGGCTAAGTCCACAAATCAGCAATTAAGCTGACGGCCTGAATAAAAGGCTGACGAAAAGTGGCTAAGTCCACAAATCAGCAACTAAGCTGACGGCCTGAATAAAAGGCTGACGAAAAGTGGCAAGTCCACAAATCAGCAACTAAGCTGACGGCCTAAATAAAAGGCTGACGAAAAGTGGCTAAGGCCACAAGTCAGCAACTAAGCTGACGGCCTAAATAAAAGGCTGACGAAAAGTGGTTAAGTCCACAAATCAGCAATTAAGCTGACGGCCTAAATATAAGGCTGACAAAAAGTGGCTAAGTCCACTAATCAGCAATTAAGCTGACGGCATAAATAAAATGCTGACGGTCTAAAAGCAAACAAGTCCACGAAGTGGACAAACGAAAAGGCTGACGGCCTGAAAATAACACCCCACAAAGTGAACGAGCCAAAAGGCTGACGGCCTAAAAAATGACCAAATCCGTGAAATGGACAAGTCAAATAAATAAAACGGTCTAACATGACCAGGTCCACAAAAGTGACAAGCCAAAAGGCTGACGGTTAAAAGGGTCCACAACCCTAATTTTAATCTTCCAAAACATACGAGTAAAACAAACCAAGCAAAAGTGATTACATACAATCAAAGAGCAGCGACGGTATGAATAAATCAAAAGCCCAAAAGGGCATTAAAACTGTTAAAATATTACAAATAAAGGCCCAAGGGGCACTCGATAAAACTGTTTGCTAGATAGATAAAAAGAAGAGGAAAAACATGAGTTACAAGTCGTCACTCCAAAAATTCTACTTTTTAACAGAAGGGTCCTCTCCGTCGAGCAGCACCACAAGAGGGGTCGCGGTAGTTAGGTTCACAGCAGGCTGGGCCAGGACGACTCCACTACCTCCACGAGGAGAATCCGCTAAGTCATCTGCACCTACGGTGACGGAACCAGTAGCAGGCGTCATGGGTGGGGCATCATCCAGGGAGATACCAGAGAGATCCAACTCAGGAAAAGCTGACGCCACCTGTCTGAGGCAATCATCAAATCCCGTGCCATAATATCCGCCACAGGAGTCAATAAAGGAGTCTGACGCCTTGAAATTCTCGACCGCGTCAGCCCCTGCTGTCTCCACCTGATCGCGGAGAGTCGTCAGCTCTTTCTCCAGTTCGCCTTTCTGACGACTCGCCTCCTCTAGCTTTTCCTTCACTTCTTTCAGCTCAGCGTTAAGGAGACGCATTGCCTCCTTATATTGAGCCTGCTGGTTTTTCATGTTGGCATTATGCTTATGAACGCGAGCGACGACTCCCTCCTTAGCCACGCACCTGTCCTGAAGTGCCTTTACACGAACCAGGGCCTAGCAAAAGGATACAACCGTCAGTCATATTAAATGATAGTAATAATGAAAGAAGAAACATCCAAGAGAGATGGCTTACTCGGGTGAGGTCAAACAAAGCTGACGACCCCAATTCATCCGTCGCCAACAAATCACAAGGATCTATGTCAGCAGGCTTGATGAATGACCCCACTGCCTCGACAGCAAAATCCTTGTGAGTTAGCAGGCAACGAGGCCCCTGTAGGACGGGACCAGAAGAGGTCATTACACCTTTCCCTGCCCCGTGAGTGGACTTAGGCGACGGCCTCTTTGGGGGCTCACTCCCGGAACCGACGGCTGCTTTCTTAGGTGGACGGCTGTTATCCCCGTCAGTCTTCCTCTTGGAGGAACCCTTGACGATCTTGGGGGTCGACGAGGGTGCCGTCTCCTCCTGTGCCTTCTTCTCTTCCTTCAAACGGGCTGCCGCAGCCCTTATCCGTTGCTTGGCCACGTCCATCTCTACGAAAGAAACACATTAAGTAAGAACTGACGGTAATAAAAGGATGAATTCAAGAGATAAGGGTAAGATACTCACGGTGACGGGAGAGTTCTTCCAGCCTTCGAGCCTCAGGCGTCGGTACAGGACCACCACAGTAAGCGTGAAGATAGTCGAGGGTGATTAAGTCCCGACACGACCGCTCCTCTAGGGGAATCTCCAAGACCCGACGGATTAAATCCTCTTGCTCACCAGTGATGGAGGGGCGAATGAAGGCTGAAGAGTGCAAATAAACCGACGGCGTTAGAACCATTAAAAGACCAAAAATTATTACTTGCATAAACTAAAGACAAAAGGCTGACGACTAAGACCTGACTCTTTTATAAATGCCCAAGTATTGTCAAAATAGCCGTGAGGTATCGTTTCCCATTCTTCCTGACGACACACCCAGTCCGTCCCTTCAACGAAAAAGAACCTGCTCTTCCAGACTCTATTCGAATCCGGCGTCTCAGACACCAACCTGAGACCTCTCTCCCTGACGGCAAAATGGTACATGCCTTTGGAAGAAGAAAGGTGCCGAGGTCTATAACAATAAAAAAATTCGTCCAAGGTAAGCTGACGGTTTCCTCCACTCAGACGACCCCACAACACCTCGGCACCTATAAAAATCCTCCACGCATTCGGAGCAACTTGGCTGACGGATAAGCCAAGAAAATCAACTAACTGACGGTGTAATGCCGTCAGGGGTAGTCTAAGACCAGCGGCAAACATAGCGTCGTACATACCGACGTCTGCAGTTCTTCCCGTGTAACATTTTTCACCATCTTCAGGCAGACGGATGGGAATATGGTCGGGGATTTGGAAACGGGTCCGTAACTCATTAAAAATTTTAAGAGTCATCTTGGGAAGAAACTTATTTACAGCCCACTCTGGGGGAAGGATGAAGGGACGGTTGCCTCCAGGACTCACAGGAGCCCCTTCACTGGACCCGTCATCACCTTCATCCCCTTCACTGGACCCGTCATCACCTTCATCCCCTTCACTAGACCCGTCAACACTTTCATCCCCATCATTATATCCCTCTCCTTCCACTCCGTCACACCCCTCACCTACTTCCCTCTCCAGGCCATTGTCTCCGTGACCTCCTACCTCCTCGATGGGAGTTTGGGCTGACGTCTCCCTCTCTGAAGACCAGGACGAGCTCCCTGACTCACTACCTGATCCAAACACCTCGTCGTAACCCGCTCCATCGCGGACCGACGACCGCTCACTCGACGCGTCACTCGACATTTTGACTACCTACAAGTGACGGGTGTAATCTAAGCACCTAGGATGACGACTCGGCTTAAAAAGATAAAGCAGGGACAAAAGGAGAAGAGAACTTACAAGTTCCTCGAAAATGACGGCCGAAGAGGTGACGGAAATAATGTTGGCAGGTGCTGACGGAAGATAGGCGACGGATAGCTCTCCAGGAATCAGGGAAAATGAAATAGTGAAAATGAGGAGAGGTGGGCCATCTATATATATAAGGGAAATGCACGGAAGACGAAGCGACGCCCTCAAACCAGACGCCGAGCCAACCAGAGCACGCCACGTGTCCTAGCATTTAATGTTGGAATGACAGCTTATAAATTATCCTCTCCTGGTTGAAGCAGTTGGTAGGAACGGATGAAGACTCCATAACCCGTCAGGTATGGCCGACGGAGATATGGAGTAGGGGGCAACTGATAAGGAATAAAAAATAGCAGCATTATAGTCTTAATCCGTCAGCGTATACTAAGGCTGACGGTTAGACATCGCCGTAGGCTTAACCCATCAGCGTACGCCAAGCTGACGGTTATACAGCCCCACATGCCTAAAGCCGTCAGCATACGTCAGGCCGACGGTTATACAGCCTCACATGATGAACCCGTCAGCTTACACTTATGCTGACAAATTCATATGATGAAGGATAATCCTAGAAGCTGACGAGAATGACACCCCTGTCCAGGCTGACGGATCATGAGGCCGACGGTTCAAGAAAATCCTTTTACTTGGACACCACACCTAGTGATAGAATCCTATAAGGAAAGGGTTCCGCAAACTACGCTCACATGAATCCCTATATGGAAAAGACTTCTACTCCAAGGAAGAGAGGTCAACCCTCTACTACTATAAAAGCCCCAATACCCTCACAAATCGAGGTACGCACAATTAACCCCTCTCTAGCACTCTAGAGTTGAAATAAGTCCTAACTTGACCTTCGGAGGGTATTTGGCCGGCACCACACCGGTGCTCTCTGTTAGTTCTTCTTCTTTTTGTTGTGCAGGTGTAGTTCCGAGCGTACAAGCATTGTGCAACTCACTGGTGAGATTTTCGGCATCATCATGCACAAAATACATAGTTTTGAGGCATGCTACTTCAAAAGGCAATAAGGGAGAGACAGCAGTAGCAGTTTTGGCAAAATTCAGGAAGGTGCAATGAAGCCTGAAGAAGATGAGCAATGGTAGCTTGTTGATAAAACACGAAAGATTGATTGACGTAGCAGCTTTAGGTCTGGTTGAGAACAGTGGTAACTCAACCAAGGCAGATGCAGATGATGTCATGTTGCATTCTAAGATAGCATAGTGGAGGAAATAGTGCAATTTTAATTGTGACATTGTTGATATAGTAGTTCCTTAGGATATATGGGGAAGGTAATTCAACTGAATGTTCCTGTAACCCCTAGAAAATATGGAAGTACTCAAGCACAAATGAAGGTAGCGTCTCCTGATATAGCCTCTCCTGATCTAATCCCTTTCTTCTTATTCTTCTTGTTTCCTTTTCCACCACCTTGGAGGTAAGTTTGCATCTTTCTATTATTTTGAGAATGAATTTTGCCTGCTGGAATGCAAGGGAGGCTTCACATAGAGTCCAGGGTGGTCACAGGACCACCCTGACCTGGAAAAAAACAATTGTTATGTATAATATTTAAAAAAATTATAATTTTTTTATCATTAAAAAAACTTTGTGACCACCCTAAATTTTTTTTAGGCCAATATAATTAAATTTTGGACAAAATTTGGCAACAAGCTTGGTTGTAGACTAAGACTACAACTCTATTCAAATTATTTTTTTATTGAATGTGAATTTTAACAAATCTACCATTTAATTACATTTTCTTCTTAAATCCTCTATACTTGCAAAATTTCAAGAAGAAAAAAGATCAATAGCAATGTCGTCAATCAAATATTTAAATTTCAAGTTTTTGCAGTTTAAAATTATACATAAAAAATAATTTTATAGATCGAATGGTAAATAACATCCGATTGGCATGAAATTTTGACATATTTTAAGAACATAGAGAACATGCAATTCATCGATTAGATTTTCAAAATATGTAACAACGTTAATTCATTTAATGAGAGTGACTATAACTAAGTTTGTAGTCAAATTTTGTTCTTAAACTTTGGTCACTTTAACAATATATTAAGTCCTTGCAAATAAAAATAAAGAGTTCAAGAAAAAATTTATTTAACTGAACTTTGGAAGAGATGTAATTTGCAACATTGATAATGAGATTATCATGTAATACTTTCCCAGAAAAAAAAAAAAATTATAGAAGGAAATTGTAAAATTTTATTTATTTGCGTGTGTTTTTTTGTCAATGTATTTCTCTTTTTATTAAATTTTGTATAATTTAAGTTTTTTAATGACTACCCTAAAAAAAAATTCATTGAGCCATCATTGCTGCTGGAATGGGCGGGTCTAATGACCTCATAGAATATCATTGGAGTAATAAACTTACATACCTCTCATTTTGATATATTAAAAGGGGAATATATATATATATATATATATATATATATATATAAATACCTACAATTTTTGTTGTTGTTGATAAATAAGTAATTTTATTAATAAAAACACACTTGAAGAACAACCTTCAAACAGAACAGGACACACTGCAACAACATCAACACTTGAAGAAAGACTTCAAAACACGGCATACTGCCCTATAGCAAACAAGTACACTCCCCCAAACTCCGAACAAAGCAGGGCACCTTGCCATTACAACAATACAAAACAGATAAACACTTACCAACAGACCTTGCTCAAAGCACATACAAACGTAGTGGAAGATATATTCCACCTATTACACAGAGTACTTGACACTGGTTTACAATAAAAAGCCCTCCATCTTACCTTTGTTTCTGATCTTTCTTTAATATAATTAGAGTCTTACAAACTTTCAACTAGAATTGGCATAGTTACTACTAGTTGCCTTGAATGGTTTGCTGTACATTTAAATGCTCTGTGATCTCTGCAGGGCCTCAGCATCCATGCGCTCTAGAACACGGCGAGCTTCTTCCTCTGTTGCTGGAACAACGTTCCTGAGCCTAAATCTATTCTTTGTGGCTTTTGCCTCAGGACGAACAGTGAAAGTAAAATAGAAAGTATTTGACACCTGTTTCAGATTATACAGGAACAGACAAAAGATATGCAATCAATAAAGGGAAATTTTTAAACCGCCATTATGAACTGAAGCTCAAATTCATGTGGATAGTGCAAAAAAGGATATTATAAGCCTTCTACAATTACTCTTTCTAAGGTAATATAAGAGTCATAACATCATCCTATATAAGTACAAATCAAATTTTGTTGTTTGAAACCGGAGTTTGCTAGGACTTACCACACTAGACCTCATCTCAGGCCTCGTAACGTGAGCAACAACTTCAACGTAGATTAGAGGCTGATCAGGATTGTCAAGTTCTGTGTACAGAACACATGATTTGAAACGCAGGAAATCTCCAACATCCACCTGTTCGACAAACATATATAATAAATTGTTTCTAGATATGTACAAAGTTATTCATGTCACATGTAGGCTGAATGCCAAAATGGTAGCCAAAACATGGTAGTGCTAATACGTTTTGGGCAAGGTAGAACCAATCTTACTGGGCTCTTGAGTACAATCTAAATCCTCCAATATGATTGATATATAACAAATTTTGGTTCTTAAAATAAAAAGTGGCGTCATTTATTTGCAAATACAAGAAACACTTAATTCAAACCTTAATACTAATTAATTTGGACTAGGCTCCTCATCATCTAAATGGGGTTGGCCATATGTACTTCTTTCCACCATTCCATCTTTATCTAGTAATGGTTGATTCTAAGGACATTGGCTGAGTTTTACACTTGCTGGAACGGATGTTGTCGTAGGTAAGAAAGAAGTGTATTTGGAATGCTACTCCCTTGTGTGCCATGATGTATTTGATTTGAGAGCGTTAGTTGCATCCGAGCAAAACTCCCTCTCATATGAAGATTCTGTTCTTATTCTCACTTTTTAATTAAATGGCTTCTTGACATATATTACACGTTCATCTTTCATAGGCTTTCTTTACACTCTCCATTTCAGGACTTAGTATCTTAATTTTTTGTGGGGCTTCTCTTGTATACGTCTTGACTATTAGGATAAGCATCCTAAACTAAAGCACACAGATGAAATCAGAAAGGGGGAGAAATTCTGTCTCAAAAGAAAGGATGAAGGTACTCACAGGTTTATAGAAATCAACATGATCAACTTCTAGAAAGGAAGGAACTATTCCAGCAAAGGCATAAGCCGTTGAAAAAGCCAATTCAAATGCTCTGTGCATCAGAAACCCTCCAAAGATTCGTCCATGGAGGTTTCTCTGTTGTGGATGGCATATCAAAGCATTTTCGAGTCGAGTATCCCTTAGAAGAATGCTGTCTCTGTCGGCCAAGGCTGGCATGTCACAGAAAATCCTGCCTTCAGACAACAAAGCTTCTAATCTATTCACCTCCGATTTATCACTTTGCCTTTTATCTTCTCCCCTCTTCATTTTTCTCACCTTATCTCTTGCTTCAGCTCCATCATAAAGGATCTTTTCCTGCTCAGTTTCTGGCGTGAGCCGGTTCACTTGAGCAGCTTTGTTAGTCTTATAGTCACGGGCCACAAAGATGAAGTTGGCAGTCAGAGCTTCCGAGTCTGAATCATCAGGGCCCTCACCTAACAAACATGTAGTAGATCAGATGATGGTCAACTTTGTGCAAATAGGTCTACAATTGTCTGGGCGGAATAATGTTCTCATTTGTTTGAAGAAGAATTCATGATTTATGCATGGTTTCTTAGGAGATAAGTTAGTATGCGTATGAGGAGGAGTTGAATTCCAAGATTATTAAAACATATAAGGAAAGCATTATTTCTTGTAAATGATTGAGGAAATTAAAAAGAGATTTTATAACAACTCAACTTAGGCCAGTCTTGATCCCAAATAATTGGGGGTCAACTGCATTAATGTTTTTTTTGCCACTAATCCCTAGGTAAGATCACTCCTCTTTTGTATAAATAGGATGGACATCAGTTGTGAGTACCATCCTTGTTCTGTAGATTGGAATTATTTACTCCATTTTCATCCTTCATTCTTGGATTATATTGTGTGCATAGGTCATGATGCTCGCTAAGGAGAAGTATACAAAAGTAATCAACCTATGAATTTCATAGTTTTAGACTCAGAATGCCAAACTATGTCAATGCTTATAGAAAGAAGGGAGCAAAGCTAATAGTACAAAACAAATAAAATGGGCATTTTATTTGAAAGAAAATTAAAAAGATGAATACAATCAAGACCAAAGACCTAGTTATTCCTTGTAATATCGAAATAGGTCAGTTTAGAAAGAATGTGCTTTACTACTTTAGTGTACTAATTGTTGACATATTAAAGATAAATGGATTGGAGTCTTATGATAGATCCTATGACTAGCTATGTTTTAATGGAATAAATTTTAGGTGATTCCAGCAATATTGATGATTCAAATCATGTAAGTGAATTAAGCAAACTGGGCTAAAGTATTAGCAGCACTCATCATATCTGAACAAATATGTAGTGAAGACCTAAGTGAAGATGTTGTGTCACTGAAGGTTATCATCATCTCGACATCAAATTAAAGACTAATTATGGTCCTGACTCCTGAAGGACATTGAAGAGTAAGTGATGTAGGACAGGTCGAGACACAGTGTACTTGTGCTTGTGATGGGCTTAGAGGTAGGAGAAATTGACAATTTATGGTTTAGAGCTTTAGAAAGAAGGGTTAGAGTTCAAAGAATAGTCACAGTTTTGGTAGGGAAAGGGTAGGATTTGATTAATTAATTGCAAAAGAGGTGAACAGAAATTTAGATTTAATTTGTCCACAGTTTCTGAAAATTATCAAAATATAATAGCATTAGCATGATCAGTATGCGTATAGAGCCCATGCACTAGAGCCCACTAGGCTTACCTAAAATGATATTCACGCGACACCCACTGACTTAGAGCCCACTAGGCTTAACTAAAATGACCGAAATGCCCCTCCTTTCGGTCTTAAGTTAAACATCAGCTCTCTCTACCAAAGCTCTCAAACTCCTCACCACCAGTCACCATCACTTGTCACCACCACCAACAATAGCAACTATTGAGAAGAATAAGTCTGGTGCCACACATTTTGGCACAACAACTCGCCAAATGACGAGTTGTGGTTGGTGAAGGGGTGATGGTGGGTTCATATGGGGACATTCCTCTACTAATCACAACTCGCCATGTGGCGAGTTGTGGCATTTCTTATGCCAAAATGTGTGGCACTAGACTTACTCTATTGAGAATTGAGATTGCCTCTATCATTTCTCTATTTAACATTGAACGGATAATGTTTTTTTTTTTTTGAAAGCGAATGGATAATGTTTATATATATATATATATATATATATATAGTTTTCAATTTTAGTTTATTTTTCATTCTTAAATTAAATTATAATTTTTTTTTGGGTTCATGTCTCATGTCTTGGCATCCCTAAACTAAATTTCTTGTTCCGTCCCTCATGCAAATTGTTTGATGTAGGACCGAATCTATTATTTAATTTTTATAATGTATTAATTTTAGTATTTTTATGTAATTTTTGTTATTTTAAGTTTAGAGTTATTATTTCCTTATTTTTAGGTGTTTTTAATGTTGTTTAGTTAAATTAGGGTTTTGAAGATTTTTCTAGTCATTTAGTTACTATAGGTTTTTTTATTTTATTATTTAAATGTATTATAGCCTCTAAAGGCAATACCGATTATTATTAATAACTTATTCATAAGTCAAGGGACCCTTTATGGATTCGTGGTTCATGATCAGAAACTATTAGTTAAGTTTTTGTTCCTTTTAAAAAAGTATCATGTGTGCTTTCTTCTGGCTTCTGCAATATCAGTGTCTAGGCCATGTATTATATCAATATGTATGTGGTAAATAGTTGAATGTATTTATGAGTTTGCTTTTGCATTTAGAGTATTTTTTTTTGTGAAATGTATATTCTATATGTATGAAAATTTGAAAATATGAAAGGATGTTTGAAAGTATGAAATGGACTTGTGTAATTAAGTTGCTGTGTGTGTGATTGCTATGATTTCATGGTGTAAGTAGCCGTGTTGTGTTTGTGGTTGAATTCAAGTATGGCTCTACATATAAAGATTGTAAGTGAAAGCAAATTGTTTATTCGTATTTTCGGAGATTTTCTAAAAAATCTTCTTTCTCTTCTTCAATATTTATGATAAACAAATAGATGGAGGACTGAGGAGATGAATGGGTAATTGGTCTTTTACTTTTAGGTATTGGGGTATAGCTCTTCAACTGTCAAATGTGATTCACGTGTCTATAATTTTCTTTTAATTTAATAGCAAAATGAATAGAAAAGGTTAAGCATAACAAAGTTTTTGATTTAGAGAGTTGATCGTGCTTTTCATTAGTTTAGGTTATAAAATGTTATTTTGAGTATAATTTAGGGTGAAAAGTGTGATTTTTTCCTAAAAATATGTAGACTTAAAAAAACAGTTTCCACCCTTTATCTTCATTTCTTTCCCTAAATTCTAAAATCGAGCAATGCTCTCATTTAACTATTGAAAATGAGCAAATACCCCCAACTCTAGCAACACATAACGGAATCTTTTTTGATTCATAGAATATTTCATAGGGAAATTACTAAATATGCTTGAGAGAGAAATGCAAATAACACAATAGTTGGGGGGGGGGGGGGAGTGCAAATGACCTAATAGTTAAGGACTGAATTGTAATGAACATGTCGAATTATATTAATATTTCAAACTTAAATTATCAACAATTTCAAGCTTAATTTAAAAAAAAAAAAAAAATTTGACTTCTCTAGTATAGTGAAGAAGGGAAAAAAAAAAAAAAAAAAAATCTTATGATATATTATACTATTATCTCCTAATTAATGTGCTCAATTTTACATATATGTTTTTTTTCAATTTTTTATTACATTGTTATAGAGTTTTTAAGGTTATTTATAATTAAAAAAAATCCTTTGATAGTTAGAAATAAATCTAAGATAGGAAAAACAAACATTAATATTTTTTTAGTTAATTCAAAATAACAATGTCATATAACATCTTTGAAATAAAATCAAGGCCCACTTAGAACATTCTAAAACTTTCGTGAATATGATTAGCTAATACTTCTAAGTTAATTTTTTTTTCATTTTACTTTTTAAGTATTCAAATGATTTTTTGGAATATCTTATATTTACCTTTATTTTATATTTTCATATATTAATGATAATTTATTTATTGATTATTTTCAATTATTATTTTAGTTATATATATATATATATTATGTTAATCAAATATTTATTTTAATAAATTAAGTAATTTTTTCTTCTATTAATAAAAATGTTTTTGAGATAATTTTGTCTCAACGTTGGGTCATTTGCATTTGCCATCTCGAAAGTACTTTAATAATTTTATTGTGAAATATTCCATGAATCAAAAGATTCTATAACAAAGTAGGGGTATTTACTCATTTTCAAAACATTAATTTTTGATTTTGTAATTTAGGATGATAATTGTGAACTAACCCATAAATAAAAGGGAGAAAGTGGTTTTTTTTCCCCAAATATGTAATTTGTACATTTTTTTCCTCCACTTTTAAGAAAAGCCCAAAAAATATATTGATGTGAGAGATATTATACATTATATTATATAAATCTTACAAATTAATGTGTCATCAATTATAAAAAATAATTCAAATACAAAAAGAAAATAAAATTTGTAACTGTTTTACCATTTTCCTAAAGAAAATTATGGATTAATATATATGCAACTCAATCTTCATTAAGGAAATTAGTAATTTTAAAAGTAAGAACGATGGATTTTAAATTTTAAAAAAATTAATATAGAATATTAACTAAATTTTATTTAAGTAATATTTAAACATAAGAAGGTGTATTTAAAAATTATAGCTGTAGATCTCAAAGACTCAAACTGTATTCTATTCATTTTCCATATATTACATTACCTTGAGTTATGACTTCCATTTGAATCTCAATTGAGGAGCGGCCAACCCATATGATAGAACCACTTATTTTGAGATCTTTGTCAACACTTATTGGCTTCTTCAGCACGATCCTGTCCACAGAAGCTGTGACTAGCATGAGAGGCCTTGTTGTGATATCATCATCCGAACAATGCTAAATAATCCCACACCAAACAAACAAACAAACAAGTCACTAAGATATTATTCATAGGTCTCACCGTATTATTTAGCTTTTTTTACAACACTTTCAATAAAAAAGTTTTCAATTTCAATTAAATAAATTAACTATTCCCAAACAGACTTAAAAGTTCATTACAAATTTCCAGCTTTTAACATGCAAATGATCAACTATGCACACAAGTTAACCCCTTTGAGAGAAGTAAATTTCAAGAATTTCCTAATGAAGTGTAAAATTCCAGTACATGTGGTAAAATATTAAGGGAATCACTTACCTTGACATGTTTCCAGCTTTTTACATACAAATGAATGTGATCCGCCACACAATATAGCAACTTTGTTTTTTAAGTCACCACAAAGATTTTATCACTACTGGATTATCACTTGAACCCAACAACATCTCATTTGAGAGAAGTAAATTTGAAGCAATACTACCCAAAGTGTTAAATTCCAGTAAACAAACAAGTGGTAAAATGTTGAGAGAGAGAGAGAGAGAGACCTTGAAAGTGATGGTGCCAGCCAAGGCATCAAGGTCTTCGAGCAACTTTCCAATTCTGAACTCATTCCATGGATCCTTATACTGCTCTCTCAAGGTGGAGTCGGAGGAGAAAGCATAGACAATGGTGGTGCGACTCTCTGAGGGAGTTCTTGTGAGCAATTCAGTAGGAGGAGGGGCATCGTCTGGTATGTCAAATAGCCTCTCGTTGATGGTCACCCTCTCGTCCCACAATGCATCTGTCACTGGTGAATGGTACACTCCTGGCCAATAGCTAATGGGCTTGTGCACCTCAGAAGAAGTAGGAGAAGATTTGGCATCCTCAGTGGACTTGGTCAAAGTTGAGACAACAGGAATGGTGTTAGAAGAAAGAGAAGAATTCAAATCCATGGAATATTTGGTTTTTCCTTTCAAAGAAACACCTCTGGGTTTTAGATTAGTTTTGAGAAGATAAGTCACAAATTGGATGTGAGAGTGAAAGCAAGCATATATAATGTGGCTGATGTGGCTAGTGTTAGTTATTACATACCGACGCATATAGAGTGTGAAACATGATCTCACTTTATTATTTAAATTGTGTATGAATGTGCGTAATTAAGGGAGTGTTTGGTATTGTTGTTTAAATAACAGTTTTTAACTATTTTATACGTATTTTCATACACTTTTTCACTTACACGTATTTTCATACACTTTTTCACTTACACGTATTTTCACAAGACAACAATGTTATTAGAAATATTTTACCAAACGGGCCCTAATTGTGTGTAACAAATATGGTGAGAATTTGATTGGGTGCAATAAACACTGTGTAATATGAATTAGATAGGTCACTCTGTCACTGTGAGGGCAACCAATAAAATTGGAACAATGTTACTACACAAACAGATATTCTGCTGAGTGCGATGCCTTCATTATATGGATGCATCAATAATAATAGTGCAGGTAGGGTAGGAAGAATGCATTATTCACGTGGCGGGTCCAACACAAAAATGAAATCTCAACTGAATTAAAAAAAAAAAACAAAGAAAAGACCATTATTATTATAATAATTATTATGCCCATTCCCTCTGCCCCAATTCCCTCTCAAAGAAAAGACCATTGATTAAAGAGAAACCCACCGTAGAAATAAATGTGACACACCCTATGTGAGGTGGGCCGGCTTTAGACTCTGGCTTCTCACTCAAGCAAAAATGTTTATGAGGGTCTGGGTTTCCAATTCTATGAGTACTTATTAGGAACTGTCTGGAAGTAATTAAATACATGATTAATAAAGTTCACTGTAAATATGAAAGAATAAAACGAAAAATGGAATATCATGCAACTATACTTCTAAAATACCTAATAAAATTTTCGAATTCTAGTAAGGTTGGGATAAAATACAAATTCGAGTTGCTCCAATGGTAGCATCACATGAGGAAATCAAGTCGATTACATGAGAGAGTTTAAAATTGCATATAGTGTCAAATAATTGAACATTGATAATAATTACTTATTTGATGGATGTGGTACACGAGAAAATAAACTAATATAAATCCCTTGTTCTTAGTGTCAAATCGTTATCAGAGTTAATAATCCAAAAAGGTGGCTTTCGGATCAACCGACTATCGACCTTTTCTTAGGCTACCAAATCAATTAGTTTAGTGTGCATAATAAATTAATAATGTATATTATGTAGGGTCCGGTTAATGTGTGCCCTTAGGGCACACATTAAGCTTTCTATTTGTGAAAATATTTTCTCGGGAATTGTAAAAGCTGTCATTACTTTTTCAATTCTCGAGAAATTTTTTTCTAAAAATAGAAATTAATGTTAGGGCACATATTAGTAAAATCCTATTATGTATATATCAATTATATATATATATACAGCCGATGTGAATGCTGACATCACATGCGCAAATCAAGTTACTCGAATGCTGACATGAAAAAAAAAAAAAAGTTGACATGAAATGCGTAAATCATGTCTGGCTTTAATGGTGTGGCTAGAAGAATTTCGAACAAAGATTGGGTGGCAAGTCCAAAAACTAACTCTATCTTTAACTTTAACTTTTCTTTAGCAATGATGATGTATCTCACTTGATGTAGTGTTTTATTTTTGAATATTTCTATTGAGAACACTATAAAATATCAATCGAGATACAAATTTTTTTTGGATACCTCAATCAATTGTTTGGTATTACCTAATGTATCTATTGGAGCACGCAGAGTTCAAATCTCTATTTTCCAACCGTCGAATTAAATAAAAAAAAGGTAGAAAGTTCTTGGTTATTAATAATAATTGTTAGGGCTTAGGATCATTTAAGTATTGGCAATTTGCGTGTTAAAATTTTTGTGGCAATTGCAAAATGTTTTTCATGTAAGTCAATTGAGTTATGATTGTTTGAGTTTTCAAGAAGAAATGAGCTGAAAGTTGAAATTGTTGATTCTAAAGAATTGAGTCAACTGAAGACGAAGTTTGGTCAATCGAGTTGTCAAGCAAGCAGACAAGAATAGAGCCACAGAGCAGTTCACTCCACTGTCCACCATTCCACTCTTGCCCAAAAGATGTTTCATATTAGTTTTGAAATTTGAGTGCAGCCATCCAACCTTTGATTTATAACCCTTATATACACGAAAATAAAACCCTAATTGATCCAAAACGAAGGTAGGAGGCTAATGTATCTTTTAAAGAGAAGTTCTTGTATTCTTTCATATCTTTACCCTCTCCCATTGACCATCTTTGAGAGGAGAACGTCACCAAAATATTGAGCGCATGTAGCCTTGAGTGATTTGGATTGTTGGAAAACCACAAAGACATTAGAAATCTTCAAGAGGCCTTGGAGTATTTGAGAGATTGGACTTGTGTTTAGCGTACTCGACTTGCGTTTGGAGACCATATAGAGAAACGACTAATGCAGTTTGTTTTTAGTAGGAGCTGGTCGCTCAAGTACGTGTATATTGCAAAACCGAAAGTTTTGTATGTCGTTATTTATTGCAATTTAATTTGGATTTAGTTAATCACTTTGTTAAGTTAATTTGGATTAAAAATTGTAACAAGCTGTACCAGGTTTTTAAACATGAACTTTCAATAACTAGTTAATAGAGATGGAAAGTTAACAGTGATAATAGAATACGATTTTTTTTTTATTCCATTAGATTTCCACGTGGACTACCACTTGACCATAATTAATTTTTTTTTTAAAGGTAGAGGAATGCTACACCTATAATAGTTTCACAACAAATTTTAAATAAGTGATAGACTGTTATTTGTTACAATCTTGGTCCACGGCTAATATCACATTTTCAGCCATTGATAATAATTTACTACTCACAATTTGTTGTGAAAATATTGTCATCATATCATTTCAAAAAAAAAAAAAAAAAAGTTTAATAACCCAGTTCAATAGACACCGTTATCCCTTATTAGAAACCCAAAAAAAAAAAAAAAAAATTCCCAAAAGAAAACACTAGCAATCACAGCAACATGACCAATAACAAATATTGAGCAACACTTAAAAAGTGAGGAAGACGAAAAGGGCGGAGAAGTGAACAACTAATAGAGAAGAGATTTGACAGTGGCACCGGAGCTGCGTCATTGGAGTGCTACGTTTTCTTAGTGAGTAGCACTAGCACCAACAACCACCGTCAATACTATAATTAACTGCACCACACCCTCTTGACTTTCATTTCTCTCTCATTTTCTTTTTCGTTGATCTCACGCAATGCTTACTTTTATAAATTTTATAACACAAATAAATCAATATATATATATATATATATTAATAGGTAAAGCTAAGAAAAAGTTCAATTAGAATTTAAAATTAGAACCCAATTTTATATCATATGAGGCATAAATTTAGACATAAATTTATGCCAAATGGACTTTTCTGAGTTGTTTGGGATTTTGTAAAAGTCCATTTGGCATAAAAGAATAATTTTTTTATTATTAAAAATAACATATTTAAAACGTTAGAAACCGCAGAGACCATTTTAACACATTCGACAAAAGTTTGGGTTACAACAAAAAAAATTAAGCAATAATAACAAAATAATAATAAAAGCTAATACCTTTATAAGCTAAATGGGTCAAATGGGTCAGACGGGTTTGCATGTTGAACACAAACACGATCCATTTATTAAATAGGTTAGCTGTGTCGCTCTGAATATGATCTGAACTTATTTAGCCTCAACCTATGATCTATTTATAAATGGGTTAGTCGTGTTAGGTTCGCGGGTCTTGTCAAATTTTGCCACTTTTAGCTATACAACTAAGTTTGTAACCAAACTTTGTAAAAAAAAGAAAAAAAGAAAAGCGCAAATTTGACATTGAACAAGCAGGAATAAAAGAAAAAAAGAAAGAAAAAAGCAGGAAACAAAGTCAATGAAAAAATAAAATAAAAAACATAACATAACATAGCTAGGACTGGTAGCATGAAACAAATAAAACAAAACAAAACAAAAAAAAAAAAAGGAAAAAAAAAATAAAGAGAGATAACATTACAATTGAGGGTAAAAAAAAGTAAATGAGAAGCCTCAAGCAAAATCACTCATATTTTCTCCCCAATTTGGAAAAATTGATTGTTGGTGGGCGCGGGAAAAAAACACTTAAGACTCTACAATTTTCTTCCCTATTTAACCAAACACCCTCCACTCCCATTTTCTTCCCACTTTTCTCTCCCAAATTTTCCATCCCTTCAATAATCACTCCAACTAAACAGACCTAAAAGTTTAATTTGGTTGCTTTAATTTTGGTTCAAGTAATAATTGTATTCAATTTAGCTCTTTATTAAACTAAACTTGGCCAAGAGCTTTGTATAATTCAACGAGTTGGCACCTCTTAGTGCTTCTCGTGAAAACATTTTAAGTTCAAATACTTGTACCACAGTTGTAACCATCAAATTATAAATAAATAAATAAATTTATTTAGCGTAAGTCTGTAAGATTAATTAATATCCCAACTCATACTACGCATCAATAATAATATAATATATAGAAATGACAATGATGTTCTTACATCCACATTTTTACAACCAATTTTTTAACATTTACTTTCATGTTTTAAATGTATTTATGCTATTTGATTTGCTGGCTTTTGTTTTCTCATCTTCCTCGATTATAATTCACTCCCTAGCTGCATATCTTTCGGCTACTCGTGCCATATGAACTGTAAGTAAACATTTCATTGTCTCATTCAAGGATTCATAGTCGTACACCTGAAATTGTCCTGGACTTCTCCTCTCTCGACACTAAACATGATTCCTTTCCAACCATTTTGTAGCCAATGTGGTCTCTTTCTCGCAACTACAGAGTACACTGGCAGTTTGTTTTGTCCTTTTTTGTATCTTTTAACTGTATCTGCATTGATATAAGAAACTGCAATGCGATTTTGTGCATTGGCCTCTACTATCAATCACACATTATTTGTATTTGTATAAGAAAAATAAAGGATAGATTGGAATCCATGTGACTGATTGTGTTTGTTTGAAATGATTTTAATTTTACCTGATCGATATGATTGTAGGTGTATAGATGACTTTTGTCAAACTTCGATTTGTTTGCTTTAGATGTTGATTTGGGGATTTGACTTCGCTTCTAAAATGAATGTGGTTTGGTGATGTCTCAATTAAGAGAACTTTTGAAGTATAGATTTGGAATCTATGTAACTGATTGTGTTTGTTTGAGATGATTTTAATTTTGGCTAATCAATTTGAGTGCTGGCGGATCGATGATGCTTCGATTTGTTTGCTAAAGATGTTGATTTGGGGATTTGAATTCAATTCTCAAAAGGAATGTAGTTCAATGACGCCTTAATTAAGAGGATTTTTTTTTTTCAAATTGGTGTAATTATTGAAGATGATGCTAGTAACAGTTATTGATGGAAATCAACAGGCTAAATTCTTATTACAATCAAGAGCTAATTTCTTATTGCAATTCTAAGTTATAGAGCATCAATAAGATAAGTATACTAAAGTCATGCTAAGTCACACCGTAAATCTAAATGTGTATATATATAATAATAACAATAATATAATCTATATATATAATAATAGGTGAAGCTGAGAGAAAATCCTATTAGATTTCAATTGGATTCTCAATTTTGCGCCACTTGTCCTAACCAAAACTAAAAAAAAAAAAAAAAAAAAAAAAAATCTAATTAGATTATAAGTTTGACTCCAATTTTGTGTCATGTATCTTATCTAAATTTTCTAATTTTTGTGCCCAAATAAATGATGCATTAACATTTAACACGGAAGTCAAGAAAACCACAATGATAATGCTCATTGACCTAAGCAAGAACATCTTACTTGCACACTTTTGTGGAGATTATAAATTGGACTCCAATTTTGTGTCATGTATCTTATCTAAATTTTCTAATTTTCGTGCCTAAATAAATAATGCATTAACATTTAACACAGAAGCCAAGAAAATCACAATGATAATACTCATTGGCCTAAGCAAGAACATCTCATTTGCACACTTTTATGGGTGATCTCAATAGAGTCTAGAGCTCTTCTAATCCTACAACCAGAACCAAGGAGTCCAACAAGAAAGACTAAAAAGTAAAACATCATCTCCTCCTAATTCCATATCGTCATCTCATGTCTCCTCCTCTCTCAACTTCTATCAACTAGATCCACACACTGCCTTCTCCTCCTCCTTACAGATTTCTCAGAGTAAGGCCGGGTTCAAATACAATGTTCAAATTCACTCTTCCTTGCTTCACACTCTCATACATTAGCGCGCTTCATTGGCGCCTCCAAGAAAATTCCAAGCTCAATGATCAGTTCTTATTTTTTAATAGTTTTTAGTGTATCTGGATTAAGATTTTGTTAATTTGTTAAAAGTGGACAAAAATATAATCATATATATTATATTAAGTTGAAGTTCAATTTTAGAATTCAAACAGAATCAAATTAATTTCTAATTGTAGTTTAATTTTGTGCTATGTGTCAAATTTGATTTTTAAATGTTGGTGTTAAGTTACCTCCATTCATAATGCTCAATGTGGAAATTGAATCTACCAAGATAAACATCTTATCATCACAATTGTTAATATTTCTGTGTGTAAGCACGAACTACATGCTAGTAAGAATAATATGTGAAGCTTAGAGAAACTCAAATTAGAGTTTCAAATTAGAGCTCCAATTTTGCGCCATGTGTCCTAAATTATTTATTCTTAAAGAATTTTATTTCTTAATTTTAGAATAAAATGTAGGACCATATTATAAATATTCATTCAAGTGAGTTATTTAGTACAAAAACCAAAGAGTCTAGAATAAATGAATCGTAAAAAAAAAAAAAAAAATGCTTCACAATAATTTTAAAAAAATGGACAATTTACATTTTATACCTAATAATATCCTTACAAATTTTTTTAAAGAGTTAACAAAATTTAAAAATTACTATTAGTAATATTTAAATTATATATATAGGAATTATATTATGCATCTTATTATATATTTTTAAATGTATCCATGCATATGCATGTAGTTACAAGCTAGTATATATTAATAGGTAAAACTTAAAGAAAATTTAATTAGAATTTAAAATTAGAATATAATTTTGTACCATGTGTTTAAATTTATATAGGGACCATATCATAATTATCCACTTAAGTTTTTTAATCATTGTGTCAAGTGATTGAATGAGTGCAAAATACTAAGAATTTAGTATTAATGATTTTTTTTAAAAAAAACCAATCACATATACTCAATAAAAATTACCGCACAATAAATATCACAACACTATTTATCTTATTAAAAATTAGAAAAAAATAATCATAAGTAGTATTAAATTTATGTAAGAATTTTAATATGTGACTAATTATGTTTACTTTTAATTTTTTTTGACTAATTATTTATATTTTTATGATAAGAATTATGTTTAATTTTAAATGTATCTATACATATGTATGTGTTACATACTATTTTTTTAAAAAAATAATTTGACTAATTATTTATATTTTTTTAATAAAAATTGTTGGGAAATTTAGACCCCGGTTGATAGAATTAACAAGTTTTAAACCCAAGTTGTTAATTAGATTTATTATGAATAAAACTTGTTAAAACAAGCAAACATCAATATCATGTTAATAATGAATGCAGCGAAAAAGTAAATAAGACAAGATATAATGACCCAGAAAAACCAATGAAACTAACTAGTTTCACAGTAAAAAACCTGGGGGGAAACCTTCCTGAAAAGCAATCTACTATAGTAAAGAGAAGTTTCAGATCTAGTACAAAACCTTTGTCCCTAGACTCTACAATCCCCGTAGATGAACTCACAGCAGAAACCTTCTACCGCTTCAGAATCTTTGAACTCTTCAATATATGAATCTCTGAACTCTTCAATATATGAATGCCATCCTTTGATGATACATGAATCCTAGTATGTGACTAACCAATTGCACGAATCCTAGTACGTGACTCACTCACCAACTTGAAGAAGATTATTGGCTGCAAAATTCTTCACTTCATCAACAATGAAGATCAAGAAGTACTTGGTTACAAAACCCTAAGGCGTAAAGATACAGTAGCTTCTTTCAGAGAGAATAAGGCATCGGTCACCTTTTGCTTATGTTCTCCTTGTATTCTCTTATGTGACGGCCTCTAAAATAAGCCTTATATAGATCTAGAGTTGTAAGAAAAGAAATCCTACACAAATACATAAGCCTGGCCCAAAAATCAGATCTGAAAATTCTGATTTCCGTAACCTCGATAAATAGTAGGTGTCGAGGAGGTGTCGAGCTTTAAACCTCGATAGATAGTTAGGTATCGAGGAGGTGTCGAGAAGCTGTCGATGGGACAGGAGCTTTCTCGATCGATCCACCAGTTGTCGAGAAGGTGTCGAGATTGCGATAACAATCAACTGAAGAGCTCGATAGATAGCCAGCTGTCGAGAGGTGTCGAGAAGCTGTCGAGCTATCTGTTCAACTTTAATGAACACCTTTTCTATACTTGTTTCTTGGTCCAATCTTCATGACTTTAATACTAGACTTGAACAACATGTTCCTTGAAGTATTAAACACATCCTAGATTTATCCAAATACAAGTAAAGTGTGTTTTGTCAAAGGATTAGCCAACTACATAAAATATGTCCTTAACAAAAATTGTGTTTAATTTTAAATGCATCAATGCATTTGATGGGTTACACGCTAGTATGACTAATCGATTATCAATACTATGGTAAAAACCTTGAACATGAATATGATCGATGATTAGGAACAAAGGATCTTATAGGCTAACAACTAAGAACTTGAGTCAAATTGAAAGAACTTGAATATAATCAGGATTAACAACTTACAAGTAAACTACTTGCATGAATACACCTTCCTAAATCCTAGGAACTAAGAGGAATCTACAAGGGAAATGTTGGTTAAAAATAATAACAATAAATAATTTTTTATGTCACTGGACTTCCAAGTGCCCATAATTGTTTTTTGGTTAAAAAAAAAAAAAAAACATTATCCCTTGCTAAAAAGTAAAAACCCTGTAAATCTCTAACAACTCCGAAAACACTAGCAGATGGCAATCACTGCAACATGAACAACATCAAATATTGAGCATTGAGCAACACAAAAAAGTGAGGAAAACAAAAAGGGTGGAGAAACATAGAGAAGATATTTGACACAGTGGCACCCTCTGTACCTTTGATTTCTCTCCCATTTTCTTTTTCTTTAATCTCACACAATGCTTGCTTTTATAATAAAACTCATACTCGTCTTGATACGACTCAAACCAAATCATAAATTGTGCTGAAAATTTTAAGTGCACCGTCAGAAGTGTGAGATATGAATTTTGTTGAGGAAAGCTTGTAAGGTTTAGAAATAGGCTTTCATTAAAAATAAATGTAGTTATGAACAAGCTAGGTTGAGTTTCAGAATCAATGAAACAAAGCCTAATTAAGTAATTGGAGAGTTGGATTTGGGCCAAACTGAGAAAAATATTTTAGAATGGAGATTATTATTATTATTATTTTAAAGGCCTCGTTCCCGTTAGCGTAAAAGTTAATTTATTTATTATAATATCATCAATCACGTCAACTTTTACTCACCTAACCACAGAGACTATTTTGACACATTTGGCGAATAAAAGGTTATAATATTTGAGAAATCAAATTTAATTATATTTCATTACATGTTATTAGAAAGAGATAAAATTAAGAATATAGGAATATTGCTTGACTGAATCGACAAATATTTAATTATTTTCACTAATATAAGAGTATAACTATTTTTTATATTTTTGATTTTATGTAATTAAATTTGATTTTATTTTTTCTATACTTAATTTGTTTAAATTGTTACTGTGGGGCCAAGTAATCTGGCAACCTCAGCCCACTTTATATTTGGGCCAAGGCCCATGCCGAGGATAAAAGAATGTCCGAGGATGAACATAGAATGCCCAAGTTGCCAAGGAACATCGCCGAGGACGACCACATCCTCGGCCAGCCGAGATCATAGGAAGGAGAGCAGCATGCCACCGGAGGCAGGCTCCTCACGTATCCCAAGGAAAAGACAAGTACAAAGAATTAGCCATGGAAGCACGATGGAGGAGCTGTTCAAGGGAAAACTGTCACCTCCCCAATAAATGCCCACCATTGGCATTCTAGCCGCATTAATGGGGAAGTGACCCCTGAACAGTGCTGCCTTGGTTACTACAACTAACAGGAGGACTGGTGAGGCGGCTGATGGGACATGTAGTCAGGTATAAGCTTAGATGATCAACAAGTGGAAGGCAAAGATCGTGTAGAAGAGGACTATATAACACAAAGAATAGACCAATGAAAGGGGGGACGACTCTGATGAAAAAAAGATCACCACCAAGCTCACCACCAAGCTCCTCGGACCGGGCCGAGGATAGATTTCCTAAGATAACTTCGGTTCATCTACGTTCGATGGTGGCGAATACCAGATTGGGCGTTGTCCGCGTGCTAGAGCATAGTTCTTGAACCCACTCTCTACAAATTCATTGTATTGGGCTAGCTGGGCTTGAGTCCACTCACTCAACGGCAGAAGTGCTCAAACCCAGTCCCTATAATTGGCGCCGTCTGTGGGAAAAACTAGTGTGTTAGCAAGCGCAACGGTCAATTATTCCCACGTTGATAGCTTGCGCAAAGTTAGGCAAATTTTTTGTCGCCGTCGCTGACACCGATTCCAAGTCCCGTTAAAAAAAAAGAGAGAAAAAAGAGAAAAGAGCAAAAGCAAACAACGCACCCATTCAAGAAACAGTTGTTGCAGAAAAATGAAAGATTTAGAGAATGGAGCAAGTAAACAGTACAGCCTTTTATTAAATGAAGGAAAAGTACATCATGCGCCCGAAGGCTTAGACAAACTTGTTCTAAAGCTAAAAATACAAACAATGGCTTAGACGGGCTTGTTCTAAAGCTAGCCGCAGGAAAGGGAGGCTGAGGCAGGCTTGTTTTAAGGCTACCAACAATTCCCAAGCTCGTATGGATGGTACCGGCAACGAGAGAGGAGAAGGAGTGGAAATGCCTGACGGCCCCGTCCGAGGATGTTCCCTTGATGCTCCCCCAGCCTCATGATAATTAAGCATTGGAGGTGGCAACACCCGAGCACCGATCGTAACGTAATCTTGCAAACCTCCATCGGTGGGCAAGCTGGGCGCGAATCACTACCAGCTTGAAGGGCAGGCACGGACGCATACTGGAGAAGAATATTATGTTCCTCACGGACCTTCCTCCTAACTTCCAGATGTACTACCATCAGGATGACACCCAAACTCCGCCGCACCATAAATCTGACGCGATCTACGCTCACTACGGCCCTTGTTTGAGGAGGGAGGACCTTCCTTCTTGCTCGGTTGAAAGGTAGGAACGTCTTGGGCCCCCGCCTCTCTTTCCTTAGCTGCGTCATCCAAGGTCTGGGCGGCACTCTTGGTTCCCAAAAGGGGCTTGGTTTCCTGGCCCTTGGCCTCCAGGGCCATCCCATTCCTCTAGGCCTGGATCACAATCTTGGCAGGGTCCCTGGGAATGCCTAGAGGGTTGAGAACTCGAGATTCCCGTTGAACTCTAAGGATTTGTAAAGTGTGTGGGAACAATTCCCCTAGAGCGCCTTATATAGAAGGCGAGGATGGGTGGAAATTAATCCGCACAGAATTTGAAGGAAGAGTTACCAACGACATTAATCCTAACCAATTTCCAAAGAGGCCACCAACCGCTGGATCTGCGTTAATCCATAAAGATATTAATGAGGGCGCGCCTTGTACACTGAAACGACAAGTACGCGACTCGAATAGCCAAAAGACGCCTCGTAACCAGAAGTGGTGAAAAATTAGCGCAATGGGGCTACTATCACACGAGAGGGTGGAAGACCAAGTCGTCCATGTCCAGGTTGGTATTGGGCGGAGGGCCCAGTCTAAAGAAGAGCCCCTCCTCGGCAAATCAAGACCTAGACCACTGTCACTCCAGAGACAAACCCCCCTGGCGCGGAGGATAAGCTCCTTCACCCCGAGCAGCGAAGACTGAGTACTAGACTGAACCAAGGTTTTGCATGGTCCTCAAACCTTTGGTGAAACTAGTTACTTACAGAAGAATCCCTAGGTGCTAGACTGAACCAAGGTTTTGCATGGTCCTCGGACTCAAACCTTTGGTGAAACTAGTTACTTACAGAAGAATCCCTGAGTACTAGACTGAACCAAGGTCTTGCATGGTCCTCGGACTCAAACCTTTGGTGAAACTAGTTACTTACAGAAGAATCCTTGGGTACTAGACTGAACCAAGGTCTTGCATGGTTTTCGGACTCAAACCTTTAGGGAAACTAGCTACTTACAGAAGACTACGTACTAGACTGAACCAAGGTTTTGCATGGTCTACGGACTCAAACCTTTGGGGAAACTAGCTACTTACAGAAGACTATGTACTAGATTGAACCAAGGTTTTGCATGGTCCACGGACTCAAACCTTTGGGGAAACTAGTTACTTACAGAAGACTACGTACTAGACGGAACCAAGGTCTTGCATGGTCCACAGACTCAAACCTTTGGGGAAACTAGGTACTTACAGAAGAACATAAGTGTTAGACAGAACCAAGATCTTACATGGTCCTCGGACTCAAATCTATGGGGAAATTGCGGACTCAAACCTATGGGGAAACTAACTACTTCAAGAAAAACTTGAGTACTAGACTGAACCAAGGTCTTGCATGGTTCTCGGACTCAAACCTATGGGGAAACTGGTCACTTCACAAGACTAAATGCTAAACTAGCTACTTTCAACTAAAACGAAGCGGGAGGCAATCGACTGAGTTACGAACGCAGCCAGAAGGGAGTCTAGTGTCTCGGACCACTTACCCCTGCCTACTTCGATAAAGCTGCAAAACGAAAGCGAGCCTATGAGCATCGCTTAAAGCACCCTAAGTGCTGAAACGCCCTCCTAGGCTCGACAAGCTTATGAGGGACGTGTGATTGTATAACGTATACGTCGTGGACCAGAATCCTATGTGACTCATCCAAAGGGGAAACAAGTTGCATTGCCGAGATAGTTTGGTTTTCGGTTAAAGTCTGAGGCAAAATTTATACCGCGAGCCCATCGTTTTTCAATTATTCAAGCACTACTGGCACACCAATAAGATCAACCGATTATGGAGCAAAGCATTAAAGCAAGATAAATGGAGGGACGTGTTATTCAAAGAAATAAACACAGACAATTGGATATATTACGCCAAAAAGCAGTTTTATTACAGTATCACCAAGACAAAAAATGGAACGAAAAGAAGAAGAGACCATAATGGACCTGATCAACGAAATAAGGTAGCTCGACAAGATGGCTTATTTCTTCAACTCGATAGACAGCTTGTCCTTGGAGGTCTGTCGAGAAGCTTCATTTGGTGCCTTGAGACCCTGGCTCGGAGGCGCTGCTTCGGAGGACTCCTTCTTGGCGGAGGGAGCCTGGGAGTTAGCAGGGGTGGCCTGGGAGTCAGTAAGAGGCTTCATCACGTCCTGGGGCGCTGCTGGGTTACTGATTTCCTCTTTTCCCAACGTCCCTTGGTGCCTAGTCTCCTTAGCAGGCTTGCCAGTTGACATTGGATCGTTAGCAGCACTGGCCTGGCCTTCACCCGCCACTTTAGAAGTGGTGCCGGCTTCAGGGTCAGCGAAGGCAGCCTCACGAATGGCGGGGGGATAATACACCCTCTCAGCCCTCCTAAGCTCCGACGAGGCCTTGACGCCAGCTTGGTTGAAGGCCTCATTCCAAGTCTAGGAGCAGTAGCGTCTACACACCTCGGGCACTCGAGCCTTGAGGCTAGCCTCAGTCTTAGCCATTCCCTCAGCGAAGGCCTCCTCCTCCGCTTGCTCTTTGGAGCTCTCAGCGTCTGTCCTCGCAAACTCGGCCTCTTCTTTAAGCCTCAAGGCCTCGTCCCTGGCGTACTCAACAACGCCCCTAGCTCTCTCTCCCTTAGCCAGTTTCTTCTTCAAGTCGGCGATGTGCTTTTTGGCAATCTGCAGCTGACCCTCAACCTCCCGCAGGCGTCCTGTCTGGTCCTCGACCTGTTTCTTAACGCCAGCTAGGTCAGATGCCGTGCTGTCTCTGGCCCTCGTCATCTCTTCCAGGTCCTCCTTTGCCTTCTTGAGATCAGCCTCAGACTTCTTAAGGGTGTTCGCGACATCCAAGTACTTGTCGCGCTCTTGATCCAAGGCTTTACTCTGATTGTTGGCCTCCTCTTCCAGCCTGTAGGCGGCTTGAACAGCTTGCCAATCAAAACAAGTACACCATAAATTGGGTACTAAGGAATAAAATTCAAACAAAGGCACAAGTATCAGAAATCTTACCATACCTAGGTACCTCTTGAGGTTACGGGCAACTTCTTGCCTCCTTATGCCCCTCAGCTCGGCCATGTCAGTGGGGAGAAGTAGGGACCTATCCAGGGCATCGGCTACGTGAGCCCCTTCTCCCCTTCAGAAGTCCTTGAAGGTGGCGTTGTCCATTAAAGGCTTCCCATAAAGCATGGTGGCAGGCAGCCAGGCCTAGGGCTCGAACTGCTGAATGACCTCTTTTCCTTTGTCCTGACCACCAATCCTCAGCTGCTTGGAAGCTTGGCGGGCTTCATCTTCCTCTTGGGAGGAACGAGATCTCCCCCCATCCACCGGGTCTTTGCCCTTGGAGGGCTTATTCCTCTTCGGATTGGTGGACTCAGGCCGAGAGTCTGAGGTCGGCAGAGTGGAAGACAACTTAGTCTGCGTAGGCAAAGACTTCGGTGGGGGAGGAGGAAGCTTGGGTGGAGGAGGAGGAAGCTTGGATTGTGACTTCCTCGGCTGGCCCTCAAACAGGTCGAACAGGCTGGTTTGAGGTTGTCTCCTGAAACCCATCTCAGCCTGAGTACCAGTCCTTAGTGACAGAAGGTTTGCTTCAGATGAATGGGGATCACCCAAGTCGCCAGAAGGATCCTCGGACAGATGGACTTGGTCAAACACACTAAATTCGTCCTCGGACGAACCTTGATCAACTACTTCTCCCTCTTTTTCTAAACTTCCACCCTCGGCCTTCGTAGCTTGGTGGGACGAGGAAGAGCCTGCCAATGGGACGCCTTCGGGGATGGAGGACCCTTCAGAAAACGAAAACTAGTGCCTCACTATAGTGATTTGACAGAGCCTAGGGTCTTTAGCTCTGACCACGTGTCTGGGAGCTGAGAAAGACTTCTGAATCGGTTTGTACCCGAGAATCTTGTGAGCGGCTCTGATCTGGTTGTCAGCCTTGTTCACAAAGACCTCTGCCCTGAGTATAGTTTCCAAGTCTTCCTTGTTGACCAAATGGTAGTGCCGTTCGAAGGCTTGTGGGTCTGCGAAAGAAAAAGCTAGTTCTTGTTAATAACCAAGCAATGCAAATAGGGAAAACATAGCAGATCAACCTTCCCATATTCCGAGTACCCTACCTGGCTCCCCCTCTACTGTCGGGCAGTGAAGGCCATCGTGCCACTCCCCTAACACGATGAGAAAGTCCTTATTCAACCCCTTGCTAGACTCGGGGAGACACTGGATGAGTCTAACTCTATCATCCCTTGTCTTCATGTAGTAAGACTTACCCGTTAGGTGCTGGAGGTTGTAGCACCAATTCACATTGTGATGGGTTAACCTCAACCCCATTTTCTTGTTCAAGGCATCCACACAGCCCAGGATCCTGAACACGTTAGTGGCGCACTAAGTGGGGGCTAATTAGAAGTGCCTGAGGTAATCCCTCATCACCGGCCCTATAGGGATCCTCATACCACCTTCAAAGAAGGCGATTATGGGAATCACTACCTCGCTAACCTCCCTTTTGAGGTACCAATCTCCCTCTTCGCAGTACCTCAGAGCCACGTTGCTGGGTATCCTATGAGTGGCGACGAATTCTTCCATCGCCTCCTCAGATTCAATCAACTTCTTAAACCTACCCATCCTAAAGAATGGCAAAGAGACTCAGGGAAGAGCAAAAGAGGAGGAATAAAAAGAGAAGAAAACCAGAAAAGGAAAAGCACAAGATAAGGGTAAGACAAAAACTTACAGAAATGAGCGAAGGCGTTTAGAACAGGCTTTTTAAGTTGCGAAGAGACGCGAGTTGGGTAGGAGACTTGACCGGATCCAGGGTGTGTGCATAAGAACTCTTGGGTGCAGAAATGAAGTGGCAAACCGGTTCGAATGGTATTTACCCCCTCACCAAAGACAGTTGTGTGAGAGTTTCCACCCATAATGGCGAAAGATCCCTGCCGTTGGATTACCATCACACTGTTGAACGTGGAGAGTATGGAGTCGCCAAAATTTAATATGGGTGCGTACCGTATGTCAAAGTGCCAGAAACGTGCCTTGGACAAGTAAAGAGACTCTGGCACTGGCAGAGGACAAGACATGATAAGCCATGACAAAGGCCTGAGGACATCAAAATCTTCCTCTCCGTCTGAGGAGCCGAACAGCAGGATTTTGAGGAGCTATTGTGGGGCCAAGTAATCTGGCAACCTCAACCTACTTTATATTTGGGCCAAAGCCCATGCCGAGGATAAAGGAATGTCCGAGGATGAACATAGAAGGCCCAAGTTGCCAAGGAACATCGCCGAGGACAACCACATCCTCGGCTAGCCGAGATCATAGGAAGGAGAGCAGCATGCCACCGGAGGCAGGCTCCTCATGTATCCCAAGGAAAAGACAAGCACAAAGAATTAGCCATGGAAGCATGATGGAGGAACTGTTTAAGGGAAAACTGTCACCTCCCTAATAAATGCCCACCATTGGCATTCTAGTCGCATTAATGGGGAAGTGACTCCTGAACAGTGCTGTCTTGGTTACTGCAACTAACAGGAGGATTAGTGAGGCAGCTGATGGGACATGTAGTCAGGTATAAGCTTGGATGATCAAAAAGTGGAAGACAAATATCGTCTAGAAGAGGACTATATAACATAAAGAATAGACCAATGAAAGGGGGGACGACTCTGATGAAAAAAGGATCACCACCAAGCTCACCACCAGGCTCCTCGGACCGAGCCGAGGACAGACTTCCTAAGTTAACTTTGGTTCATCTACATTCGATTGTGGCGAATACCAGATTTGGCGTTTTTCGCGTGCTAGGGCCTAGTTCTTGAATCCATTTTCTACAAATTCATTGTATTGGGCTAGCTGGGCTTGAGTCCACTCACCCAACGGCAGAAGTGCTCAAACCCAGTTCCTACAGTTACTATAGCAATTTAATTTAAAAAAGAATATTATATTCCAAATCAATAATATGTTATATATAAATCAAATGAAAATAATTATTAACATTAATTTTACTAAATAATTAGTGCATTATTTATAAATAATTCATACAAGAAAATAAACTCATTTATCATATTAATACTTAATTTAATTACGTAGCACAAATTTAATTTAGGGATCTTTGGATGTTTAATGATGCTATGTTGGGGAAGCAAGTTTGGCGTTTGTTTCATGACAGAAATTCCTTGGTATATAAGGTGTTCCGGGCTAAATATTTTTAGTCCGGTAATATCTTTGATGTTAAGGAATTCCTGAGGTGTTCCTTTGCTTGGCGTAGCATTTTGCAAGCTCGAGAGGGAGTTTTGAAGGGAGCTAGGTGGAGGGTGGGTGATGGGAAGGACATTCTGATTTGGCAGTATTGTTGGTTGCCTTTAGCTGGGGGTGGTCATGTTCTAACTCCCCAGCGGGATCATTCTCTTTAGGTGGTTAGCGATCAGTTTCTGCCCGGATCTAGGAGATGGAACGAGGAGTTAATTGACTTAAACTTTTATCATTGGGAGGCCGAGGTTATCAAAGGTATTCCGGTGAGTCAATTTGTGGATTTGGATACACTTGTCTGGCCTTTATCCTCTAATGGTGTTTATTCGGTGCAGAGTGCATATAGACTATTCGTTGAGCTTAATAGATAGCACTTGCCTAGTCCATTGTCTTTGGAGTTGGGTAAAGGACTGTGGAAGGGCATTTGGAAACTTAGGCTGCCTCAGAAAGTGATAGGCCAAAAATGAATTGACCTCTTGTGATGAATTAATTGATTAATTAGCCAAGTTTATTTATTTATCAAATTAACATGCAAACGCGTAGTAGCACAAACAAATCACCAATTAAACTAAGTATGCAGCGGAAAATAATGTGACACGGTGATTTGTTTACAAATGAGGAAAACCTACACGGCAAAAACCCCACCGGGTGATTTTAAGGTTAACACTCCCGAAATTTCACTATTATCACAACAAACGGTTACAAGTAAAGGAATCCCAGTATCTTATACCAACCTACAGTTGAATCCTTACCCTAATACCCAATTGGACTTGTTCTGTAGTGGCAATTTCTTTTTTTGATGCATGGCTCCTAGTACGTGACTAACCAATTGCGCCGATCCTAGTACGCGACTTCAATCACCAACTAGAGAAGGTTGTTGGCTGCAAAGTTCTTTAGTTCATCCACGATGAAGATCAAGAAGATGCTTGGTTACAAAACCCTACGGTGCATAAACACAGCAACTTCTTCACAAGAATGATGAACTAGGGCAAAACTTTGTCTCCGGTCACAATTTGCTTGAACAAACTTTGCTTAACACTTGTGCAACTTGTGTCCTCTTTGACGGCCTTTAAAATAATCATTTTATATGTCTAGGGTTGTGAGAAAAGAAAGCCCAAACACATAATCATGGATTATAGTCAAAACAGATCTGAAATTCTGTTTTTCATAAACCTCGATAGATAACTAGTTGTCGAGATGCTGTCGAGCAGCTGTTGAGCCACAGGGCTGGAACAGTTTCTTAAGCTCGATGGATGACTAGCTATCGAGCTTTAATGATAGACACTTTTTCAGCTTGAATCTTGGACAGACTTGCATGTCTTCTGTTTGTTTTTAGACCCCTTAAAAAACAACTAAATTAACCTAGTTAACAAGCCCAGTTATTACTTAGTCCAATTTCAAGATCTAGGTTAACACAATCATATAATCATATCAATGTAAAGTGTAGAATATAAAAACACAAAGATATGATAACTCAGGAAAATCAAACCGGTAAAAAACTTGGGGAGGATTTAATCTAGCTATCCTCAAGGTAAACCTAAATCCACTAATGAAAGAATCAAAGTTTTACAATAGCGACTTAGACTACTAACATCATATTGCTACCCACTAGTAGAAAACTTACTGACACGACCACATGCAAGCTCCGAGACCACGGACTCCTTAGTTCTTGGATTCTCCAGCAAGTACAAGCACTCCCGCTTACATATCTTTAAGCTCTTTAGTGCAACAACTGAATGATCATCAAGCTCTCAATCAAATCTCCTTCTTGATAACCCTAAGCATGTGTGAAGGCAACCACCTCTTAGATCTCACAAGAGATTCACACATGCAGCAAATAGAGCAACCTCTAAAACATGGTTAAAGTTTGCCTTTTATACCTAGGGCAAAACATAAAACCCTACACATCATATGGGCTTAGGGCTGAGTTGGAAATTCTGCAGAAAAAACAATTTGGCCGACTTTCGATCGATCGAGCCAGACGGAATTGCACAATGAATTTTGCAACTGCTTGATTCTAACTTTACATAAAAGAGCTATACTTTAAGCAAGTAAAAACAATACTAACATCTGTTTTGATCATGGTTTGCCAACAATACAAATTAGAGTTCTAATACATTAATTCCTAATTACTTGAAACCTAACATCTTCAACATTGGATTTTGAAACACAGTTTTTTGAAGTATTAAACACATTCTAGATCTACCCAAATACAAGTAAAGTGCGTTTTGTCAAACGATTAGCCAATTACATAAAATAGTGACATATGTTCTTAAAAAATGAATCACATATGTCCTAACAGAAAGTTAGACATTTTTTTGTGGAGAGTAGTCCAAGAGGCGCTGCCTACCAAGATCAATTTGTGTAAGTGGCAAGTGGTGGTTGATGGTATGTGTGAGCAGTATCGTGATTTAGCTGAAGATAGGATTCATGCGCTGTGGTTTTGCGATTCAGTTAAGTCCATTTGGATGTCGGATTAGCGTTTCTCCTTTTTGCATTCTAAGAGGTTCTCCAAGTTTGAAGATTTTTTTTGTTATCTTTATAGGGAAGTTTCATCAAAGCTGGTGGAGTGTTTTTCCATGGTTGCATGGAGTATTTGGGAGCATCGGAATCGGATTAGGGAGAGACAGAAGGTGTGGGGTGCTGATGAGGTGTGCACTCGGGCCTCTGAGCTGCTGAAGGAGTTCCATGATGTGCATAGAAAGATTCCTAGGTTGGCTATTGGTAGTGGGGATATTCGCTAGAAACCTCTTGCATCTGGTTTGTTCAAAGTCAATTTCGACGGAGCATTCTTTGAAGACTAGGCATGTGCAGGTCTTGGGGTGGTCATCAAGGATTCGGCGGGGTCAGTTATTGGTGCGTTGAGCCATAAAGTTAGGCATCCGGGGTCTGTGGACATGGTGGAAGCCTTGGCTGCCCGTAGAGCTGTTCTATTTGCCCAGGAGCTGTGTCTTCAAGCCGTGGAGGTGGAGGGTGATTCCTTGAAGGTTATCCAAGCTCTTGTTGTTGCCAAGCCTTCAAGGACTTTGTTTGGAAATGGTCATTGCTGATATTCATTGTTTAGTAGCTAATTTTAATTGCAGTTTTTGTCACGTCAAGAGGGAGGGCAATAAGCTTGCACATGCCCTAGCCCGTAGAGCAGTTGTATCTACAAATTTTGATGTGTGGTTAGAAGATCTACCACGTGACTTAGAGGATGTTTTTCAGTTTGATTTGCCTTAAATAAAGTTTCGTATCTGATTCTAAAATATATATATATAGACACACATTACATGTAATTAAAAGGATTTAGAAAATATAGCTTGTTAAGGTTATTCCAATTAAAAGCATAAACATATGACTCCTTTGTATTCATATATATATATATATATGTGTGTGTGTGTGTGTGTAATTAATTCAACTAATTTCTACATGCAATTATTTGTTATACATCTTAAAAAAAAGTGTTTTCTTTTTCTTTTTTAATTATTGCATGTCCTATTAAATTGGTTTCTTCCTTTTAATAATTAAAAAAAAAAAACATTTGTTATCAGAGAAATTAAACTTGAGGATGAATGTCATATTCAAAATCAATTGAATTTTTATAGTTATGAAACTTGGATCGGCCTAACTGGTCTGACTAATAATCTACTAATCTAGTGAACTAGTATATGCACTTTTTTTTTTTTTTTGAGAATGGAAAAAATGAGGGCCTTTATGGCTATATTACACCCCCGGGCAGGGAGCCAGTTGACAGACCTCCCAGCTAAAGGTACGCGCCTGCTAAACTGTACGGGAGTCACTTCACATTTGTGAGTACACCTCACCACTAAGTTTATCCACCAACGGAAATTATTGTAGCTATAAGGCTGAAAATTATTGTTTAGGTATCACCTCCACATTAATGTGGCCAGTTGGTTAGGTGCAGAGCATTCAATGCGGTGGTAGCAGCTTTCTCTTTAGATATTTTAGGACTTCTTTCTATCCTATGCTTCTGTGATGCTTATCCATATCAATAGAATCCCCTGGAATGCTGACTTGGATGGTAGACCACCCCTTTGGATCTCAGCTCTGATCAGCCGAGGAGGCATTCATTCTTGGATCACCTTCATGGACTTTTATGATCAAAACTAACCTATTCCCTCACTAACACGGACTCCTTTGATACTGTTCATCCCTCCTCAAAATACTTCATGTCCCTGGATTGGTCCTTCGCTCCAATATATTCTACTAGGCCTAACATCCCTACATCTAACAATGGTGATTATGTACGTTCAACTTTTGCAAAATAAGAACTTGTGCTTACTACATACACCTTCAGTTACATAATGCAAATTTTAATTTTTAAAATTTTTGTTTCTTTCTTATTTTCAACATTTGATGTTAGGAAAACGTTAACATATCTCTGAATCTGTCTCATGCAATGGATTTAAGTTTGATATGCGAGTCTCACAACCTATGGACTCATATTAAAAAAAAAATAAAAAAAATCAAGAATTGCATACTTTTTCATAGTGAAATTGAGTTCACTATGACCACTTTTCTTGCCTTTAGGAGGCCATTTGTTAATAAATGCCTTCTAATATTATCAACAATAATAAATTAAATCAATAGTACCTAAATAAATTGGCGTCCCTCAAATTTATCATTATATTACACCAATTCATCATAATTATCATTATATTACACTAATTCATCATAATATTGTCAAAAGCAACTAGTTTTTGTTTTGATTAGGGGGGGGGGGGGGGGAACGTTTTCATTTTCCATTTCCTTTTCCAAAAAAAATGTGGTGTCCCTTAAAGGGAAAAATAACAAGAATCACTAGCAAAATAAATTCCTTCATTTCGCTAAGATCCCTCCTAAACTCTTAATAACAATTTACAAAAATCCCAGCCAAATAAGATTTAGTTCATTGCTTCTTGTAGATTGTAAAATTTTCATTTGTTGTACTTCAAATTTGCAACACCAAACAACCAGTATTCCTCCAATGTACTCACATAACACTCATTCAACCAAATACCGAAGCACAAACAATACATCATATCAAATGAAAATACTTTCCTAATATGAAAATACCTTTTGGCCGATAAACCTTTGCAATATCTAAAACTATTCTTGACCTATGTTAGAAAATTTTCTTTGTGCATCAAATTATGATATGGGTTTTGTACCTAAGATGATAGAGAGATGATCGCTAGATAGGAACACCAAATCTAGGGATGTATAGCCGAGGAGCTGTGAACTGAAGTGAAGGATACAGAAACACTGATTTTGAAATATCTGATTTGGATATAGTTTCAATGAAACTCCATTTTCTTAAAATCGAGTTCACTTTTTAAAAAATTCCAACATAACTCGATACTATTAAATTCAAATTATAGACCCAACAAAAAATTTTGAAGTAACTCAATATTCGTAATATTGAGTTACACATTAATTTTGCTTTTGCAAAAAACACCATTTTAGAGTTACGGTCAATTTGGTTCTTATATTTTGGTAGCAATTAATATGGTCTCTAATATTTTCAACTTGCATTCAATTTGGTCTCTGTTGTTAACTCACTAACAAAAAATGCTTATGTGGCAAATGGTGTGTACGGTTGGCATACTTCCAAATGCTGTATTCTTGTCCTTTGGGGAGGGCAAGGGAATGGGATGCTCAACAACTTCTTAAGGAAGGCGCTTTGAGATCAGAGGAGGGAAATAAATCATTCCTTTGACTATAAGTGTGAGAATGATGAGTGGGTCACTCTTAGGGTGAACTACGAATCAAAATCATATTTATGCACAAAATACATAGTTTTGGGGCTTCCTACTTCAAAAGGCAATAAGAGACAGACAGTAGTAGCAGTTTTGGCAGAATTCAGGAACGTGCAATGAAGCCTGAAGAAGATGAGCAATGGTAGCTTGTTGATAAAACACAAAAGATTGATTGACGTGGCAGCTTCAGGTTTGATTGAGAATAGTGGTAACTCAACCAAGGCAGATGCAGATGATGTCATGTTGCACTCTAAGATAGCATAGTGGAGGAAATAGTGCAATTTAATTGTGACATTGTTGATATAGTAGTTCCTTAGGCTATATGGGGAAGGAAATTCAACCGAATGTTCCTGTAACTCATAGAAAATATGGAAGTAGTCAAGCACAAATGAAGGCAGTGTCTCCTGATATAGCCTCTCCAGATCTAATCCCCTGTTATTTTTCTTGTTTCCTTTTCCACCACCTTGGAGGTAAGTTTCTTCGGCTTATTTGCATCCTTCTATTATTTTGAGAATGAATTTTGCCTGCTGGAATGGGGCGAGTCTAATGACCTCATAGAATAATACCGGAGTAATAAACTTACATGCCTCTCATTTTACTATATTAAAAGGGAAAAAATATATAAATACCTACAAGTTTTTTTTGTTGATAAATAGGTAATTTTATTAATAAAAACACACTTGAAGAACAATCTTCAAACAGAACAGGACACTACAACAACATCAACTCTAGAAGAAAGACTTCAAAACACAGCATACTGCCCTACTGCAAACACAGCAGGGCACCTTGCCATTACAACAATACAAAACAGATAAACACTTACCAACGGACCTTGCTCAAATCACATACAAACATAGTGGAAGATATATTCCACCTATTACACAGAGCCTTGTTACACAAAGTACTTGGCACTGGTTTACAATAAAAGGCCCTCCATCTTACTTTCGTTTCTGATCTTTCTTTAATATAATTAGAGTCTTACAAACTTTCAACCAGAATTGGCATAGTTACTGCTAGTTGCCTTGAATGGTTTGTTGTACGTTTAAATGCTCTGTGATCTCTGCAGGGCCTCAGCATCCATGCGCTCTAGAACACGGCGAGCTTCTTCCTCTGTTGCTGGAACAACGTTCCTGAGCCTAAATCCATTCTTTGTGGCTTTTGCCTCAGGACGAACAGCGAAAGTAAAATAGAAAGTATTTGACACCTGTTTCAAATTATACAGGAACAGACAAAAAATATGCAATCAATAAAGGGAAATTTTTAGACAGCCATTATGAACTGAAGCTCAAATTCATGTGGATAGTGCAGAAAAGGATATTATAAGCCTTCTACAATTACTCTAAGGTAATATAAGAGACATAATATCATCCTATATAAGTACAAATAAAAATTTTTGTTCTTTGAAAGTGGAGTTTGCTAGGACTTACCACACTAGACCTCATCTCAGGCCTCGTAACGTGAGCAACAACTTCAACATAGATTAGAGGCTGATCAGGATTGTCATGTTCTGTGTAAAGAACACATGATTTGAAACGTAGGAAATCTCCAACATCCACCTGTTCGACAAACATATATAATAAATTTTCTCCAGATATGTACAAATTCATGTCACATGTGGGCTGAATGCCAAAATGGTAGTCAAAGCATGGTAGTGCTAATACATTTTGGGCAAGGTAGAACCAATCTTCCCGGGAGGGCTCTTAAGTACAATCTAAATCCCCCAATATGATTGATATATAACAAATTTTGGTTCTTAAAATAAAAAGTGGCGTCATTTATTTGCAAATACAAGAAACACTTAACGCAAGCCTTAATACTAATTAATTTGGACTAGGCTCCTCATCATCTAAATGGGGTTGGCTATATGTACCCCTCTCCCCAATTCTATCTTTATCTAGTAATGGTTGATTCTAAGGACAGTGGCTGAGTTGTACACTTGCTGGAAAGGGTGTTGTCGTAGATAAGAAAGAAGAGTATTTGGAATGCTACTCCCTTGTGTGCCATGATGTGTTTGATTTGAGAGCATTAGCTGCACCCAAGCAAAACTCCCTCTCATATGAAGATTCTGTTCTTATTCTCACTTTTTAATTAAATGGCTTCTTGATATATACTACATGTTCATCTTTCATAGGCTTTCTTTACACTCTCCATTTCAGTAGTAAGTATCTTAATTTTTTGTGGGGCTTCTCTTGTATATGTTGTTAGGTCACAATTCGAATGACCCCTTGTGATAAACCCTAATTAATTAATCAATTAGCCAAGTTGTTAATTAATCAATTAAGCATGCAATTGCGTGGAAGCACAAACAAATCACCAAATACTAAATATGCAGCGGAAAATAAATAACACGGTGATTTGTTTACGAATGGGGAAAAACCCTAACGGCAAAAACCCCATCGGGTGATTTTCAGGTCACCACTCCCGAAACTCCACTATTATCAAATCAAGCGGTTACAAGAAAGGAATCCCAAGTACCTTACCAACCTACAGTTGAACCCTTACCCCAATACCCAATTGGACTTGATCTGTAGTGACAATTTCCACCTTTGATGCACGGCTCCCAAGTACGTGACTAACCAATGCGCGGATCCCAGTACGCGACTTCAGAACACCAACTTGAGGAAGAATGGTTGGTTGCAAAGTTCTTCAGTTCATCCACGTGATGAATAGCAGGAAGATGCTTGGTTACAAAACCCTATGGTGCAAAGACACAACAACTTCTTGATGAAGGATGAACTAGGTCAAGAACTTCGTCTGTTGAGCACAATTTGCATAAACAGAGATTGCTCAATGATAATACAACTTGTGTCACCCAAAACGGCTCTTAAAATAATCCTTTTATATGTTTAGGGTTAGAAGAAAAGAAGTCCCAAAAACACATTCACGGATCCCAAGAAAATCATATTGGAATTCTGACTTTTTAATTCTCGACAGATAGCAGGTGTCGAGGTAGCTATCGAGAGGTGTCGAGATTTAAAAATTCTGCACTTCAACTTGCTTTTTCTTGGACAGACTGGATGACTTCAACACTTGACCTTGAAACATTGTTTCTTGAAGTATTAAAAACACCTAGAACTACCCAATTACAAGCAGAGTGCGTTTTGTCATAGGATTAGCCAATTTACATAATTAAGTGACATATGTTCTTAAACAAGTTAAAACATATATGTCCTAACAATCTCCCCCTTTGGCAATCCGTGACAAAACCACAACAAACAAATGAGCATATGAGAGAAGTCATAAATCACTCAACTCATATTCACTTGTTAAATACAATAAAATCTATCCTAACACAAACTCTTGAAAAACTTTGCAAGAAGAGAGCTTATGATGAGTAGACTTTGACAACCTGTATTTCTGAAACACTTTAAACAAAACTCATCAAGGTATCTTGTGTGAAACAGAAATAAATAGATTGCATACAAGTAAAGAACATGTGTATAAAGATAGAAAAGAAACAACACATGAAGAGAGAGGTGAAAGAAACATACATCAACATATATAAGAGATAGGATAAGTACAATGTATGTAAGAATGGTCAAAAGACCTCATATACAAGACCAATGTATCTAAAAGATAAGAAAAAATACATATAGCCTCACTACATCCCTCAAAAATATGATAACGCTCCCCCTATCAAAAATGTCCTATGCTAACTCTCCCCCTAAGATGACTACTCTCATAGCCCAAAACTACTCCCCCTTTTTGTCACGAGTGACAAAGGGTAGAGTGTCATGTAGACATCTCATCGGCAGAGCTAGCATCCCCATCATCATCATCATCCTCATCATCCTCAGAATCTGAAGCTGCTGGAGTAGGTGGTGAAGGAGTAGCCTCTGGAGCAAATCCACCCATGGTCGCCTGCCGTCGTGTAATACGACCCACACGAACATTCACTTGATACAACTCAGCAGAGAGTGTATCAAGGCGAGTGTCCATGCGCTGCAGCTGCGCCATAATATCACCAAGGGATACATCGCTTGAAGAGGAAGAGGGAGCAGATGTAGATGGAGCTGATCTGGATGGTGCTGAACGGGAGGGAGGAGTGGCACCAAGCTGTCTCGACCTGAACTGCGCCTCACTACGTTTTACGGTAGCGGCATCTATGGCAGATATGTGTGTGAAGTGGTCGGACACAGGAAAGGGAACAGAAAAATGGCGTAGAATCCGCGTGATAGCAGAAGGAAAGATGAGCTTATCACGGGACGCCGAATCAAGATAGACATCTATGATAGACCGGATGAAGTGAGAAGGGAAGTCTATGGTCAAATGCTCAAGTAGAGAGAGCAAAAATCAAGCACGAGGCTCTGTGATAGAGTTATAGTGAGAAAGAGGATGGAGAACAAAAGTCATTACCATGTTCATGAATCTAGGACCTTTAGCAAAAGGCCTACATGATGTGAACTGATGCTCACCCCAATCAGCAGGACGCTGACAGAAGGCAGAGATGAGCTCTTCTTTGGCCACAGTCCTCAGACGCTCACAAGAGGGGTAATCAGGAAACTCTATCCTAGGTACCCTAAGCACCTCCGCAACAAGCTGCGGTGTGACAGGAATGCGCATACCTCGAACGCGAGTAATAAAATGAGGTACTGAAAGATCAATCCCGTGGATGTTGGAGTAGAACTCCTGTATCAGCACGAGAGGGCAAGTGACCGGGATGTCACACAGTGACCCCCATCCCCTACTGTGAATGACAGAGGGAAGGTCAGTGTCGGCGAAGTCCGCCAGAATGACTTGGCGTTCCGAATGAACACCTCGTCTAGAAAAGTTCTCAGTAAATGCTTTTTGGGCATCTCCATCACGGAACCGAACATTAAAAGGAGCAGAATCAGAAGAAGTAGAAGCTCCAGAACGCAGAGGGTTCCGAGCGGGAGTGGATTTACGTTTGGGTGCCATAGACACTACTAATGTAAAAGAATGAGAAAGAGATAGAGAGGGAGACAATCAGAAAAGTACCAACACAGTTCAAATATATCATATATGTTGAACAAGAAGTACGTATGCATGGGAATGCATGAGCATGTGACATGCAAAACAGAAATATCATCATGGGCTCATCCCAATCCATTTCTAACAGCATATAAACAAAGTACTCACATCTAAATGCATGAAAATATCATTATAATGCAAATGTAATGCAATGTATGACATTTTGAAATCATTTAAGCACAAACCCAACCCAAAATTTGAAGAAAAACTCAACAATTTTGAAAAACCCCAAATTTGTATGCAAAATCCCAAAAACTAGGTTTTCAAACATGAAATGCATGAAAATGAAGGGGAAAAGTGATCTTACCAAGTGATTTGAGCAAGAAATGAGCAAGATCCAAGTGGGTTGAAGGATTTGAGTGAAAGGAGAGTGAAAGGGAGATGAACAGACACGGAGAGATCGAGAGAGATCGAGTGAAATGAGTTCAGAATCGCGATCTGCATTTAAATAGAACCCTCACTAATTCTCGACAGCAGAGGTGTCGAGAGGTATCGAGAATCTGTCGAGGAAGGTATCGAGGAAATGTGCCTTCGACAGATGCAGGTATCGAGAGGTATCAAGAAGCAAGACAAATTTCAGATACATGAATCTCGATCGATCGACAAGGTATCGAGAATCTGTCGAGAGGACAGAAGAAATCTCGATCGATCCAAAGGTGTCGAGACAGGTGTCGAGAATGAAGACACAAACAGCATAAGTGAATCTCGATCAATCCAACAGGTGTCGAGAATCTATCGAGAGGACAGAGACTTTCTCGATCGATCCACCAAGTATCGAGGGAAGTGTCGAGATTGCGATAAGAAAAGTTTGAGAAGCTCGACAAATGACCAGGTATCGAGAAGGTGTCGAGGAAGGTGTCGAGCCACAGAAAAAGGCAGTTTTTCGAGAAGGGAAAAACACAGACATGAATGCAATCCAACACACATCTCTACCAAAGATCTACTCAACATATAAACCTCTCAAAACATCTCTCAACAAGAAAATGAGCACAAGGATCATGCAAAACACACACACACACTAAACAAGTCTAACCAATTTTATATTTCAAAAACAAGTTATGACAGTTTAGTGAGCATACATTAGCACATGTAAAACACTTGTGATGGCCAAATCACATTGTACCTGCACATGTATCAAAAGTAGCAAAGAATATTGCGTGTTATGTGTGAAAACATCGCAAGATAGCATATGTGTATAAATGTTATGACGATCTGAGATATGAGTAAATAACTTTTAACTCACACACAATCATAACTGTTTGATGGGGACTATCACCTTCAAGGTACATCCTATAACTCCCACATCTCCTAGAATAACACGCTTGCAATCATATTTAAAGCATCTTTAATCTTTTTGCTTTATATTTTCTTTGCATATTTTTCTTTTAAGCATATCATGCATGGGCATAAAAAGAGAGAAAAGACATACCCAAGATGTTAAGCATTTGACATCGCAATTTTGCTATGCCGAAGCATACGAATGTCTTTGACACTGCACTTTTGCTATGCCGAAGCATACAGGTGTCATACAATGATTGGCGGGTAACAGTGGTGAGATGGTTATTTATGCCTTTCTCTTAGGATTTTCTAGTCCTACCCGTCAAAAAGAGTGATATGAGTGTTAAGTTTTAAGAGATAACCTAATCTTACTCATCACAAACAAGAGCCACAAAGCTCACTTGCTTAGTTGTGCATAGAGATGCTCATCTAAGCTACAAGTGATACAAAGTTTAGAAAACTTTGTTTCATTGGCCATCCAAGGTACACAAATACCAAAGTACACATAACACACACTGTTTTTGTATTTTTCTGATTTTTCAATTTTTTTTTATTTTTATATTAAAAACAAAATAAGCAAAACTGAAAATAAACAAACAAAAACATGTTATCAAAGCAAAGCAAAAACTAGACTGACTCAACAACAAAAATACACACAAGCAATGCAACAAACAAAAAAAATAAGAAGGGAGAAGAAAGTGATGAAATCACTTAGAGTCCTTTTTCTTCCACGCCTTGGAAGAACCTTTCCTTTGATTGAATCCTTGAACAGGTGGTGAGGGGGAAGAATTTAAACCGTTCAAGTTCGAAAGGAACATGAGGGCTTTCAGAAGATCTCCAAGAGGAGCAAGAGAGGATTGAAGCTGAGATTGGCTTCCAGATGCTATCATGCCATTGCTCTGTTGAGTGGCTAGCCACTTATAGCAATTTGGTCGAGTGTGACCGGCAGCTCCACAATAATGACAGAGATACTGCTTCTTTTGTTTGGGCTTTTGAGAGTTAGCCTTCTTAGCCCTAAGGTTCTTATCATCTTTCTTATCTTGCTTAGGGGGTGCTCTTAAGATAGATTTACCATTGTCTAAGTTCTCACTAGCTAATTTAGTTTTGACATCAATATTCTCAATTTCAGTATTATTAGCAGGAGAAACAAAAACAGTATTGCTAGTAGAAGTAGTATTTGAGAAAGAAATACCATACCCCAAACCAGTTCGATCCGAAGCAGATTTCTGATTGCTAAGCATCTCATCAAGCTTTGCACTTGAGGTCCTCTCCAGTTGAGCTCTGACTTGAAACAGCTCCGCTTCAAGTTTCTTGGTCTTCTCAGCCAAAAAGTTGTTCTCAAATCTCAGTGCTCCAATAGTTTGATTCGCCTCATCAAACTTTGTGGACAGCTCTTCACGATCGAGTTCCACTTTACTGAGCTTCTTGGTGGCCAGCCTATATAGTTTCTCATGTTTTTCAGAGAGCTTGTAAAGCTTCTCATAGGCTGAATGGATGTCATCTTGATCATCCATCTTCTCAAATTTTGACTCCACCAATTCTTCTTCATCCACTTCTTCAACAATCCCTTCAGTAGGATTGACTGTGGCAGTGAAGGCATTTAGGATTCCATCATCCTCATTGTCGGAATCATCTTCAGGCTCAGTGTCACTTAGGGTTACAGCAAGGGCCTTGCTTTTCCCAATGCTCTTTAGATATGTAGGACACTCATGTTTCATGTGTCCGAACCCATGACAACCAAAGCACTTTGGTCCTGCGGGAACAGTATACTGACCGCCCTCCTTAGCATCCTTCTTCCCTTTGTCTTGGCTTTTAAACTGAGAAGAACTGAACTGCCTGCGGTCCTTGTCGAAGCTCCTTCCATTGGCATTCTTCATGAACTTTTTGAACTGCCTAGTAATGTAGGACTTCATCTTAGAATCTTCATCATCGGAAGACTCATCTGTATCACTGCTCTTCGCCTTCAAGGCCATGCTTTTGCCTTTATTGGACTTGCCAATCATAGATAACCCTATTTCATAGGTCTGCAAGTTTCCAACCAGCTCAGTCAAAGGAATTTTGTCTATATCCTTTGATTTCTCAATTGCCGTAATCTTGGCATGAAATCTCTCAGGTAGAGATGTGAGCACCTTCCTTACAATCTTGGGTTCAGGGATGGTTTCCCCAAGATTGAAGGATGAGTTCACTATGTCCTTGAGCTTGGCATAGAACTCGTCAAATGACTCATCCTCCTCCATCTTAATTTCTTCAAAGCTTGTAGTGAGCCTTTGAAGTTTTGAATCTTTGACAGCCTTAGTTCCTTCATAGGTTATCTGGAGGATGGTCCAGGCCTCCTTGGCAGTTTCAGTTGAGGATATCTTCTTGAACTCCTCATTGGTGACTGCGCTAAATAGGGCATTTAACGCTCTGCTGTTGAAGTTAGCCGCCTTGATCTTTGCATCATCCCACTCGGCCGGTTGTTTTGTTGGCTTAGTCCAGCCAATCTCTACAGCTTGCCACACTTTTTCATCTAAAGACTGCAAGAAAGCTCTCATGCGTACTTTCCAGTATGCATAGTTAGTGCCATCAAATAAAGGAGGTATAATTAAGGATTGTCCTCTATCCATGACAAACAGGGGTCAATGGATCAACACAGCAAAGATTAAATCCTAATCAGAGTGTGCCTGCTCTGATACCACTTGTTAGGTCACAATTCGAATGACCCCTTGTGATAAACCCTAATTAATTAATCAATTAGCCAAGTTGTTAATTAATCAATTAAGCATGCAATTGCATGGAAGCACAAACAAATCACCAAATACTAAATATGCAGCGGAAAATAAATAACACGGTGATTTGTTTACGAATGGGGAAAACCCCTAACGGCAAAAACCCCACCGGGTGATTTTCAGGTCACCACTCCCGAAACTCCACTATTATCAAATCAAGCGGTTACAAGAAAGGAATCTCAAGTACCTTACCAACCTACAGTTGAACCCTTACCCCAATACCCAATTGGACTTGATCTGTAGTGACAATTTCCACCTTTGATGCACGGCTCCCAAGTACGTGACTAACCAATGCGCGGATCCCAGTACGCGACTTCAGAACACCAACTTGAGGAAGAATGGTTGGTTGCAAAGTTCTTCAGTTCATCCACGTAATGAATAGCAGGAAGATGCTTGGTTACAAAACCCTATGGTGCAAAGACACAGCAACTTCTTGATGAAGGATGAACTAGGTCAAGAACTTCGTCTGTTGAGCACAATTTGCATAAACAGAGATTGCTCAATGATAATACAACTTGTGTCACCCAAAACGGCTCTTAAAATAATCCTTTTATATGTTTAGGGTTAGAAGAAAAGAAGTCCCAAAAACACATTCACGGATCCCAAGAAAATCAGATTGGAATTCTGACTTTTTAATTCTCGACAGATAGCAGGTGTCGAGGTAGCTATCGAGAGGTGTCGAGATTTAAAAATTCTGCACTTCAACTTGCTTTTTCTTGGACCGACTAGATGACTTCAACACTTGACCTTGAAACATTGTTTCTTGAAGTATTAAAAACACCTAGAACTACCCAATTACAAGCAGAGTGCGTTTTGTCATAGGATTAGCCAATTTACATAATTAAGTGACATATGTTCTTAAACAAGTTAAAACATATATGTCCTAACATATGTCCTGACTATTAGGATAAGCATCCTAAACTAAACCACACAAATGAAATTAGAAAGGGGGAGAAATGTTGTCTCAAAAGAAACGATGATGGTACTCACAGGTTTATAGAAATCAACATGATCAACTTCCAGAAAGGAAGGAACTATTCCAGCAAAGGCATAAGCCGTTGAAAAAGCCAATTCAAATGCTTTATGCATCAAAAACCCTCCAAAGATTCGTCCATGGAGGTTTCTCTGTTGTGGATGGCATATCAAAGCATTTTCGAGTTGAGTATCCCTAAGAAGAATGCTGTCTCTGTCGGCCAAAGCTGGCATGTCACAGAAAACCCTGCCTTCAGACAACAAAGCTTCTAATCTATTCACCTCCGATTTATCACTTTGCTTTTTATCTTCTCCCCTCTTCATTCTTCTCGCTTTATCTCTTGCTTCTGCTCCATCATAAAGGAACTTTTCCTGTTCAGTTTCTGGTGTAAGCCGGTTCACTTGAGCAGCTTTGCTAGTCTTGTAGTCACGAGCCACAAAGATGAAGTTGGCAGTCAGAGCTACAGAGTCTGAATCATCAGGGCCCTCACCTAACAAACATGTAGTAGATCAGATGATGGTCAACTTTGTGCAAATAGGTCTACAATTGTCTGGGCAGAATAATGTTCTCATTTGTTCGAAGAAGGATTCATGCTTTATGCATGGTTTCTTAGGAGATAAGTTAGTATGCATACGAGGAGGAGTTGAATTCCAAGATTATTAAAACATATGAGGAAAGCATAATTTCATGTAAATGATTGAGGAAATGTAAAGTGATTTTATAACTACACAACTTAGGCCAGCCTTAATCCCCGAATAATTGGGGGTCAACTACATTAATGTTTTTTTTTTTTTCCCACTAAGCCCTAGGTAAGATCACTCTATTATTGTATAAATAGGATGGACATCAGTTTGAGTACCATCCTTATTCTGAAGCTGGGAATTATTTTACTCCCCATTTTCATCCTTCATTCTTGGATTATATTGTTTGCATAGGTCATGATGCTGGTTAAGGAGAAGTGTACAAAAGTAATCAAACTATGAATTTCATAGTTTCAGACTCAGAATGCCAAACTATGTCAAAGAATAAATAATGAAGGGCCAGCAAACCTTTTAGAAGAAAACTGATTGATAAAATGGAATGGCATCTGTTTGAAGAAAAAAAACAGTAAAAATAAGAAGACAATCAAGATCAATGACCTTGTTATACCTTGACGTGATCACTTTTGATAAAATATTGAGATATGTCAGTTTAGGGAGAATGTGCTGCTCTAGTGTTCTTATTGTTGACATATTAAAGATAAATGGATTGAAGTTTTATGATAGATCACAAAGACTAGCTATGTTAATGGAGCAAATTGTGATGATTCAAATCATGTAATTGAACCAAAGATAAAAAAGCTGGTGAAAGTATTATCAGTACTCATCATATCTGAAAATATGTAGTGAAGATGTTGTTTAGAGTTAGGAGAAATTGACAATTTCTATATGGTTTAGGGCTTTAGAAAGAAGGGTTAGCGTTTAATTAATAGTCAGATTTGGTAGGGGAGGGAAGGATTGGATTAATTGCAAAAGGATTTGATTAATTTGTCCATAGGTTCTGAATAATAGCATGATCAAAATGCGTATACAAGGCCTTGAACAGTGACTATGTACCAAAGAAGAAGAACAAGTTGAAAGAGAGAGAAAAGAATACATCAAGATCAATGTACCTTCTTCTCAAAAAAGAAAAAAGAAAAAAAAAGGATCAATGTACCTCAATACTCAAAAGACTCAAAATTCTATTAATGAAAGTCTCCAATCAACCCACTTAATCATATGAGTACAATAATATAATTATATAAGCTTTAAATCTTACTGTCTTCAGATAGGACTAGAACTTCTATTTAGAATTCGAATGTTAGAAAGTTATGGTCAGCAAGGAAAATTAAAATAAAAAATATTAAGATACCTAAAATTCATATTTTTACAAGAAAAACTAAGGCTCCTTGTAGGGGACAATAAATGATTTTTTTTTTTAATTAAAAAAAATGAGAAAAATTACACTATTCCACTCTAAATTATACCCTAAAATTAGACATTATCCCATGAACTATTGAAAAACACAATCAACCCCCTAAATTGAAAACATTGTAAAACTTAGAGTCTGTTTAGGATCCAATTATTTTGCTAAAATTGAAAACTTTTTGCTGAAAGTACTATAGATAAAAGTAAAAATTAGCTGAAATAATACAGTGAGATCCATGAATAGTACCAAAAAGTGCAATAAGACCCATGAATAGTAGTAAAAATAAGCTGAACAGTAAAATAAGCTAGTTTTTTTAAGCTGGAGCTAAACGCACACTTAGACGGAAAACGTGCATACGCGATATTCATGTGACACCCACTGACTTAGTGTGTATTTGGCAAAAATTAAAAAGCTAGTTTATTTTACTATTCAGCTTATTTTTGCTACTATTCATAGGTCTTATTGCACTTTTTGATACTATTTATGGGTTTCACTGTACTATTTCAGCTAACTTTTACCTTTATTTACAATACTTTCAGTAAAAAGTTTTCAGTTTCAGCAAAATAAGCGGATCCCAAACAGACCCTTAGACTTCATGTGACACCCACTAACTTGGAGCCCACTGGGCCTACTTAGACCGACTGAAATGCCCCTCTCTTTGTAGGCTTAAACATTAGTTTGGTATGTAGGCTCAAACGATAGCATCTAAACACTAAAAATTGTGGGCCCAAAAAAAAAGCTGGGTTTGGTATAAGTTTTTTATTAAGAGTATTTGAGTTACAGTTCTTAATTTATGATGTTTAAAACATGTATTTTGAAAATTCACCACACCGGTTTTTAGTTTTCAAGTAATTTTGTTAAGTGATAAATAAGTTGAAAAATTATGGGACCCATGGACAAGACTATGCTTTTCTTTTTCTTCCTTTTTCTCTAACGGGCCCACCACTTTGTCCTTCTTTTTCTTTCTTTTTCTCTCTCCTTAAATAAAATAGGGTGTTATTTTCATTACTTAAAAAAAAAAAAAAAAAAAAAACAACAACAACAACAACAACAACAACAAATACACATACTAAACACACAATTATGTTTTTTTATATTTTAAAATATGTTATTTATAACATAATGCCAAACACATTTTTTACATTATGAGTACTTTAAATACGTATTTTCACAACACTTTTTAAACTACAATTTTCATATAATTCTAAACAACAATACCACTACCAAACAGCCCTTACCTCCTCAACAGCCTCTACACCATTTCTTTATCTAACACTGAATGAATAATGCTTTTTTTTTTTTTTAATAATATTTTTTTGTTTAGTATATAGACTTCAATTTTAGAATATTTTTCATTCTTGAATTTTAAATTTCTATGGTTCATGCAATGGGGGCTCGCCCCCACTAAATTAAAATTTTGGTTTCTTCCCTGGTGCTAGGCGTTAGTCCATGTTATGTATGTGGTAAACAGTTAAATGTATTCTGTACGTGTGAAAATTTGAAAATCTGAAAGGATGTTTGGGAGTACGAATTATGGGATGGACTTGTGTAAGTTTCTGTTACGTGCCTAGTTTTTTTTTTTTTTTTTTTTTTTTTAATTTTTTATTATTTAAGACTTTATTTTTGTTATTAGGATTTGGATTATAAACGTTAAATAACAAATTTCATTTTGACTTCAAAAAAAGAACTCCTAAAATTTAGGATTTTTTCCCCTACACCTTCATCTTTTTATTTCTTAAAATTTAGCTTTTCTTATTTTAATTTTTAAGCATTCAAATGATTTTTTTTGGAATATCTTATATTTAGCTTAATCTTTTAATTTCATATATTAATAATTATTTATTTATTGATTATTTCAAATTATTATTTTATTATATATATATATATACATATATATTTATAGTCAACTTAATTTGGGAGGAACTATTAAGTGTAACAATGATTATACTAACTCTACTAGGTTTAAAAAAAAATTGAAACCAAGCACCAAAAAAAATCATAACTGACATTTACATTATATTTTTTTAATGTTAATAAAATATTTATTTTAATAAATTAAGTAATTTTTCTTCTATTAATAAACATTTTTTGAGTTAGTTTTGTCTCAATATTGGATCTTTTGCATTTGCCCCCTCAAGAGTACTTTAATAATTTCATTTTGAAATATTCCATGAATTAAAAGATTCTGTAACAGAGTATTGGTATTTTTTTTTAAACATTATTATTTGATTTTATAGTTTAGGTGATGAGAATTGTAAACTAACCCATACATACATAAAAGGGGAAAGTGTGTGTGTTTTTTTTTTTTAGCCAAATATGTAAGTTGTGCATTTTTTTCCTCCCCTTTTAAGAAAGCCCCAAAAATATAGATCTTACAAATTAATGCATTATCAATTATAAAAAAAAATTCAAATACACAACGAAAATAAAATTTGTAACAATTTTACCATTTTCCCAAAGAAAATTATGGATTAATAAATATGCAACTGATCAATCTTCATTAAGTGAATTAGTAATTTAAAAGTAAGAATGATGGATTTTAAATTAAAAAAATTATTTTAATATAGAATATTACCTAAATTTTATTTAAGTAATATTTAAACATAAACATAATAAAGTCTATTAAAAAATTATAACTGTAGATCTCAAAGACTCAAACTATGTTCTACTCATTTTCCATATTGCATTACCTTCAGTTATGACTTCCATTTGAATCTCAATTGAGGAGCGGCCAACCCATATGATAGAACCACTTATTTTAAGATCTTTGTCAACACTTATTGGCTTCTTCAACACAATCCTGTCCACAGAAGCTGTGACCAGCATGAGAGGCCTTGTCGTGATATCATCATCAGAACAATGCTAATCCCACACCAAACCAAACAAATAAATCACTAAAGGAAATTATTAAAAGTTCATTACAAATTTCCAGCTTTTAACATGCAAATGATCAACCACACATGAGAGATTAGAGGTTGTTTAGTAACATTGTTTGTATTTTTTGATAACGTTGTTTGTATTTTTTTAAAATACATGTAGATAAAAAATATGTAAAGATACATATAATATTATATATAATATTATTTAAAAATTAAAAACATATATTTAAACACATGTACAAAAAGGCCTCTAAATTTCAAGAATTAAATTTCAGTAAACAAGTGATAAAATATTAAGAGAAGTACGGACCTTGACAGCTACCTATATGACACGTTATTCAATTCATTACAGGTTTCCAGCTTTTAACTTAAAAGTGATAGCAACAACTTTTTTTTTTTTGGGTGACCACAAAGATGCTATCAGTACTGGATTATCACTTGAACCCAACATCTCATTTGAGAGAAGTAAATTTGAAGCAATGTACTACCAGAGTTTTAAATTCCAGTAAACAAACTAGTGGTAAAATGTTGAGAGAGAGAGAGAGACCTTGAAAGTGACGGTGCAAGCCAAGGCATCAAGGTCTTCGAGCAACTTTCCAATTCTGAACTCATTCCATGGATCCTTATACTGCTCTCTCAAGGTGGAGTCGGAGGAGAAAGCATAGACAATGGTGGTGCGACTCTCTGAGGGAGTTCTTGTGAGCAATTCAGTAGGAGGAGGGGCATCGTCTGGTATGTCAAATAGCCTCTCATTGATGCTCACCCTCTCGTTCCACAATGCATCTGTCACTGGTGAATGGTACACTCCTGGCCAGTAGCAAATGGGCTTGTGCACCTCATCCGAAGAAGTAGGAGAAGATTTGGCATCCTCAGTGGGCTTAGTCAAAGTTGAGACGACAGAAATCGTGTTAGAAGAAAGAGAGGAATTCAAATCCATGGAATCTTTTGGATTTCCTTCAAAGAACACTACTCGGTTTTTGTGGTTATGAGTAGAGAAGTCATAAATTGGATAAGCACTATTTATTACACACGAGTGTGTACGAAGTATGTAAATAAGTTGAGACCGTATTTTTACACGATTTTTAAGATTGTGTGCAACAAACATCGTGTAATAAGAATTGGATAGGTCACTGTGTCACTGTAGGGTAACCAATAAAATTGGAACAATTAATGTTACATACACAGCTAAAAATTCTGCGTGCGATGCCTTCATGATATGAATGCATCAAATGTAATAGTGCAGGTGGGGTAGGAAGATTGCATTATTCACGTGGAGGGTCCCAAAAAAAAAAAAAACTCAACTGAATTGCAAAAGAACAAGGAAAAGAAGTGGTGCAGAAATGGAGAGAGAAAGCAGAAATGACTATTAATTAAAGAAAAAACCCACTGTAGAAATAAATGTGACACACGCTGTGAGTTGGGCCGGTTTTGCTTCTCGATCAAGCAAAATGTTTCTGAGGGTTTCCAATTCTATGAGAACTTATTAGGAGTTGTCTGGAAGTGATTAAATGCATGATTGATAGAGTTCACAGTAAATATGAAAACAAAAAATGGGATATCATGTAACTGTACTCTTAAAATACCTAATAAAATTTTCGAATTTAGTAAGGTGCTATAAAAATACTGGCTTTAGCCTACCAAATCAATAACTCGATCTGGTGTATATATATATTATAAATTCGAGTTGCTCCAATGGTGGAATCACATGAGGAAATCAAGTTGATCACATGAGAGAGTTTAAAATTGCATATAGTGTCAAATAATTGAACATTGATTATAATTACTTATTTGATGCATGTGGTACACGAGAAAATAAATGATGCAGCCACCTCTTTTTTTTTTTTTTTGGGTTAAAAGCCACCCTCTATCCGTAGGCAAGCCAACTACCCCCCCTCCCTCTACCATTAGGACTAACAACCAGCCATCATCTACAAGCCAAACAATCAGCCACCCTTTCTGACCTCTTAAGGCAGCTAATAGCCCTCTTATTTTGATTTCTCATATCTGCCATGTATCCTCTTTAATTACAATTTTGACTTATGTAACTATTAGCTACTTTATTTCTTAATAGTTAAAGATTATAAATAGGCTTACTATGTAAGAGTACAATTAGTTTTTAATGTGAATATAATATAGTTTTAGACTTGGACAGAAACTTGTTTCTCCAGTTTCTCTGTAATTCAAGCTTTAATTTTTAATTTTAATACAATTAATCTTGATTCCCATCAATAAACTAATATAAATCCCTTGTTCTTAGTGTCAAATCGTTATCATAGTTAATAACCCAAAAAGGTGGCTTTAGGATCAACCAATTATCAACATCACACGCGCAAATAATGCTGACATGAAAAAAAAAAAAAAAAACTGACATCAAATGCGTAAATCATGTCTGGCTTTAGTTGTGTGGCTAGAAGAATTTCGAACAAAGATTGGGTGGCAAGTCCAAAAACTACCTGTATCTTTAACTTTTCTTTAGCAATGTCTGCCGTTTATCCTTAAAAAAAAAAATAAATAAAAAGAAAAAAAAAAATTTCTTTAGCAATGATGATGTATCTCACTTGATGTAATGTTTTAATTTTGAATGACCTTTTTTGAAAGGAAATGTCAATTGAGATATAATTTTTTTAAGTACCTCAATTAATTGGTTGGCATAGTCTGATATATTCATCAAAGCATTCAAAGTTCAAATCTTTATTCCTTAACTATTGAATTAAATAAAAAAGGGTAGAAAGTTCTTGGTTATTAATAATAATTGTTAGGATCATTTAAGTATTGGTAGATTGTGTGTTAAAATTTTTGTGGTAATTGCAAATTGTTTTTCATGTAAGTCAATTGAGTTATGGTTGTTTGGGTTTTCAAGAAGGAACGAGCTGAAAGTTGAAGTTGTTGATTCTAAAGAATTGGGTCAACTGATCGATCGAAGATGAAGTTTGGTCAATCGAGTTGTCAAGCATGCAGACAAGAATAGAGCCACAGAGCAATTCACTCCATAGTCCACTCTTGCCCAAAAGAGGTTTCATATTAGTTTTGAAATTTGAGTGCAGCCATCCAACCTTTGATTTATAACCCTTATATGCACGAAAATAAAATCTTAATCGATCCAAAACGAAGGTAGGAGGCCAGTGTACCTTTTAAAGTGAAGTTCTTGTATCGCCTCTCCCATTGACCATCTTTGAGAGGAGAACTTCACCAAAATATTGAGCGTAGCCTTGATTTGGATTGTTGGAAAACCACAAAGACATTAGAAATCTTCAAGAGGCCTTGGAGTATTTGAGAGATTGGACTTGTGTTTGGCATACTCGACTTGCGATTGGAGACCAAGAATAGAAACAACTAATGTGGTTTGTTGCTAGTAGGAGCTGGACGCTCAAGTACATGTACATTGCGTAAATGGAAGTTTTGTAAGTGGTTATATATTGCAATTTAATTTGGATTTAGTTAATCACTTCATTCTGTTAATCTGAATTAAAATTTTTAAAAACCTGTACCAGGTGTCTAAACATGAACTTTCAATAAGTGCCCCTTTGTTTCAGCTTTTAGGAGCTGAAACGCACATTTTCTTCAAAGCTGGAGCTGAAAGTGCGTTTGGTTCAGCACAAAACGCAGCTTTTTGAGAAAAGTTGCATTTTGAGCCAAGACTAAGAACGTGCAAAACATTATGGAGCTTTGGAGGTCCATAAACCAAAAAGTCCAATGAGCGTTCCAGAAGTATCCGTTGCTAATTCTTTCAATTACCAAATTACCCTTGATAAAAAGCCCTCAGTTCTCACGCTTGTTCGAGCTCATTCCTCATCTCATCTCTCTACTCTCCCTTTGCCCTGAAGCTCACTCTCACGCCTCTCATCTCTTCTCTCTGCTCTGCTACAAGCCTCTCTGTGGTAAGTCTCTCTTGTGTTTTGTCATCCGTTGAATCTTCTTCCTCTTCTTCTTCTTTCTTCGTCTTCTTCAACGTGCACTGATCTGTATTTATTTATTTATTTTTTAAATTTTATTTATGTCTAATCTGATCTGAGAAATACATTTTGAAGGTAGAGATTTGATCAACAAAATACCAAGCAACACTGATCTGCTACCAGAAACCACCAAGTACCAACACTGATTTGAATTTTTTTTTTTTTTTTTTTTTTTTACCGAGTGTGGGAAATTTTTTTTCAGATCTTGCGTGCTTTGTTCTTGCTAATGATCTATTTGTTCTCTTGCCGGGTACTGAAAAAATTTGTGGGTACATGCTTTGTAATTTTTTTTTCTTTTGTGGATGCTCTGTCTTTCTAAGTTATGTGATATCTAACAAAAAATCGGAATTGGGTATTTTAGTTCCAACCCCCCTTTCTCGTTTGAGTATGGATTTGCTTGTGATGATTGGTTTTATTGTGTTTGTGAGCTTAGATCGATGATTAATTTTCTGGGCTTTGGTTTTGGATGTTAGGAGTTAGATCTGTTTGACTATTAGGGATTGAGAAAATCTGTTAAATTAGTCACACACTTTTTGGGAAGCTGAAACAGATAAAAAAAGAATGTATTTTTAAAGTATTGGGGTGCTTCAAATTTTTTGTTTTTTGTGGTGTTTGATTTGTTTTCTCGGCAACCCAGAAGAGAGTTATTGTTATAGATTAATGGGTATTGTTCCTTTACTTGTTTAGTTATTTGTTTCTGTTGATTGGAATTTACAGTGGTTTGAATTTTGCTATGAATAGTTTGTAGACTTGTAGCTCATAATTCTAATAGAAAAAAGACAAAAGTTTGGGTTTGGGGTCTGAAAATTAGAGGAGAAAAAAGAAAATATGTAGTTGTTTTCATTATGCACTTTTTCAAAACTTCACTTTTTTATTATGCACTTTTACAAAAAGCTGAACCAAACTCACCATAACTAGTTAATAGTGATGGAAAAAGTTGACATGGTTAACAATGATAAGAGAAAATGATTTTTTTTTTTTTTTTTATTCCATTAGATTTCCCCATAGACTACCACTTGACCATAATTAATTTTTTTTTTTTTAAATGAAGGTAAATGAATACTACATTTACACCAATTTTACAACAAATTTTAAGTGATAAATTGTTATTTGTTACAATCTTGGTCCACCACTAATATCACATTTTCAACCATTGGTAATAATCTGCCACCTTAATTTGTTGTGAAAATATTTTCACATACGTACATTTCTAAAAACAATAAAGTTTGATTTTGAGAACCCAGTTCAATATACACCATTGTCCTTACTCCTTACTAGAAAATAGAAACCCAAAAAAAGAAAAAGAAAACCCTAACAACTCAGAAAACACTAGCAATTACAGCAACATGACCAACGGAAAATATTGAGCAATAGCCAAAAAGTGAGGAAGACGAAAAGGGCGGAGAACGGGAGAAGTGAACAACTAAAATAGAGAAGAGATTTGACAGTGGCGCCGAAGCTGCCTCATAACTCATTGGAGTGCTTTGTTTTCTTCTTTACTGTGAATAGCACTGCACCAACCACCGCCAATATTATCCGAACAATAAATTAACTGCACCACTCTCTTTTTCCTTCATTTCTCTCTCATTTTCTTTTTCGTTGATCTCACTCAATGCTTACTTTTATAAATTTTATAACACAAACTAATATTGGTCTTCATCCGACTTAGACCAAATAACGGAATGTGCGAAATATTTTAAGTGGCACTTCGGAAGTGCCACAATTAACAAAAAAGAAGAAAAAAAGAAAAGAAGATTTGAGTTTTGTTGAGAAAAGCTGTAAGGTTTAGAAATAGATTTTTGTTTAAAAAAACAAACATAGTTATGAACAGGCTGGTTGAGTTTCAGAATCAATGAGCCTAATTGAGAAATAGGAGAGTTGGATTTGGGCCACGCTGAGGAAAATATTTCAGAATGGAGATTTTTAATTTTTTAAGGCCACATGGGCTTCCACGTAAAAGTCCCATTTGGCATTTTGTTTTTTTTTTTTATAATTATTATCATTGATGATGCCAAAAAAAATCACCAATGAGTCACACGTTGCTCGCACGCTCAAAAAGTCACAAGAAAAAGAGTAAAACTTGTAGAGAGCACCGGTGTGGTGCCGGCCAAATATCCTCCGAAGGTTAAGTTAGAATCTTTTACCATTCCAGAGTGCTAGAGAGGGTCAATTATGCGTACTTTGATTTGTGAGGATATTGAGGTTTTTATAGTGGTCGAAAATTGACCTTCCTTCCATGAAGCAGAAATCTTTTCCTTATAGGAGTCTCCCTAAACCATCCCAAACGTGGCGAACAAGGCTTTTCCTTATGGAGAAGATCTCCGTTAATGCATATCTTCTAGAATCCTCTTCGCCTTAGAATTCCATTTATACTAGGATTTTGAAATACCCGAGTGTGGGTCGCAAGGATTCCTTTAGCTAGGGTTTCTAGAAGATAATTGATTCGGACCATGTATGGGAGTCTGACCCGTCGGTGTAGAACCCGTCCAGTATAGGTTATTTCAGTAGATCTGTCATATAAGCTGTCAAGTGTATAATTTTTCCTTTTCAGTTGCCCCCTTCACCCCATGGGTTCGTCATCTCCGAGAACAAGGACCCATGGGGTGACGGTTCAAGATTGGAATGACGGGCTAAAAATCCTTGAGTTGCACTCGCACCCTGACAGGTTGTTAGAAGCACATTTATTACTCATTGACGCGTGTCGCCTTTCTAGTGGCTTTTGTCTTGGATCAAAACGTCGCTTTAGCTTCCGTGCACTTCTTCTTATAAATATCACCCCTTCTCCTCTCATTTTTCTACTTTGCGAAGAAACACATTGTCAAAGCGAGACCGTCATATCTGTTAGAGACTAGACCGTCCAGTTCCTGCAACCGTTGTACACGACCTCATCCGTCCATCCCTTAATTCGATAAGTAATTTCTACCCGTCCATATTTCATTCCTCATTTAAATATTGTTAATTTTTATTCCACATCAGACTATTTGCCCCTGTCGTCTGTTCCAAAACCCGTCAGAGTCTTAGGTTTTGTCATTACCTGTAGGCAATGTCTAGTGCGTTGAGTAACCAGTTAGTTGTCCGTGACGCGGCGGACTACGAAGAGGTATACCCGTCAGGTCACAAAGACCAAGACGACCTGAGTGAGGAGAGGAGTCCGTCTACATCTTTCCCGTCCTCAACAAATGAGGATATGGAGATGGTAGAGCCAGAGGAAGGTTCTGATGAAGGTGAAGACCAAAGAATTAAATCCGTCGTGGGTGCTGATGGACTTAGGCAATTCATCATGCTACCAGAGTGGATGGTGAATGCTTTCACGTCCACCATCAAGGAGCCACACTTCAACACCCTTAGGGCCCATTACCAAATCCCAGACTACATCCCTACCCGTCTACCCTATAAGTCAGAAAAATGTTACTATGAAAGGGTAGACGGTGTTGGGGTGTACGAGCAAGTGCTCAAGGTAGGCTTCAGGTTTCCTCTGAGCTCCCTGCACCGTGAACTCCTCAAGTATCTGGGTTTATCCGTCAGCCAAATATCTCCAAATGCCTGGAGAGTTTTCATTGCAATAGAAGTTCTGTACGGAGCAATGTCGAACGGTAAAAGGAGGTTGACAGTGCGGGAATTCCTCCATTGTTACCGTCCAGACGAGATAGACAAGTCAAGGGGGATGTACAGTTTTGTTCCTAGAAGCCCCATCCTGAAGGTTATTTATGAAACTCCAAACTCAAATAGGGACTGGAAGAGCCGTTACTTCTTCCTAGAAGGAGACGATTGGATGTGTCGTCTAGGGGAGACGGAGCACATGCCCATCGACACGACTTGGGGCATAATAGACGAGTTTGCTACACACCCGTCACATAACATATGAAGGTCTTCAGTGATTTTTCATCTTCCTTTTTGAATTTCCTGAGTTTCTGACGTCCATCTTCTTTCTTTCCTCTTTCTTTTTTTTTTTTTTTAGTCCGATGGTGCCCATAGGTAGAACTTGAAGAGTTCAGTTTCTTGGAAAAGATTTTTAAAAAAACCATGCCGGAGGAAAGGACTTGAGCAAAGCTAGTCACACTTGACACCATTTACTGGTATTGTGACGGACCTGAGCCTTCACCTGTAGCCAAGAAGTACGACGCTAGAGTTCGTCAACGTAAGTCCGTCATCAAAATTCCAGTAACTTCATCCGTCCACCTTTTTATATATATTTTATTTTTACAACAAACTCCCTCCGTCTACTTTTACAGAGATGGATGATGCTGAGAGGAGGGCTTTGATTAGAGCAAATGCTGCCAAGAAGAAAGACTCCGTCGAGGCGGATCCCAAGGGAATGGATTCAAGCCATCCGTTAAAAAGGAAGGTATTGCCCAAAGGGAACCGTCCTCAAAAGAAGCCTAAGGTTCCTTTGGAGCATGTCCTAGGACTTATGGCTGGGGGCACCAAAACCGTTACCCCAGTAAAGCATGGGGCCGGGAAAGGTTTCATGAAGGGCCCGTCCACCCAGCCAAAGAAAGTGCCCGTCTTGCTTCGTGAAGACCCCAAACACGCGTTGGAGAAGCTATCGTCCATCATATCCCAAGATGACTATGAGGACTTGGGCAACCACTCCACTGAAGCAATAGGGGAGACGGGCTTGTTCAGCATTGCATAGGTAATCAATCCGTCCACTATGCATCTATTTTTTACTTTAGTAGATGGCTAACTTCTTTTCTATTTTCAGGCTATGCTCATGGTGAAAGGGCTAATGGGACGGTGCCTGAGTCATGAAACAACCGTGGACCGTCTACGGGAGAAGGCGAAGGTGACGGATGATGAGCTGTCCCAGCTGAAAGCTTGGAAGGTGATTCAAGAGAAGAAATTAAAAATGGCGAAGGAAGTGAGGGACGAGTACTGCAAGAGGACGGAGGAGATGACGAAGGTTCTGGAAGACAAGGAGCAGGGGATCCGTCAGGCTAAGGAGGCTGCGGTGCGAGAGTATCGCGACTCCGACGCCCTTTTATAAGAACTCGGGTCCTCCTATAACAACGGTTTCGACAACGCCCTTCTTTAAGTTAAGGCCTTGTATCCAGACCTTGACGTGTCCTCCGTCAACATTAACATTCTTGAGCAAACTTCCATCCAACCTGCCAAATCTGATGACACCGACGAGCTTTTTGGCGAAGAGGCGCCTGTCCACGGATCCCATGTGGATCAGACCGTCGTTGAGAGTGATCCTATAGATGTAGAGGTCCGTCATCCTGAGAGTGATCCCCTAGCCGCATACTAAAATTACCTCACTACTTGTTATTATTATTTTTTTTAATTTTTTTTTCAGTAAAGATATTTTGAGAACAATGCCCGTCATATTAATTTGTTTAATATTTTGTGTGGAACGCAATCCGTCTACTTTATTTGAAACAAATTTGTATCCGTCTATTATTTATAATTTTGTCTTATTTATGATTGAGGCCGTCTACTTTGTTGAACATAAATTTTACTTTTTGATGGAATCCGTCAGAAAGTGATGAACTTAGAATTTCTTTACTGAGATTGGTCCGTCCAGTAATTTTGGACACAATTCATGCCCGTCCACTTTTGGACGAACCTTTTCAATCCGTTGAGAGGATTTTTTTTTTTTTTTGGTAGTTAGATTACATCCGTCCTCTTTGGGACTTTGGGTTTTGATCCTCGTAGGTTATGTACGTCCTTTTCTGAACTTAGAATTTTCAACCCTTGGGATGATCCGTCCATCTTGTGGATGTAAGTTTTACCTGTCCTTTTTGGGACTTTGGGATTTTCATCCTTTTGGGGTGATCCGTCCATTTTGTGGACTGAGTTTTATCCGTCCTCCTTGGGACTTAGAATTTTCATCCTCTTGGGATGATCCGTCCATCTTGTGGACGTAGGTTTATCCGTCCTTTTTGGGACTTAAGATTTTCATCCTCTTGGGATGATCCATCCATCTTGTGGACTGAGTTTGATCCGTCCTTTTATGGACGGAGTTTTCATCTTCTTGAGATGATACGTCCCTCTTGTGGACTTAGGTTGATTCGTCCACTTTTGGACAGAATTTTTCATCCTCTTGGGATGATCCGTCCATCTTGTAGACTTAGGTTGATCTATCCACTTATGGACTTGGAATTTTTTGCGACTATACTCCGTTGTTTTTGGATTGTAAGAGATTAAGTAGAAAAAATATAGTCTTTTCTAAATATTCCATCTTATTAAAAAGAAAATCATGTGTTTGTAGAAAAAAGTACCTGCCCCCTTGGGCTTAAAAAGGCACTTGTAGAAGAATTATTCGAAATAAAGAAAAACTAGCAATAGTAAAAAACTAAACAACTGGGGAATTGCAGAGCGTTGATGCTCTTTATATTGTCTCTACTGGTAGTATTTCCGTAGGTGCTCCATGTTCCACGGGTGCCGCAGCTTTATTCCGTCCATAGTTTCAAGGTGGTAGGTCCCCTTCCTCTGCCATGATGCGATCCTGTAGGGTCCCTCCTAGTTAGGGCCGAGCTTTCCTTGCGAAGGATCTCTAGCAGCGCCCACTACCTTTCATAGAACGAGATCTCCGATTTGGAAGTCCCTATGCCTGACGTTGGTGTTGTAGTGTTTTGCCATGAGATTCTGGTACCGCGCCAACCTCTGCTCTGCTGTTGCCCGGACCTCGTCCACTAGGTCTAGCTGAAGGTGTAAGGCTTTTTCGTTTTTGTCCTCGTCATAGCTCTCCACTCGATAGCTTGTGAGCCCTATTTCTGCTCGAATGACGGCGTCACTTCCGTAAGCTAGTTGGAATGGTGTCTTACCCATGGGTGTTCTTGCTGTAGTACGATATGCCCATAGGACACTTGGTAGTTCGTCAGGCCAGATGCCCTTTGCCCTATCGAGCCGGGTCTTGATAATCTTGAGCAAGGATCGGTTTGTGACCTCAACTTGCCCATTGGCTTGTGGATGTGCTGGCGAAGAGTAGTGATTCTTAATGCCTAGCTCTGAACAGAAGTCCTTGAATGCGCTATTGTCAAATTGCTTTCCATTGTCAGAGACGAGCACTCAGGGTATCCCGTACTTGCAGATGATATTCCTCCATACAAAACTACGGATGTTCTTCTCCGTGATAGTGGCCATGGCTTCTACTTCCACCCACTTAGTGAAGTAGTCTATCCCAACTACTAGAAATTTCAACTGTCTTACTGCCGTCGGGAAGGGGCCTATGATGTCCAGTCCCCATTGGGCGAACGGCCAAGGGGCCGTCATTGTGGTCAGCTCCTCGAATGGTTGCTTTATGAAATTACTGAACCTTTGGCACTTGTCGCAGGTCTTGACATAAGCCTCTGTGTCCTTCAACATCGTGGGCCAATAGTACCTGGCCCGAATCAGCTTATGCGCCAAGGACCGTGCACCCGAGTGGTTTCCGCAGATACCTTCGTGAACTTCTCTCATTACGTAGTCTACTTCATCACCGGTTAAACACCTCAGGTACGGACGAGAGAATCCTCTATTGTATAAGACATCTCTGATCAGCAAAAATCGTGAAGCTCGGATTTTTAATTTCCTAGCATATCTTTACCGTCTGGCAGGGTGCTGAATCTCAGGTATGCTATATATGGTGTGGTCCAATTGTTTTCAGAACTCACTTCCTGCACATTTGTTCCGTTATCAATAAGCGGGGAAAGTTGGACAAACGACAATACCTGTTTGGGGACATGCATTAACTCTGCAGAGGCCGCCTTTGCTAAACGTTCGGCACATTCATTCTCCTCCCTTGGGATTTGAATGAATTGGACTTTAAGGCAACCGATCCGATTCTTCACTTCTTCCAGGTACTTCTTCATTCTTTCATTTTTGCACTTGTAGATGCCATTAATCTGACTTGTTATCACCTGGGAATCGCAATGTACGACCATGTTCTCAGCACCTGCTGCCTTCGCGAGGTCTAATCCTGCCACTAAGGCTTCATATTCGGCCTCGTTGTTGGTCATGGAGAAGTTCAGTCGGATCATGCATTCGATTTTGTCCCCCTCCGGGGTCTGGATTACCACACCGGCACCTCCGGCTTGTCTATTTAAAGATTCGTCCGTGTAGACACTCCATTGTCCGAGGACTTCTGCCCCCTTGCCTTCCAATTGAGTATATTTAGTGATGAATTCTGCCACAACTTGCCCTTTTATCGCGGTTCGCGAGCGGTACTGTATATCAAATTCGCTTAGCTCTATTGCCCATAGAGCCATTCGTCCGGCAGCCTCAAGGCTACTCATGGCTCTTTTTAGTGGCTGATCGGTCAGGACTACGATGGTATGGGCTTGGAAGTATGGCTTGAGCTTTCGGGCTGCAGTTACCAGCGCGAAGGATAACTTCTCTATCGGGGTGTACCTTTCTTTTACTCCGCGGAACGCCTTACTTATAAAATAGACGGGTCGTTAAGATCCTTCTTCCTATCTTACTAGGGCAACGCTGACCGCTGCTTGCGAAACTGCTAGGTAGAGGTAGAGTTCTTCTCCTGGTTTGGATGGGCTGAGCAATGGTGAAGATGAGAGATATTTCTTCAAGTCTTCAAATGCCTTCTAGCACTTGTCCGTCCATTCAAACGATTTTTTCAGAGTGCGGAAGAACGGCAGATATTTTTCCGTCGCCTTAGAGACGAACCTGTTTAAGGCTGCTGTAACACCCCAAACCCAAAGCGATGATTTAGATGCACAACCTATCTTAGAAATAATCAACAATAATATAATGGAACAGAGCGTAATTAAATATCCACAAATAAACTTCAATATATCAAAAAAATCTTTCCCTTAAGATCCATAAAAACAGAACTTTAACAACAAAGTCTCCGAATACAGTCTCGAATAGTTCCACAAATGTCAAACTCACTATCCAAAAAAAAATATTAAAATAGTTCACCAACTAACATAGCTCCAAAAGAAGTCGTCAATCTAAGGCTCCACTGATCTACCACCAAAAGACATACCACTGCTCTAATCTGAAAGGGTGGAAAAAGGGGGGGTGAGCTAGAAGCCCAATAAGAGACTACATAACATGAGGATGTCTTTCAAAACAAAACATTAGTATCATTGACAAAATATAGTCTTTACAAAACATTTACAAATAGTTTTAACAGTAATACAATAAATTCTATAAAACTGTCAAGAATAGAACATTTAACTATGACGTTGTAATCATTAAATAAAATAATAACTACTTTAATTAGCCAAAATCCACCAAATAGGTAGAAGCAATATATTATAACGATAAACAATTTTTCCACTTATAAAGATCAATAACAATATAACAGTAGTTTGATATGGAAAATATTAAACATTAGTCAGACAAGACATAAGCTGCTAAACACTCGGTGGGTGATTCCCATAGGGAACAATAACATTAACCTCAAAGAGGCAACACTAGCTCCGAAGAGCAAACGATAACACTGCACCACACCACAATAACACTACATCGGCCGAAGGCCAACACTTAACCTTGTGTTGGCAAAGGTTGCAAACTATCTAACTGACTATTTGAAAACATTCTTAACATGTGCAGTTTCATAATAATATACAATAAATAATAAAATTCTGGTATATATTATGCATTTACAATGGTATAAGTTTTTGGAAACTTCACTTTTGCAATTATATATATATATATATATATAAATAAATATATTTTTACCAAATATATATATATACACGTCTTGAGAGACGTCATGTTCTGTAATCCACTTACCTCTAGTTGCTAAACCAAGCTTCACTTCAATTGTTCGAAACGATGTCAACTAGAACCTAAATAATACCAAAGATAGGTCCATCAATACACAATTTCCCACTTAAAACCAGTTTTCACACTTAAATAGTTTTAACCTAGACAATATTGATATATTCAAAATTCTCCATTTATTCACTTAACTATCCAATTCACTTTCAGCTTTGATCAGATTTCTGGACTTAAAAATATTGCCGCCTAATCAGATTTTTCCATTAACATAATCATAGATATTCATGAAACTTCAATATGGCCGAACCTAATGGCAGGGTCACATGTATGGAATAGCTTCAAGTAAAAATAAGACTCAATATAGGCTGAATGATGAAAGTCTGATCCATCTAATAAAAGAAGCCATATATTATATATATCCATTCACTCTAATCTTATATATATATATATTCAAACTAGTATTGGAAGCCACGTGATATATGTACCTATCTGATCAACCTAATATATATACCTTAATTTATCCATCCAATTGTCTAGTATTCACTTGATGCCACCATATCACAAAGACGTTGCTGGACACGTAGTGAACAAGGACAACGTGGAGATACATGGCAAATGGGTGGTGATATATAGTGAGGCCATATACGATCATATAATGTCCACAAAACACCCTTTTTCTATCGACATAAACATAGCCTTAGATCCATAACAGCAGCCCCTATTTTTTTATTTCTATTAGGTACGCTACTAACAGATTCTTCCTAAGTTTAGAGCAGAAGAGAGCCGTACCTTTAGTCTTCACTCACAGCCACAGTGAAGCAAAGTGAGGTTCAATAGTGTGAAGCGGCTGAAGCAAAAGGCAGCCTCATAAGGCTATGCACGTGTAGCATAAGGGGTAAAACACTAGGGTTTTATTTATTTATAAGCTTATCAAGGCCCATATATTTACTTATGCCACCCCACTTGGGCTTCATATTTCATAGTATTTACTTGTTTATAATATCTTAGGCCCAAATCAATTAAATCCATTTAATTGTGGGCCTTCTTTTTAATTTACGCATAATAATTAAATTGGTGTAAAAAATATGGGGTATTACAGCTGCTATTTTGCCATTCAGGCTTTGCACCTCTTTCACTGTCTTCGGTGGTTCTAACTCCATTATGGCCCGTACCTTCTCTGGGTTGACCTTAATGCCTCTTTGGGATACCATGAAGCCCAAAAATTTTCCTGTCGTCACCTTGAATACGCACTTGCTTGGATTCAACTTCATGTTATACGACCGCAGGGTGTCAAACGTCTCTTGGAGGTCGTCTAGGTGGTCATTTTCGCGCAAGCTCTTTACTAACATGTCATCAACATAGACTTGCACGTTCCTCCCAATTTGGTGCGCGAACATTTTGTTCATTAGCCTCTGGTAGGTTGCTCCTGCGTTCTTGAGCCCAAACGGCATTACTTTGTAACAAAAGATCCCTTGGCTGGTGACAAAGGAAGTTTTCTCTTGATCAGCATCCTTCATCTTGATTTGGTTATAGCCCGAAAAAGCATCCATGAAGCTTAGGAGCTGGTGTCTCGCCGTCGAGTCTACTAAAGTATCTATCCGGGGGAGTGGGTAGCTATCTTTTGAGCACGCCTTGTTGAGGTCTGTGAAATCGACGCACATTCGCCATTTCCCATTAGCTTTATTGACCATGACCACGTTCGCCAACCAGTCGGGGTAATATACTTCTCTAATAAAGCTTGCTTCCAGCAATTTCCTTACCTCTTCTGCTATCGCTCTGTCCCTTTCTTGTGCGAATACTCGCTTTTTCTACCGGACGGGTGTAGATGCGGGGTTTACATTCAGACAATGAACTATGACCGAGGGATTAATTCCTGGCATGTCCTCGTGGCTCCATGTGAACACATCTTGATTCATCCTTAGGAAAGTTGTGAGGGCTTGACGTATCGGTTGGCTGGCCAATGTCCCTATCCTAGTCGTCCATTCGGGCCTCGATTCATCAAGGGTTACCTCTTCCAATTCTTCGACCGGCTTCGCTGTTGCTCGTTGCTCCTCTATACACATGGTCAGCTGGTGATCTTCCATCTCCAGCATGGCAATATAGCATTCGCGTGAGGCCACTTGGTTTCCACGCAACTCGTCGGTCCCATACCCTGTAGGAAACTTGACCATTAGGTGGTATGTGGATGTTGCGGCTTTCAACGAGTTAAGGGTGGGTCGTCCGAGGATAGCATTGGAAGCAGACGAACAGTTGACCACAAGGAATGTCACATCCTTCGTGATTTGCTGAGGATAGTCGCCTACTGTTATCGAAAGTGTGATCGCGCCTAATGGGAATACTTTTGTTCCTCCAAAGCCTACCAATGGGGAGTTCGTCGGTATTAGTCTTTCTCTCTGTATTCTCAGTTGTTGGAATGTCGGGTAGTATAGGATATCTGCCGAGCTGCCATTGTCGATTAACACCTGATGCACATTGTATTCCCCTACACGTATGCTGACAACAAGTGCGTCATCATGTGGATGATGAAGACGTCGCGCATCTTCATCCGAGAACCCAATGTTGGGGCTTTCCCTTCGTGCCATCTTTTGCGCGGACCCTGTCAGCTGGATGTTATGGATCGTCCTAAGGTAGGTTTTTCGTGCCTTTTTGGAAAAGCCAGTAGTCGCGGTTCCTCCTACAATCATCCGTATGTCTCCAATGGGGGGTCTTTGACGCTCATTATCCTGTCGAGGGGCATGTTCTTGGGGATTTGGATTCGTCTTCTCCTTGCTGACGAACTTCTGCAACTTTCCTTGTCTGATGAGGGCCTCAATTTGTTGTTTTAAGTCGTAGTAATCGCCCGTGTCATGACCATAGTCACAGTGGAAACGGCAGTACCTGTCTCTAGATCGCTTACTTGGATCATTCTTGAGCTTTCTTGGAAATGTTAGAGTCCCATTGTCCTTGATCTGCATCAGGACTTGGTCTATTGGGGCATTCAACGGGGTGAAGCTTGTAAACCTTCTTCCTAGGGGCTTAGGATGCCTTTCGTTCCTTCTGTCTCTTGTTCTGGGTTTCTTTCGTTCTTGGTCCTACCGTGTGTCTTCCTGTCGCTCCCTCTTTCTGGGCTTTTCGTCCCGGGCCAACAGTGCGTCTTCCACATTCATGTACTTGGTGGCCCTGTAGAGCACTTTTGACATGGTTTTTGGGTCGTTTTTGTATAGGGAGAACAAAAATTTACCCTTTCGCAACCCATTCGTGAAGGCGGCTACCAATATCTTATCGTCCACTTCATCGATCGAAAGTACTTCCTTGTTGAAGCGGGTTATGTAGGATCTCAGCGTCTCTTCCTCTCGTTGTTTGATGCTCATCAAGCACGTTGTGGACTTCTTGTACCTATGTCCCCTGATAAAGTATGAAGTGAACTGGGCGCTTAGCTCCTTGAAAGTGTTGATGGAATTTGGTGTCAACCGGCTGAACCAAATCCTCGCGGCTCCCTTCAGCATTGTGGGGAACGCCCTACACATTATCTCGTCCACGACCCCTTGAAGGTGCATCAAGGTTTTAAATGCCTCCAGGTGTTCCAGGGGGTCTTTCACACCGTCATAACTGTCGATCTATGGCATTCGAAACTTATGTGGTAGGGGGAAGGAGTTGACGGTCGCAGTGAACGGCGAGTTTGTTCGATTGACCAGATCATCAAGGTCGCTGGACACTCGCCGCTTCAGTGTGTTCATCATGACCTCCATTTGTTCCTTCATTGCCTGCATCTCTGCGATAATAGGAGGCGGAGACATATCAATGAGGGATGGGAGGCTGATATTTTGCCATTCTGGCCTGCTTGGGGCGATACTACCTTCAAGCCCCTCTCGATCTCCTCGCACGGCACTGGTACCTTATTGTTCTCTCTGATTGTTTGGTGCCGCGTTTTTCTGGCGCAGCTGTTCTTCTAGGTTGCGATTTTGCTTGGTGAGGCGCTCCACAGCTACGGCGAGGGTTTGTACCTGTCTCTCGAGGGGAGTCATGGGTGATTCCTCCTCTTGGATGTTATTGGTGGTTGCCATCGAGCGGGTTAGCACCATGTAACTCTTTTGTCTGGAAAGCAATAATATGGCTTTCAAATCACGAAAGAAACGCTATTCTTCCCACAGACGTTACCAACTGACGATGCCGAAAAAAATCACCAATGAGTCACATGTTGCTCGCACGCTTAAAGAGTCACCTGCACAACAAAAAGAGTAAAACCTGCAGAAAGTACCGGTGTAGTGCCGGCCAAATATTCTTTGAAGGTTAAGTTAGAATCTTTTACCACTCCAGAGTGCTAGAGAGGGTCAATTATGCGTACCTTGATTTGTGAGGATATTGGGGATTTTATAGTGGTCGAAAATTGACCTTCCTTCCTTGAAGCATAAATCTTTTCCTTATAGGAGTCTCCCTAAACCATCCCAAACGTGGTGAACAAGGCTTTTCCTTATGGAGAAGATCTCCGTTAATGCATATCTTCTAGAATCCTCTTCGCCTTAGAATTCCATTTATACTAGGATTTTGAAATACCCGAGCGTGGGCCGCAAGGATTCCTTTAGCTAGGGTTTCTAGAAGATAATTGATTCGGACCATGTATGGGAGTCTGACCCGTTGGTGTAGAACCCGTCCAGTATAGGTGATTTCAGTAGATCCGTCATATAAGCCGTTAAGTGTATAATTTTTCCTCTTCAATCATCATTAGTTACGTTAACTTTTATCATCTACCACTCAACGATAAGAACTATATTGACAATACCAAAATGTAGAGGCTAAAATTACGCATTTAAAATGTTAGAGACTATTATGACACATTTGACAAATGTTGGGGTTATAATATTTGAGGAATTGTGTAACACCCCAACCTAATTACATAATTAACGTATGAGTTTATATGCATGTTATTATCTTAATTACTTTTAAGTGCATGAAACTTTGATTTTGTGATATTATAAAACATAAATGCTCTTTTAATGTTATGGATATGAATTTATAAATGTAAGGGTTATATGTAATGTTATATTATTGTTTGGGCCTTACTAGAAATATAAGTTTATAAGGGGTGAAAAGTATAATTGCCTAAAGTGTAAAAAGTGGGTGTGATATTATTCTTTGTAGAAAAGTGTAAGTGTGAATGCCAAAAAGGTTGAAAAAGTGGGTTGGATATTTTCTTCCTTAGCATTATATGTATGCCACCCCAAGTCCACTCTCTTTATCTTCTTTGGCTGCCCAAAAGTCTTCTCCCTTATCTGTTCTTTTGCTGAGACAGAAAGTTCAGCCCTCTTTCTCTACTCCTTCTTCTTTATTCTTGTTTCTTTCTTCTTCCCCTCTCACATGGCAACATCTCTTCTTTACTCTCTCACCGAAAATTATAGTTTCTCTAAGAAGAAATTAAGAGCCTAAACACTAAGGTTTCATCTTCAAAGTGTGTGGGTAAGTAAATTAAACCTCATCTGATTTTGTGTACTTGGATAGTATGATTGTTTGTTTATTTTCATTCTTTATCCTCTGTTCTGATTTGTGAGACTTAACTTGTGATTCTGTTTTTGTAAGTTGAAAGAGTGATGGAGTTATGGTCCATTGGATGCTTATTAGGGTATTTTAATATGTATTGTATGGGTATAAAAATACCCAAATGAAATAAAGGCCAATTGCTATTTGTTGATGATTTTAGAAAGAACATGTGCTGAAGCCGTCACTGTGACAGATTTGATGTTTACAACAAGAAAATTCTGTATTAAATCATTTGCTGTGAATTAGGATGCTAGGAGTAATTTTATGAATCCTAAGACACACGTGGTTGTTATGGGAGTGGTTTCACAGCATTTGGATGAGTAGAAAAATAATGGTTTAATTTCTAAGTTGCATGAATTTCTTCCAGGATGGATTTGAACACGTTGTTTTGTATGATTTTTAATAAATCATGGTTTTATGCTTTGAATCTGAAATTTTTATGATATATACTGGACATATAGGGGAGTAGTTCTGTAAAATTTCATGACATTTGAATGTGTGTGAACAGCCCATTCGTATTTTACAAATGGGGCTTTTGCTGCTGTAATGAGCAGTAAACAGGATAGGATAACTCTGACTTTGTGGATTTAATTTTGAAGCTAGGGTGAATTTTTTGAGCTATAATTTAATATGCTCATCCTTTGGTATGTTTGGATTATATATAAATTTTATGTTTGGTTTCTCTATGGTTTGGATGCATAATGTGTTTGATGATTGTATCATATGCTTTGGGGAACTTTATGTGATGGAAAGTAAGGATTTTCTTGAGTTTGAGAGTTAGGTTGTGATTAAGGTATAAGTTTAAATACTTTGGAAGAGTTTGTTAATAGTAAGTTTTGGTTTTGCATTTAGGTGGCGAGAACGAGAACACGGACACTTGATCTCCTCTTATACAATCTCTCGCATATTCTGTTTTCAAGTAAGGGATTTGTTACATGTGCTTTTGATAAGTATAAATATTTTTAGAAAAGAATTATGCATTAAAGTTTTTATTTAGAGATATTACGTATAATCATGAGTTAAGAAAAATATGTGTTCATGAGTTGTTCAATCTTATATACATAATAATTTTAGCATATTGATGCTATTATTTATAGCACGAACATAATATTTAAGAATAAAGTGGATATGCTACGGTTGTGAAACATTTATGTAAAAGCAAAGTTATCAGAAAAATATAGTTTTCGGTTATTCCATTGTTATGATTTGAACTCCGCCAGTAGGGGTTATAGTACTGGTATTTCCATGGAAATTCTGTTTGGCCATTATAAGTGGGATTGGCTCTGCTGTACCCGCCTTTGTTGGTAACAGCCAACTTGTGGAGGATGTCAACCTACCCCCATGGTTGAAAATATGTATTATGATATGATTCCGGAATTACCTAGCATTGTGGGGAATGCTGGATGCCTGGCATTCTATGCTGGAAGCCTCCTAAAGTTGTGACAGACTTACAATTGGATTAACTAATATGTATTATAAATGAGCTATTGAGTTATTTGGAAATTATAAGAAAAGTATGATGATAAGAAAGGTATATAGAATGTGTTATAAGTTTAATGAGAAGTTATGATAAAGTATTTACAGTCTATTCAAAGATAAGGTTATTGAATTATGTTTACGTTCCTTATTATGTCCTTTTATTATTATATGAAAGGAAAATGAAGTATGATCATCTAAAAGCTTGTAAATTATTTTAAGAACAATAAGAATAGTATGAATACTATTTTATCAAAGTTGGCATGTCCATAAAATATTTGATTTACATGTATTCTTATCAAGCGCCCATGGAGCTTAAAAACCTTACTGGGCTTCGCAGCTCACCCTTTTATATTTCAGTGCATAGGTTCTTCCTGGAAGCAGCGAGAGTGTTAGAGGTGGCAAGGATTTCGTGAATTCTTGTTTGTTAGAATGTAGAGTTTTTTGTTGTATAGTAGTTTAGCTCTTTTGTTGTATAGGAGGAATTAAGATGTACTTGATTCTTGAGTACAGATGTAATTCAGTATGTTAGTTTGTTTTGAACCCCAGTTATATGTCTTTGGGGTTAGGTTTGTAATAAGAGTTTTGCTAAATGTTTAGCTATGTAATATTTACACGAATACCTTAAGTTTCAGCCAAGTGGTAGTCTTCCAAGTTCAAAGGAAATGAAATTGCTAGTTTTTCATCATTTTTGTATATGCACGAAATTAAACAGGAATTCAAGAAACAAATTATTGATAAACACCTTCAGTTTAGGTTGGTTCGTGTTAGTATTAAGGTAAACTTGATATTAACATGCCGGTCATGCTCTAAATCCTGAAGTACAGGTTTGGGTCGTGACAAATTGACTTTAATTATATTATATGTTAATAGAAAGAGATAAAATTAAGAATATTATGAAACAGTGTCTTGAGTTAATTGAAAAATATATAATTACCTTCACTAATATAAGAACATAATCATATTTTATATTCTTGAAAAATATTTAACTTTTTTTTGAGGTGTTTCAAGTTAAGGAGCTGAAAAGTTAAGCTACATTAATCAAGTATTGATTTGGAGTAGTCAACCATGAATTGGAGGTTCGTGCATATCGAAGAAGTTTGTTAAGAAGAGCAGTCCAATTGGGTTGGAGATGGGCTTTGATAGCAGGTCAGTAGGTTCTATTGTGGGTAGTTACTTTGAAATTAGGTAACATTACTTGTACTTATAATCTCAATCTTTGTTAATGGATTATTTCAATTGTGGTGACCTAAATATCACCCGTTGGGGTAATCTTGTTGAGATTTTTTCCATCATGACCATAACGCCGTGTCAAATTTATATTACGCTGAACTTTACTACAAACAGTGGCGGAGCCACATGCATGCTTGGGGGGCTTTGGCCCCTCCAAAATTTTTTATTTTTTATTTTATTTTTTACAATATAGGTATATTTTATAAATATTTAAAGGTTATATGAAAAAAAAAAAAAAAAGATTTAACCCCCCCCCCCCCCCCCCCCCCCCCCCCCCCCCCAAAAGAAAGCATTGATAAAATAATCTAGTAATCATTCCAAAAAAAAAAAAAAGGTTTAGAGTTGATATACAATTGCAATAGAATGAAATAATTAGGTAGTAAGTTTTGTGAGTAAATAGTAGAAGTGTGGAACCCCTAATTTTTAACTCAATTTCAAATCCTATTAGTGCGTCCAAATCATTCAACATTGATAATATATGCAATTTGGTTAAAATTTTATATTCTCAATATTTTATCAAGAAAAAAAAGCTCATATGAGACTTCAATTATAACATTATGATTTTGATTTGTCAAACATGGATGAAGTTTCGCAAACAATTTATATATTGAATAGGAAATTATAAATTTGCTATAAAAATAATAATTGATGAATTTTATTATGTGGAGTATTATTGTTGGGCATGACTTTGATGGAAGATATTGTATTCGTTTTTTTTTTTTTTTTTTTTGGGTTCTATATATTTGTATGTTATATACCCAATTATACAATGTTTGTATACTTATTAGAGTTTAAGAAGATTATAAGTTTCTCTTATAAAAAAGATCTTGTGTCTAGGTCTGTATGTATAGATATTAAAGTTGATAATTTTGTTTATTTGTGATTTGAATTCATTTTGGCAAAATAGTTCGGTCTGCTCAGCTCAAAATTTCTGGTGATTGGTGATGTGGTTGTCTTAATTGAATCGTCCATGAAATTTAACTAATTTATAATTTGGATAATTGTTTAATTCAATTAGGTCAAGTTATAACCCAAACAGTATGGATTCTCATTTAAAGACAACAGTTTTTTTTTTTTTTTTTGAGAAAAAAAGATAACAGCTTAAATACCGGGTTTATTAATATTTTATTGAAAATGACTTGTGAATATATAATATTTCCATTCTAGACTAGCATAAAAGGATGAAAAACGTTTCATAAAAAAAAAAAAAAAATTAAAAACATATAAAATAATAATCTAGAGATCTGGAGGGAATGTGCAGAATAGCTGTGCAAAGGAGTTGTATATAGTTAGTTAGGTAACGCTTGAAAGTATAAGAGAAAATAGATATCTCGAGTTTTAGAAACTCAAGATCCATATTAAAACTCGAGTCCTAAAGACTCGCTTTGCGAGTGTTCTAGATCTGAAAATGCCACATAGATCTCGAGTTTTAGAAACTTGAGTTTCATGCAAAAAAAATTTTAGTTTTATCGCCCCTATAGTGGCGTTTTTAAGTCCTATAGTGAAGTTTTAAAGCCCTATAGTGACGTTTTCCTGCAAATTTTTTTTATAAGTGATCAATACCAAGTTCAGGGAGCCCTATAGTGGCATTTTTAAGCCCTATAGTGACGTTTTAAAGCCCTATAGCGGCGTGTTTCTGCTAAATTTTTTTATAACTCCATTTTTAAGCCCTATAGTGATGTTTTTAGGCCCTATAGTGGCGTTTTCCGAATTCGAGTCTTTAAAACTCGATTTCCACGTGGATTTTTTTCCACATCATACTCATTCGCTTACAAATCGAGACTTAAAAACTCAATTTTTATCTTGGAACTCGAGTTTTAGACACTCGAGATGCTAGTTTCCAACATTCTTTTCTAACGTGACAACTAACTAAATTTTTTAATATTTATTGTTATTTAGAAAAAAAATTCAGAGATCTGTGCTAACAAATTTATTAATGCATAACATGAATGGTTGACCGTTGACCTAATGGCAAACGACAAACAGGTGTGATTCGTTGACCAGTGGTTTTGGCCCTTTTGGTTTGGGTATGACTTTGAGTCTTGGAGCCCATTGATGCATTTGGGGGTTCCAAGTGCACGGATTTATGTAAGGTTATTGTGAGTTGTGATGATTTTGACTAAAAGGCGAAGAAGAAAAAAATGTATTGCACGAGATAGTAGGTCGGCGGTGAAAGGTGTTCTTTGAAGAAATAGAGAAAGATCAGTGAGGAGGAAGAAGGCAAGGAAAAAAAAGAAAAGAAAAATGAAATAAGGTGGTGAGTTGAAAAGTATTATTGGAAGAGACAAAAATAAATAAATTTTAATTGGAATTTCGTCTTCCCTAGTGACCAATCTGTAATGACATCATTTATGGTGTTTTATATGTGTAATTCTAATTTTACCAATCACCTCATACAGTACATAAGCTCTCTCTCTCTCTCTCTCTCTCTCTCTCTCTCTCTCTATATATATATATATATATATATAACCAATAAAAAGAAAAAAAAGTCTATTTGGCTAAAAAAATATTGGGTGGCAAAGCGTTTGGCTATAAGAAAAATACTATTTGTCTAGGTAGTATGGAATTTGCTTTATTTGGGTATAAATATTAAAAAAGAAATATTCCATATTAATCTATTTGGTCAAAAGGGGTGAAATGTTAATTATGTTGAAAATTTAGGGAGGAAGTGTCATTTTTGAAAAGTCGAGCATAATGAGTCTAATTTCGCTATTAATTAATTTACCCTAAATTTTACTATCGGTTTATGCTTATGCTTAAGTTTTGTTTTGTTTTTTTAATTTTTTGATCTTGTTCTCACCACTCAGCTGCGTATATTATATTAGAGATTAAATTCTATAAGGACATGGTGCAAAACCCATATTTTACCTCTCCAATCTCAACATGTCACATCATCTTATCACATATTTAAGAATAAACACAATCACACTCAATCAATTCTAATACCCATATATAAATCCAACCAAATTGGGAATCTATCGAGATGTTATTAGGTATGGTAGGATGTATTGAATTTTAATAAATTTTAAGTAAAATGCTAATGTGGCAATCACTTATTAGATAGTGTAAAACATAGGTTTTACACCCCATCCTTATAGAATTTAATCTCATTATATTATATGATATATATGAACATGCATGGCACATTAAATCCTAAAAGAATTTAAGAATCAAGATATAGCATGCAGAATATATAACCAAGATACAAAAGTTAAGATTTGATACTATATTAATTCAATGACTTGCTGCTTGCCATATAAATTTACAAGGTCATTGTTAGAGATCCAAGAAGAAACTTATAGCAATGGATGCTGAACTGTTCAATGCTGCAATTCGTGGAGATGGCAGTTTCTTTGAACCAAATGTTAGTTTGAATTTGAATCGGCAGGTGACAGCCCAGGGGAACTCTGTTCTTCATGTGGCAGCAAATCGTGGAGCGGTGCAGATTGCAGAAAGGATCCTCAGGTTGCACCCATCACTTTTGTACTGGAGAAATTCGAAAGGCGACAGTCCACAACATGTTGCAGCAAGGTTAGGGTGATTGGAGATGACCTGAGTTCTAATCAATCGTGCTAGAACGGAAGTTGAGGTGGGAAGAAATCATGAGCTACTAAGGATGGGAAACCTGGAAAAGGATACAGCACTTCATGATGCTGTAAGAAATGGTCATTTTGATATTGTCGAGTTACTAATTAGAGAACACCCAAGGTTGACTTCGCTTAAAAATAATGCTGGAGAATCCCCTCTCTTTCGGCAGTGGATCGAGCATTTAACAAAATTGCTCTTCATATCCTAGAAGAAGCAGTTAACGTTCCAGGATGCTCATATGATGGAAGAAATAAAATGAATCTCTTGCATGTAGTTGTCATCGTGATGTAGAACAGACAGCATATGCCTTCATGGAGCAGTAAGGGCGTAGGAAGTCACAACGCAAGATCAAAGGGGGGTGCCAGTAGGGGCCATTTGAAGTAACAGTGTCGAAATTGCATGAAATTTGACAGGTTGAAGGGAAGTGACGTTCTGATCCAAATTCATGACAGATGCCATAATGTCGCCAAATTTTAGGCAAATTCCTTCGTTAAGGCCCCGAAAACAGTGTTTTTGCTATTTATAGTAATATTTGTTTTTTTTTTAATAACTTTTAGTTTAAAATTCAGAATAAGGTCCCGCCTGTTTTGGGACGACCCTTAAGGTCAGTAGTTTATGATTCTGCGTTTAACTCAATTTTGCCATTTTTGATAAAATTCGGTAATTTTGTCACCTAATCTCTTAATTAGTGCGAATTAGGGTTTTAAACGCTTTTGTTTAGTATTTATATGTTTTGTAGCCATCAGAGGCAAAAGGAGATGATCATCAATAAACACAGATGTTTTGTCAAATTTTCTTCTGGTGGATTCCAGTTTTATCTCCTTCTGGATTCAGGGAAACCCCTCGTGGATTCAAGGTTTACTACCAGAAACTAATAGTTTAGTTTCTGTTTCATCAAGAGATCATCGTGTGTACTTTTCTTTAGGCTTCCACGACATCACACGGGCACTGGCCAAGGTAAAAGTAATAAGTACTCTCAAGTCTATCAACATCTTGTTTGTTTGTTTGTTTGTTTTTTTTCTTTTACTCTGAAGTGTTGATGAGATTTGGATCTGCCAATTACCCCTGTATGTAAAATGTATAAGTTAAGAAAAAGAGTTATAAACTATTTTATAAATTGTTGATGTGATGAATTATTATTGATAAGTAAAAAAATGATGATAATGGTGAACCCATAATGAGAACCAATAAGAATTGGTGACAACAACAATTTGTAAAACGTAGCAACCCTAATTATCCCATTAACTTTTACATCTCACATGCATACATTATATATATGGTGGTTGCATTGAGCAATAACCCTAATTATTACACCTGATTTCAATTAGAGTGGATAACTAACCATACATCAATCACAAAAGAAGTAGCTACTACTACCGTAACCAATACAATCATATCTTACAAAACCTAAACTACTCAGCTCACAAACATGTACACAGTATCATAATCTTAAAATAGGTACCTAAAAGCGTGGTTATAAAAACCGGTACAGTCAATAAATCGTTTTTTATTCCGATTTTTTGGTTTTTGATAAGTTCTTATCGATTTAGGAGTTTTATAGGACCGGATTGGTGCTTGGTTTCCGGTTGAACCAGCCGGTCTAGTATGATTTTTAAAACCATGCTTAAAAGAAAAGATCACATTTGAACGCTTCACAAAAAAGTCAAACTTCGAAAAAGGGTATTCATAATTGTCCTTGATGCTAAAAGGTATATTACGACAAAGCCTTTACAGATAATCAATTTACGAGGGTAATTAGCCATTGTTACTGAACAAATTTGTCCTGATATTATAGTATTAAACGACAAAAAAAATTGATGACTTGCCTTTAGGCTTTAGTGAGGAGATGTCCTTAAAAATTAGGTTTAATTGCACATTTTGGTGTTCAACTTTTGTCATGTCTTAAAATAATCTTTACCCTTTCAAATGTTTCAATTTCGTACTTAATCTTTTAAATATGTGTAGAAAAGATTCATGTTGTCAATTGAGAGATGGAAAAGAATGGTGTGATAAATGAAAACACCAAATCAAGGGCTAGGGATTTTAGATGTGAAATCATCATATTGGTTTGCTCATGTGCGTAGCACGTGGTCTTTTTACACCTACTTCTTCTAAACAGTCATAAATACACCACGCTAACATCAATGGTTGATTATAGTGTTTCTGTATGTTACATCATACTTAACCATCGACCAATTGATTGTTGGGACCTTTGAAATGCTCTGAACAATTTTGAAACATGTGATAAATGTTGGTGACCAAATCTGTAATTAAATCTAAATATTATTTGTGAGGGCCTTAATGCCCTCTCAAATAGTTATTTGCAAATTTAAAACAATATCGTCCTTAAAAATTATTTATAAGGGATTTTATGCTCTTGCAAATGATTATTTATAATTTATTAAGAATTGAAGTAACGACTTACATCATCACATAAAGTGTGTTTGTAATTAGTTTATAAGCTAGTTTTTTGCTTTTTAACTTTTATATACAATTTTTTAAAACCTTTTTTTTTTCCTAAAGTTTCTTACATTTTTAAAATAAAAATATATTTTAGCAAACTTTTTGCTAAAAAGTTTTTAGTAAAGTAAAACTTAATAAGATGTTCTCAAACGAACACAAGTTCTTGCAAGGACATAAAAGACATCGGTTATCTTTTATATCTCAAGGGCAAGTTTCCATTTCCCTCAGAAAAAAGGGGCAAGTTTCCATGACTAATAGTTATTATCAAGATTTTATGATGTCAATGACATTGTTATATATACAAGTAGAACCAAAAAAAGATGTATGATGATAAATTTTACTAATGATTAAAAAAATTAAACTAGAACAAAAAGATAACATACCTTAAGGATATATGTGTTGGGTATGTTTTAAAATTAATTGGATATGTTCAAAGCTTAAGCCCATAATATTTTGTTGTAAAGCCCAAGCCCATGCTCTAGAATTTTCCTTGGCTGGTGTGGGAATTTTTGGCAGCAAACAAAACCCTCAATCATCTCATATTTCCTTAGAAGAATAGTCAGCCGCACCTTCCCCTGTTTTACAGAAAATACATTGTAGCTTGCAGTATCAATTCCTTTGTTTTTGCCTTTCCTTTTTCACTCTAATCATCTTTTGCTACTTCCTTTTTAGAGTTCTAAGACTATCAAAATTTTGCATATATGATATTAGTTAAAAACAAAAAAAACATATATTACTTTGAAACTTGAGCTTCTCTGTTTTTTCTGAAAATTTTCTCTTGGGCATTTGTGACGAGTTCAAAACTTTGTTTGTGAGTGCACATTAATAGAGTTGTCGTTGTATTCTAGAGAGTGACTGCCTGAGCGATTTGCACCAATAGATTCATTCCAGTGGGGGCGAAATCACTTCTTAAGGACAGCGGATTTAGTTTTGTGCCTCGGCGATAAGTTTTACTTAATCCTTAATTTTATACACTTTTGCACTTGTCTATTTTGCTTATAAGTTAATTTGAGCATAACTTGTTTTATTGATATATTATTGATATTGCTTTGTAACTTTGTTAATCAATTTGGACAATTTTCCAAACTATACTTCCAACAATCTTACGAAGCGATTTATGTTCTTATTGATTAACAAAATGTATGATGTTCCTAAAATTGTCTTAGAATCTGAGGCAGCACTTGTTTCAGAAATGAAGTTAGTCAATAACATAACTAATTGGGTAGTGGACATTGGGGCTACTAGATGAAGAGAATGTTTATTTGGGAGACTCTGGTACTGCAAGAGTTGCTGGAAAGGGAAATGTACTTTTGAAATTTACTTCAGGTAAGTCTTTAGCCTTGCACTTTGTTCTTCATGTTCCTAACATGTGTAGAAATTTAGTGTCTGGATTCTTGCTCAATAAGGCGGACCTAAAAATTGTTTTCCAATCCAATAAGATCGTTCCTAGTCAAAATGGTGATTTTGTGGGCAAGAGATTTTGTCATGAAGGCTTATTTGTGCTTGAAACTGATATTGAAGAAAACATTGTTAAACTAATACTGGAAACAAATATTTTAATAAGGAGACCGATCACGATGGATTTCATCAGGTCATCTCTTGGTTCCTGTTGCTACATTATCCTTTTGATAAAAAAAATTTTTATTAAAAAAAAAAGTCTAATGTAGGTAGGATATGATTTTATGGTCAAACCTAAAGTGATAAACATATGGTAATTGTTAACATTTGCAGTTTGCATATCAAATTACAAAAACCACCAATGGAAATCCTACTACAGTACTGCTAGTGCTAGTATTGTTTCAAATTACATTTTTATTCACAAAGAAACTATTACAGTGGATTCATAAAAGATAAAATTATAAAGATAAAGATAATCTGAATAAACAAATCTTCCAAAAGTTACTTTCTATGATTCTCAAAAAAAAAAAAAGTTACTTTCTCTCATACATTTCTTCTCCCTCACGTAAACAGAAACACATGCGTACGATACCCTCTGTACATTTTGCTCAAACCATCAAATTAAAAGTCCCAAAAAAAGGCAAATATCCATTTCAGCAACTGATAATAAAGGCAAATATAGAGAGGTGAGAGATTTAACTTTGGTATGACAGTACACTACTCGATTTAAATGAACTCAAGTATGGTGGGCCTGCAACCCAAGCCAAACCCGAGTTCAATGAACTCGAGTATGAGCCTGGACGTGGAACAACGATACTCGAGCCATACTTGTGTTTGGGAAAATTGGGTACTATGTATGAAAAATTGCACAGTACTCGAGTCCACAGAACTCGAGTTCAGGACACACAGTACTTGACTTTGAGAAACTCGAGTACTAGGTGACATTTTTTAATGCCCAAAATCTAGCTCAGCCAATGCCACGCTGGCGGACTCATTAGGAACTCGAGTACCATTTAGAACTTGAGTTTGTGAAGCTTGAGTACCAAAAAAGTGGTAGATTGCTAAATATTTTCGAAACAGTGCTAGATTGTCACAAACTTTGTCAAAACGTGGTATTTGACTATTTTCACCCAAAGGACGATGCAAACAGTGGAAGTGAAGACAAAGCATGAGCTGTAAACCAATATGATCTATCAAAGTCACACCCCAATCACAGCACATTGGAAAATATTTTTCAGCCCCTACAATTTTCAAAATTTACATCTTAAACCACAAAGCATGGAGGCAGATGTTTTAGTTCTAATATTTATTAATTAAGATCAAATTACATTATATAATATAATATATGCAAGACCTTAGACTTTAAAATTTTTTTTAAATTAACTCAATTTTGTCATTGTCAAAAACTATATTATACAGGTTAAAAAAAAAACACTTTTGCTCCATAATGTTTACATAATGAGTGCTTTTATAGTTCCTAATATTTTAAATGGGCGCTTTTAGCCACTAAATTTTCAAAATGAGTATAATTGGTTCCTTTGTCTAGTCTTTTTTGTTTTCTTGTCTCTATGTGCCTAATGTTTGCACTACCCAACCCAAATGATCTGGATCCTCTTCCCCATTTGAAACCCAAATCGGTAATGAGTGCCCTTCAACATCACTACCATTGAATATTAAACCCAAATTGAATCTTAAACCCAAATTCGAATGATATTACTGCTTTCAATTTCATTACACAAGCAAGTTCAAGATAACCGTTCAAGCTAAAATCCTAAAATCTTTATTGATTTTGCCTTTTAATTTCATTCAATTTGACTAACCAACTAGTTTTTATGGTCGCTGTTTTTGGAAGAACATGAAGCTGCCAGTGATCTCTACCTCAAGGTGAAATTACCCCATTGGTACTTGCTTTTGAGGGCTGCTGCTAGCACGCGCCTTTGCTTCATTTTTAGCTTCTAGTCTTCCACTACGACTGCCAAGTTGCCAACTTATGTACTCTTGTCACTGTTGGGGAGATAGACACCTTGGGGAGCTTTCTTGAATAATTAATATAACATATAGAGACACACTTAAACCCAAAAGGCCTAAGCCCAATGGGTATGTGCTCAATTATGTTATATTAACCCCTCATTCTTCTCATCCTTATTCAATGTGGGACTTCACTCACACGTGTAACCCAACAATCTCCCCCTCACGTGTGAGTCTCTGCCACTCTGTGGGCTTCAAGACTTTTCTGTGGGCCATGAATAAGTCCTAGTTGCTCCCCCTTGCCTAATGGGCTTTTTCACTTCATCAGCGCGTCATCCATGGGTCTCTCGTACGCCATCCATGGGAACCACGTGTCAACCCCGCACGCACATCCATGGGAACTCCGCACGTCCATGTCCATGGGAACCTCGCACCTCATCATTGTTTAGCACCATTTGCAAGCCATGAATAAGTCCTACTTGCTCCCCCTTGCCTAATGGGCTTTTCATTTCATCGACGCGTCATCCATGGGTCTCTCGTACGCCATCCATGGGAACCACGTGTCAACCCTACACACACATCCATGGGAACCCCGCACGTCCATGTCCATGGGAACCTCGCATCACACCATTATTTAGCACCATTAGCAATATTCATTTGTTGGGCTTCTTTTTTTTTCTTTTTTTCTTCTCCAGGATTTTTGTGTGTGGGCCATTAAGGCTTTCTCTGTCCCCGCTGGGTAGGGACCATGAACACCTCACCACCTTCGCCGCACACCACCATGGGCTCTGATACCACTTGTTAGGGAGATAGACACCTTGGGGAGCTTTCTTGAATAATTAATATAACATATAGAGACACACTTAAACCCAAAAGGCCTAAGCCCAATGGGTATGTGCTCAATTATGTTATATTAACCCCTCATTCTTCTCATCCTTATTCAATGTGGGACTTCACTCACATGTGTAACCCAACAATCTCCCCCTCACGTGTGAGTCTCTGCCACTCTGTGGGCTTCAAGACTTTTCTGTGGGCCATGAATAAGTCCTAGTTGCTCCCCCTTGCCTAATGGGCTTTTTCACTTCATCAGCGCGTCATCCATGGGTCTCTCGTACGCCATCCATGGGAACCACGTGTCAACCCCGCACGCACATCCATGGGAACTCCGCACGTCCATGTCCATGAGAACCTCGCACCTCATCATTGTTTAGCACCATTTGCAAGCCATGAATAAGTCCTACTTGCTCCCCCTTGCCTAATGGGCTTTTCATTTCATCGACGCGTCATCCATGGGTCTCTCGTACGCCATCCATGGGAACCACGTGTCAACCCTACACGCACATCCATGGGAACCCCGCACGTCCATGTCCATGGGAACCTCGCATCACACCATTATTTAGCACCATTAGCAATATTCATTTGTTGGGCTTCTTTTTTTTTCTTTTTTTCTTCTCCAGGATTTTTGTGTGTGGGCCATTAAGGCTTTCTCTGTCCCCGCTGGGTAGGGACCATGAACACCTCACCACCTTCGCCGCACACCACCATGGGCTCTGATACCACTTGTTAGGGAGATAGACACCTTGGGGAGCTTTCTTGAATAATTAATATAACATATAGAGACACACTTAAACCCAAAAGGCCTAAGCCCAATGGGTATGTGCTCAATTATGTTATATTAACCCCTCATTCTTCTCATCCTTATTCAATGTGGGACTTCACTCACACGTGTAACCCAACAATCTCCCCCTCACGTGTGAGTCTCTGCCACTCTGTGGGCTTCAAGACTTTTCTGTGGGCCATGAATAAGTCCTAGTTGCTCCCCCTTGCCTAATGGGCTTTTTCACTTCATCAGCGCGTCATCCATGGGTCTCTCGTACGCCATCCATGGGAACCACGTGTCAACCCCGCACGCACATCCATGGGAACTCCGCACGTCCATGTCCATGAGAACCTCGCACCTCATCATTGTTTAGCACCATTTGCAAGCCATGAATAAGTCCTACTTGCTCCCCCTTGCCTAATGGGCTTTTCATTTCATCGACGCGTCATCCATGGGTCTCTCGTACGCCATCCATGGGAACCACGTGTCAACCCTACACGCACATCCATGGGAACCCCGCACGTCCATGTCCATGGGAACCTCGCATCACACCATTATTTAGCACCATTAGCAATATTCATTTGTTGGGCTTCTTTTTTTTTCTTTTTTTCTTCTCCAGGATTTTTGTGTGTGGGCCATTAAGGCTTTCTCTGTCCCCGCTGGGTAGGGACCATGAACACCTCACCACCTTCGCCGCACACCACCATGGGCTCTGATACCACTTGTTAGGGAGATAGACACCTTGGGGAGCTTTCTTGAATAATTAATATAACATATAGAGACACACTTAAACCCAAAAGGCCTAAGCCCAATGGGTATGTGCTCAATTATGTTATATTAACCCCTCATTCTTCTCATCCTTATTCAATGTGGGACTTCACTCACACGTGTAACCCAACAATCACTTGAAATTGTATTTACAGGAAAAAGTGCTACAATAAGTTTCAGGGTTTTATTAATTAATTCAAGGCAATATGGTTGCAATAGCATCTACATCTTCAAAGATTAGTTTTAAAAAATATTACAAGAACAAATACCATATCAATGAATCAGAACATAAAAACAGTGAAGAACTAATGGTTTAAGAAAGGGGCTAAATAGGGATTTGGGTGCACTCATTCTTAAGGAAAGTGTCGTTGTCGTGGTGTAAGCCCGTACAGGGACAGAGTCAGAACTTGAAGTTAGGGAGCGGCTCTGCTACTCGCTGTATGTAGCGTTTCCGGCCCTTGACTCTACTACTTTACCACTAAGGATTTTTGTTTAAAACTTTCTAAAGAGCCAAGTTGTTTGTTTTGGGTAAAATATGTTGATTGGGTTTAATTTTTTTTAGCTTTATTATTGGTAATTTTTTTGTTGGGCTAATTTTTTTGGGCTTGTATATTTTGGTTTAGATTTAATATATTAATTTTTTTTATGGCTTTTAAAAGGTGGAAAATGATAAAACTACAAATTTTTTACAAATTGCTAATGTGGTGAGTGATTATTGGTAAGTAAAAAGTGATACAAGTATGCAAACCAATAAAAATTTGCTAACTCAGTAGTTTGTAAAAATGTTGTAAAACCCTTAAAAGAATTGATGGCATTGTTAAGGGAGGGCAAAGTGTAATTTTATTGAAAAAAAATTGCTAAAATTAGTATCTATTAATATACTAAAATTTAAATTAAAAAAAAAAAAAACTTTGGGGGGCCCATTACCCCACCTAGTCCATATATAGCTCCATCCATGAGCCCATATGTTTGTGAGAGAACCACTCCACTAAGAGATAAATTTCGGAGCGGCCTCTAAATAGGGATTTGGGTTTGCCTATTTTTATAGAAGGTCTCATTGCATTGTGTAAGTACAAATATTAAACACATATTCAATATATAGCTAGGTTGTTAGTAAAAGGAAAAATGTGTTGTAGGTAAGTGTTTCACTATTTGTGTTGTATCAGCATTGAGTAGCGATATGCCTACTAAAGGCCTTGTTACATTGTATTCAAATTTGGCACTCTTCTATGTCATTTAAAACATTATGTTCTTAGAAACTTTGCTATTTTCATCTTGATTAAGAGCGTAAAGACCAATTATTTAAGTAATAAGAAGATAGGGTACAAACTTGGGATAGTGTTAGGCATCAAAACCAACTTAATTGAATGGGGTGGCCTCTACTTGTACTACTTTACCATTTTTTAACATGGGTTTCATTGATACCAATGATTAAATTCATATCCTAAAAGCTTAATCTCAATTCTCACACTCGTATTTTTGGCCTCCTAACAGCACCTCGATCAACCTTTGTTGTGTCTCAATGTCTAAGGTATGATCCCCAGTAACTTCATCTAAAATAAATAAATATAAACATACTAAGCAAGATCATTAGCAAAGCAAATGTAAGATAACTTAGAACCTCACCAACCCAAACTAAACAGTAGGATAGTATTTGTTTTTCACTTCTTCTTTTTAATTTTTTAATTTTAATTTTAATTTTTTTTTATATGCTGAATATCTGTTTTTAACTCCTTAGATATGAGTTAGGGATCTTGCTATATGGTTTTCACCTCTTAGAGATGAGAAATGATGAGTACAAAATTCACTACTTGATTAAAGAAATCCTTCAATTTGTCTACGAGACTACAGTTTCAAAAAATTCATATGATTTCTTGGACTATATAATAGCCTTGTCTTAGCTCCAAAGCCCCATGACAAAGCTACTATGAGTCTACGAGTCTCATCCTCATGACAAAGCTACTATGAGTCTACGAGTCTCATCCTTATCCGTAACACACCAATACATTAAGGTGAACTTTTTGATCCATCCAATGATGTCTACACCTCTAACATCACAACCAAAAACAAAAAGCACTACATCACTCGTTCAACAGTAAAAGTTATATTGTTCTAGAAATCAATCATTAATAAATTAAAAGATCAATCTTCCTTTGAGTCATTCTTGAAGTCATTTTAAGTATTTTTCTCTCCATTTTCACTTGAATCTTAATGAGTCATCCTCCAAAGCTATCACCAACGTTTTCCTGTCTCCCCTTACTTGAATCTTACATTGAGTCATCCTCCAAGTCATCAACATCATTTTCCTCTCCGGCCTCACTTGTGCTTGCATTGGTCTACAATAAAAGAGGTTCAAATTAATGGCCCAAACGAAAACTAATCCAAAAAAAAATAAATAAATAAATAAAGAGGTGAAAGAGAAAATTAATCCTAAAACAACATAACACTAGATCATGATCTAATCAACAATCTCATTCTTATATACAATAATAAATGCAACTGATACCTAAGTCAGAAGATCCAACAAGCACAAGAACAAATATCAAGTCTTTTCTAACCAAATTCCTCAAGAACAAAAATAAGAAGATTTTTTTTTTTCAAACCCAAAAAAAGAAGAAGATTAAATTATGTTTCTATATCAGTGTAAACGAGTGAGATATGCTTGTGTAAAAAAATCTTATCATTTTGCTATTATATATAGGAGAAATGAGCATTTCATCACCGTAGAAGAAAAATGAGTTTGTATATAAAATAGAAATTTTTTTATGTCAGCTAGATGGTAAATATGAGAACAAAACTCCAACACTTATAAAATAAAGAAAAAAAATGTATACCATACGTGCATGTTTGTAGATGAATATATGAAAAATAAATGTATAGCTTATTTATTTGGATTAAACATGCCAAGAAACCAAAAGCATAATACATGGCAGCGGAAGCAAATTATTCCACCAAAAGCCTTCTAAAAATGATTGCCAAAGTGGCACGTGCGTTTGTCAATAACTTTTTCTTTTATCTTTTAATTTAAAACTAGTTGAATTCACTTTTGTTTTAATGTATAAACTAACTCAATATTAAATAAACTAATTTAAAACTAGTTGAATTCACGTTCCAGTGCATTGCACCTTTTAACGACCAGTAGTGAAAAAGTATATTTTAACAATTGCAAATGTTATACATATTATATATTATTAACGTTACGTTGCCTTGGAATTTAGGATATGTGACTATTGGGTCCGCATCATGTCACTTTCCTTGTGTTAACTCCAACAAAAATGCTTTTAAGAATTACATAAAATAAAAACGTGAGAACATAGTCAACATACCTTCTGAGTGAATAGTTGTCGCAAGCATGGATCATTGTTTTTCTCCCAACATCTTTTTATGAAGGTATTCACATCTTCCGGGAACAGACCTCTTTTGTCTGCCGACCAATAGTTTTCGTCCAGGTAAACGTCCTCTAGCTTCTGCATGCTTTGGACTCCATTAAAGAAGATCTTCAATTCCGGGCATTCGACCACATGTAGAGATTTCAGTGATGGGAATTTTATGGTGTGATTACCCAAGTGGAAGAAGCTTCCCAGAGTGGGTAAATCATAAAGCCACAAACGATTCAATTGATTGAAACAAATCTCATCTCCTGCTTCACCTTCTCCCTCGTTTGTGACTATTTCTCTCATTCTTTTGCATTCAAATAAACTCAATTGTTTGAGTTGGACCAAACTTTTGACGGTTGAGGAAGTTGCTAAACTAATCAACCCATGACATTCCGATACTACCAAAGTGTATAAATTTCGGAAACACATTGAGGATGGTACTAAAGTTTTTAATCTGCCGCAATATGATACATGTAGAGACTCCAAATTTTGAATGCCCCTAATACCTTGTTGAGAGTTTTCCTTCCACAAATGCATCAATTTGGGCATTTTAGATAGATGTAAAGTTGTCAAACGTTCGAACATCTCAACATATTGTCCTTCGTTATCGACAATTCCACATGGACAAATTTCTTCCAAGAAAATATTAAAGATTTCAAGCTCCTTAAGATTGTACAATCCTTGAACAAATACCCAAGGGAATGCTGTTGACCTATCTTTGCTGTACAGCCCGAGGACTTTTAGTTTGCAAGAGAACTGTGCTTTTAATCGATCGTATGTCTGATTTATGGTATCATCCCAATTTAATTTCAATTCTTCAAAGTTAGACAATGTATCCTGGGAAAGATCAAAGCATTGAACAAAAGAAAGGAAAAGTTAGCGTTCTCTAAGCGAGTTTAGGATAATATTCCCAACTATTTCAAGTAGGGATTGAATGTATCTAACCAGTGGCGAAGTTAGGATATCAACTCAATTGGGGGAAGATTAAATGACAAAATTGAAAGTATAATTAAATTGGAAAAATGATAATGGGTATGAATAACAAAATAGGTACACAATACTATGATATGTTATTGTCATACAAATCTCTATGATATTGTGATTGTAAGAGAGTCCGTCGACAAGCAAAGTCTATGTCGGCGTACTTCTAGAGTCATCGTTTGACTCGATGAGTTCGGTGCGAATGTCGCAGGGTGAAGGATATTCTGTCTTTTATGCTTGAACATGTGTAAACACTTCAACATGCTGCGTGGTGGACTTGTAGAAGAAATGGGGTATAGGATTTTGATATGATTAGTTTTAAAATGAGTTAAAATTAAAAGGGAACAAAAGAGATAAGGTGGTGAGGTGGCAGTGTCTCATTGGTCTCTTAGAGATTACCTAAAATCTAATTAGGTAGAAAGTGATTTCATTAAGATAAGAGGGGTGGTTTTGGTTTAGGCGTGTTCAAAAAATAGATGGTGCTAGGTGTGTTCATGAATCCATTTGGGTACTGCGAGATTTCTCTCTCTTCATGACTCTTTGTCAGAAAAAGTTCACTTTATTCTAAAAAATTGAGTTATATTTCCAAACACAATTTTTGTGTTTTCAGTACTTAAAAAACTGACCCGAAAACATGGTGACAAACACACTTTTTTGTATTATGAGAATTGGAAAACAAATTTTGATTTTACTTTTTTGATGACTGTTTTCACATTGTTTTGAAAACAAAAAACACCAATACTCTAACGAGACAGGAGTGCGCCCACTACGAAAAGACAAAAACTGGTATGATGGTAGTTGTTTCTTTCTTCGAGTAAAGGGGCTTTATGTATGTGTTATTAGGGGCAATTTAACATCAGATAATATTATATATGATTTTGGGGAGGTCGCGGGGCAATTGCTTATATATGATTTTCTAACATCAGATAATATGTATAACACCATCTCACACTGGAGTAAACCCCACAAATGAAATACTAATCTGTATGTGAGAGAGGCATAGTATACAACTTGAGGGATTTGGTTTCAAACAAGATCACTCGCGCACAAAAGTTTGAGTACAAGCATGCAAAAGGTTTTTTTTTTTTTTTTTTTTTTTTTTTTTTTTTAAGGAAATATAAAAAGTAAAAAAGATCCAATTCAACTAGAATTTGCAACTTGTGGTCTTAGAGGTTTGTTTAAAAGTTGAATTTTTTACCCTTTTTTTTTAATTTTTAAATATGATAGATTTCAATTTATAGTATTAATTGCATTATTATAGTTCCTTATTATCAGGTCAAAATAACTACTGATTTTTTGTGTATGTGGAATTTTAATCTAGATCTTTTTTTTTTTTTTTTAAATAATAGAGTTTATCAGTTAATGTAGTTGGAAGCTACTAGAAAAATTGTAAGCCAAAGACAAAAATAACCAACAAAATATTATGTTAGGATTTAAATATCTTAGTTTGTATGAGCAAACATGTGAATCAAAATTTGTCTTGTTGTAGTCTTTAGAGTTTATAGGTATGTAAAGACAGGTGCTCAAGGTTTTGTTTCTCCATGTGCAAGAATGAAAATTCGATTCATTCTACTAATCAAAAACTTGTAGTTTTGATCAATTGAAATGCGTTTTCACTAAAAGAATTTTTAGCTTAGCGGCTCATCAAGTGATTATGGTTTCAAATCTATTTTACTCAATATATAAAGAAAACCTTAAGAAACATTTTTAAGAACTTTGGAGCTACTCATTTGAGATCTAAAAGATTTTGTGCCTACTAGGGGTGGCATTTGCTTTAGTCTAGGGTGTTCAAATGAACTCCAAAAGCTGGCAAAGAAAAGAAAAGAAATAATTTTAATTTTTCTTTTGTTTGACCTTCTTAAATAAAATTTTGAACACCTTAAGTCCCTAGAGAAATGATATGTACATAACATTTTCACAACAAATTCTAAGTAACAGGTTGTTAATGGTTGTTACAAAAGTGGGCAAAATAGTAATTTTAGTGGTGGATTAAAATTAGAATTGTAACAACCTACCACCTAGAATTTGTTGTGAAAATGTCGTAAAAATAGCACTTCTCAAGTCCTTGACCTTAAATCTTTTTTATGTCCAACTGAAACTAGTTTGAATGTGATCCTATTAACAGTCTATTCTTGCAAATAAAAGTTACAATTAATTTTTACTTCTGACTAAATTTGTGAATGGAATAGCTAATTTTGAATGTGTTTTTAATTTGTTGTTTGTTTAATGGGGATTGAGGCCTGGGCTAGTCAATTCATCAGTGATTAGCGAATGTTAATACTAAAAGACAATTAAACAATTAGACGAGTGATTCTAAAAAAATAAATATAAAAACATTAGACAAGAGGCATAGGACAGGGGAGTGATTGAGTGAAGACAAAAGAAAAAGTTAACACAAAAAAAATTTTCTTAATATAATTACAAAGACAAATAGTTGTCAAAATTAAGTTGAATTGTTAAATAAAAGAATTGTAAAGAGTAAACATATAAACTAATAGATAAAAATATTATAAGCAATAATAATTAAAGTTCACTTAACAACAATAATTAATATGTTTATTGTATTTTTATATTTTTAATCTTAGATTGAAATCCTATTCTAGTAATCTGAGTATATATGTGTGTTAAGCTTCTTTCTAGAGACTTGAACCTGGCTCTTACTCGCACCTTCCAACTTCCTTCTATAATTAATATGTTCATTATATTGAGAAATAATATACCAAATGAACTTATAGTTTATCTTTTATAATCTTGCTAGTACTATGAACAAATTCGTAATAAGGAAACCATGTGGACCGCAAGATTCTTCTCCTACTCAAGATTTATCTTCTTACTGAACCCTATAGAAAAAAAAAAATCCTAGAGCCGCCACTGATGTCTACTGCTTCCAAAGTCACTAATAGTGTTCATTCTCATACAATCAAAATCGATGAATCTGAAGTTGCTACAAATCAGTCATCAAAGATGCTGAATCTAATCTTCAAGGGAATATTGCATTCGAGGATTAGAGGTTCACATTGCAGCGTATTGCTATTAGAGATGTCTGAGGATCTCAGAATTTAGTTTGATAACTATAGTTAAGTTTACAAAGAATAGAGTTATCCAATCTGTGAACATTTATTTAATAGTGGACTTGTTCACCTTGTGAGTGATAAGGTCAAGTCCTCCAAAATTTTTCCTGTGTAATTAATTTGTTTTACAGATTTTTTCCTTGATCATAATATTGTATTTTTTTTTTTTAATTACTTTTCCACTCTATGCATGCTATTGATGTTTATCTTATCTTTAAAGGCTATTCATAATAAATCTAATAATCAATTTGGCCTTAAATGTGATTAATAATCATATCTGACAGTGGTCTAAAGAGTACTCTAAACCCAACATGTGACAAATCATATGCAAAATTATGTTAGAATGGGTCGAGATACCCATCAAAATTGTTCCCTAATTCATATGCGTCAACAACTTTTTTAATATCTTTCTCAAAAAAAAAAAAAAAAAAAAACACAACTTTTTTAATAAACTGAAACAAAAAATTTGAAACTATCACGAGATCAGCAAAACATATTAGTCAAACCCAAAATTCTGAAATTATTTTAGATCCAAACTCAAATAAAAGTTTAGAAAATTAAAAAATAATATGGAATCCGACCTACCAACCATAATTAATTTGAAAATTATCTATTGACTAGTAAAATGAAAGGCTTCTCTATATAAATTGTCAAACACAAAAAAGATACCCTAATTAGTTTTAAAAAAGATGATTTCATATAAGGTTTTAGTCAGTTGGATATCTCAATTATGCCCTTCATTTTCCAAAAAAAAAAATCTGAAAAATATCGTTAAGGTAGTCATGAACCTATCCAATGATTCCAATGTATCTAATTTCTTATTCTGAACATTTACTTGTTAGTTCGTATAGCTTCAACACAGCTACGGTATAGCTGGAAACTGGGCTCCTAATCCTACTACTTTTTTTTTTTTTTTTTTTTTAAGTTTTTTTTATAGATAACCTAATCGAACTATTGATATGTAGTCTCACTGGTCATTTTAGTATTAAAAAAATTGTTATTAAATTTAGTTTTTTGATTATTTTATGATAATTACACTAGCTAGTGTCATATACATGTTAACAAAGAGACAAGTACAAATCCATACCTTTTCAATTGGAAAGAGGGGCTGCTGAATCTGAACATGATGCCCCAACTCATCTCTTTCCTGGAAGCTTAACTCATTTGAAGTAATAATCTTCACTTTGTCACAATTCTTTATCCTCAACCTTTTCAATGATGGCCACTCTAAAGTATGATCTCCTGGATAAAAATACTTGAGTTCTGGCAGCGATTCAAGATATAGAGAAGTTATTCGTGGGAACACAAATTTAATTGTTGTTTCCCGTCCTTCTTCCAGGGCAACAATTTCCTCCAATCCACAATTGCTTATTGTTAGACTCTCAAGTTGTTGAAGACTCTTGGCCACCCAGATGGGAAAAAGACTTTTCAGAATTTTACAATTAAAAACTTGAACAGTACGTAGATTTTGAAATGTCAAAATTGCTTGGAGATCCGAACTCCATACATGCTTAAGCTTCGGAAGATTGAAAAACCACAGGCCTCTCAACTGAGTGGATACTGTATCACAAATTTCATCAACATTTGCCCCTCTAATTTCAAATACCTCTTCTACAGAAATGCAATCCCGTATCCACAAATTTTCAAGATTTTGGAGTCTTCTCAACATATTAGGCGGAAAAATATTAATTAGATTTTTACATCGACTAACAACCAACTCTCTTAGTTTGCAAAAGGAATCTGGTGCGAGTTGATGATTGTGCCACAACATCTTCAGGTTATCCATGTCACTTATGCTTATGGCCTCCAAGTTAGGAAATGCAACCTACAGTTCTCACATATTTATTGATTGAGTCAATAACATAGCCTTTATATTCCCAAATAATTGAGAAAAAGAAGATTTATGTTGGGAATAAGAAATAGAGACAGAAATGGGAAAGGTTAAAATTATATTGTATTCTAAAAAACCACGTGGCTAGTACAACATGGAGCAAACTAATGAAAGCATTGAGGAAAAAAGAAACAAACCACCCTTTAATTGAAGAGAAATTCTGTAGGAGTACAGAGGTTAGTTTCTTCAAGTTCAATTCTTTATAAAATGTGATGGTTGTACTCTCGAAATTCAGATAACCAAAAATATAAAAACAAAAACAAATGAATTGTTTGATTTTTAATTTTATTTTTGAGAATCAATTGAATTGCTTGATTTGCTTCTATAAGATCTCGTGAGTTTAGTGCAAATTATTTTGGTAAGAGATTCTATATATTTTATGAACTGGCTTTAAATCACATAATGAGAAATGATTAAGCTGTCACAAATTTTTATAAAATTATTTGGGATATTGTTTAACAATTGATTATATTAGTACTAGTATAACATCTACTCTAAACAATAGTCTCTAATGCAATGAGTTCAAAATAGTTCAACTGGTATGAGTTAATTAACCTTAACTCACATGATTGAAATGCATGATTTCCCCTATGCTAATTTTGTCTCCCTTCGTATATTGTATCCCTACCTAACCCTTAGTAAGCTCTCAACCTTCATATGAAAAAAAATAATAATAGTAATAATAATAAAATAAATATTACGTTCATAATATTTTTACAATGATTTTACAATAACAACAAAAATTATGGTATATTAAAAAAGAAAGAGTAAAAAAAAAAAATTAATGGAGAGCCATTTTAGGAGTGGTGGTTTACTTTAACCCAAAAAAAAAAATTTCTTCTTTTTTTTTTTGGGGGGGGGGGGGGGGGGGGGGGAACAATCTGAAGAAAGGGTTTTGATTGTACTGCACGTTAGGATAGCTGTAAAAATTAGGTGGTGTAACGTGTAACCGAAGTTAAAAAAAAAAAAAAAAAAAATGATTGAGGACTCGGTGGGGGTGGGGTAGGGGGGAAGCATATTTAATGTAGGAAAAATTAAAGGCACGTAACTGAAAGAAATTGAAAAAAAATAATAATAATAATAACAATAAATGGAGCAGTTTAAATGCATCCAAAAAGATTGGAAAATTATGAAAGTATCATAAATGTGTACTTTTTTCTCTCAAATGAATTGTGAGTCTCATCATAAATTTAATTAATAAGATTCATAATTATGTAAGAGGGGAGAGTATGCATTTATGATTCTCCAGAAGTACCAAATAATTATCCAAAAAGAATAAATAAAAAAAATCATTTTTAATATACAGAGCTCCATTTACATTTATATGAAGCATTAAATGGAAATCATTTTAACAGGAAAAAAAAAATGTCAGCCGAACAATGTCGATCAAGTATAAAAGCTATACAATTCAAACATTTTAACGTGGTTTAGCCAAAAAAAGAAAATATTCAAACATTTTGGTGGAATTATTTGTGTACGTAGACTTATTGATTAACAGTTTGTTACGGTATTAGTTTTAATTTTTGGATAATTACACTAAGTTTTATATGCTTATATACATATTAACGAATAAACAAGTACAAGTTCATACCTTTTCAATCAGAAAAAGGGGTTGCTGAACTGGAACATGATGGCCCAACTCATTTGTATCTGAGAAGCTTAATTCATTCGATGCAAAAATCTTTACTTTGTCACATTTAGATATGGACAAATTATTTAGTGATGGCCATTCTGAAGTGTGTTTTCCTGGATAGAAACACTTGAGTTCAGGTAACGAAAAAAGTGTTAGAGAGTCTAGTCGTGGGAACACAAACTTAGTCACTGTTTCCGATCCTTCTTCCATAGCAACAATTTCCTCCAATCCACAATCGCATATTTTTAGCCGCCGAAGTTGTTCAAGACTTTTGGCCACTGAGACTGGAAAAAGACTTTTCAGACTTTTACAATTAGAAACTTCAATAACATGCAGATTTTGAAATGTCAAAATTGCTTGGAGATTCGAACTCCATACATGCTTAAGCTTCGGAAGATTGAATAACGTCAGGACTCTCAACTTATTGGATACTATATCACATATTTCATCAACATTTACCCCCCTAATGTCAAATAACTCTTCTACCGAATTGCAATCCCTTATCTCCAATTCTTCAAGATTTGGGACTCTTCTCAACATATTATATGGAAAAATGTTCTTTAGATTTTTACATCTTGCAACACCTAACCTTTTTAGTTTGCAAAGGGAATCTGGAACGAGTTGATAATTGTGCCACAACATCTTCAGGTTATCTTTGTCACTGATGCGTATATCCTCCAAGTTAGAAAATGCAACCTACATTTCTCACGTATTTATTGAGTGAGTCAATAACATACCTTTATATTACCAAAATAATTGAGAAACAGAAGATTTAAGGTTTTTTTTTTTTTTTTTTTTTTTTTTTTTGAGAATGAACAGAAGGTTTAAGTTGGTTATAAGACAGAGACAAACATGGGAAAAGTTAAAATTAAATTATATTCTAAAAAACCATGACCCTAGTACAACATGGAGCAAACTAATGAAAGAACTGAGGAAAAATGAAACAAACTAGCCTTTAATTGAAGAGAGATTGTGTGGGAGTACAAAGGTTCATCTCTTCCGGTTCTTTCTAAAATATCATGCCATTGCTCTCGAAATTGAATTTGGTTATGTAAAATCTCGTGAGTTTGGGGCAAATTGTTTAGGTAATATATACACACACTACTACTACTACTATTTAAGGGGCTTTCATTGTTTAAGATCTTCATTTTTTTTTTTTTTGTTCAAAAATGCCCCTACATCCCTATGTTTAAGTAGAGACAAAATTAAAGAACAATCTGATTAAAATACAACTCTAACTCTCACTAAAAAATTGCTTAAAAAATAAGGCCACTATCTTGTTGATTTTCAATTTTTTTTATCCAATTATAAATTAAATTCTCAAAATAAAAATTATATATATAAAATAAAAATAAATTTTTTTTTTTACAATATAGGACCACTAAATAAGCGCATGATAAGGCTAGTGTGCGCATACTAAAATACTCTCACACAAATTATTAGACTCTCTAAAATACCTCTATCTTTTAGTTAAATAATTTTAAACAACAAAAAATGTTGTTTAAATATCACAACACATTTTTTTACACATTTTTCACCCACAAGTATTTCCACAAAATTTAAACAACGATACTAGAAATCTCTTACCAAACAGGCCCGTACCTAAGTTTTAGGTATTTTTATTTTATCTTTTCTATTAAGCCTAAAACTTAGGACACTATCTCTATCTTTTTTTTATTTTTATAGAAGAATCTCTATCTCATTTTTAAATATTATCCCACGTTATTTTACCTATTTCTTAAAAAAAAAATATATATATATATATATATATATACACAGTTATTTATATATTACTTTTAAACATTGTAACACTAAACCAAGAAAACAAATAAATTAAAAAGAGCATTATCGCATGTGCAAAGCGTGTGTGATAAGCCTAGTATATATATGTAGGAATGACAATTTTGTCCCACCTTGTTTAACCCGCCCCTCCTTGCTTCGCCCCACACGGGTTTTCCCCGCCTTGCAAAGGTGGTCGGGTGTGGATGGGACAAGATTTTAGCCCTGCACCACGGGGTGGGGATGGATTTAGACTTTTTAGACCCACTCCACTCCCCCCCTCCCCGTCGCCACCCCACCCCACCCCGCTTTGCTAAGGGTTATAACTGTAAATTTTTCATACCCTAAAACCCTACTATTTAAATAAACATATCAATATTAGCTTATTTTATTTTACCAAATGTGGTTCTTTGCCTCTATTTTGTTATGTGTTATATTATGAGTTTTTTTTTTTTTTTGGTAATTGTCTTGTTAAACGCTTGAATATATTATTCAGTTTTTTTTAAATTGATTTATTTGATGGGATAAATTTAGCTATAATTTCAAGTATATTTTTATTAATGAAATAGGTTTTATTAAAAAAATTGTACTAATTGTAGGGTAAATTAACAAAAAGTAGAGTTTTAAGGGGTGGGGATGGAGTGAGAAAGTTTTCCCCGTCATGCGGGGCGAGGCAGGAATGGGGCAAGACAAAACCATGCGAGGCGAAGACTAAGACCGCATCTTTTGGCCCCGCCCCGCTCCATTGCCATCCCTATATATGTGTGTGTGTGTGTGTGTGTGTGTGTGTGTGTAAGACATAATGAGAAGTTGCTAATGGTCCTAATTTTTTATGATATTATTTGGTATATCATTTATGAAATGATTATACTAGTATCACATCCATCTACACATTTGTCTGCTAGACTCTTTTTTTTTTTTTTCAAAAATTATTAAAATATGCTACTAACTCCACATCTTGAACTCTTTCCTCTCTAGATCCTCAAACACTTTGTGCATAGTACAATGTCAATTTAGCTCTAAACTCTAATGCAAACACTTTAAAATCTTATAATAGTAATTTAATATTTCCTTACGTTATATATACATCTTTACTAAATATATGATAATTTTCATTATTAAAAATGACTCCACAGAGTTCATAAATAAGTAATAATTGCCCAAGTTCCATGTGATGTGTTTCTTTTTTTTTTTTTTTTTTTAAAGTTCCATGAAATGTGCGGTAAATCTTTAATATTTGAATGAATTATCGGATTGCGCTCATGTATAATATCTATTATGTGGTATAATATTTAGAGAATTAATTTCAATTATATTATATTTCACTCAAAAGATTGGAGAAATTGAAAATTGTTAAAATTAGTATAACTAAAATGCAAATATTTATTTATATCCACTAACATAAGAGGACAGTTACTTTATTTTATTTTATTTTATATTTTTGTGTTTTTTTTATTTTGAGAAATTTTTCATATTTTTGTGTTGTGTTACTAAATTAATTTTTTTTTTTTTTTTTACTATTGTTTTTGAGTGGAGTTTATGATATGTCTTTCTGTTAGAACATCTTTTTCTCTTCCTTGTGTGCGTGTATGTGTGTTTATTTCTTAAAAAAAGACAAAAAAAAGATTTTTTTTTTTCTTTTATTGGTTTTTTTTTCCAATTGTTGGTTATATGTATATATGTTATATGTCATTAAGAGAAGTTAGGAAATGTAAATTGTTTTGGAAAGGACAATTATTAAAAATATTAACATTTTACTTTGATAAATTCACAAATATGTTTATATTTTGGCGAAATTAAACACACAAATATTTTTATATTCGAGAATCATGTTTTGTTTTATATATATATATATATATATATATATATATATATTGCTTTTTGATGAGGAGTTATGCTATACTTACAAATATTTTTATAATAAGTACTCCAAATAAATTATTTCTTATATCAATTTTAAAGAATAACTATATAAATCTATTTATAAATAACTAGTGAACCATATAGATATAATTAATACATTGAAATAAATATATTTATCCCATTAATATATGGCAATTAGTTAATACTTTGTTATAAATGCAATATTTTGATAAGATGCATGAAGGCTAAATGAAGAGAATCTCTTTATGTTTGACCGAATGTTCTACATGGTACAATTGTAGATTGCTATAATTGAGTTTTGCATAGTTTATTGTTAAAAAAAAAAAAAAAAAAAAGGGTGTTTGATTTAAATATAAGGACTTTCTACCAATATATAAGACACTAATTTTTCTTTTCTTATACTTTGCTGAAGATTCTTGACAATCAAAGAAAACATCACCCAAAAAAAAAAAGAGTTAATCAATAACATTACTTGACCTTGTATAAATTTAAGAAATTTTTTATCATGCTCCCATTCACTGGGCTACCTCGGTTAATCAAGCCTCCAATGAGTCACTCTTCCTTGACTTATTATAACCTTCTACTCTTTCTTGGTCCTCCATGTATCAATTCCTAATGATTTTCTATGAGTAAGAATATTCCCAGCTCTCACTAACGAATTTTGCTTAAAAACATATATACTCAAAACAATTATTCTAAAACAAACCACAACTATCAAAAAGAAATCTAATATACAGCAACTTGGTAGATGCATAGTGGTGACATATGGGTTAAGAGTGACTGACTCAAGAATCAAGACTATCACTTTGTATAATAGAATCTCTCTCATCCATTAACAAAATTTATCAAACTCGTCAGTTTTCTTGCAAATGAAAAAGAATTGCTACACTGCGGTCAAGATCATGGTGACATATGGGTTAAGACTTAAGAGTGAGTGACTCAAGAATCAAGATTATCACTCTTGTATGATCAAATTTAGGACAGAGTGAATCTCAAAATTGCTGTAAAATACAGTATCGACCCTCATTTTTATGCTCATTCTACGAACGGTATGATTTAACCTTAACTCACATGATTGAACTGCATGATTCTCCCTATGCTAATTTCGTCTTCCTTTGTACATCCCTAACTAACCATATATATAGTGAGCTCTCAATCTTCATATCTCTCAATCACAAACAATTAACAACTGTAATATGACAATTGCAGAGAATCCAAATAAAGAGAGTTGAAATACTATATCCCACCTAAAATAATTGGAAAATCGCAATGTATATGATAATGATAAGATTCCAACACCCAAAAGGGAAAAAAAAGGGGGGGGAAGTAAAATTTTATTGGCTCTAAAGTGACGTGTTTGAGGAATCCTAGAGAAAAAGAGGAAGACGTCATAAAATTTGGAAAATTATGGGACGTAGCTATGTCATTATTTTAAACCGTGCGTCAATGCTATATATTGGAGATGTGAAAATATAGAGGGAAGGTGAGAAACTGAAAAGTGCAAGATTAGAAAGAGACGGAGGAAGCAAGATTGCAAAACAGAGGTAGAAGAATATACATAGACAAAAGGATAATGTTTTGTAAAATTTAGGGATAAAAAACAAAATTTTGTAAAAATATAGAGACAAAAATGATATTTTATCTTTTTATTTTTTAATCATATGAAGGAAGGATTTTTTTTTTTTTTTTAAATTATTTAATGGGAATATGAAGGAAGGATTTGGGTTTTTTTTTTTTTTTTTTTTTTTTTTGAGAAGAAGGAAGGATTTTGGTTGTAGTGCAAGTTAGGATGGTTTTAAAAATATAAAATCAAAGTTAAAAAGAAATGATTGGACTAAGGACTCGGTGGTGCAAAATTAAGGGGGGGAAAAGTATATTTCACGCGGGAAGAATTAAAGGCATGTAACCGAAAGATATTGGTGAGAAAAAAATAATTGGAGCAGTATAAAAGCACCAAAAAAAAAAAAAACATTTTTACCATCTTCATTCAGTTTCGTAGAGGTTAAACGACAGAGCTCCATTTAGATTTATATGAAGCATTAAGTGGAAATCATTTTCCCATAAAAAAAAAAAAAGTGGAAATCATTTTAACGGGAAAAAAATGTCAACCGAACAATGTCCATCAAGTATAAAAGCTATACAATGCAAACATTTTATATCCATGTCAACAAAGAAACAAGTACAAGTCCATACCTTTTCAATCTGGAAAAAGGGCTGCTGAATCGAAACATCATGGCCCAACCCATCTGTATTTGGGAAGCTTAATTCATTCAAAGCAACAATCTTCACTTTGTCGCATTTGAGTATCATCAACTGTTTCAGTGATGGCCACTCTATAGTGTGTTTTCCTGGATAGAAACACATGAGGTCAGGCATCAATTCAAGACTTAGAGAGACTAGTTGTGGGAACACAAACTTAGTCACTGTTTCCAATCCTTCTTCCATAGCAACAATTTCCTCCAATCCACAATCATGTATTTTTAGCTTCTTTAGTTGTTTAAGACTTTTGGCCACAGAAGCTGGAAAGAGACTTTTCATACTTTTACAGTTAGAAACTTCAACTTCATGCAGACTTTGAAATGTTAAAATTGCTTGGGGACCCAAAGACCATACATGCTTAAGATTGGGTAGATTGATTAACTTCAAGACTTTGAACTGCTTGAGGACCCAAAGACCATTTTTCCCTTGAACTTCAAATACCTCTTCTACTAAATTGCAATTTCTTATCTGCAAATCTTCAAGATTCTGAAGTCTTCTCAAGATATTAGGCTGAAAAATGTTTATTAGATTTTCACAGTCATCAACACGCAATTGTTTTAGCTTGCAAAAAGAATCTGGATCGAGTTGATTGTGCCACAACATCTTCAGCTTATATATGGTATCGATGTGTAGATTCTCCAAGTTAGAAAATGCAACCTACAATTCTCACATATTTATTGAGTGAATCAATAACATACCTTTATATTACCCAAAGAAGAAGAAGATTTATGTTGAGAATAAGACATAGAGACAAACATGAGAAAAGTTAATTAAATTTATTCCAAAAACCCATGAAGCAAGTAGAACATGGAAGAAACTAATAAAAGAAAGGGGGAAAAGGAAAACAACCAGCCTTTTAACGAAGAGAGATTTGAGTGGCAGACAGTACGTTCATTTCTTCAAGTTCTTTCTAAAATGTGATGTCTATGCTCACAAAATTTAGATAACAATATTGCTTCGAGAATTTAAAAAAACAAAAAAAAAAAAAAAAAAAAAAAATCAATTGAATTTCTTTAAGTAAAATCTCGCTTTGGGGCAAATTATTTAGCTCAGAGATTCTAAAGAGTAAAGACCAATTTTGGTGTTTCCCAAACGATGATTAGTAGTGTGCCACATTGCTACCCCACTAGCACAAACCCATTGCACTCAATTTTAATGTCTGCACTCATACCTAAACCACTTTAGCAACAATTTTTCTCTTCCCGCCCCGTTGGGTAATGGGCACCCGACCCAACCCGATTTTTTTTTTTTAAAACCAGAATGAGAGCTGAAAATGGGGGTAGTTTCAGTTTTGTTGAAGCTTAAAATGGCAATAAAAATATATATACAATTTCCCTCTAGATTTCTATGGTTAACAAACTTAGTTCGGACCTTAACATTGGTAATTTAAACATTTTAATTATATTACAAATGATCAAATAAGTTAAGTAAGCTCTTCAAAAAAAATAAGTTAAGTAAGGAAATAAAAAGGACATGATTGAAGTAATTTGACATGCACAGAGAAAATCAATTGTTGACTAATAAGAAGATTGGTGTGAAACGTGTTTGTCTAACATATTCTCTCATAAGGAAATTTCATAAGCAAATTACGTCAATCTAGTAATTTGTGGGAAGTAAATGACATTAATAGAATCAATACTTTCCATCAAAATGAAAGTCATAATCATGATATATAAGGGATTTGACTTTGCAATAATGAATAACTAGCAAGTAATTTCAATACAAGTGACAGTCAAATACATGCTCAACTTTTAGTATAATGCTCAACTCTAAAATGTGTACGTGTGAAGGTTATCACAATCGGTAGAGGATATTAAATCATAAGTCATAACATTACCTTTTTGTTGAAAAGTGGTTGAGAATCAACATTAGAACAAAAGCCCATTAAATTTGGTAATCTTTTCAGATTTAAAGAACGCAATTGAGGGAAGTCAATTGTATCTGTAATGATGTCATCATTGACCTGTATCCCATGTTTTCTTTCCTCTACAACAATTGCACTCATTACCTTGCAATCCTCAATCTCTATTTTTTGGAGTTGCGAAAAGCATCTGAGCAAGGTTGAGGAGAAGACAAATACCAAATTATCACATTTTCTTATTTCTAACTTTCTCAAGTTGTGGAAAGACCCCATTGCAAGTTGGTTATGGCATATCTTTTCCAAATTGATCATATTGACTAGAGAAAGTAACTCTAAAACAGGAAAGGCAACACATTGAAACCATATCGAATCAATGATGTATTGAATCTCAACACTGTTTTGAACATAGAGATGCTTCAATCGTGGAAAACCTTCCTTATCAACTTCATAAAGAATATTTTTAATACCCTTCCCAAGAGCCAAAGTGAGATATTCGCAACCTTTCAATAAAATTTTAATTCCATCCTCTTCTTGAAAGCTTCTATCAAGGTCAATTTTCAATGTCTTTGAGATTTCAAACTCAACACGACTATTATTATCCCAATCCCAATTAGGGCCTATCAATATTTCATATCTTACCAACTTATCAAAAAGTAAGGCATTTGGTAAAATATTGGGATTCGGAATATGTATACATAATGTGGTCAAGTGTAATAAATGATCTAACTCTGAGACTCTAGCATTGCTTCTTTCTGTAATTTCTCCACCAACCTGCCATTGATTAAAGCTCCGATTCATGTGTATTTCTTCTAAATTTTTTAAACTTGATAATACATTTGATGGAATGGCTTCAAGTTTAGTGCACCTTCTCAAATCCAACAATTGAAGGTGAGTCAATTGCCTTATTCCTATGGGTAACTGCTTAATCTTGGAATCAACTAGGACAAGAGCTTTCAAATTCTTCAATTCTCCAATTAAAACCAAGTCTTCTGACTTGCACTCGAGTAAAGCCAATGTCTGGAGGTTCTGAAGAAGTGAAAGGGATGAAGGAAGTGGGAGACTTGGTCTCATCAAAACTAAAACTTTTAGATTTTTTGCCCCTTCAAAAATGTGATTAGGAATCTGCAAAGAATTTTCTTTATCACCCAAAATAATGAAGTTAAGTTGCGGACATTCCAACCTTTGAGGAAGCTCACTAAACTTGGCTCCAAAAAGTGCGATTCCAATGGAGTCTTTCATTTTTTTCATATTGGACGATTTTTCCGAATCATCTGAACTTCTTATGGTTAACATTTTCTTTTCTTTGTCTGCAATATGTATGGCAACATCACGAATGACGTCATGCATTTTAAATGTACCACTCCTATAACCTTCTAACAGCAAGCAAGAATCTTTTAGAATTTCGACTAACGTGTGGACCCTATTCCTCACTTCTTCCATTTTATAAACATCTTCAAAGAAGTCCAAACCCACCAAATATCTCCATAAGAGATCTATTTTTATGACCATATCTTCTTCAAATGAACTGCAGAACAAGAATAAAGATTGCGCTTCCTTACTTAAAAAATTGTAACTAAACTTTATGCTCGTGTAGACCTTCTCATGCATTCCTTTGATCTGCGTTGGATTTGCCCTTTTTAACTGTTGCAAGGCATCCTTCCATACATTTGGGTTCTTTTGATTTTTCAATGTATTTGCAACTGTTGTAATGGCAATCGGTAAGCCTGCACATTCTTTGACAACCTCAACCATGGTAGATTGGAAATTCAAGGTTTCAGCAAAATCGCCCACTATCTTCACAAACAAGAATTTAGCTTCTTTGTTTGATAGAACTTTAACTTGGAATATCTTTTCAGCATCCATATCCTTGTCTAATACATCTCGAAATCTAGATGTTAGCAATAGTTTGCTTCCTTTGTGATTGTCCCCAAAAGAAATTCCAAGAGCATCCAAGTCAATCTTGTTCCAAATATCATCTATAATTAAAAGGATCTTCTCTTTCTTCAGCCGCTCACGTAGCAAATGTGCTTTTTGAAAATCAGTGTCCTCATCTTCAAACTTCAACTTTAATTCTTTTGCAATGTCTTTCTGAATCTGTTTCAAGTTAGGAGTTTGGGATACAACTACTGTAACAATCCTTTCAAATAACTTGTCTTTCGTGGCTTGTGTTGCAATTTTTCCAACAAGCATGGTCTTGCCCAAGCCGCTCATCCCACAAACCCCAATGGCAGGAATATTGTCATCTTTTAGAGCCTTCATAACTCCGTCAAAAATTGATTTTCTTGATTCAAAGACCTCATAACCTTTAGTAGAAATAGTAGTACCCCCTTCTATAGGGACACGGTGGCCTACTGTATGGAACGTGTCCGCCTCATCCTTGAGTTCCTTGACGTCCAATCCCATCTTGTGTGCTTTTTTTCCAATCTGATAACGGGCCTTCAAATTAAAACACTTCAACTTTGCTTGGCCTTCCTTTTCAACAAATTCTTGTACCTCTGTAGTGAATTCCTGAACACGTGTCTGCCACCTCTGGACGTTAGCTTCAATTTCTTCTACATTGTAACTAGCAGCTTGAACCTTACGCTGCACACTATCTCTAGCAGCTTTGAGGTCGTCAACTTTGTTATTTAGATTGTCAACATTTTTTTTGTAGCGAATCAGATAACCCATCTGACGTCCGACTGCTGCAATTGTGTAGCCCACAGTTTTTTCAACGAATACTTTTATGGTCTCCGCAAGAAACTCCATTTTTTGCTTCTTTTGGGGTTGGGCTGCTGTCTTGAGAGTATAGGCAAATAAAGGCCAATAAAAAACAATGACAACAACGAAAGTTTAAACAAATTTTGTTAATTTTTTTTTTAGAGGAAAAGTGTAATCAAATTGAAGGACAAAAGAAGCCAATGCGAATGACATTAACATACCTCTATGTTTGGAATATTACTGAAGATAATGGTCTCCTACCGTCTTCACGCGTGCCGTCAGTGGGATACACAAGAAAGCTGACAACATTTACAGTTTTATGGTTAGTTAAAGCATTCATGGTAAAGATTTAAAAGTTTTTAAAAATTTAACAACTTAAAAACTTAAAAAGCTATTTTATCTATTTTAATAATATTATATAACCTAGGTCAACATTTCTATTTTTTACATTATTTAAAAAAACTATTCATTTTTTATTCATTTCTCTCTCTCCCTTCTTCTTTTTTTTTTTTTTTTTTTAATTATTCATTTCTCTGTTTCTTCTTCTCTTCTCTCTGGACTCTTTTCTTCTCTTTCTTATGAAGCAAACCACATAGCCCCACCCCGACAAACCCACAACCAAACACTACCACGCTTTGACCGGCCATCCTTCACAAACCCACAACCCCACAGTCACCACCCCCACGATCCCAAACCCACAGCCCCACCTCCACAAACCCACAACCAGCCACCACCGCACTCCGACTGGCCATCGTCCACAAACCCACAACCAACCACCACCACACTCCGACCAGCACCCCCTCTTTTGATTTTTGCTCAGACCCAAACCCAAAATCTCAAAGTTTCCTCTAACCCAAAGTTCAATTTCTTTTGATTTTTGCCCAAACCCAAACCCATAATCTCAAAGTTTTTCTGTAACACCCTCATTTTCATGTAACACTCATTTTCTTGCTTACTTAGCCCTGCCTCTTAATCTGAATTTTCTTGTATATTCACTGTTAGAAACGATCCAAAGGCCTTAGCAGACAGAATAGATACATTGATAATTTTTTTTTTTGGCTGGTTAATCTTCTTTGTTCTTTTTCTTTAATTCCTTGGGCGATGTTGTGTCGTGTGTTCAAGGCATCAAAAAACGTTTGCTGGATGGCTTCTTAGAAGATGTGTGCCTTTGACAAGCTGAAAATTGTTGGACGTTTGTACGGGTAGTATTTCATCAAAGCTAGTTTACAATTCCCAAATTCAAGAGAAAAGCTTTCCCAATTCTTAGAACCTTAATGTCATGTTTGGTGGTACTGTCCCCTGAATCTTAAAACTTGGGAAGAAAGAAAGTATTTGACAAAAACGAGCGGCCTATATGCTATGGACAAACTATACCACTCAAATCCAATATCTTCAAGTTAATCCGAGGTATCTTTAATCCAAAAAGCCTTGGATGCCATATGTACATGTTTATGTATAAACTATTAACTGATGTCATATAAACTGATAAAAAAAGTGAAACTTCTTTCATTTCCTTCTCACAAAACGGCCCAATAATTTATGCGAGAGATATTGCAATGTTTTTACACCCCCTATCACGTAACCTTCCATGCCAGGCGATGGGTGAAAGAAGAAAGTGAAAGAAAGCCAAAGGCCGTTGAAAGAAGAAAAGAGAGAAGAAAATGAGACCGGTGAGAGAAACAGAAAGAAGAAAAGAGAGAAGAAATGACAGAGAATAGTGAGCTACAGTATTAAAATTTTATTATTATTTAAGTGTTGAGCTACAGTAGGCCATTATTTATACCAGCCTACTGTGGTTCAGTTGTTAAAAATTTTGACTATAGCAACCTTGTTGTAATGTGTTTTTTGTGAAATAAGTTGCTAAAATCAATTTTTAGCAATTATACCTTCTTTGTTGGGAATGCTCTTAGAGAATTATTTTGGGTTATAGTACTAATGCGGCAGATTGTGATAAGCTGTGAACCAATGGACTACTGTCCCTTTTTTTTCTAATTTTATTATTAAAAAAAAAAAGATTACTGCCTATAAGAAGGTAGGAAGAAGGCATCTACTTCGTTTTTTGTTTTTTAATTCTAAAATTGCAATTTACAACAGTGAGAGTCTGAGAGATATAAGGCTTTTAGCCACATATTGTTTAAAATCTAATATAGCCCTAGGAAGCATGGGTGCAGCTCCAGGGCCACCACACTCGCACTCAACACGCACAGACGAGCTATACAGCAATTGACGCCGCTACATGTGTGTCAGTGGCGTGTCCTTTTTTTTGTTTGCAGATTCACGCCGATTTAGGCTGAGTCAGACCGTATTGACTGAAACAAGCCGAATTAGGTCGAAACCGGCTTTGAATCAGGTCGAAATTCTAGTAAAAATATAAAAAATAATACAAAACTCAACGTTTTGAACATTGAAGCAACTTTAAATAAAAAATAAAAAATAAAAAATAATTTTAAAAAAAAACCCTAATCCCTCTCAAACGACAGAGCTCTCTACCTTTCTCGTTCACTCACTCTCTGTCTTTACTCTCTCACTCCCTAACCCACGGCCACTCACTCAGAATCTCTCCTTTGCCTCATTGCCTAAGCTCACTCTTCATCTCTCAGTCTCAATCTCGGCCTCAAGCTCACTGACCTAAGTCCCAAGCTCACTCAGGTATTTTGCTTTCATTCTCACCCTCCATTATACTCTCACATGCTCTATTGCCCATTCGATATCCGTCTCTCAATCTGTATCTATTATCTAATTTTTAAAATTTTTTATATAAGCTGTAATGTTGAGACTTGAGTTGATTTCTTGATTTCTTATTTAGTTATTATATATTTGTCAAATTATTTGTAGGTCAAACAACTTAAATAGAAATTATTGAATTTTCAATGGATGAAGCTACTAGCACAGAACCTTCATCAAATGAAAGTCTTCTTTGGAAGTATGTAACTAAACTGGAAAAACCTGCTAGTTCTACTTCTAAATCAGGTGGAAACACACATTTTAAGTGCAACTATTGTGATGGAACTTTTGTGAGATCCTATTCTAGGGTTAAGGCTCATTTATTAAAAATTAGTGGTAAAGGTATTAAAGCATGTATGAAAGTAACACCGGGCCATAGATTGTAAATGCAGAGAGTGTATGATTAGTTTGAGAATGATAAGTTAGAGCGAGAATGCAAAAGTTGTATTCCCTTACCCCCACCTCTCCTTAGGCCTATTCCCTCATTCTAGGGACAGGAAGGGAGTGGTAGTACAAATATAGTGGTTGATGGTAAGAGGAGGAAGGTGATTGCGAATTCTCCTTTGGAGAGAGCATTCCAAAATAGTGCTAGAGCTGAATTGAACAGTGGAATTTCTAAGATGTTTTATATCAGTGGGCTTCCATTTCACTTTGCAATGAACCCACATTATCGTAATTCCTATGCATATGCTACTACCCATAACATTCCGAGTTATGTTCCTCTTAGATACAATGCCTTGAGAACAACACTTTTGCAAAAAGAAAGAGCAAATGTTGAAAGACTTTTGAAACCGATTAAGGACTCTTGGCTTGCTTTGAAACCAATTAAAGACTCTTGACTTGCAAATGGTGTAAGTATAGTTTTTGGTGGATAATCAGATCCACAAAGGAGGCCTCTTATTAATATAATGGTTGCATCAGATGGGGGTCCAATGTTTATAAACGCAATTGATGGGTCAAGTGAGTACAAAGACAAACATTTTATTACTGAGTTGTTGAAGGATGCCATAAAAGATATTGGATATGAAAAAGTTGTCCAAGTCATCATTGATAATGCTAAAGTGATGAAGGCTACTGGAGCTCTTATTGAAGGTATCCCAAAATATTTTGGATAACATATGTTGTCCACACTCTCAATCTAGCTTTGAAGAATACTTGTGCAGCAAAAAACACAAAAAAGAATGAAGTTACATATGAGGAATGTAGTTGGATTATACGTATTGCTGATGATGCATCCTTCATATGTGTTTTTATCATTAACCATTCAATGAGGTTGGCAATGTTTAATGAATTTTGTCCATTAAAACTGCTCCAAGTTGCTGGTACTAGATTTGTTTCGGTTATTGTCATGCTGAAAAGGTTGAAGTTGATAAAAAGATGTCTTCAAACCATGGCTAATAGTGACTAATGGGCTTCTTATAGGGAGGATGATGTTGAAAAAGCTCATAAAGTGAAAGATTTGATTTTAAGTGATCATCGGTGGGATGTTGTTGATTGTATCATTGAATTCACAGCACATATTTATGATATGCAACGAGAATTTCTGTACAAAGGAGCAAGAGTTTAGAGCGATACTTTGAAGATGAGAATGAATTAAGGATTGTGAAAATTGAGTTTGATACATTTTCAGGAGGGCAGTTTCCTGCCTTTAAACTTCTTGGACAACTTTGTTCATCCTCATGTGGTGAGAGGAATTGGAGTACATTCAAATTCATTCATTCCTTAAAAAGAAACAAAATGGCTCTTGCATATGCTGAGGATTTGGTATATGTGCATTCTAATCTTCAACTTTTGTTAAGGCACCATGAGGAGTACGTAAATGTAGCAACAAAGTTGTAGGATATTGCAAGAGACTCCTGGAATGAGAGTGACATACATGGAGGAGCTAGAATTCTTGAGAATGCTACCCTTACACTTGATGAACCAGAGTTGGAGGCCATGGTTATTGGGAATGCTAGCACTAGTGTTGCTACTGGTGAAAGTGAAGTTCAAAATGAAACTATTGATCTTGAAAATGATGATGACATTTGTATTTGATTGTCTTGAACACTTATCTTTTATTTTGTTTTAGTTTCAAACTTGTGGGTTGTATTCTAATTTTCGAACATTATGGAATGTTTTAGTTTCAAACTTGTGGGTTGCATTTTAATTTATGAACGCCATGTTTTAATTATTATCTATTATTACTTTTAAATTGGTATTGTAGGGGCTCGTTTTGTCGTTGATCCCCCAACAATACATTTATTTAGAGAGTAAGACGTAGGGTTTGGCGCTAACAGGCTTGCCACCGGCTCGCCGGAAGCGTTCTCCCTTCATGAGGGCTTTGCCTTGTTCTTTTGGCTTGGGGGTTGCTCCTCGGATGGCCGAGGAGCCCTTTACTCTGAAGGGCCCCTTGCATTATATACCCTCTTTTTCCAATCCTAGCCTTCCAACTGTCGATCATCTAGACCACTGCTTAAGAACCTGTCCCATCAGCCACGTTCCCCACCATACTGTGGGTCGCAGCACCCAAGGTTCCGCCGTTCAGGCGTCCTCTCAGCATTAAGATTGCCAGGGGAGTTAGGTAGATGCATTAAATGTGGATGTGACCGCCTATACTGGGCTTGTCCCCCACCTGGGATTAGGATAGGTATGCCGAGGATAGGGTCGTCCTCGGCGTGGCACAGAGGGCTAAAAAGCCCCTAGACAACTGCCTGGGACAGCCATCGATCCTCGGCACGGGCCTTGGGCCAGCCTAGAGGTGGGCCGAGACTTCCAGGCCCACGGGCCCCACAATAGCCCCTCAAAATCCTGCTGCACGTTCCCTTGAACGGGGAGGAGGGTTTTGATATCCACGGCCCTCATACCCCACAAGGCCCTCCGCTGGTTGGCTTTTCCCCAGTAGTTAGTCTTTTATAGAAGATTCTGTTGCTGCTTTAAAGATAGTGGCAAGCTCCCCGTAGGCTTGGGTCCGAGGACCATGCAAGGCCTAGGTACAGTTACTGCCTTCAAGATAAGTGGCTAGCTCTCCGTAGGCTTGGGTCCGAGGACCATGCAAGACCTAGGCACAGGTGCTGCCTTCAAGATAAGTGGCTAGCTCTCCGTAGGCTTGGGTCCTTGGACCATGCAAGACCTAGGCACAGGTGCTGCCTTCAAGATAAGTGGCTAGCTCTCCGTAGGCTTGGGTCCTTGGACCATGCAAGACTTAGGCACAGGTGCTGCCTTCAAGATAAGTGGCTAGCTCTCCGTAGGCTTGGGTCCGAGGACCATGCAAGACCTAGGCACAGGTGCTGCCTTCAAGATAAGTGGCTAGCTCTCCGTAGGCTTGGGTCCGAGGACCATGCAAGGCCTAGGCACAGGTGCTGCCTTCAAGATAAGTGGCTAGCTCTCCGTAGGCTTGGGTCCTTGGACCATGCAAGACATAGGCACAGGTGCTGCCTTCAAGATAAGTGGCTAGCTCTCCGTAGGCTTGGGTCCTTGGACCATGCAAGGCCTAGGCACAGGTGCTGCCTTCAAGATAAGTGGCTAGCTCTCCGTAGGCTTGGGTCCTTGGACCATGCAAAGCCTAGGCACAGGTGCTGCCTTCAAGATAAGTGGCTAGCTCTCCGTAGGCTTGGGTCCTTGGACCATGCAAGACCTAGGCACAGGTGCTGCCTTCAAGATAAGTGGCTAGCTCTCCGTAGGCTTGGGTCCGAGGACCATGCAAGGCCTAGGCACAGGTGCTGCCTTCAAGATAAGTGGCTAGCTCTCCGTAGGCTTGGGTCCTTGGACCATGCAAGACCTAGGCACAGGTGCTGCCTTCAAGATAAGTGGCTAGCTCTCCGTAGGCTTGGGTCCGAGAACCATGCAAGGCCTAGGCACAGGTGCTGCCTTCAAGATAAGTGGCTAGCTCTCTGTAGGCTTGGGTCCTTGGACCATGCAAGGCCTAGGCACAGGTGCTGCCTTCAAGATAAGTGGCTAGCTCTCCGTAGGCTTGGGTCCGAGGACCATGCAAGGCCTAGGCATAGGTGCTGCCTTCAAGATAAGTGGCTAGCTCTCCGTAGGCTTGGGTCCTTGGACCATGCAAGACCTAGGCACAGGTGCTGCCTTCAAGATAAGTGGCTAACTCTCCGTAGGCTTGGGTCCGAGGACCATGCAAGTCCTAGGCACAGGTGCTGCCTTCAAGATAAGTGGCTAGCTCTCCGTAGGCTTGGGTCCTTGGACCATGCAAGACCTAGGCACAGGTGCTGCCTTCAAGATAAGTGGCTAGCTCTCCGTAGGCTTGGGTCCTTGGACCATGCAAGACCTAGGCACAGGTGCTGCCTTCAAGAGAAGTGGCTAGCTCTCCGTAGGCTTGGGTCCGAGGACCATGCAAGACCTAGGCACAGGTGCTGCCTTCAAGATAAGTGGCTAGTTTCCCCATAGGCCTGAGTCCGAGGACCATGCAGAGCCTTGGTTCTGTCTAACACTTGGTCTTCTGAAGTAATTAGTTTCCCCATAGGCCTGAGTCCGAGGACCATGCAGGGCCTTGGTTTTGTCTAACACTCGGTCTTCTGAAGTAATTAGTTTCCCCATAGGCCTGAGTCCGAGGACCATGCAAGGCCTTGGTTCTGTCTAACACTCGGTCTTCTGAAGTAATTAGTTTCCCCATAGGCCTGAGTCCGAGGACCATGCAGGGCCTTGGTTCTGTCTAACACTCGGTCTTCTGAAGTAATTAGTTTCCCCATAGGCCTGGGTCCGAGGACCATGCAGAGCCTTGGTTCTGTCTAACACTTTCATTTTTCTGTAAGTAGGGGTTTGTCCTCGGGCCGTTTTTCTGGGGACGATTCCTCCTTCGGTCGGACAGTGATTTTTCACGTGGCATTGATCTCGCCTCCCGCTCGAGTCCCCATCTTCCATCTGGGAAGCGTTTCTTGGCTGTTCGTGTTCTGCGCCTGACGCTTCGGTGCGCGAGACGCGCTTTCATTAATGGTCTCGTAAATCAACAGAAGTACAACGGTCTGCGGCTCCCTTGGAATTTGGTGGCTTCATTATTGTCCGCCACCTCAGTAACTCACTTTTCGAATTCTGCGTGAATTAATTCTCACCAACTCTCCTCCTCTATATAAGGCTTTCTGGGGGGATGGTTTCTTTACACTCCATGAGCTTCCCAACTCGAACAGAAAGAACACCATTTTTCCACTCCCCATGCCCCTTTAATAACCCCGTCGGAATTGTGACCGGAGTTAGGAGATATGGGGCTAAGGGCTGCCGTGGCCGCAGCCCCCACTGGGTTTCTGGCGCGGCAGAGTCTAGGCGTAACACCAGCAGCGTCGTACGCGGTGACCAGGTGGGACGTTGTTGAAGTACCTAACGTCTCTCCCCGAAGCGCGCCTTCGGTGGAGAAGACACGCGAACTCATGTCATGGCTGGCGCCTGAGTGTTGCCGTCTCCAACGGCCGGCGCTCGGGAGGATTGGAGAGCATCAAGGGAACATCACGGGGGGGGGGGGGGGGGGGGGACATTCCGGTGCCCCTGCATCTGCTCCTCACTTTGTTCAAGCTTCCCCCTTGAAGCGAGCCAGCCCCAGCCCCCTTCCCCGCTTTTATTGTCAAGCTCTCCCGTTCTGCTGATGCCAATAAAAGCACGGGTTGACACTTCCCTCTCCCCCCAGCTAGTTGTAGAATCGGACCTCCTGAGCCTCCGATTGTAGGATTAGCTTGTAATAAAGCTTGTAAAACAAGCCTGCCTGAGCCTCTGATTGTATTTTGTAACTTTCTTTTTCATGAAATAATATCGGACTCTTTTCTCATTTCTTTTTTTTTTGCTGTTGAATCTTCCATTTTGCTGCAACTGTACTTGTTTGTTTTTCTTTTGCGGAGTGACTGTTTAGAACGATCGCCGGTTGCGCCGGTCGGCGCACTAACCCTCCCCACAGACGGCGCCAATTGTAGGAGCTCGTTTTGTCGTTGATCCCCCAACAATACATTTATTTAGAGAGTGGGACGTAGGGTTTGACGCTAACAGGCTTGCCACCGGCTCGCCGGAAGCGTTCTCCCTTCATGAGGGCTTTGCCTTGTTCTTTTGGCTTGGGGGTTGCTCCTCGGATGGCCGAGGAGCCCTTTACTCTGAAGGGCCCCTTGCATTATATACCCTCTTTTTCCAATCCTAGCCTTCCAACTGTCGATCATCTAGACCACTGCTTAAGAACCTGTCCCATCAGCCACGTTCCCCACCATACTGTGGGTCGCAGCACCCAAGGTTCCGCCGTTCAGGCGTCCTCTCAGCATTAAGATTGCCAGGGGAGTTAGGTAGATGCATTAAATGTGGATGTGACCGCCTATACTGGGCTTGTCCCCCACCTGGGATTAGGATAGGTATGCCGAGGATAGGGTCGTCCTCGGCGTGGCACAGAGGGCTAAAAAGCCCCTAGACAACTGCCTGGGACAGCCATCGATCCTCGGCACGGGCCTTGGGCCAGCCTAGAGGTGGGCCGAGACTTCCAGGCCCACGGGCCCCACAGGTATATATTTACAATTATATGAAAAAGTATACTTAGAAAAATACAGAAAATATAAATAAAAATATTTTTAATAATTTTTAAAAAAACATATTTCGCCGCACCCACACCTTACTTTTTCAAAAATTTCCAAGTTGCCACACCGCACCCACACGGGCCCCACCCGCACCCGCACCCGCACCCGAACCCGAACCCAAATCCCATAGATATAGCCTCTTTTTTTAGGGACACTAATTATTAGCTAATATGGAATCTAAAGTACATGTGGTGGCATTATTTTTCTTAGTTTGAAATACTTATGATCATATATCCTTTATCCAATCCATTATATTACAGAAGTTGGTCCAAAATTACAAGAAGTGTGAAAATAATAATTCCCAAGATCAAATTTAATAGGATTTTTTTTTTTTTGGGATAAATATAATATCAAATCTAATAGGAAATTACGCTGTTGACAAGTAAATTCTCATGCCGTTAGATGTCCTAACTCCTGTTTTTACAGGGTTGGCTCAATACTTTGAGGGGCCTCATGGAAAATTTTAAATGGTGCCATTTTATATATATCTAGATATTAATTAAAAATATATTTAACCTACTTTTTTCTTCAACGATTTTTCTTTTTGGTGATTCTTCAACATTAATCATAGTCTGAGAATTCCAAAGGTCACATGGCAATGGCATCCAACAGGAGTAATTTCCCTTTTTCCCTAAAGTGTATTGATTTAGATTGGTCTTTAAATTATTGCTTTCTTGGTTTGTTCTCTCAACGCTCTCACTAGATTGCTAGTCTATTTTATTGTCTATTTTTAGTTCTTTTGGTAATATGATTTTTGCTCAGTTATTTTATGTGATGATTTTTTTGTTATCTACATTCTGTTTTGGGTTTTTCATTGTGTTGGTGTATATTTTGGTTCTTGAGTAGCGTTCGTGATGTTATGTTCTTTTGCAGTACATTAATTTTCTTTTCTTTTCTTATCTTTTTTTTTTAGGACAAAATTGGGAAATGCTCCGTTTGAGCAAAAAAAGCAATATTATGCCCTCTTTTCCAAACTAAATAGGAAAATGCCCCTCTTTTGTAACTCGATTTTCTCAAAATCGAGTTATAAAAAAAAAAATTTTTGGAGCCCTATAGTAGTGTTTTTAAGGACCTATAGTGACGTTTTGCAACTCAAATTCCATAAAATCGAGTTATAGGCAATTTTTTAAATTTTTTTTACCTATAACTCGATTTCATATAAATCGAGTTAAAAAACGCCATTATAGGTCCTAAAAACGTCACTATAGGCCCCTAAAAAACGCCGCTATAGGGCCTAAATCAATTTTGAAAAACTCGATTTTCAAAAGAGGGGCATTTCCTTATTTAGTTTGGAAAAGATGGCATAATGCTGCTTTTTTTAATCAAACGGGACATTTCTCAATTTTGTCCTTTTTTTTTAATGACAAGTTTCATTTTATGACGGTGTCTAACCTATGGAGAGGGTGATCGCCTCATCAATCAGAAAAAGGGGAATTCCTTTTTTTTATGCAGATCCATTCTGTTCCTCAAAGGCTATGCCCTTTTTTGGATCGGCATATTGTTACTATTTTCTTTTTAAAAAGTGTGTACAAGAAAAGTAGAAAACATATTTGTTACTTGGGACGTGATCAAGTCCATTTTTGTACAAGAAATAGCTGACTCTTTAAATCCAACGGTTGTCATTCAAAATCAATTTAGATAGAAGAATATCTTCAAGGGTTTGATCCAATTAAAAAATGACATTAATTAATTAACCATTTCTGCTGTTCTTTAAGATTTTGTCATTGGGACTTCCTTCTTTCTCTTATTTCTATAATTTAAAAAAGTAAAATGCCATAAAAAGCGAACCTATTTTTAAAAATTTATCGTAGGGTAAGTCATTTATACTTTAAATCCAAAACTGAAATCAATAACAAAACTTAGTCTTAGTGGTATTATATATTTTCTTTATTACTACAAATGCCAGGTAACAATATATTTCGTGAAAGAATTTTTACTCATAGGACAAGAAGCTTGAAATTAAATAGAACAACTTAAGAATATTGGATTGTATTTTATTTAGTGAAATTATTTTTTATGTGTTCATAAGAAAGAATTGGATGTGTCGCAAACATTCATGAAAAATTATCAAATAGTGTTAAGGTCTTAAAATTGTGTACACTAGTCATGGATTTGATTAAAATCTTTTGGTTTGGTAATGAATTTAATTGAAAATATATTAAGAATTGCTTTTTGGTTTCAATTTTTAAAAGAATTTGGTTATTATTTTTTCTATAAAGAATTTGGCGTGTATTGTTCGATGCTTTTGCATTTTGTTTCTCCATTCCAAGTCAAATATTAAAATTTTATGCTATATTTGTTTTAGTTGTAACGAATAATAGAGCTATAAAAGGCTTTTATATTATTTAAAACAATAATTTTGTTAATAATAAATACCCGCAATGCGTGAGCTATGCCTAATTTTATATATTTTATTGCTTAGTAGAACTGCTGGTTTCTCTCGTGGGAGAACCTGAATTAAAATTCCTCTATCCCCTCTCTTAAAAAAAAAAAAAAATGAAAAAGAAAATGATGTTGAATAGGAGAATTCGCAAGATTTTAAAATCATCCGTTCTTTATTTTGTTTGTGCTTACAAACTTTTTTTTTTATATTTGAAGTATGTAGTTAAATAATTAAATTTTAATAATTTTAATAATTTAAAATTTTGAAAAAATTGGTAATTTAACACTTTTCTTAATCCTTATCTCCTATTTTGACAATTTTTTTTATTATAAATTTTTATTTTAAGGGCAGCTATTAGATCCATAATTAAGCACCAAATTAGTAACAGACTACAGTGATTACAACCGCAAAGAACCATGTCAAAGGATGAATGAGATAAAAAGAAATAAGAAGGTTACCGAATCAGAGCCGCAGGTTGTTTTAGACGCGGACAGTCACTATGCTGAGTATCAGAAAATGGGAAACAGTAGATGACATCTTGTTCTTTCCTTCCTTTCTTCCTTCTTTCGTTCTTTCTTAATTTCCTTTCCTTCTTCTTTTTCCTTCCTTGCCTGTCTTGACAAATGATAAGTGGAACAAACTAAAATGAAAATTAAAAAAGAAAAAGTAAATCAATGTAACAAACTGCAACACAAATCAAATTGAGAAACTAAAAGGAAGTACCTCTCTTATTTTAGCAGATCAAGGATAGTGGCTATAGTAAATGAGAGCAGCGGTGACGATTAAGCTAGCTGGACTTTTCTTCTTTTTTTTTTCTTTTTTTTATTCTTCTTCTTTTGAGAAGTGAAGCAAAGTAAAATTAAAACGATGGGATGAGGATGATAACACAAAAAACTGCAACGAAGATTAAGGTAAAAAGTCGGAATAATCTCACTCTTTACTATAATTTTTTTTTTTTTTTTTAATAACTAGAGCAAAGCAAAACCAAACTAAGAGGATGACCGCAACGAAAATTAATGGCGTAAAGTAGAAAGTATCAAACTCTTTTTTTTTTTTTGGGAAAAGTTGAGCAAAATAAAAACGAAGTGAGAGGGTAAAGATTGACGAAACAAAAGATGCTGCGAAAATGATTTCAGGGGACAAGAGAAATGAAGGAAAGTAGAATAGGAATAGTCTTTTGATGGACCTCAACAGAAGAGAGTTTATTTTCTAGTTTTCTTGCTTATTGACTTTTTGTTTTTAAATAAAAATAATAAAATATAATAATTATTTTTTTATGAGATAATAATTATTTTTTATCATCTTCTTAAAATACCAATTAAATTTTTTATTTAGATAAATTTGAATACCAAATTTTTTATTTGATATAAGATATTTTATTAATTGTACTGATTAGAACTTGTCGGCTCAAAAACTTTAGATCTTAAGCACTCTTTACATTGTTAGTGTCCATTTGGGATAAAATGAAAAATAAAAATTATTTCACTATTTAATTTATTTTTACTACTATTTATAGGTCCTATTACATTTTTTAATACTATTCATGAGTCTTACTGTATTATTTCAACTAATTTTTATCTTTATCTATATTATTTTTAGTAATAATTTTTCAATTTCAATAAAATAAGTGATATTCAAACACATCTTTAAATATAAAAAATAAATTCTAAAAAAAAAAAAAAAAAAATCTCTCCATTTCACTTAATCTAAATCACATAGTCCTATCGTTGGCCAGTTTTCTCCTGTCATCACCCACCAAACCTAATAAATGTAAGCCACCATAATAAATGTAACCCACCAAACCTGTTAAATGTATGGTTTGGGATTTTGAATTTGACAATCCAATCCTTTTCTGAGTTATCTTCCATAAAGATAATGCTTCATGGACAAACATTTTATGTAAAAGGAAAAAATTATTGAAAAACGCGTACAAGTAAGCTGGATCAAGTCTATATTCTTATGAGTATATATGCATAAAATCTCTTGAATCTACAATCCTATTTAAATGTCACTAATTTGAGCCAATATTAATTCACTATATAAAAAGAGTGTTGTTGGTGTTCACATTATTCCCACATTAATTTAAAAAACATAAGCATAAATAGTGTTTAAAAAAGTTGTTAAATTTATAAATAAGTGTTGCTAGATAGATATTATTGATGTCATCGGCATTGAATATCTCCGAGGTTATTTTCACCTAATACTATATTTGACAAATTAATACATTAAAGTTAAATTTTACATATATATCTTGCCAGAAAGTATGTATGGGGTGCTCAGTTGCATATAACTTAAAAAGATTAAATATACAGCTATATGTGTGTGAGATTTAACTACACTTCCAATTTAAGCTGGAAAATCTTAAAGGATTAGCACAGTAATTTTCCAAACCTCCTGAGATTCATGAAGTCTTAAATTTAAATATTTTAAGCCACATATTAATTAGAGACACTCACATAAGGAATTCATACTTAATTGTAATTATCTAATGTGTATTAGAAAGAAGATAAAATGCTATGGAAGAGATTAGTTAACTTTTCAAAACGTTACAGACATTTACATGTAACAAATAAATAAAAAAAATAAATAAGCATGGAAGTCTTTGTCGTTACCTTATCTATTCATAATATGGGTAACCAATCAATGCTTTACAACTATTATTGTTTTGCTTTTTGAAAATGAATCTTTTGAATTATTAAAGATAAGAGCATTCACAATGGAAAATAACATCCTATTCTATTTTACCATCCCAAAAAACTACTTTATCAATTATAGTATACTATTTGTACGGCCCCCGCACCGCGTCTTATATTGGGCCTTGGACCCCGGCCTGGGTATAGGGCCCATAAGGCCAGCCTCCCTCTGCCTCGCGGCCCACCCCCGGGCCACGCGTGTTGCTGGCCCAAGCCTGGCATCTTCGTCATTTATCGGCGATACCTCACCGAGCATTGATTGATAATATACTCGCGGTAAATCCCGCCCTGTACCTACCCGGCCGTGCCTCGGGGAGGCACCGCTGCCGAGAACTATCGTGGAAGTGGGAACCAAGTTCCAACGCCACCGTCACCGCTTCCCACTCCCACCTAACCACCCACTTACAATCGATAATACTGGACCGCCGGTTGCACCTACTGGCAAGTAATTATGGCTCTCCACTAAAACTATGAGCTATAAATACAAGAAGTTTTGAGAAGACAAGGGTTGGTGAATTGAGGGAAGAAAGAGTGTAAACAGAGAGAGCAGAGTAAGGAATTGGGTCAGGTCCCCGAGAAGAGGAAAGCGCCACAGTTGAGCCTTGGTGTTTAGAACGACCCATTGTGGGAAATCCAAACCCACCATACAAATAAGTTGTGAGTCCAAGTGAGGCCCAGCCCAACGGGTTCGAGTTTTTGGTGTGCACAATTGGCGCCGTCTGTGGGAAATCCTACTAAGCAGTGGTTCTGCCAGGGCTCGTATACAGGAAAGATGTCTGGAGGTAACGCCGAGAGTGGCTCGGCAGGGTCTTCCAGGGGCTCCACCTGGCGGGAACAGAGGCAGAAGAGACGCGAGGATCCGTTTCACGAGCAACTGGAAGAGCGGTCCGGCCTTGGAGAAGGGTCGTATCAAACGGGGAGAACGGCATCCCATGCTTCCCGGCATAGGCAGCCCGACGTCAGGGATGAAGAGCTTGAGCGGCTGCGGAGGCAAGTACAAGACCTGGAGTTGGAAGCCCGAAACGAGCGCCGCCGAGCCGGTCAGGACGACCGAGAGAGAGGGCCAGGCGCCGAGGGAGACAGACGCGGGGTGGGATCGAATCAATCAGGATCCCGCCACCACAGGGAGCGCTCGCACTCGAGGGAGTCCCGTCGCCGCCGAGACCATTCCCATTCAGCAGAGTCTCATCGGCGACGAAATCGCTCTCGGTCGCGGGAATACGGGAATCGGGGCCCGGAGTCTCCAGAGGGACAGCCGAGGAATGCGGCCATGGATGCTATGAGCCGCGCATTGCGCAGGGCTGCTCGGTCGCCATTCTCAGCAGATATCAAGCGTGCACCGATGCCGGACAGGTTTATGCGCCCGCCGTTCAACTCGTATGGTGGGAAAACAGACCCCGTAGAGCATGTCAGCCACTATATCCAGATGATGTCTTTGCATACCCGCAATGACGCTCTGATGTGCAAGGTTTTTCCATCCAGCCTTGGTTCCACGGCCTTAAGGTGGTTCAACGGGTTGCGCAAGGGCTCCATTCACAGTTTCGCCGAGCTAATACAGGAGTTCGGTTCCTGTTTCGTGACGTGCAGCCGGGAGCAACAACCGGTGGACGCGCTGTTGTCTATGAAGATGAGGGCAGGGGAAACCCTCCGGGATTATGCTAACCGATACTGGGAGCTCTACAACGAGATTGGCGGAGGGAACGAGAAGATTGCGGCGAGCACCTTCAGATTGGGATTGCCTGACGACTCGGGGTTGAGAGAGTCGTTAACTAAGAAGCCTCCCGAGGACATGAGGCAGCTGATGAGGCGCATCGAGGAGTACAAGCGGCTGGAAGACGATAAGATACAGAGCAAAGGCAAAGCACAGGTGGCTGATCGTCCTCGGCTGAGTAGTTTTCAACAGAGGGCACGGGGAAATTTGAGGATTCAAGAGCCAGCAGCACCAGCAGGGGAGGTGAACGTGACGTTCAAGGAGCCCGTGCATAAAATCGTGGATAAGATCAAGCACGAGCCGTACTTCAGATGGCCGAACCGGATGGCTGGCGACCCCTCTAGGAGAAATCAGAACCTGTACTGCACCTACCACAAAGACCGGGGGCATACTACCGAGCAGTGCCGAGTGCTAAAGGACCATCTCGGGCAGTTGGCTAAAGCAAGACACCTCAAGGATTTCGTGACGGACGCCGGGGATAGAGGAACGGGGCATGGCGCCCCACACAGAGGGAATCCCCTTCCGCCCCCTCTTGGGATAATTGACGTTATCCACGTCGCCCCGAGGGGCATTTCAACGGCAAAGGGGAAGGAGGTGCTGACGATGATATCGGTAGAGGGGAGTACGGGCGTGCCGCCCGCCGCGAAGAGGATCAGACCTACCCGGGAGCCGATCTCTTTCGACGACAGTGATCTAGAAGGAACCATTCAGCCGCACGACGACGCATTGATAGTAACGGCAAGGGTTGGCGGCTTCGTTGTGAAGAGGATAATGATAGACTAGGGAAGCGGAGCGGATGTTATGTACCCGGACCTATTCAGGGGGCTCGGGTTGAGGGATGAGGACCTGTCGAAGAACAACACTCCCCTGGTTGGGTTCGATGGGAAGATGGTGGCGCCCGAGGGGCAAATCTCTCTGCCCGTGAACATGGGGGGCAAGGAGGTGATGGTAAGCTTCTTCGCAGTTACGTCATACTCCCCCTACACGGCGATTCTGGGGAGGCCATGGATACATGCAATGGGGGCTGTCCCGTCCACACTGCACATGAGGGTCAAGTTTCATACTGATTATGGCGTCACGGTGATACAAGGGAGTCAGCAGGTGGCCAGGCAATGTTTGATCGCCATGGTCGATTGGAAGAAGGAGCAAACCAACCAGGAGGGTCAGGCCGATCCCAAATGTTCGTCGTCAGGGACGCCTTTATAGCAGTTACAGGGCCCGCCAGAGAAGGAGGTCGCGCGTGCCGAGAACATGCTGAGGGTGAAGGTGTTGCCGGACAGGGACAAGTACTTCCAAATAGGGGAGAGCATGGAGGACCGGGAAAAAGTAGAGATGTTGCTGCTCCTAATACAGAACGTGGACGTATTCGCTTGGAGTCCGTACGAGGTGCCCGGGGTGGATCCCGAATTCATCATGCATAGACTTGGAGTTGACCCCTCATTCACCCCTAAAAAGCAGAGGCCGAGGAGATCAGCCTGGGAGCACTCCGAGGCAGTAAAAGTGGAAGTTCAGAGATTGAAGGAGGCAGGGGTGATTCGGGAAATCATCTTCCCGGATTGGTTGGCGAACACCGTGGTAGTGAAGAAGAAGAACGGCAAGTGGAGGGTCTGCGTCGATTTTACCGATCTGAACAGAGCCTGCCTGAAAGACCCTTTTCCCGTGCCGAAGATTGATCAGTTGGTGGACGCCACGTGTGGGCACCCGAGGATGAGCTTTCTGGACGCTTTCCAAGGGTATCACCAGATCGCCCTAGCGCCCGAGGATCAAGAGAAAACGACATTCATTTCCCCGGAGGCAAATTACCACTACACAAGGATGCCCTTCGGACTGAAGAACGCCGGGGCCACTTACCAACGGATGATGACAAGAATGTTCCGAGACAAGATAGGGCGCACGGTCGAGGTATACATCGACGACATGGTGGTTAAAAGCAAACAGGAAGCCTTGCATATGGAGGACCTCCTGGAGGTCTTCGAGGTTCTCCGACGGCACAAGTTGCGCCTTAATGCGGAGAAGTGCGCATTTGGCGTAGGGGCCGGGAAGTTCTTGGGGTACCTGATCAGTACACGGGGGATTGAAGTCAACCCGGACCAGATAGAGGCTATGAGAAGACTGAAGCCACCGAGCAACCCGAAGGAAGTGCAAATACTAACCGGGATGCTGGCCGCCCTTAATCGGTTCATCTCAAAATTCGCAGACCGATGCCGACCATTCTACCAACTGCTGAAGAAATGGACGGGATTTCGGTGGACCGAGGAGTGCGAACAGGCCTTTGTGGATCTGAAGATTTATTTAGCGCGAGCGCCCATGCTCGCGGCACCGGAGGCAGTGAGGACTTGTTCATGTACCTGGCGGTATCCGAGCACGCCGTGAGTGCCGTGCTGCTAAGGGACAAAGGGATCCAGCAACCCGTATACTACATCAGCAAAACTCTCGTCGACGCCGAGACGAGGTACTTGCCCTTGGAGAAGCTCGTACTGGCCCTGATACACGCCACAAGGAAGTTGCCGCACTATTTCCAAGCTCACACCGTACACGTCTTGACCGAGTACCCATTACAGTCGTTATTAAAGAGGTCTGATTTCACGGGCCGCATAGCCAAATGGGGGACTCGACTCGGTTCCTTCGACATACGGTACAGGCCTCGGAGCTCGGTGAAAGGCCAGGTCCTTGCGGACTTCATCGCTGAATTCTCGCCCAGAGAGAAGGGAGAGATGGTTTGCCGATTGGAGGTTCGACCGTGGAAGATATTTGTGGACGGCGCTTCAAGCTCCACGGGGGCCGGTTCAGGAGTAGTCATGATTACCCCCGAAGGAATTCGGCTGGAACACTCGTTTAGATTGAGTTTCAGGGCATCCAACAACGAGGCGAAGTACGAGGCTTTCTTGGCCGGACTGAGGGTAGCTTCGAACCTGGGGGCTCGGGATATTGAGCTATACTCGGATTCGCGTCTGGTGGTTAATCAGGTACAGGGCAGTTTTGAGGCCCGAGATCCCCGGATGAAAGCATACCTAGAACAGGCAAGGCTAGTTATGACCAGCTTCAACACGGTGAAATTTTTCCACGTAGCCCGAACCCAGAACAGACACGCTGACTCCCTAGCCACGCTGGCGTCCTCAGTGGCCGAGGAGATACCACGGTAGATCAAAGTCGAGCTTATTTCGGAGCGGAGCATCAGTGTAACGAGAAACTCGGGAACTACAGGGATCAACGTCACGGCAATCGTGGCCCCTGCCAATTGCTGGATCGACCCCATCGTCGACTTTCTGGCCGACGACCGACTGCCGAGTGACGAGAAGGAGGGCATCAGGATCCGTAGGATGGCTCCTCGGTATTGGTTGGCGGAAGACCGGACTTTGTATCGAAAGTCTTTCGGAGGGCCGTACCTCTTGTGCTTACGCCCGGAGAAGGTGGGCGAGCTCTTGGCGGAGCTCCACTCTGGGGTGTGCGGCGGCCATGTCGGGGGACGCTCATTGGCGCACCGAGCCATGACTCAGGGGTTCTGGTGGCCTCAAATGCAGAAGGATGCCGCCGAGTATGTGCTTAAGTGTGAGCAGTGTCAAAAGCACGCCCCTCTGATCCATCAGCCCGCGGGCCACCTGAACCCGATCAGCAGTCCTTGGCCTTTTGCGCAGTGGGGGCTGGACATCATCGGCCCGTTCCCGAAGGCGACTGGCGGCCGAAAGTTCGTTTTGGTGGCCGTCGACTATTTTACCAAGTGGGCGGAGGCGGAAGCGTTGGCCAACATACGGGATGTGGAAGTGAAGAAGTTCATATGGAAAAACGTCATCACCAGGTTCCAGCGCCGCCTTCGAGTCGGTCAGCTGCCCCTCTAGCATGGTATTCAAGCTCTGAGCCTCGGCCAACTTAAGCTCGGTGCCCCCCAACTGGAGTTCCAGCTCCTCGCGCTTCGTTTCGGCGAGCGCCTGGGCCTTCACGGCTGTAGCAATCTTATCCTTTGCCTCCTCGGCAATTTTCAACCGCTCCCGCGCCGTGGCCTAGGCGACTTCCTTCAGAGCCTTTTCCCGCTCAACATCCTCGGCCAGCTCCTTCATCCTCCCGTCCACCACGTACGACATTTGCGCAGCCTGACCACACAATGTCCGCTTTGTAAGGTAAAGTGGAAAGAACACATACACAAGCAAAAGGGAAACCGAGAATCATTGAGAAAAGTTAAATAGTTACCGCTATGGTGTGCCACTGCAAACGTCTCCCCAAGGACTCATCCGTCGATTCCGTGAAGGCGTGCAAGTCCTCGGGCAAGAGGATGCCCCGCGCCAGACTCTGCGCCACGCAGCCGCCATGCCCTTTATCCCACACTCGGGCACTGGCCGTCGACGGGAGAGGCTCACCGCCAATTTGGAAGGAGGGTCGCCATGCTGCCGGAGCCCGGGAAGTAGACGCCAGGTCTATCCCGGTCTGCGCTACCGGTTCCCGGATGACGATACCGGCCGAGGGTCGGGTGGGCACATTGCCCGAGCCCGTTTGAGTATGATCGGTGGTGCGCGGCCTCTTTCGAACTCGGGTCAGCGGGGCAGCGGGAGGGGAAGAACCTCGGGCGGGTGTTTGTTGTTGTTGCCCGGTTGGCCGGGCACTCGGGACAAAGCGGTCAATTGTCATCTTCCTCCTGGCCACCATTGCGTCACCCTGATCGGATCCTGTTTCCGAAGAGTCTGTCGGTTCTGCGGCTACACCCTCCCGAACAGTTGCCCCGGGCTCTACTGTTCTCTCGGGCTGAGCAGGAGCTTGCTGGATTTGCTCGTGAGCTCGTCTCCTACGCTCGGCGGATACGCGCTCGGCTGATTCGTCACGGACGGGCGGTCGCTCGTCTGAACAAATGTACCGGGGACCGTGCTCACGTGCCTCGCCTACTGTTAGCCTCGGGGGGAGGAAGTTTGCGTGCCGGACGTCAATGTATGAGATGAGAGGACTGTCGACTAGCAAAGCTTGGCCGAACGACTGCCAAGTTGAGTAGACGGGACTGACGCCGAGGATGAGGTGGGACGCTCGGAGTTGTCCGTCCGTGTGCACGAAGATTTCCGACCGGAGTACGAAGTTCAAGTCCCGAACGTGTACCACTCTGACGTCGGGCTTGAATCTTTTGCTCTCTGCACAAAGGAAATAATGGTTAGGGATTACATAACCGGACCGAAATAGAAATGCATCAAAGTAAATGGGGGCTAGTCACCGACCAACGTCGCGCGGCGAAAACGCACAGGGGAACCCCTCGGCAAACCAATTGCCGCTCACCCGAACGAAATCTTTGGCCGAGTTACGGTTCGAGTCCGGCAGGCATGAAATAAGCCGTACCCTCGCGTCCCTAGTCTTAAGGTAATAGTCGGACTCGATCTTGCCGCACAAACTGTACATCTGGTTAATGTCGTGGTGGTTAAGTTCCAACCCGTACAACCGGTTCAGTGTACTCACACAACTCACTACCCGGTAAAAGTTGGGGGGAAGTTGGTCGGGACAAAGGCCATAATATCTAAGGGTGCTGAGAATTAGAGGGTCAACCGGGAACCTAAGCCCGCCCTCTAAAATGGCCATCAAGGGAAAGAACACCGTGTTCTCCCCTCGGCGCCTCTGGATGTCGATATCGCCCATATTGCAGTAGGCGATATCTACGTCACTCGGAACATTATATGCTTCCCTAAATCTAGCCAAAGCATGCTCGGTGGTAAGGAGGTAAGAGTAACTCATGTTTTCTTTTTTCAAAACAGTTTCTTAACAAAAGAGAAAAGAAGTGCTACGAGTATCAAAGAATATACTGAACTGGCCTAAATAGAAAAAGCACGAAGAGGAAGAGGAACTTACTGTGGGCTCTAGGGAGGAAGTGTGTTCTGGGCCAGAGGGTGAACCACGAAGAGGGGATGCTCGACAGAGTAAGATTTTGTGAGAGGAGGAATGCAAAAGTGAGGATCAGCGACTGGAGGGACTATTTATAGACGTGGGGGATGAAGTGGGAAGCATTTAATAACCCACTGGCAGGAGACCACGCGAACCGTCGCTCCAACTGCCACACGCGTAACGCCTCGGTTCACGAACCGTCAGGCAATGATGACGGGTAGGTCGTCAGTCAGTTCCAGACGCGTCTTTTGAGACGCGCATTAATGAGACAATCAACGGCTGGGCGCTGACCTTTCGACTTTCCCAACGGGTGTTTACCCCTGATGATCCTTGATTCATCCCCGGGAATGAGGAGTGAATCAAGGGGGGGCTATTGTACGGCCCCCGCACCGCGTCTTATATTGGGCCTTGGACCCCGGCCTGGGTATAGGGCCCATAAGGCCAGCCTCCCTCTGCCTCGCGGCCCACCCCCGGGCCACGCGTGTTGCTGGCTCAAGCCTGGCATCTTCGTCATTTATCAGCGATACCTCACCGAGCATTGATTGATAATATACTCGCGGTAAATCCCGCCCTGTACCTACCCGGCCGTGCCTCGGGGAGGCACCGCTGCCGAGAACTATCGTGGAAGTGGGAACCAAGTTCCAACGCCACCGTCACCGCTTCCCACTCCCACCTAACCACCCACTTACAATCGATAATACTGGACCGCCGGTTGCACCTACTGGCAAGTAATTATGGCTCTCCACTAAAACTATGAGCTATAAATACAAGAAGTTTTGAGAAGATAAGGGTTGGTGAATTGAGGGAAGAAAGAGTGTAAACAGAGAGAGCAGAGTAAGGAATTGGGTCAGGTCCCCGAGAAGAGGAAAGCGCCACAGTTGAGCCTTGGTGTTTAGAACGACCCATTGTGGGAAATCCAAACCCACCATACAAATAAGTTGTGAGTCCAAGTGAGGCCCAGCCCAACGGGTTCGAGTTTTTGGTGCGCACACTATTTTACAATACAACCAACATCTTAACTTTTATTTTCATATTCTACTCATTAAAATAATATATGTTACCCACTAAAATAATATAATATATTCCAATATACCTCTCTTTCTTTCTTCTCCCCCATCTCTCTCCCACTTTATCAATTAAAATATATTATAATTTTTACTAAAGTGTTATAGTGTCATCCTACATTTAGGATAGCGCTATAGCATAATTGCAAAAAAATTTGCAATTGTAAGATTTTACAAGTTCAGTTGCTAGGCTCTTTTTGTGCCTTTATACTAAATTTTCTCTTCATATACCATTTACAATTGCTAATGGGAATGCTCTAAGGAAGCAGGGAGTGGGACAAGAGTACAACCATCAAAGATAAGGAGGCAGAATTATTAAGTTGATTTTTCCTCTTCTTTGATTTCTCGTTGTTTTTCTTGATCATATTTTTATTGGATAGTGCCATTGAGGAAGGCTGAAACTGAATTATCAAGTTGATTAAAGTTCTATGTTTTTCTTTTTTGGAACATCTAGAAGTTGATCAAAGCCTGCGTTTGTAGTTGACAAGATTACTGTCAATTGATTTATAAATTGTGATATAATATATATTAAAATACTTTTTTTTCCTTAAAATTGTAGGTTATTTTTATTTTGGGTTTGGTTAAGTTAGGGCATACACTAATCATTCATTTTAGGAAAAATTTTATGAGGAATTGAAAAAGTTGTCAAAACAGTTATTCACTTTTTCAGTTTCCCATAAAATATTCCCTAAAATGATTTAATAGTATATGCCCTTAGGGTATATGTTTGTAAAACCTTTTTATTTTTATCATTTATGTTTTAAATTTTTTATTTTGGCCATACATATTTGATTCCATTTCATATTACTCATGTCGGTTTATTTTCCTTAATAATCTTGTGACACCTAGTATTGTATAGGTGAGTTATACCTCTTAATGAATTGTACTTATCTGATACTTAATAGTCATATTATTAACAAAAATATACTTATTTGGGTAACATGTATTAATGGACAATATTTATTTAGCACTTAACAGTCAGATTACTGACATAAATTGACTTATATGAATGACATGTCTTAATAAACAATATTTATTTGGCACTTAAAGGTCAAATTACTAACAAATATAATCATCATGGTCAAAAATAAAAACGAAATCAAATGTGATGAGCTAAAATGAAAATTTTAAAAACGTAAATAGCAAAACAAAAATAACTTCAATATTTTTTTCTTAGAACAAATATAAAAGCCATTAACTTAATCAACATGTATATCCAAATTTCGACAGCTAGATAGGAGTGATGGAACATCTTCTAGCCAAACCTGTTGGCCATCTACTAGTCTAGAATACTTAGCTATCTACTAGTCTAGATTAAATAGCTAAATACTGAGCGACCCTTTTTTTACTTATCAGTGTGAGAAATTACTTGGTCCATCAAGAACTGTAGGAACTGTAGAAGTGGTCTTCCAAGGTTCTTTTAAGTCCCAACCAATAAAACTTTGTTACTTATGCAAATATAACATCTCCTAATGATTTGTGATTTTTTTCTTTTTTTTTAATATCTTATGCTGATTAGGAAATAGAGTCACATTTGCATAAGTGGCATCATCTCATTAATAGGAAGACACTCCAGGAGTCTTCTTAGTAGACCTAATAATTTCTTGGTATGAGAAGGACACAACACGTAAAAGATTATACTCCTTGCTGTTAACTTGTACAAATATCCATTTTCAGCCATATCAATTTCTTTGGATATTATGCCTAGTTTGGATGGAGAACAAAAGAGGTGGAGTAGAGGGGAGTTGGTTGGAAATTAGGCTAATTTTTGGCCAACTCTCCCCTACTGCATTTCCCTCCTTCTCCATTTAAACTGGCGATTAGTACTTTATAAAAATTCAAAAGCCTAGAGCCGCTAGTGCTTCCGCATCATTTGCATCTAATCCAATTGCTTCCAATGAACACATTGCCCCATAAATTCTTCATGCTCATTGCTAATAACAAAACTAATACTAAGGGTCTGTTTGGTTGGGGTGAAAAGTGGGAGGATAAAAAATAGAGGAGAGAATACGAAAGAAAATAATTTGTGGGGTTGTTTGGTAATGGGGAAAAATAGAAGGAATTTTGGTGAGACCTATGCATTTTCTTCTTGTGCTATCAAAAAGAAACCTTTCCAAATTGGAGTGTGTAAGGTTGAATTTTATCAACCATTTTGTTGGCTTTATTCCGTGCCAATTTGCTTGTAATTCAGCATTTAGAAACCCTGTATTTAGGTGGGAATCATGTAAGGGTAGTGTGTGAGAGAGTGTGAAGAAAAGTTCAAAAGTGTGCAACTCAGCAGGGCCTCGTGACTGGATCTCGCGGCTGGCAAGTCGCCAAAGGAGGCACACGTGTGAAGCATGCAGAGGAGCTGAAGAGTCATGCTAGCTAAAGCACTACATGACAAAACTTCTAGTCTGACCATTCTGTTAGTTCACGACTTAGACTCGCCACTCAGTCAAGTCACTAGGCCAAGTCACCAGACCACTCTATTTGGGAAAAACTGATTTTTCGCATTCCAAACACACACCAGTATAAATATCTCTTATACCCATGAAATGTAGAGAGCTTCCAGAGAGAAACCCTAGAGAAAAACAAGATTGACTCATCCACAATCTTCATCATTTGATTCTTCAAATTCCTCTATTTTCACCCTCTCCATTGTTACATCTTTGAGAGGTACATTAGCCAAATCCTTTTCTCACCATACCCATATCTGTGAGAAGGTTTTTTGGTGCTTGCGAAGTAGTTAGGAAGGAACCAATTGATATTGGTTGATACTATAGGCTATAGCAGAATCCGATATGCTAGAGAAAACAAAGGTTCAATGCAACCTTGTTGGAGCAAGAAGCTTAGAGGGCTTAGGTACATTGGGTAGATTAGGCTTGGAGGGTCTTCTGCTGTTCATATATCCCAACTTGATTCTCTACTAGATTATTGACCGCTTAGAGGGCGGTGGAGAGGTTTTATGCCAAGGATTTCGGTTTCCTCTTTGATAACACATCGCTATATTGTCTTTGTGTTTGCATCTCTCTCCCCTTAATTTTTGCCATTTAATTTCTGCTATGGTTGTGGTTTTATTTGGTTTAGATTGTCTTATCAATTTTGTTTTAACTTATTCACATTTTCCACACGTACATTGTTTGATAATAAGATTGAATTGATCATTTGTAAATTGGAGGTTTAAACGTTCAAGGGTGTTTTACACACATTTTGAACATCTAGAGTGATTTATAGGAGAATAAATGGCAGAGGAGAGGGGTAGATGGCAAATTACTAAATGTGCCCTTCCCTTCACTGTGCTTGTGTTGTGTTTTTTTCAATTCATTTTCCTTTTTTTTTTCAACGTGTTTTCTTTCGTTTCTCAAACAGTGACTTGTTTTTTTAATCCTTGGTCTTTCTATTTTCTTTCTTTTGTCAAACAATAGGATTTTTTTTTTCTTTCAACATGTTTTCTTTCTTTTATCAAACTGTGGCTTTTTTATTTAACCAAGTCTCGACGGTTGTTTTTGTGTTTAACAATAGCTTTTTTTATTTCTTTAAACTTTTTTGAATCAATGGTGGCTTTTATTTTTTAACCAAATGATGGATGGCTTCTCTAGAATTGTCATATATAATATAATGTAATGTAATTATAAAGAAAAATAAAACAAACTGCAGGAGTATAAGAGTGTACGTTTTTAGATCCCTGTAAAACACAAGTTGTTTAACCTAATTAATTAACCAAGTGAATACTTAGGTTTGTTATTCAGATTTAGGTTAAACAAAACAATCATATCATGCAAAGCAGTGAAAAAATAAATAACACAATGATATGATAACCCAGGAAAACCAAACCAACAAAAAACCTGGGGAAGATTTAACCTAGCTATCCTCAAGGTAAAAAGCAAATCCACTATGAAAGAATTGAAGTTTGTACAATAGAACTTGACCACTAACATTTTATTGCTACCTCGAGTAGAAAACTTACTACCACGACCACATGATAACTCCAAGTCTATGGACTATTTCTTTCCTTGATCTGTAGCAACCATAAATTCTCCTACTTGTGACTTTGAGACTCCACTCAAAAGTTTTGGATCTTCTTGAAAATTTTTATGCAGCAACTGAAACCATCATCAAGTTCTTGATGCAAATCTTGATCTTGATAACCCTAAATGTGTATGAAAGTAAACACCTCTAGATCTCACAAGAGATTCAACACACAGTACATCAAAGACTTTAAAGAGTTTTTGGGTACAAAACCCTAGATTTACAAAAGAAGCACACTTTTCTCTCTCTGAAAAGCCCTTTTAAAAATGTGCTTAGGGTTTCCTTTTTACTTTTTCATCATTCTAACTCTTTTTTATCTTTTCACTTTTTTTTATTCTCATTCTAATTCTTTTCTATCTTCTCACTTTTTCATCTACTCAGCCCAACAAACCCTAACACTTTGAATATCAAAAAATATAGCTCCATCCATTATTTACCTTAAACCAGCCATCACGTGAGTAGGGCTATCCATTAGCAGTGATGTACCCCAACATTAAAACATTCAATTTAAGTCTGAAGGCTAAATGATAAGATGGGAAGTTGTAAAAAACAAGCATATTTTTAAAATATAAAATAAAATTAAGGACACGTATATTCCAAAAACATTCAAAAGAAAAAGAGAAGGGCAAATGAAAATTAAGAAATCAAACAACATATCTATATTTATGACAAAGGACGATGCAAACAGTGGAAGTGAAGACAAAGCATGAGCTGTAAAACAATATGATCTATCAAAGTCACACCCCAATCATGCCACATTGGCAAATATTTTTCAGCCCCTACAATTTTCAAAATTTACATCTTAAACCACAAAGCATGGAGGCTGATGTTTTAGTTCTAATATTTATTAATTAAGATCAAATTATATTATATAATATAATATATGCAAGACCTTAGACTTTAATTTTTTTTTTAAATTAACTCAATTTTCTCATTGTCAAAAACTATATTATATAGGTTAAAAAAAAAAAAAAAGCACTTTTGCTCCATAATGTTTACATAATGAGTGCTTTTTTAGTTCCTAATATTTTAAATGAGTGCTTTTAGCCACTAAATTTTTCAAAATGAGTATAATTGGTTCCTTTGTCTAGTCTCTTTTGTTTTTTGTTTTTTATTTTTCTCTATGTGCCTAATGTGTGCACTACCCAACCCAAATGATATGGATCCTCTTCCCCATTTGAAACCCAAATTGGTAATGAGTGCCGTTCAACATCACTACCATTGAATCTTAAACCCAAATTTGAATGATATTGCTCCTCTCAATTTCATGACACAAGACAAGTTCAAGATAACCCTTCAAACTAAAATCCTAAAATCTTTATTGATTCTGCCTTTTAACTTTCATTCAATTTAACTAACCAACTAGTTTTTATGGTTGCTGTTTTTGGAAGAACATGAAGCTGCCAGTGATCTCTACCTCAAGGTGAAATTACCCCTTTGGTACTGGCTTTTGAGGGCTGCTGCTAGCATGCGCCTTTGTTTCATTTTAAGCTTCTAGTCTTGCACTGCCACTGCCACTGCCACTGCCAAGTTGCCAACTTATGTACTCTTGTCACTTGAAATTGTATTTACAGGAAAAAATGCTACAATAAGTTTCGGGGTTTTATTAATTAATTCAAGGCAATATGGTTGCAATAGCATCTCTACATCTTCACAAATTAGTTTCAAAAAATATTATAAGAACAAATACCATATCAATGAATCAAAACATAAAAACTGTGAAGAACTAATGGTTTAAGGAAGGGGCTAAATAGGGATTTGGGTGCACTCATTCTTAAGGAAAGTGTCGTTGTCATGGTGTAAGCCCATACAGGGACACAAAGTCAAAACTTGAAGTTAGGAAGCGGTTCTGCTGCTCGCTGAATGCAGCATCTCCGGCTGTTGATTCTATTGCTTTACCACTAAGGATTTTTGTTTAAAACTTTTTAAAAGGCCAAGTTGTTTGTTTTGGGTAAAATAGGTTGATTGGGCTTAATTTTTTTTAGCTTTATTATTGGTAATTTTTTTGTTTGGCTAATTTTTTTGGGCTTGAATATTTTATTTTAGATTTAATATATTAATTTTTTATGGCTTTTAAAAGGTGGAAAATGATAAAATTACAAAATTTTTACAAATTGCTAATGTGGTGAGTGGTTATTCATAAGTAAAAAGTGATGCAAGTGTGTAAACCAATAAAAATTTGCTAACTCAAAAGTTCGTACAAATGTTGTAAAAAAGTTTGCAGATATAACATTACTCTTAAAAGAATTGATGGCATTATTAAGGGATGACAAAGTGTAATTTTATTGAAAAAAATTTCTAAAATTAGTACCTATGAATATACTAATATTTAAAAAAAAAAAAAAATTTAGGGGTCCCATTACCCCGCCTAGTCCATACATGATGAGCCCACATGTTTGTGAGAGGACCACTCCATTAAGAGATAAATTTTGGAGCAGAGGGGCCTATAAATAGGGATTTGGGTTTGCCTATTTTTATAGAACTCATTGCATTGTGTAAGTACAAATATTAAACACATATTTAATATATAGCTAGGTTGTTAGTAAAAGGAAAAATGTGTTGCAGGTAAGTGTTTCACTATTTGTGTTATTTCAGCATTGAGTAGTGATATGCCTACCAAGGCCTTGTTACATTGTATTCAAATTTGGCACTCTTCTATGTCATTTAAAACATTACATTCTTAGAAATTTTGCTATTTTCATCTCGATTAAGAGTGTAAAGACCACTTATTTAAGTAATAAGAAGATAGGGTACAAACATGGGATAGTGTTAGGCATCAAAACCAACTTAATTGAACGGGGTGGCCTCTACTTGTACTAATTAACCATTTTTTAACATGGGTTTCACTGAGACCAATGATTAAATTCACATCCTAACAGCTGAATCTCAATTCTCACACTTGTTTTTTTGGCCTAACAGCACCTCGATCAACTTTTGTTGTGTCTCAATGTCTAAGGTATGATCCCCAGTAACTTCATCTAAAATAAATAAATATAAACATACTAAGCAAGATCATTAGCAAAGCAAATGTAAGATAACTTAGAACCTCACCAACCCTAACTAAACGGCAGGCTAGTATTTGTTTTTCACTTTTGTTTTTGTTTTTTCTTTTTCTTTTTTTGTTGAATATTTGTTTTTCACTCCATAGATATGAGCTAGGGATCCTGCTATATGGTTTTCACCTCTCAGAGATGAGCAAGGATGAGTACAAAATTCACTACTTGATTAAAGCAATCCATCAATTTGTTTACAAGACTACAGTTTCACTAATAAAAATTCATATGATTTCTTGGACTATATAATAGCCTTGTCTTAGCTCCAAAGCCCCATGACAAAGCTACTATGAGTCTATGAGTCTCATCCTTATCCGTAACACACCAATACATTAAGGCGAACTTTTTGATCTATCCAATAATGTCTACAACTCTAACATCACAACCAAAAACAAAAAGCACTACACCACTCGTTCAACAATAAAAGTTATATTGTTCTAGAAATCAATCATTAATAAATTAAAAGTTCAATCTTCCTTTGTGTCATTCTTGAAGTCATTTGATGTATTTTTCTCTCCATTTTCACTTGAATCTTATTGAGTCATCCTCCAAAACTATCACCAGCGTTTTCCTGTCTCCCCTTACTTGAATCTTACATTGAGTCATCCTCCAAGTCATCAACATCATTTTCCTCTCCGGCCTCACTTGTGCTTGCGTTGGTCTACAATAAAAGAGGTTCAAAATAATGCCCCAAACGAAAACTAATCCAAAAAAAAAAATAAAGAGATGAAAGAGAATTAATCCCAAAACAACATAACACTAGATCATGATCTAGTCAACAATCTCATTCTTTTATACAATAATAAATGCAATTGATACCTAAGTCACAAGATCCAACAAGCACAAGAACAAATATCAAGTCTTTTCTAACCAAATTCCTCAAGAACAAAAATAAGAAGATTTTTTTTTTTTTTTTTTTTTTTTTTTGTCAAACCCAAAAAGAGATTAAATTAGTGTTTCTATATCAGTGTAAACGAGTGAGATATACTTGTGTAAAAAAATCTTATCATTTTGCTATTATGTATAGGAGAAATAAGCACTTTATCTCTGTAGAAGAAAAATGAGTTCATATTTAAAATGGAAATTTGTTTATGTCAGCTAGATGGTAAATATGAGAACAAAACTCTCACACTTATAAGATAAAGAAAAAAAAAATGTATACCATTTGAGCATGTCTGTTGATAAATATATGAAAGAATAAATGTATAACTTATTTATTTGGATTAAAATTGCCAAGAAACCAAAAGCATAATACTTGGCAGCGGAGGCAAATTATTCCACCAAAAGCCTTCTTAAATGATTGCCAAAGTGGCACGTGCATTTGTCAATAACTTTTTCTTTTATCTTTTAATTTAAAACTAGTTGAATTCACGTTCCAGTGCATTGCACCTTTTAACGACCAGTAGTGAAAAAGTATATTAACATTTGCAAGTGTTATACATATTATATATTATTAACGTTATGTTACCTTGGAATTTAGGATATGTGACCATTGGGTCCGCATCATGTCACTTTCCTTGTGTTAACTCCCACAAAAATGCTTTTAAGAATTACGTAAAATAAAAACGTGAGAACATAGTCAACATACCTTCTGAGTGAATAGTTGTCGCAAGCATGGATCATTGTTTTTCTCCCAACATCTTTTTATGAAGGTATTCACATCTTCCACCGGGAACAGACCTCTTTGGTATGCCGACCAAGAGTTTCCGTCCAGTCGAACATTCTTTAGCTTCTGCATGCTTAGGACTCCAATAGAGAAGATCTTCAATTCCGGGCATCCGATCACACGTAGATATTCCAGTGATGGGAATTTTATGGTGCGATTACCCCCCAAGTGGAAGAAGCTTCCCAGAGTGGGTAAATTATAAAGCGACAAATCTTTCAATTGATTGAAACAAATCTCATCTCCTGCTTCACCTTCTCCCTCGTTTGCGACTATTTCTCTCATTCTTTTGCATCCAAATAAAGTCAATTCTTTGAGTTGGACCAAACTTTTGACGGTTGAGGAAGTTGCTAAACTAATCAACCCATGACATCTAAATACGTTCAAAGTGTATAAATTTCGGAAACACATTGAAGATGGCACTAAATTTTTTAATCTGCCGCAATATGATACATGTAGAGACTCCAAATTTTGAATGCCCCTACCTTGTTGAGAGTTTTCCTTCCACAAATGCATCAATTTGGGCATATTAGATAGACGTAAAGTTGTCAAATGTTCAAACATCTCAACATATTGTCCTTCGTTATCGACAATTCCACATGGACAAATTTCTTCCAAGAAAAAATTAGAGATGTCAAGCTCCTTAAGATTGTACAATCCTTCAACAAATACCCAAGGGAATGCTGTTGACCTATCTTTGCTGTACAGCTCGAGGACTTTTAGTTTGCAAGAGAACTGTGTTTTTAATCGATCATATGTCTGATTTATGGTATCATCCCAATTTAATTTCAATTCTTCCAAGTTAGACAATGTATCCTAAGAAAGATCAAAGCATTGAACAAAAGAAAGGAAAAGTTAGTGTTCTCTAAGCAAGTTTAGGATAATATTCCCAACTATTTCAAGTAGGGATCAAATGTATCTAACCTGTGGTGAAGTTAGGATATCAACTCAATTGGGGGAAGATTAAATGACAAAATTGAAAGTATAATTAAATTGGAAAAATAATAATGGGTATGAATAACAAAATAGGTACACAATACTATGATATGTTATTGTCATACAAATCTCAATGATATTGTGATTGTAAGAGAGTCCGTCGACAAGCAAAGTCTATGTCGACTTACTTCTAGAGTCATCGTTTGACTCGATGAGTTCGGTGCGAATGTCGCAGGGTGAAGGATATTCTGTCTTTTATGCTTGAACATGTGTAAACACTTCAACATGCTGCGTGATGGACTTGTAGAAGAAATGGGGTTTAGGATTTTGATATGATTAGTTTTAAAATGAGTTAAAATTAAAAGGGAACAAAAGAGAGAAGGTGGTGAGGTGGCAGTGTCTCATTGGTCTCTTAGAGATTACCTAAAATCTAATTAGGTAGAAAGTGATTTCATTAAGACAAGAGGGGTGGTTTTGGTTTAGGCGTGTCCAAAAAATAGATGGTGCTAGGTGTGTTCATGAATCCATTTGGGTATTGCGAGATTTCTCTCTCTTCATGACTCTTTGTCAGAAAAAGTTCACTTTATTCTAAAAAATTGAGTTATATTTCCAAACACAATTTTTGTGTTTTCAGTACTTAAAAAACTAACCCGAAAACATGGTGACAAACACACTTTTTTGTATTATGAGAATTGGAAAACAAATTTTGATTTTACCTTTTTGATGACTGTTTTCACATTGTTTTGAAAACAAAAAACACCAATACTCTAACGAGACAGGAGTGCGCCCACTACGAAAACTCGAAAAGACAAAAACTGGTATGATGGTAGTTGTTTCTTTCTTCGAGTAAAGGGGCTTTATGTATGTGTTATTAGGGGAAATTTAACATCAGATAATATCATATATGATTTTGGGGAGGTCGTGGGGCAATTGCTTATATATGATTTTCTAACATCAGATAATATGTCATGATTGATTATCTTGTGTAATGATTGCATATAACACCATCTCACACTGGAGTAAACCCCACAAATGAAATACTAATCTCAATGTGAGAGAGGCATAGTATACAACTTGAGGGATTTGGTTTCAAACAAGATCACTCGCGCACAAAAGTTTGAGTACAAGCATGCACAAGGTGTTTTTTTTTTTTTTTTTTTTAAAGGAAATAAAAAAAGTAAAAAAGATCCAATTCAACTAGAATTTGCCACTTGTGGTTTTAGAGGTTTGTTTAAAAGTTGAATTTTTTACCCTTTTTTTTAATTTTTAAATATGATAGATTTCAATTTATAGTATTGATTGCATTATTATAGTTCCTTATTATCAGGTCAAGACACCTACTGATTTTTTGTGTGTGGAATTTTAACCTAGATCTTTTCTTTTTTTTTTTTTTTTTTTTAATAACAGATTTCATCAGTTAATGTAGTTGGAAGCTACTAGAAAAATTGTAAGCCAAAGACAAAAATAACCAACAAAATATTATGTTAGGATTTAAATATCTTAGTTTGTATGAGCAAACATGTGAATCAAAATTTGTCTTGTTGTAGTCTTTAGAGTTTATAGGTATGTAAAGACAGGTGCTCAAGGTTTTGTTTCTCCATGTGCAAGAATGAAAATTCGATTCATTCTACTAATCAAAAACTTGTAGTTTTGATCAATTGAAATTGCATTTTCACTAAAAGAATTTTTAGCTTAGCGGCTCATCAAGTGATTATGGTTTCAAATCTATTTTACTCAATATATAAAGAAAACCTTAAGAAACATTTTTAAGAACTTTGGAGCTACTCATTTGAGATCTAAAAGATTTTGTGCCTACTAGGGGTGGCATTTGCTTTAGTCTAGGGTGTTCAAATGAACTCCAAAAGCTGGCAAAGAAAAGAAAAGAAATAATTTTAATTTTTCTTTTGTTTGACCTTCTTAAATAAAATTTTGAACACCCTAAGTCCCTAGAGAAATGATATGTACATAACATTTTCACAACAAATTCTAAGTAACAAGTTGTTAATGGCTGTTACAAACGTGGGCAAAATAGTAATTTTAGTGGTGGATTAAAATTAGAATTGTAACAACCTACCACCTAGAATTTATTGTGAAAATGTCATGAAAATAGCACTACTCAAGTCCTTGACCTTAAAATTTTTGTTAAGTCCAACTGAAATTAGTTTGAATGTGATCCTATTAACAGTCTATTCTTGCAAATAAAAGTTACAATTAATTTTTACTTCTGACTAAATTTGTGAATGGAATAGCTAATTTTGAATGTATTTTTAATTTGTTGTTTGTTTAATGGGGATTGAGGCCTAGGCTAGTCAATTCATCAGTGATTAGCGAATGTTAATAGTAAAAGACAATTAAACAATTAGACGAGTGATTCTAAAAAAATAAATATAAAAACATTAGACAAGAGGCATAGGATAGGGGAGTGATTGAGTGAAGACAAAAGCAAAAGTTAACACAACAAAAATTTTCTTAATATAATTACAAAGACAAATTTTCTTAATATAATATACCAAATGAACTTATAGTTTATCTTTTATAATCTTGCTAGTACTATGAACAAATTCATAATAAGGAAATCATGTGGACCGCAAGATTCTTCTCCTACTCAAGATTCATCTTCTTACCGAACCCTATAGAAAAAAAAAAATCCTAGAGCCACCACTAATGTCTACTGCTTCCAAAGTCACTAATAGTGTTCATTCTCAAACAATCAAAATCGATGAATTTGAAGTTGCTACAAATCAGTCATCAAAGATGCTGAATCTAATCTTCAAGGGAATATTGCATTCGAGGATTAGAGGTTCACATTGCAGCGTATTGCTATTAGAGATGTCTGAGGATCTTAGAATTTAGTTTGATAACTATAGTTAAGTTTACAAAGAATAGAGTTATCCAGTCTGTAAACATTTATTTAATAGTGGACTTGTTCACCTCGTAAGTGATAAGGTCAAGTCCTTCAAAAATTTTCCTGTGTAATTAGTTTGTTTTACAGATTTTTTCCTTGATCATAATATCGTATGTTTTTTTTTTTTTAATTACTTTTCCACTCTATGCATGCTATTGATGTTTATCTTATCTTTATTTAAAGGCTATTCATAATAAATGTAATAATCAATTTGGCCTTAAATGTGATTAATAACCATATCTGACAGTGGTCTAAAGACTCTAAACCCAACATGTGACAAATCATATGCAAAATTATGTTAGAATGGGTCGAGATACCCATCAAAATTGTTCCCTAATTCATATGCGTCAACAACTTTTTTAATATCTTTCTCACAAAAAAAAAAAAAAAAAAAAAACACAACTTTTTTAATAAACTGAAACAAAAAATTTGAAACTATCACGAGATCAGCAAAACATATTAGTCAAACCCAAAATTCTGAAATTATTTTAGATCCAAACTCAAATAAAAGTTTAGAAAATTAAACAATAATATGGAATCCGACCTACCAACCATAATTAATTTGAAAATTATCTATTGACTAGTAAAATGAAAGGCTTCTCTATATAAATTATCAAACACAAAAAAGATACCCTAATTAGTTTTAAAGAAGATGATTTCATATAAGGTTTTAGTCAGTTGGATATCTCAATTATGCCCTTCATTTTCCAAAAAATAAATCTGAAAAATATCGTTAAGGTAGTCATGAACCTATCCAATGTATCTAATTTCTTATTCTGAACATTTACTTGTTAGTTCGTATAACTTCAACACAGCTACGGTACAGCTGGAAACTGGGCTCCTAATCCTACTACTACTTTTTTTTCTTTTTCTTTTTTTAAGTTTTGTATAGATGACCTAATCAAACTATTTATATGTAGTCCCACTAGTCATTTTAGTATTAAAAACTTGTTATTAAATTTAGTTTTTTTATTATTTTATGATAATTACACTAGCTAGTGTCATATAAATGTTAACAAAGAGACAAGTACAAATCCATACCTTTTCAATTGGAAAGAGGGGCTGCTGAATCTGAACATGATGCCCCAACTCATCTCTTTCTTGGAAGCTTAACTCATTCGAAGTAATAATCTTCACTTTGTCACAATTCTTTATACTCATCCTTTTCAACGATGGCCACTCTAAAGTGTGTTTTCCTGGATAAAAATACTTGAGTTCAGGCAGCGATTCAAGATATAGACTATTGAGAGGTTATTTGTGGGAACACAAACTTAATTGTTGTTTCCACTCCTTCTTCCAGGGCAACAATTTCCTCCAATCCACAATTGCGTATTGTTAGACTCTCAAGTTGTTCAACAGTGCGTAGATTTTGAAATGTCAAAATTGCTTGGAGATCCAAACTCCATACATGCTTAAGCTTCGGAAGATTGGATAACACCAGGACTCTTAACTGAGTGGATACCGTATCACAAATTTCATCAACATTTGCCCCTCTAATTTCAAATACCTCTTCTACAGAAATGCAATTCCATATCTCCAATTCTTCAAGATTTTGGAGTCTTCTCAACATATTAGGCAGAAAAATGTTAATTAGATTTTTACATCCTCCAACAAACAACTTTTTTAGTTTGCAAAAGGAATCTGGTGCGAGTTGATGATTATGCCACAACATCTTCAGGTTATCCATGTTACTTATGTGTATGACCTCCAAGTTAGGAAATGCAACCTACAGTTCTCACATATTTATTGATTGAGTCAATAACATAGCCTTTATATTCCCAAATAATTGAGAAAAAGAAGATTTATGTTGGGAATAAGAAATAGAGACAGAAATGGGAAAGGTTAAAATTAAATTGTATTCTAAAAAACCACGTGGCTAGTACAACATGGAGCAAACTAATGAAAGCATTGAGGAAAAAAGAAACAAACCACCCTTTAATTGAAGAGAAATTCTGTGGGAGTACAGAGGTTAGTTTCTTCATGTTCAATTCTTTATAAAATGTGATGGCTGTACTCTTGAAATTCAGATAACCAAAAAAATAAAAACAAAAACAATTGAATTGTTTGATTTTTAATTTTATTTTTGAGAATCAACTGAATTGCTTGATTTGCTTCTGTAAGATCTCGTGAGTTTAGGGCAAATTATTTAGGTAAGAGATTCTATATATTGTATGAACTGGCTTTAAATCACATAATGAGAAATGATTAAGCTGTCACAAATTTTTATAAAATTATTTGGGATATTGTTTAACAATTGATTATATTAGTACTAGTATAACATCTACTCTAAACAATAGTCTCTAATGCAATGAGTTCAAAATAGTTCAACTGGTATGAGTTAATTAACCTTAACTCACATGATTGAAATGCATGATTTCCCCTATGCTAATTTTGTCTCCCTTCGTATATTGTATCCCTACCTAACCCTTAGTAAGCTCTCAACCTTCATATGAAAAAATAATAATAATAATAATAAAATAAATATTACGTCCATAATATGTTTACAATAATTTTACAAAAACAACAAAAATTATGGTATATTAAAAAAGAAAGAGTAAAAAAAAAAATTAATGGAGAGCCATTTTAGGAGTGGTGGTTTACTTTACCCAAAAAAAAAAAAAAAAAATTTCTTCTTTTTTTGGGGGGAGGGGGGGGAGAATCTGAAGAAAGGGTATTGATTGTACTGCACGTTAGGATAGCTGTAAAAATTAGGTGGTGTAACGTGTAACCGAAGTTAAAAAAAAAAAAAAAAAATGATTGAGGACTCGGTGGGGGTGGGGTAGGGGGGAAGCATATTTAATGTAGGAAAAATTAAAGGCACGTAACTGAAAGAAATTGAAAAAAAAAAAAATAATAATAATAACAATAAATGGAGTCTCAAATGAATTATGAATCTCATCATAAATTTAATTAGTGAGATCCATAATTAGATAAGAGAGGGGACTATGCATTTATGATTCTCCGAAAATACCAAATAATTATCCAAAAAGAATAAATAAAAAAAAATCATTTTTAATATACAGAGCTCCATTTACATTTATATGAAGCATTAAATGGAAATCATTTTAACAGGGAAAAAAAATGTCAGCCGAACAATGTCGAGCAAGTATAAAAGCTATACAATTCAAACATTTTAACGTGGTTTAGCAAAAAAAAAGAAAATATTCAAACATTTTGGTGGAATTATTTGTGTACGTAGACTTATTGATTAACAGTTTGTTACGGTATTAGTTTTAATTTTTGGATAATTACACTAAGTTTTATATGCTTATATACATATTAACGAATAAACAAGTACAAGTTCATACCTTTTCAATCAGAAAAAGGGGTTGCTGAACTGGAACATGATGGCCCAACTCATTTGTATCTGAGAAGCTTAATTCATTCGATGCAAAAATCTTTACTTTGCCGCATTTAGATACGTACAAATACTTTAGTAAGGGCCATTCTGAAGTGTGTTTTCCTGGATAGAAACATTTGAGTTCAGGTAACGAAAAAAGTCTTAGAGAGATTAGTCGTGGGAACACAAACTTAGTCACTGTTTCCAATCCTTCTTCCATTGCGACAATTTCCTCCAATCCACAATCACATATTTTCAGCCGCCGAAGTTGTTCAAGACTTTTGGCCACTGAGACTGGAAAAAGACTTTTCAGACTTTTACAGTTAGAAACTTTAATAGTGTCCAGATTTTGAAATGTCAAAATTGCTTGGAGATTCGCACTCCATACATGCTTAAGCTTCGGAAGATTGAATAAAGTCAGGACTTTCAACTTATTGGATACCGTATCACATATTTCATCAACATTTTCCCCCCTAATGTCAAATACCTCTTCTACCGAATTGCAATCCCTTATCTCCAAATTTTCAAGATTTTGGAGTCTTCGCAACATATTAGGCGGAAAAATGTTCATTAGATTTTTACATCTTGCAACGCCTAACTTTTTTAGTTTGCAAAAGGAATCTGGAACGAGTTGATAACTGTGCCACAACATCTTCAGGATATCTTTGTCACTAACGCATATATCCTCCAAGTTAGAAAATGCAACCTACAGTTCTCACATATTTATTGAGTGAGTCAATAACATACCTTTATATTACCAAAATAATTGAGAAACAGAAGATTTAAGTTTTTTTTTTTTTTTTTTTTTTTTGAATGAACAGATTATTTAAGTTGGTTATAAGACGGAGACAAATATGGGAAAAGTTAAAATTAAATTATATTCTAAAAAACCATGACGGTAGTACAACATGGAGCAAACTAATGAAAGAACTGAGGAAAAATGAAACAAACTAACCATTGCTCTCGAAATTGAATTTGGTTACGTAAAATCTCGTGAGTTTTGGGCAAATTGTTTAGGTAATATATATATATATATATATATATATATATATAGACACATAAACACACACTATTACTACTACTATTATTTAAAGGGCCTCCCTCTTTACAATCCTCTTCTTTTTTTTTTTTTTGGTTCAAAAATGCCCATTTCCCTATGTTTAATTAGAGACAAAAAATAGGGTCACTATCTTGTTGATTTTCAATTTTTTTTTATCCAATTACAAATTAGATTATCAAAATAAAAATTATATATATATAGATATATAAAAAAAAAATAAAAACACATTTTTTTGCTACAACATAGGACCACTAAATAAGCATGTGATAAGGCTAGTGTGTGTATACACACACTATCCATAAGCGTGTGATAAGGCTAGTGTGTGCGTACTAAAATACTCTCACACAAATTATTAGACTCTCTAAAATACCTCTATCTTTTAATTAAATTATTTTAAACAATAAAAACTGTTGTTTAAACATCACAACAAATTTTTCTACACATTTTTTAACCACACGTATTTCCACAAAACTTAAACAACGATGCTAGAAATCTCTTGCCAAACGGGCACATACCTAAATTTTAGGTTCTTTTATTTTATCTTTTCTATTAAGCCTAAAACTTAGGACACTATCTCTATCTTCTTCTTCTTTTTTAAGAAGAATTTCTATCTCATTTTTAAATATTATCCCATGTTATTTTACCTCTCTCTTTAAAAAAAGATACACACAGTTATTTATATATTACTTTTAAATATTGTAACACTAAACCAAGAAAACATATAAATAAAAAATAGTATTATTGCACGCGCAAAGTGAGTGTGATAAGCCTAGTATATATATAATATATGTGTTTGTGTGAGAGAGACATAATGAGAAGTTGTTAACGGTCCCAATTTTTTATTAAATTATTTGGTATATCATTTATGAAATGATTATACTAGTATCACATACATCTATACTTTTGTCTGCTAGACTCTTTTTTTTTTTCAAAAATGATTAAAATATACTACTAACTCCACATCTTGAACCTTTTCCTCTCTAGATTCTCAAGCACTTTGTGCATAGGACAATGTCAATTTAGCTCTAAACTCTAATGCAAACACTTTAAAATCTTTTAATAGTAATTTAATATTTCCTTACATTATATATACATCTTTACTAAATATATGATAATTTTCATTATTAAAAATTACTCCACAGAGTTCATAAATAAGTAATATCTGCCCAAGTTCCATGTGATGTGTTTCTTAAAAAAAAAAAGTTCTATGAAATGTGCGGTAAATCTTTAATATTTGAATGAATTATCGCATTGCTTATGTATAATATCTATTATGTGGTATAATATTTAGAGAATTAATTTCAATTATATTATATTTCACTAAAAAAATTGGAGAAATTGAAAATTGTTAAAATTAATATAACTAAACTGCAAATATTTATTTATGTCCACTAACATAACAGGACAACTACTTTTTTTATATTTTTGGTTGTGTGTTACTAAATTAAATGTATATTTTTTTTACTATGGCTTTTAAGTGGAGTTTGTGGTATGTCTTTGTATTAGAACCCTGTTTTCTCTTCCTTGTGTGTGTGTATGTGTGTTTGTTTTTGTTAGGTTCTAAAAGTTTAGAACAATTGGCGAATCGTGAACACAAATTTTTCTAGATATGGATCTTAGAATCTATAGATATTATTAGACAATACTCAAGGTGATTCAAGAACAAACAAGCTATAGAAAGAAGAATTCAACTTGGTTCGACCGATTAAGAGACAAGCTCGATCAATCGAGAGTCATATTTACAGAATTTTAATTAAGCTCGAACAACAGTTCAAGCCCAAAAAGGATTAAAGTTTCAAATCTACTTCTCTTAGTATATAAAGGAAACCCTAAACACATTTTTATAAGACTTTTCAGAGAGAGAAGAGTGTGCCTTCTTTGTATCTAGGGTTTTGTACCCGAAAAACTCTCTTATGTCTTCTACTGGTATTATTCCTTGAAAAATCTCAAGATCCAGTGTTGTAGAAGTTGCTGCCTTCTCTAGTCATCAAAGGTACTGATGACCTAAGCCTTTAAGGATGATCTTGGAGTCACAAATAGGAGAGTTTGTGTTAATAAACCTTTGGATGGAATCTCAAAGTTACAAGTGTGGGTGCTTGTGTTGCAAAGGCCAAGGAAAGAAGTAGTTCATGGACTCGTAGTTATCATGGAGTCGTGGTAGTAAGTTCTACATGTGGTAGCCATAGGATGTTAGTGGTCTAAGTCTTATTGTAAACTTCAATTCTTTCTAATGAATTTGGTATTTACCTTGAGGATAGTTAGATTAAATCCTCTCCAAGTTTTTTACTAGTTTGGTTTTCCTAGGTGATCATATTATTGTGTTCTTTATTTTCCGTTGCTTTACATGATATGACTTTATTGTTTTAACCTAGATCTGAATAATAACCTAAGTATTCACTTGGTTAATTAATTATGTTAAACAATCTAGTTTATAGGGATCTAAAACCTAACAGTATTTTATTGGTTTTTTTCCAATTGTTGGTTATATGTATATATATTATATGTCATTAAGAGATGTTAGGAAATGTAAATTGTTTTGGAAAGGACAATTATTAAAAATATTAACATTTTACTTTGATAAATTCACAAATATTTTTATATTTTGGCGAAATTAAGCACACAATATTTTTGTATTTGAGTATCATGTTTTATTTTATATATATATGTGTGTGTGTGTATTGCTTTTTTTTTTTTTTTTTTTTTTTTTTTTTTTTTTTTGAGAAAGATATATATTGCTTTTTGGTGAGGAGTTATGCTATACTTTCAAATATATTTTTATAATAAGTACTCCAAATAAATTATTTCTTATATCAATTTTAAAGAATAACTATATAAATCTATTTATAAATAATTAGTGAACCATATACATATAATTAATACATTGAAATAAATATATTTATCCCATTAATAAATGTCAATTAATTAATACTTTGTTATAAATGCAATATTTTGATAAGATGCATGAAGCTAAATGAAGAGAATCTCTTTATGTTTGACCGAATGCTCTACATGGTACAATTGTAGATTAATTGCTATAATTGAGTTTTGCGCAGTTTATTGTTAAAAAAAAAAAAGTATTTGATTTAAATATAAAGACTTTCTACCAATATATAAGACACTAATTTTTCTTTTCTTATACTTTGCTGAAGATTCTTGACAATCAAAGAAAACATCACCCAAAAAAAAAAAATGTCAATCAATAACATTACTTGACCTTATATAAATTTAAGAAATTTTTTATGATGCTCCCATTCACTGGGCTACCTCGGTTAATCAAGCCTCCAATAAGTCACTCTTCCTTGACTTGTTATAACCTTCTACAGTTCTCCTCTTTCTTGGTCCTCCATGTATCAATTCCTAATGATTTTCTATGCCTAAGAATATTCCCAGCTCTCACTAACGAATTTTGCTTAAAAACATATATACTCAAACAATTATTCTAACAAAAACAAACCACAACTATCAAAAAGAAATCTAATATACAGCAACTTGGTAGAAGCATGGTGGTGACATATGGGTTAAGAGTGACTGACTCAAGAATCAAGACTATCACTTTGTATAATAGAATCTCTCTCATCCATTAACAAAATTTATCAAACTCGTCAGTTTTCTTGCAAAAAGAAAAAGAATTGCTACACTGAGGTCAAGATCATGGTGACATATGGGTTAAGACTTAAGAGTGAGTGACTCAAGAATCAAGATTATCACTCTTGTATGATCATATTTAGGACAGAGTGAATCTCAAAAATGCTGTAAAATACAGCATCGACCTCATTTCTATGCTCGTTCTACGAACGGTATGATTTAACCTTAACTCACATGATTGAACTGCATGATTCTCCCTATGCTAATTTCGTCTTCCTTTGTACATCCCTAACTAACCATATATATATAGTGAGCTCTCAATCTTCATATCTCTCAATCACAAACAATTAACAACTGTAATATGACAATTGCAGAGAATCCAAAAAAAGAGAGTTGAAATACATTTATATCACACCTAAAATAATTGGAAAATCGCAATGTATATGATAATGTTAAGATTCCAACACCCAGAAGGAAAGAAAAAGAGGAATTATTGGCTCTGAAGTGATGTGTTTGAGGAATCCTAGGGAAAAAGAGGAAGAAGTCATAAAATTTGGAAAATTATGGGATGTAGCTATGTAATTATTTTAAACCGTGCGTCAATGCTATATATTGGAGATGTGAAAAAATAGAGGGAAGGTGAGAAACTGAAAGGTTCAAGATCACAAAGAGACGGAGGAAGCAAGATTGCAAAACAGAGGCAGAAGAATATACATAGACAAAAGATTGAAAAGTATAATGTTTTGTAAAATTTAGGGATAAAAAAAAAATTTGTAAAAATATAGGGACAAAAATGATATATATATATATATATATATTTTTTTTTTTAATCATATGAAGGAAGGATTTTTTTTTTTTTTTTTTATATATATTTTTTATGGGAATATGAAGGAAGGATTTTGGTTGTAGTAAGTTAGGATAGTTTTAAAAATATAAAATCAAAGTTAAAAAGAAATGATTGGACTAAGGACTCGGTGGTGCACAATTAAGGGGGAAAAAAGTATATTTCAGGCAGGAAGAATTAAAGGCACGTAACCGAAAGATATTGGTGAAAAAAAAAAAAAAACATTTGTACTATCTTCATTCAGTTTCGTAGAGGTTAAACGACAGAGCTCCATTTAGATTTATATGGAGCATTAAGTGGAAATCATTTTCCCATTAAAAAATAATAATAATAATAAAAAAATTGGAAATCATTTTAACGGAAAAAAAAAAAAATGTCAACCGAACAATGTCCATCAAGCATAAAAGCTATACAATGCAAACATTTTATATCCATGTCAACAAAGAAACAAGTACAAGTCCATACCTTTTCAATCTGGAAAAAGAAGGGCTGCTGGATCGGAACATCATGGCCCAACCCATCTGTATTTGGGAAGCTTAATTCATTCAAAGCAACAATCTTCACTTTGTCGCATTTGAGTATCATCAACTGTTTCAATGATGGCCACTCTATAGTGTGTTTTCCTGGATAGAAACACTTGAGGTCAGGCATCAATTCAAGACTTAGAGAGACTAGTTGTGGGAACACAAACTTAGTCACTGTTTCCAATCCTTCTTCCATAGCAACAATTTCCTCCAATCCACAATCGTGTATTTTTAGCTTCTTTAGTTGTTTAAGACTTTTGGCCACAGAAGCTGGAAAGAGACTTTTCATACTTTTACAGTTAGAAACTTCAACTTCATGCAGACTTTGAAATGTTAAAATTGCTTGGGGACCCAAAGACCATACATGCTTAAGATTAGGTAGATTGATTAACTTCAAGACTTTGAACTGCGTGGATACCACCATATCACATATTTCATCACCATTTTTCCCTTGAACTTCAAATACCTCTTCTACTAAATTGCAATTTCTTATCTGCAAATATTCAAGATTCGGGAGTCTTCTCAAGATATTAGGCTGAAAAATGTTTATTAGATTTTCACAGTCATCAAAATGCAATTGTTTTAGCTTGCAAAAAGAATCTGGATCGAGTTGATTGTGCCACAACATCTTTAGCTTATATATGGCATCGATGTGTAGATTCTCCAAGTTAGAAAATGCAACCTACAATTCTCACATATTTATTGAGTGAGTCAATAACATACCTTTATATTACCCAAAGAAGAAGAAGATTTATGTTGAGAATAAGACATAGAGACAAACATGAGAAAAGTTAATTAAATTATATTCCAAAAACCCACGAAGCAAGTAGAACATGGAAGAAACTAATAAAAGAATGGGGGAAAAGGAAAACAAACCAGCCTTTTAACGAAGAGAGATTTGAGTAGCAGACAGTAGGTTCATTTCTTCAAGTTCTTTCTAAAATGTGATGATTGTGCTCACAAAATTTAGATAACAATATTGCTTCGAGGATTAAAAAAAAAAAAATCAATGGAATTTCTTTAAGTAAAATCTCGCTTTGGGGCAAATTATTTAGCTCAGAGATTCTAAAGAGTAAAGACCAATTTTGGTGTTTCTCAAACGATGATTAGTGGTAGCGTGCCACATCGCTACCCCACCAGCACAAACCCATTGCACCCGATTTTAATATCTGCACTCATACCTAAACCACTTCAACAACAATTTTTCTCTTCCAGTCCCGTTGGGTAATGGGCACCCGACCCAACCTGATTTGTTTGTTTGTTTGCTTTTTTCTAAACGAGAATGAGAGTTGAAAATGGGGGTAGTTTCAATTTTATTGAAGCTTAAAATGGCAATAAAAATATATATACAATTTCCCTCTAGATTTCTATGGTTAACAAACTTAGTTTGGAACTTAACACTAGTAAAAACAAACTAATTTAAACATTCTAATTATATTACAAATGATCAAAAAAGTTAAGTAAGGAAACAAAAAGGACATGAATGAAGTAATTTGACATGCACAAAGAAAATCAATTGTTGACTAATAAGAAGATTGGTGTGATACGTGTTTGTCTAACATATTCCCTCGTAAGGAAATTTCGTAAGCAAATTACGTCAATCTAGTAATTTGTGGGAAGTAAATGATATTAATAGAATCAATACTTTCCATCAAAATGAAAGCCATAATCATGATATATAAGGGATTTGACTTTTTAATAATGAATAACTAGCAAGTAATTTCCATTCAAGTGACAGTCAAATTCATGCTCAACTTTTAGTATAATGCTCAACTCTAAAATGTGTACGTGTGAAGGTTATCACAATCTATAGAGGATATTAAATCATAAGTCATAACAATACCTTTTCGTTGAAAAGTGGTTGAGAATCAACATTAGAACAAAAGCCCATTAAATTTGGTAATCTTTTCAGATTTAAAGAACGCAATTGAGTGAAGTCAATTGTATCCGTAATGATGTCATTATTGACCTGTATCCCATGTTTTCTTTCCTCTGCAACAATTGCACTCATTACCTTGCAATCCTCAATCTCTATTTCTTGGAGTTGCGAAAAGCATCTGAGCAAGGTTAAGGAGAAGACAAATACCAAATTATCACATTTTCTTATTTCTAACTTTCTCAAGTTGTAGAAAGACCCCGTTGCAAGTTGGTTATGGCATATCTTTTCCAAATTGATCATATTGACTAGAGAAAGTAACTCCAAAACAGGAAAGGCAACACATTGAAACCTTGTCGAATCAGTGATGTATTGAATCTCAACACTGTTTTGAACATAAAGATGCTTCAATCGTGGAAAACCTTCCTTATCAACTTCATGAAGACTATTTTTAATACCCTTCCCAGGAGCCAAAGTGAGATATTCGCAACCTTTCAATAAAATTTTAATTCCACCTTCTTCTTGTAAGCTTCTATCAAGGTCAATTTTCAATGTCTTTGAGATTTCAAACTCAACACGACTATTATTATCCCAATCCCAATTAGGGCCTATTAATATTTCATATCTTACCAACTTATCAAAAAGTAAGGCATTTGGTAAAATATTGGGATTCGGAATATGTATACATAATGTGGTCAAGTGTAATAAATGATCTAACTCTGAGACTCTAGCATTGCTTCTTTCTGTAATTTCTCCGCCAACCTGCCATTGATTAAAGCTCTCATTCATGTGTATTTCTTCTAAATTTTTTAAATTTGATAATACATTTGATGGAATGGCTTCAAGTTCGATGCACCTTCTCAAGTCCAACAATTCAAGGTGAGTCAACTGCCTTATTCCAATAGGTAACTGCTTAATCTTGGAATCAACCAGGACAAGAGCTTTCAAATTCTTCAATTCTCCAATTAAAGCCAAGTCTCCTGACTCGCACCCAAGCAAAGCCAATGTCTGGAGGTTCTGAAGAAGTGAAAGGGATGAAGGAAGTGGGAGACTTGGTCTCATCAAAACTAAAACTTTTAGATTTTTTGCCCCTTCAAAAATGTGATTAGGAATCTGCAAAGAATTTTCTTTATCACCCAAAATAATGAAGTTAAGTTGCGGACATTCCAACCTTTGAGGAAGCTCACTAAACTTGGCTTCAAAAAGTGCGATTCCAATGGAGTCTTTCATTTTTTTCATATTGGACCATTTTTCCGAATCATCTGAACTTCTTATGGTTAACATTTTCTTTTCTTTGTCTGCAATATGTATGGCAACATCACGAATGACGTCATGCATTTTAAATGTACCACTCCTATAACCTTCTAACAGCAAGCAAGAATCTTTTAGAATTTCGACTAACGTGTGGACCCTATTCCTCACTTCTTCCATTTTATAAACATCTTCAAAGAAGTCCAAACCCACCAAATATCTCCATAAGAGATCTATTTGTATGTCCATATCTTCTTCAAATGAACTGCAGAACAAGAATAAAGATTGCGCTTCCTTACTTAAAAAACTGTAACTAAACTTTATACTCACGTAGACCTTCTCATGCATCCCTTTGATCTGTGTTGGATTTGCCCTTTTTAACTGTTGCAAGGCATCCTTCCAAACATTTGGGTTCTTCTGATTTTTCAATGTATGCGCAACCGTTGTAATTGCAATCGGTAAGCCTGCACATTCTTTGACAACCTCAACCATGGTAGACTGGAAATTCAAGGTTTCAGCAAAATCGCCCACTATCTTTACAAACAAGAATTTAGCTTCTTTGTTTGATAGAACTTCAACTTGGAATATCTTTTCAGCATCCATATCCTTGTCTAATACATCTCGAAATCTAGATGTTAGCAATAGTTTGCTTCCTTTGCGATCGTCCCCGAAAGAAATTCCAAGAGCGTCCAAGTCAATCTTGCTCCAAATATCATCTACAATTAAAAGGATCTTCTCTTTCTTCAACCGCTCACGTAGCAAATGTGCTTTTTGAAAATCAGTGTTCTCATCTTCAAACTTCAACTCTAATTCTTTTGCAATGTCTATCTGAATTTGTTTCAAATTTGGAGTTTGGGATACAACTACTGTAACAATCCTTTCAAATAACTTGTCTTTCATGGCTTGTGTTGCAATTTTTCCAACAAGCATGGTCTTGCCCAAGCCGCCCATCCCACAAACCCCAATGGCAGGAATATTATCATCTTTTAGAGCCTTCATAACTCCGTCAAAAATTGATTTTCTTGATTCAAAGTCCTCATAACCTTTAGTAGAAATAGTAGTACCCCCTTCTATAGGGACACGGTGGCCTACTGTATGGAACGTGTCTGCCTCATCCTTGAGTTCCTTGACGTCCAATCCCATCTTGTGTGCTTTTTTTCCAATCTGATAACGGGCCTTCAAATTAAAACACTTCAACTTTGCTTGGCCTTCCTTTTCAACAAATTCTTGTACCTCTGCAGTGATCCCCTGAACTCGTGTCTGCCACCTCTGGACGTTAGCTTCAATTTCTTCTACATTGTAACTAGCAGCTTGAACCTTACGCTGCACACTATCTCTAGCATCTTTGAGGTCGTCAACTTTGTTATTTAGATTGTCAACATTTTTTTTGTAGCGAATCAGATAACCCATCTGACGTCCGACTGCTGCAATTGTGTAGCCCACAGTTTTTTCAACGAATACTTTTATGGTCTCCGCAAGAAACTCCATTTTTTGCTTCTTTTGGGGTTGGGCTGCTGTCTTGAGAGTATAGGCAAATAAAGGCCAATAAAAAACAATGACAACAACGAAAGTTTAAACAAATTCTGTTAATTATTTTTTAGAGGAAAAGTGTAATCAAATTGAAGGACAAAAGAAGCCAATGTAAATGACATTAACATACCTCTACGTTTGGAATATTACTGAAGATAATGGTCTCCTACCGTCTTCAAGCTTGCAGTTAGTGCGATACACAAGAAAGCTAAAGCTGACAACATTTACAGTTTTACAGCTAGTTAGAACATTCACGGTAAATATTGTATAATTTTTAATAAGAAAATGCTAACGACTACCCTTAGACACTCATTAATAATTTATTTAAAGAAAATTTTTATAAGAAATGAAAAAAAAGTAATTAATATTTTGATAGCTTTTTTTATTTTCCATAAAAGTGATATTAAAACTTTCTTAAAATTAATTATTAATAAGGCACTCGTTAACATGACCCTTTTTATTATTTATTGTCATAAAAAATTATTTTATCTATTTTAACAACTTGTTTTATCTTTCTATAAAAAAATAAAAAAAAATAACACGCTTTCCAGTATTCTCTTCGTCAAAATTTCTATTTTTTAGATTACCTAAAAAAAACTATTCATTTTTTATTTATTTCTCTCTCTCTCCCTTTTTTTTTTTTAATTATTCATTCTCTGTTTCTTCTTCTCTTCTCTCTAGACTCTTTTCTTCTCTTTCGTCTGAAGCAAACCACAACCCCACCTCCACAATCCCAAACACACAGCCCCACCCCGACAAACCCACAACCAAACACTGCCACGCTCCAACCGATCATCCTTCACAAACCCACAACCCCACACTCACCACCTCCACAGCCCCACCTCCACAAACCCACAACCAGCCACCACCACGCTCCGACTGGCCATCCTCCACAAACCCACAACCAACCACCACCACACTCCGACCAGCCCCACCTTTTTTTATTTTTGCTCAGACCCAAACCCAAAATCTCAAGGTTTCCTCTAACCCAAAGTTCAATTTCTTTTGATTTTTGCTCAAACCCAAACCCAAAATCTCAAAGTTTTTCCCTTGGGATGAAAGTAGAAAGTGAAAGAAAGCCAAAGGCCGGTGAAAGAAGAAGAGAGAGAGAAGAAAATGAGACCAGTAAGAGAAAAAGAAAGAAGAAAACAGAGAAGAAACGAGAGAAAACAGTAAGAGAGAACTATTAAAATATTATTATTATTATTTAAGTGTTGAGCTACAGTAGGCTGTTATTTATAACAGCCTACTGTAGTTCAGTTGTTAAAAAATTTGAGTATAGCAACCTTGTTGTAGTGTATTTTTTGTGAAATAAGTTGCTAAAATCAATTTTTAGTAATTATACATTTTTTTTTGTTGGGAATGCTCTTAGAGAATTATTTTGGGTTATAGTACTAATGCGGCAGATTATGATAAGCTGGGAACCAATGGACTATTGTCCCTTTATTTTCTAATTTTATTATTAAAAAAAATAGATTATTGCCCATAAGATGGTAGGAAGAAGGCATCTACTTTGTTTTTTGTTTTTTAATTCTAAAGTTGCAGCTTACAACAGTGAGAGTATGAGAGATATAAGGCTTTTAGCTACATATTGTTCAAAATCTAATATAGCCCTAGGAAGCATGGGTGCAGCTCCAGGGCCACCACACCCACATCTGACACGCACAGACAAGCTATGCGGTAGTTGATGCCGCTACATGCACGTCAGTGGCGTGTCCTTTTTTTGTTTGCAGATTCGCTCCGATTTGGGCCGATTTAGGCTAAATCGGACCATATTGGCCGAAATAGGCTGAATTAGGTCAAAACTGGCTTTGAATAAAGTCAAAATTCTAGCAAAAAAAAATATTAAAAAAAAAAATACAAAACTCAACGTTTTGAACTTTGAAGCAACTTTAAACTCAAAAAAAAAAAAAAAAAAAAACCTAATCCCTCTAAAACGACAGAGCTCTCTACCTTTCTCGTTCTCTCACTCTCCGTCTTTCCTCTCTCACTCCCTAACCCACGGCCACTCACTTAGAATCTCTCCTTTGCCCCATTACCTAAGCTCACTCTTCATCTCTTGGTCTCAAACTCGTTTTCAAGCTCACTGACCCAAGTCCCAAGCTCACTCAGGTATTTTGCTTTCATTCTCACCCTCCATTATACTCTCACATGCTTTATTGCTCATTCTACATCTATCTCTCAATCTATATCTATTATTTGATTTTTTTTAATTTTTTTATATAAGCTGTAATGTTGAGACTTGAGTTGATTACTTGATTTCTTATTTAGTTATTATATATTTGTCAAATTATTTGTAGGTCAAACAACTTAAATTGAAATTATTGAATTTTCAATGGATGAAGCTACTAGCACAGAACCTTCATCAGATGAAGGTCTTCTTTGGAAGTATGTAACTAAATTGGAAAAACTTGCTGATTCTACTTCTAAATTAGGTGGAAACACACATTTTAAGTGCAACTATTGTGATGGAACTTTTGTGGGATCCTATTCTAGGGTTAATGCTCATTTATTAAAAATTAGTGGTAAAGGTATTAAAGCATGTATGAAAGTGACACCGGGCCATAGATTGTAAATGCAAAGTGCATGATTAGGTTGAGAACGATAAGTTAGAGCAAGAACGCAGAAATTGAATTCCCATACCCCCACCCTCCCTGGGCCTATTCCCTCATTCTAGGCACAGGAAGGGAGTGGTAGTACAAATGCAATGGCTGATGGTAAGAGGAGGAAGGTGATTGTGAATTCTCCTTTGGAGAGAGCATTCCAAAATAGTGCTAGAGCTGAATTGAACAGTAGAATTGCGAGGATGTTTTATATCGGTGGGCTTCCATTTCACTTTGCAAGGAACCCAAATTATCATAATTACTATGCATATACTGCTACCCATAACATTCCGAGCTATGTTCCTCTTGGATACAATGCCTTGAGAACAACACTTTTGCAAAAAGAAAGAGCAAATGTTGAAAGACTTTTGAAACCAATTAAGGACTCTTGGCTTGCAAATGGTGTAAGTATAGTTTCTGGTGGATAGTTAGATCCACAAAAGAGACTTCTTATTAATTTAATGGCTGCATTAGATGGAGGTCCAATGTTTATAAAGGCAATTGATGGGTTAAGTGAGTACAAAGAAAAACATTTTATTGTTGAGTTGTTGAAGGATGCTATAAAAGAGATTGAATATGAAAATGTTGTCCAAGTCATCACTGATAATACTAATGTGATGAAGGTTGCTGGAGCTCTTATTGAAGGTGAGTATCACAAAATATTTTGGACAAAATGTGTTGTCCACACTCTCAATCTAGCTTTGAAGATTATACGTATTGCTGATGATGAATCCTTCATATGTGTTTTTATCATGAACCGTTCAATGAGGTTAGCAATGTTTAATGAATTTTGTCCATTAAAACTGCTCCAAGTTGCTGATACTAGATTTGCTTTAGTTATTGTCATGCTGAAAAGGTTGAAGTTGATAAAAAGATGCCTTCAAGCCATGGCTATTAGTGACTAAAGGGCTTCTTATAGGGAGGAGGATAATATTGGAAAAGCTCAAAAAGTGAAAGATTTGATTTTAAGTGATCATTGGTAGGATGTTGTTGATTGTATCATTGAATTCACAGCACCTATTTATGATATGCTACGAGAATTTCTGTAGAAAGGAGCAAGAGTTTGTAGCGATACTTTGAAGATGAGAATGAATTAAGGATGGTGAAAATTGAGTTTGATACAATTTTAGGAGGGAGGTTTCCTGCCTTTAAACTTCTTGGACAACTTTGTTCATCCTCATGTGCTGAGGAATTAGAGCACATACACATTCATTCATTCCTTAAAAAGAAACAAAATGTTTCCTGCACATGCTGAGGATTTGGTATATGTGCATTATAATCTTCAACTCTTGTCAAGGCACCATGAGGAGTACCTAAATGCGGCAACAAAAATGTGGGATATTGCAAGAGACTCTTGGAATGGGAGTGACATACATGGAGGAGCTAGAATTCTTGAGAATGCTACCCTTACACTTGATGAACTAGAGTTGGAGGCCATGGTTATTGGGAATGCTAGCACTAATGTTACTACTAGTGAAAGTGAAGTTCAAAATGAAACTATTGATCTTGAAAATGATGATTACATTTGTATTTGATTATCTTGAACACTTATCTTTTATTTTGTTTTAGTTTCAAACTTGTGGGCTGTATTCTAATTTCCAAACATCATGGAATGCTTTAGTTTCAAACTTGTGGGTTGCATTCTAATTTATGAACGTCATGTTTTAATTATTATCTACTATTGCTTTTAAATTGGTATATGTTTACAATTATATGAAAAAGTATGCTTCACAAAATATAGAAAATATAAATAAAATATTTTTAATAATTAAAAAAAAAACATATTTCGCCACACCCACACCTTACTTTTTCAAAAATTACCGAGTCGCCACACCGCACCCGCACCCAAACCTGAACCCGAATCCCCATAGATATAACCTCTTTTTTAGGGACACTAATCATTAGCTAATATGGAATCTAAAGTACATGTGGCATTATTTTCTTAGTTTGAAATACTTATGATCATATATCCTTTATCCAATCCATCATATTACAGAAGTTGGTCTAAAAATAACAAGAAGTGTGAAAATAATAATTCCCAAAATCAAATTTAATAGGATTTTTTTTTGGATAAATATAATATCAAATCTAATAGGAAATTACGCTGTTGACAAGTAAATTCTCATGCCGTTTGATGTCCTAACTCCTATTTTTACAGGGTTGGCTCAATATTTTGTGGGGCCTCATGGAAAATTTTAAATGGTACCTGTAGGGGCTCATTTTGTTGTAGATCCCCCAACAATACATTTATTTAGAGAGTGGGACGAAGGGTTTGGCGCTAACAGGCTTGCCACCGGTTCTCCAGAGACTCCCTTCTTCGAGGGAGCTTTGCCCCGTTCTTCCTCTTCTTGGCTTGGGGTTGCTCCTCGGACCGCCGAGGAGCCCCCCTTTTCTCAAGAGGGGTACTTTCCCTTATATAAGTCTCCTTCGGTTGATCTTAGCCTTACGGCTGTCAATCATCCAGGCCCCTTGCTTTAGAACCTGTCCCATCCGCTATGTTCCCAACCTTACTGTGGGTCGCAGCACCCAAGGTTGTGCCGCTCAGAGGTCCTATCAGCATTAATGCTGCCAGGAGAGTTAGGTAAATGCATTAAGTGTGGATGTGACCACCTGGAGTTTAGACTAGGAGTGCCGAGGAAGGGGTGTCCTCGGCGCGGGCCTAGTAAGGGCTGAAGCCCATAGACGCCGGCCTGGGACAATTGTCCCTCCTCGGCATGGGCCTTGGGCCAGCCTAAAAGTGGGCTGGGGCTCCTAGGCCCACAGGCCCCACAATAGCCCCTCAAAATCCTGCTGCACGTTCCCTCGGACGGGGAGGAGGGTTTTGATACCCACGGCCCCCTCATTTTCCGGAAGGCCTTTCGCTAGCTGGTTCTTCCCCAAATGGTCAGCTTGGTGCTTCAATTCTTCGGTAAGCAGTTAGTTTCCCCGTGGGACTGAGTCCGGGGACCATGCGAGACCTAGGTACAGGTGCTGCCTTCAGGAGAAGATAAGTGACTAGCTCTCCGTAGGCTTGGGTCCGAGGACCATGCAAGACCTAGGCACAGGTGCTGCCTTCAAGAGTAGTGGCTAGCTCTCCGTAGGCTTGGGTCCGAGGACCATGCAAGACCTAGGCACAGGTGCTGCCTTCAAGAGTAGTGGCTAGCTCTCCGTAGGCTTGGGTCCGAGGACCATGCAAGACCTAGGCACAGGTGCTGCCTTCAAGAGTAGTGGCTAGCTCTCCGTAGGCTTGGGTTCGAGGACCATGCAAGACCTAGGCACAGGTGCTGCCTTCAAGAGTAGTGGCTAGCTCTCCGTAGGCTTGGGTCCGAGGACCATGCAAGACCTAGGTACAGGTGCTGCCTTCAAGAGTAGTGGCTAGCTCTCCGTAGGCTTGGGTCCGAGGACCATGCAAGACCTAGGCACAAGTGCTGCCTTCAAGAGTAGTGGCTAGCTCTCCGTAGGCTTGGGTCCGAGGACCATGCAAGACCTAGGCACAGGTGCTGCCTTCAAGAGTAGATAAGTGGCTAGTTTCCCCATAGGCCTGAGTCCGAGGACCATGCAGAGCCTTGGTTCTGTCTAACACTTGGTCTTCTGAAGTGATTAGTTTCCCCATAGGCCTGAGTCCGAGGACCATGCAGAGCCTTGGTTCTGTCTAACACTTTCATTTTTCTGTAAGCAGGGGTTTGTCCTCGGACCGTTTTTCTGGGGACGATTCCTCCTTCGGTCGGACAGTGATTTTACACGTGGCGTTGATCTCGCCTCCAGCTCGAGTCCCTATCTTCTATCTGGGAAGCGTCTCTTGGCCGTTCGTGTTCTGCGCCTGACGCTTCGGTGCGCGAGACGCGCCTTCATTAATGGTCTCGTGAATCAACAGAAGTACAACGGTCTGCGGCCCCCTTGGAATTTGGTGGCTTCATTATTGTCCGCCGCTTCGGTAACTCACTTTTTGAATTCTGCGTGAATTAATTCTCACCAACCCTCCTCCTCTATATAAGGCCTTCTGGGGGGATGGTTTCTTCATACTCCATGAGCCTCCCAACTCAAACAGAAAGAACACCACCTTTCCGCTCCCCATGCCCCTTTAATAACCCCGTCGGAATTGTGATCGGAGTTAGGAGATATGGGGCTAAGGGCTGCCGTGGCCGCAGCCCCCACTGGGCTTCTGGCGCGGCAGAGTCTAGGCGTAACACCGGCAGTGTCGTACGCGGTGGCCAGGTGGGACGTTGTTGAAGTACCTAACGTCTCTCCCCGGAGCGCACCTCCGGTGGAGGAGACACGCGAACTCATGTCATGGCTGGCGCCTGAGTGTTGCCGTCTCCAACGGCCAGCGCTCAGGCGGATTGGAGAGCATCAAGGGAACATCACGGGGGAGGACATTCCGGTGCCCCTGCATCTGCTCCTCACTTTGTTCAAGCTTCCGCCTTGAAACGAGCCAGTCTCAGCCCCTTTCCCCGCTTTTATTGTCAAGTTCTCCCATTCTCCTGATGCCAATAAAAGCACGGGTTGACACTTCCCCCTCCCTCTAGCTAGTTGTAGAATCGGACCGCCTGAGCCTCCGATTGTAGGATTAGCTTGTAATAAAGCTTGTAAAACAAGCCTGCCTGAGCCTCTGATTGTATCATGTAATCTTCTTTTCATGGAATAATAAAAACTTTTCTTTTTGTTTGCTGTTGAGTCTTCTTTTTACTGCGATTCTTCTTCTCTCTTTTTTTTTTGAAGTGACCGCTTAGAACGATCGCCGGTTGCGCCGGCCAGCGCACTAACCCTCCCCACGGTGGACGCCAATTGTAGGGGCTCGTTTTGTTGTAGATCCCCCAACAATACATTTATTTAGAGAGTGGGACGAAGGGTTTGGCGCTAACAGGCTTGCCACCGGTTCTCCAGAGACTCCCTTCTTCGAGGGGGCTTTGCCCCGTTCTTCTTGGCTTGGGGGTTGCTCCTCGGACGGCCGAGGAGACCCCCTTCTCAAGAGGGGTACTTTCCCTTATATAAGTCCCCTTCGGTTGATCTTAGCCTTACGGCTGTCAATCATCCAGGCCCCTTGCTTTAGAACCTGTCCCATCCGCTATGTTCCCCACCTTACTGTGGGTCGCAGCACCCAAGGTTGTGCCGCTCAGAGGTCCTATCAGCATTAATGCTGCTAGGGGAGTTAGGTAAATGCATTAAGTGTGGATGTGACCACCTGGAGTTTAGACTAGGAGTGCCGAGGAAGGGGTGTCCTCGGCGCGGGCCTAGTAAGGGCTGAAGCCCATAGACGCCGGCCTGGGACAATTGTCCCTCCTCGGCATGGGCCTTGGGCCAGCCTAAAAGTGGGCTGGGGCTCCTAGGCCCACGGGCCCCACAATAGCCCCTCAAAATCCTGCTGCACGTTCCCTCGGACGGGGAGGAGGGTTTTGATACCCACGGCCCCCTCATTTTCCGGAAGGCCTTTCGCTAGCTGATTCTTCCCCGAATGGTCAGCTTGGTGCTTCAATTCTTCGGTAAGCAGTTAGTTTCCCCGTGGGACTGAGTCCGAGGACCATGCGAGACCTAGGTACAGGTGCTGCCTTCAGGAGAAGATAAGTGACTAGCTCTCCGTAGGCTTGGGTCCGAGGACCATGCAAGACCTAGGCACAGGTGCTGCCTTCAAGAGTGGTGGCTAGCTCTCCGTAGGCTTGGGTCCGAGGACCATGCAAGACCTAGGCACAGGTGCTGCCTTCAAGAGTAGTGGCTAGCTCTCCGTAGGCTTGGGTCCGAGGACCATGCAAGACCTAGGCACAGGTGCTGCCTTCAAGAGTAGTGGCTAGCTCTCCGTAGGCTTGGGTTCGAGGACCATGCAAGACCTAGGCACAGGTGCTGCCTTCAAGAGTAGTGGCTAGCTCTCCGTAGGCTTGGGTCCGAGGACCATGCAAGACCTAGGTACAGGTGCTGCCTTCAAGAGTAGTGGCTAGCTCTCCGTAGGCTTGGGTCCGAGGACCATGCAAGACCTAGGCACAAGTGCTGCCTTCAAGAGTAGTGGCTAGCTCTCCGTAGGCTTGGGTCCGAGGACCATGCAAGACCTAGGCACAGGTGCTGCCTTCAAGAGTAGATAAGTGGCTAGTTTCCCCATAGGCCTGAGTCCGAGGACCATGCAGAGCCTTGGTTCTGTCTAACACTTGGTCTTCTGAAGTGATTAGTTTCCCCATAGGCCTGAGTCCGAGGACCATGCAGAGCCTTGGTTCTGTCTAACACTTTCATTTTTCTGTAAGCAGGGGTTTGTCCTTGGACCGTTTTTCTGGGGACGATTCCTCCTTCGGTCGGACAGTGATTTTACACGTGGCGTTGATCTCGCCTCCAGCTCGAGTCCCTATCTTCTATCTGGGAAGCGTCTCTTGGCCGTTCGTGTTCTGCGCCTGACGCTTCGGTGCGCGAGACGCGCCTTCATTAATGGTCTCGTGAATCAACAGAAGTACAACGGTCTGCGGCCCCCTTGGAATTTGGTGGCTTCATTATTGTCCGCCGCTTCGGTAACTCACTTTTTGAATTCTGCGTGAATTAATTCTCACCAACCCTCCTCCTCTATATAAGGCCTTCTGGGGGGATGGTTTCTTCATACTCCATGAGCCTCCCAACTCAAACAGAAAGAACACCACCTTTCCGCTCCCCATGCCCCTTTAATAACCCCGTCGGAATTGTGATCGGAGTTAGGAGATATGGGGCTAAGGGCTGCCGTGGCCGCAGCCCCCACTGGGCTTCTGGCGCGGCAGAGTCTAGGCGTAGCACCGGCAGTGTCGTACGCGGTGGCCAGGTGGGACGTTGTTGAAGTACCTAACGTCTCTCCCCGGAGCGCACCTCCGGTGGAGGAGACACGCGAACTCATGTCATGGCTGGCGCCTGAGTGTTGCCGTCTCCAACGGCCAGCGCTCAGGCGGATTGGAGAGCATCAAGGGAACATCACGGGGGAGGACATTCCGGTGCCCCTGCATCTGCTCCTCACTTTGTTCAAGCTTCCGCCTTGAAGCGAGCCAGCCTCAGCCCCTTTCCCCGCTTTTATTGTCAAGTTCTCCCATTCTCCTGATGCCAATAAAAGCACGGGTTGACACTTCCCCCTCCCTCTAGCTAGTTGTAGAATCGGACCGCCTGAGCCTCCGATTGTAGGATTAGCTTGTAATAAAGCTTGTAAAACAAGCCTGCCTGAGCCTTTGATTGTATCCTGTAATCTTCTTTTCATGAAATAAAAACTTTTCTTTTTGTTTGCTGTTGAGTCTTCTTTTTACTGCGATTCTTCTTCTCTCCTTTTTTTTTTTGAAGTGACCGCTTAGAACGATCGCCGGTTGCGCCGGCCAGCGCACTAACCCGCCCCACGGTGGACGCCAATTGTAGGGGCTCGTTTTGTCGTAGATCCCCCAACAATACATTTATTTAGAGAGTGGGACGAAGGGTTTGGCGCTAACAGGCTTGCCACCGGTTCTCCAGAGACTCCCTTCTTCGAGGGGGCTTTGCCCCGTTCTTCCTCTTCTTGGCTTGGGGTTGCTCCTCGGACCGCCGAGGAGCCCCCCCGTTCTCAAGAGGGGTACTTTCCCTTATATAAGTCTCCTTCGGTTGATCTTAGCCTTACGGCTGTCAATCATCCAGGCCCCTTGCTTTAGAACCTGTCCCATCCGCTATGTTCCCAACCTTACTGTGGGTCGCAGCACCCAAGGTTGTGCCGCTCAGAGGTCCTATCAGCATTAATGCTGCTAGGGGAGTTAGGTAAATGCATTAAGTGTGGATGTGACCACCTGGAGTTTAGACTAGGAGTGCCGAGGAAGGGGTGTCCTCGGCGCGGGCCTAGTAAGGGCTGAAGCCCATAGACGCCGGCCTGGGACAATTGTCCCTCCTCGGCATGGGCCTTGGGCCAGCCTAAAAGTGGGCTGGGGCTCCCAGGCCCACGGGCCCCACAATAGCCCCTCAAAATCCTGCTGCACGTTCCCTCGGACGGGGAGGAGGGTTTTGATACCCACGGCCCCCTCATTTTCCGGAAGGCCTTTCGCTAGCTGGTTCTTCCCCAAATGGTCAGCTTGGTGCTTCAATTCTTCGGTAAGCAGTTAGTTTCCCCGTGGGACTGAGTCCGAGGACCATGCGAGACCTAGGTACAGGTGCTGCCTTCAGGAGAAGATAAGTGACTAGCTCTCCGTAGGCTTGGGTCCGAGGACCATGCAAGACCTAGGCACAGGTGCTGCCTTCAAGAGTAGTGGCTAGCTCTCCGTAGGCTTGGGTCCGAGGACCATGCAAGACCTAGGCACAGGTGCTGCCTTCAAGAGTAGTGGCTAGCTCTCCGTAGGCTTGGGTCCGAGGACCATGCAAGACCTAGGCACAGGTGCTGCCTTCAAGAGTAGTGGCTAGCTCTCCGTAGGCTTGGGTTCGAGGACCATGCAAGACCTAGGCACAGGTGCTGCCTTCAAGAGTAGTGGCTAGCTCTCCGTAGGCTTGGGTCCGAGGACCATGCAAGACCTAGGTACAGGTGCTGCCTTCAAGAGTAGTGGCTAGCTCTCCGTAGGCTTGGGTCCGAGGACCATGCAAGACCTAGGCACAAGTGCTGCCTTCAAGAGTAGTGGCTAGCTCTCCGTAGGCTTGGGTCCGAGGACCATGCAAGACCTAGGCACAGGTGCTGCCTTCAAGAGTAGATAAGTGGCTAGTTTCCCCATAGGCCTGAGTCCGAGGACCATGCAGAGCCTTGGTTCTGTCTAACACTTGGTCTTCTGAAGTGATTAGTTTCCCCATAGGCCTGAGTCCGAGGACCATGCAGAGCCTTGGTTCTGTCTAACACTTTCATTTTTCTGTAAGCAGGGGTTTGTCCTCGGACCGTTTTTCTGGGGACGATTCCTCCTTCGGTCGGACAGTGATTTTACACGTGGCGTTGATCTCGCCTCCAGCTCGAGTCCCTATCTTCTATCTGGGAAGCGTCTCTTGGCCGTTCGTGTTCTGCGCCTGACGCTTCGGTGCGCGAGACGCGCCTTCATTAATGGTCTCGTGAATCAACAGAAGTACAACGGTCTGCGGCCCCCTTGGAATTTGGTGGCTTCATTATTGTCCGCCGCTTCGGTAACTCACTTTTTGAATTCTGCGTGAATTAATTCTCACCAACCCTCCTCCTCTATATAAGGCCTTCTGGGGGGATGGTTTCTTCATACTCCATGAGCCTCCCAACTCAAACAGAAAGAACACCACCTTTCCGCTCCCCATGCCCCTTTAATAACCCCGTCGGAATTGTGATCGGAGTTAGGAGATATGGGGCTAAGGGCTGCCGTGGCCGCAGCCCCCACTGGGCTTCTGGCGCGGCAGAGTCTAGGCGTAACACCGGCAGTGTCGTACGCGGTGGCCAGGTGGGACGTTGTTGAAGTACCTAACGTCTCTCCCCGGAGCGCACCTCCGGTGGAGGAGACACGCGAACTCATGTCATGGCTGGCGCCTGAGTGTTGCCGTCTCCAACGGCCAGCGCTCAGGCGGATTGGAGAGCATCAAGGGAACATCACGGGGGAGGACATTCCGGTGCCCCTGCATCTGCTCCTCACTTTGTTCAAGCTTCCGCCTTGAAACGAGCCAGTCTCAGCCCCTTTCCCCGCTTTTATTGTCAAGTTCTCCCATTCTCCTGATGCCAATAAAAGCACGGGTTGACACTTCCCCCTCCCTCTAGCTAGTTGTAGAATCGGACCGCCTGAGCCTCCGATTGTAGGATTAGCTTGTAATAAAGCTTGTAAAACAAGCCTGCCTGAGCCTCTGATTGTATCATGTAATCTTCTTTTCATGAAATAATAAAAACTTTTCTTTTTGTTTGCTGTTGAGTCTTCTTTTTACTGCGATTCTTCTTCTCTCTTTTTTTTTTGAAGTGACCGCTTAGAACGATCGCCGGTTGCGCCGGCCAGCGCACTAACCCGCCCCACGGTGGACGCCAATTGTAGGGGCTCATTTTGTTGTAGATCCCCCAACAATACATTTATTTAGAGAATGGGACGAAGGGTTTGGCGCTAACAGGCTTGCCACCGGTTCTCCAGAGACTCCCTTCTTCGAGGGGGCTTTGCCCCGTTCTTCCTCTTCTTGGCTTGGGGTTGCTCCTCGGACCGCCGAGGAGCCCCCCTTTTCTCAAGAGGGGTACTTTCCCTTATATAAGTCTCCTTCGGTTGATCTTAGCCTACGGCTGTCAATCATCCAGGCCCCTTGCTTTAGAACCTGTCCCATCCGCTATGTTCCCAACCTTACTGTGGGTCGCAGCACCCAAGGTTGTGCCGCTCAGAGGTCCTATCAGCATTAATGCTGCTAGGGGAGTTAGGTAAATGTATTAAGTGTGGATGTGACCACCTGGAGTTTAGACTAGGAGTGCCGAGGAAGGGGTGTCCTCGGCGCGGGCCTAGTAAGGGCTGAAGCCCATAGACGCCGGCCTGGGACAATTGTCCCTCCTCGGCATGGGCCTTGGGCCAGCCTAAAAGTGGGCTGGGGCTCCCAGGCCCACGGGCCCCACAGTACCATTTTATATAAATCTAGATATTAATTAAAAAAATATTTAACTTACTTTTTTCTTCAAAGTTAAATTTTATTTATTTTTTTATTTATTATTTATTTTTTTGTAATTCTTCAACATTAATCATAGTCTGAGAATTCCAAAGGTCACATGGCAATGGCATCCGATAGGAGTAATTTCCCTTTTGCCCTAAAGTGTATTGCTTTAGATTGGTCGTTAAATTATTGCTTTCTTGGTTTGTTCTCTCAATGCTCTCACTAGATTGCTAGTCTGTTTTATTGTCTATTTTAGTTCTTTTGGTAATATGATTTTTGCTAAATTATTTTATGTGATGATTTTTTTGTTATCTACATTCTGTTTTGGGTTTTTCATTGTGTTGGTGTATATTTTGGTTCTTGATTAGCGTTCGTGATGTTATGTTCTTTTGCAGTATATTAATTTTCTTTTCTTTTCTTATCTTTTTTTTTAATGACAAGTTTCATTTTATGCCGGTGTCTAACCTATGAAGAGGGTGATCGCCTCATCAATCAGAAAGGGGAATTCTTTGTTTTTATGCAGATCCATTCTGTTCCTCAAAGGCTATGCCCTTTTTTGGATCGACATATTGTTACTATTTTCTTTTTAAAAAGTGCGTACAAGAAAAGTAGAAAACATATTTGTTACTTGGGACGTGATCAAGTCCATTTTTGTACAAGAAATAGCTGAATCTTTAAATCCAACGGTTGTCATTCAAAATCAATTTAGATGGAAGAATGTCTTCAAGAGTTTGATCCAGTTAAAAAATGACATTAACTAATTAATCATTTCTGCTGTTCTTTAAGATTTTGTCATTGGGACTTCCTTCTTTATCTTATTTCTATAATTTAAAAAAGTAAAATGCCATAAAAAGCGAACCTATTTTTAAAAATTTATCGTAGGGTAAGTCATTTATACTTTAGATCCAAAATTTAAATCAATAACAAAACTTAGTCTTAGTGGTATTATATATTTTCTTTATTACTACAAATGCCAGCTAACAATATATTTCGTGAAAGAATTTTTCCTCATATGACAAGAAGTTTGAAATTAAATAGAACAACTTAAGAACATTGGATTGTATTTTATTTAGTGAAATTATTTTTGATGTGTTCATAAGAAAGAATTGGATGTGTCGCAAACATTCATGAACAATTATCAAACAGTGTTAAGGTCTTAAAATTGGGTACACTAGTCATGGATTTGATTAAAATCTTTTGGTTTGGATGATGAATTTAATTGAAAAGATATTAACAATTGCTTTTTTGTTTCAATTTTTATAAGAATTTGGTTATTATATTTTCTATAACGAATTTGATGTGTATTGTTCGATGCTTTTGCATTTTTTTTTCTCCATTCCAAGTCAAATATTAAATTTTTATGCTATATTTGTTTTAGTTGTAATGAATAATAGAGCTATAAAAGGCTTTTATATTATTTAAAACAAAAAATTTGTTAATAATATATACCCGCAATGCGTGAGCTATGCCTAATTTTATATATTTTATTGCTTAGTAGAACTACTGGTTTCTCTCATGGGAGAACCCGAATTAAAATTTCTCTATCCCCTCCTTTTATAAAAAAGAAAAAAAAAAAAAAAATGACGCGAAATTTTTCTCCATTTGAAGTATGTAGTTAAATAATTAAATTTACTATATTTTAATAATTTAAAATTTAAAAAAAATAGGTAATTTAACACTTTTCTTAATCCTTATCTCCTATTTTGCCTTTTTTTTTTTAATTTTTATTTTAAGGGCAGCTATTAGATCCATAATTAAGCACCAAATTAGTAACAGACTACAGTGATTACAACCGTAAAGAACCATGTCAAAGGATGAATGAGATAAAAAGAAATAAGAAGGTTACCGAATCAGAGCCAAAGGTTGTTTTAGACTCGGACAGTCACTATGCTGAGTATCAGAAAATGGGAAACAGTAGATGACATCTTGTTCTTTCCTTCCTTTCTTCCTTCTTTCGTTCTTTCTTAATTTCCTTTCCTTCTTCTTTTTCCTTTCTTGCTTGTCTTGACAAATGATAAGTAGAACAAACTAAAATGAAAATTAAAAAAGAAAAAGTTAATCAGTGTAAAAAACTGCAACAAAAATCAAATTGAGGAACTAAAAGGAATTAAGTACCTCTCTTATTTTAGCAGATCAAGATAGTGGCTATGGTAAATGAGAGCAGCGGTGACGATTAAGCTAGCTGGACTTTTCTTCTTCTTTTTTCTTTATTTTTATCTTCTTCTTTTGAGAAGTGAAGCAAAGTAAAATTAAAACGATGGGATGAGGATGATAACACAAAAAACTGCAACGATGATTAAGGTAAAAAGTCGGAAAGATCTCACTCTTTACTATAATTTTTTTTTTTTTTTTTCTTTTAAGAACTAGAGCAAAGTAAAACCAAACTAAGAGATGACTGCAACGAAAATTAATGGCGTAAAGTAGAAAGTATCAAACTCTTTTTTTTAAATGCATTTACACTTGACTTTGCTTTTTTAGGCGTGGAACATGGGATGAACCTTTTTCCGTTAAGAAATAGAAAAGAACAGAAAATATAATGAAATGATACTCTTTCTTTTCTCATTTATACTAGACTTTACCATAAATTTAATGAGTGAATCTCATCATAAATGTGAGAAAATAGAGCACAATTTTCTATAATTCGAGAATATCTAAGAATTATTGGAAGAGAAGAAAGTTCTCAGTAACTAGCACTCAAGTTTCGTTTACACTTTATTTCTTGCTTTTTCTGCGTGGTCGTAAAGAAGAGAGTAGCTTTCATTGCAGCCAGCTACAAAGTCATTTATATTGCTTTTTTGACCAGCTATAGTATAAAGTTCTATTCTTCCTTCCTTTCTTTTTCCTTTTTTTTTTTTTTTTTTTTTTTGATAACAACATAATAAATAAAAAAATTCTATTCATATTGCTTTCTTTTTATCAAGTGCATGTGACACGCACAATGAAATCTGTAAACCTTATGACTAATACATACCCTAAAATAATAAGCAGTGTGGGGTTTTGTTCATGTTAGAGCGTTTAAGAAAGTTTCAGGAAGTTTCCTGATTGACTCTTAGTCCACTCGTGACCAAAAAAATGAACTCTCTTTACTTACTCCACTCCTAATAATATCAAAATTATAATAATTTTATTACACTTCTTATGATTTTTATAACTTCAATCTATTACTTTATCATTTAAAATTAACGATATATATTCTTTTGTGCTAAGTCTAAAATACCCCAATCAATATCAAAATACCGAAATGCCCTTTTAACCCAACCGAATAAAATAAAACTAGGTAATCTCAACTCAGTCCGGTTAAATTTAACTTGGGTAAATTAATCCACAGCCAAATAAACACAATTACACTATCTATTGTAAACACTAAACTAAACCTAGGGATTCGCGTTCGCGTGTTTAGTTCGTTTTGTGTCAACTCATGAATATTCGACTATATGGATCAACACTAACTTGGAACGTTTATTAAACGAGTCAAAATTTCTCAACCCTAACATGACTTGTTTGTTAAACGAGACAGCCTTGTCAACCCATTTATTAGATTTTATTATAGGGAAAAAAATACAAATTTTATTAACCCAATTGATTTAAACTATGAAAAACCAAACAAATAGATTTTTTTTTTTTAATATAAAATTCAGAACTAACAAATAATTACATCACAAATAATCATTCAAAATTAACACATATCTTAATATTATAAAATAATTATCACAGTATGTTAAACAAAATAAACTACAATAACTAATAAGTTTATATACCTAAAATTTTGAATGGTATATTAATAAAATGATATTTAGTTAAATTGGTCAAACAAGTTCCATGGATTGAACACGAAAACAATATTTTTATTAAACGAGTTAATCATGTCAACTTGAATATGATATAAACCCATTAATCATCTACTCATAACCTACCAACTCTGGGTTATGTTCGCGGGTTGTATTGGATTTTGTCACTCCTAACTAAACCTACACTACCTATAGTATCCATCGTTCAATTTGACTCGATAACCATATGACCGGTAAGCCATCAATAGCATCACCTATAGCCACCACCGTGAGTGCAGGTGTGCATATTGCTTGTTGTCTACCACATCTTCGTATTTCCAAGAAAAAATGAATTAATAACAACAAAATCTTAGTTCCAAAATTTTAAGTTTGGCTATTGATCCTTTTTTTATAGAAAGTTTTAACTTATGGCATCTGCTCCTGATAATAGCTCTTTATCATCAAATTTGGCGATGGATCCTTGATAGTGGATTTAGTGCATCATTTTGACTTTTTTAATAATAAAAAAAAACAAAAAAAACCGAACCAAGCAAAGTTTTGGCCATTTTTGCTAGAACTAACTGGAATGTAATAATCTATTTTTAGGATTACCCAGCCTAAACTCTTGTTGTAATATTTTCTAGCATGCATTGAGATACCAATTTGCAATCTGCATTTTTCTTGTTAGTTGAGGGAATTCTAATTTTTTTTTAAAAAAATAGATTTGATTTATATTATAGATTGTTGATGTTTTTGTCAAGGGATGATTTGGGAATAATGTGTTCTCAATATAAATTTTCACGTTTTAGTAATGCAATTTTTTATTTTTTAGAAAGTTTCAATTTATGACGTCCACTCTTAATGATAACTCTTTATTTTTAAACTAATACACCAATCAGTTTTTGGTATAGACGGAGATTGAACCTCAAATCTCCTATTCAATTATTAGAGACTTTACTAATAGAGTTAACTGAAACCCACTTAGTAGTGCAACTTTATAGTATGAGATGTTCAACTTTTGGAAGTGCCTCATCAAGCAATCATTAACAACTGCAAGTATGTCAAAAGACTCAAAACTTTCGTTTATCAAAAAAAAAAAAAAAAAAGACTCAAAACTTTCGGGTTTGCCAAACAACCCTTTATGGATACAACTTACGATTAGCCTTTATTGCTTTTCACTCTACGCAAAAGACAGATTTTCTATTAACCCATGCGAGGGAAGGAATTCGAGCAAACTTTATCATCATCGTATAGCATAATTGTTGCCCATGTTTCCAAATACAAAATGGATAACATGACAGAACTTGATGCAGCTCAATGTCATTTTGGATCATGAACAAGCAAATTGCAGATTGGTATCTCAATGCAGAATGATCCACAAACACCACAAAGCAAATGAAAGTTATAAATAAATGTGTTTATCATTTAGCTAGAGTTAATGCAAACACTAATAAATCCATGCCAATGCTCATAACTCATAAGTAATCAGGGCTGATTCACAATTCAGGCTGGAATGGCTGGTTGTTGTTGAGTAATGCAATGTATGTTTCCACCCCCCAAAACAATCTCTCTCGCACCTTCAATTCGTACCACCTGAGACACCAAATATGAAAAGGTTTGTTCAGTACCAACATTCGACAAAAATAAACATCAATTCAATTTAGAAGGCCGTACATAGATTATTATATCACTACTAGGATATTAGACATGGAGCTGATGAAGAGTACAATGTAATATACAACAAAATGGCAGACAGGGTTAGCTGTGAGCTCTCCCAAACATTTAGAAGGAGATCCATTACACTGACCCCAATTTAGCTGGGATTAAGGCCTAGTTGAGTTGTATCACTTCTAGGATTTCAGGTAAGGAAAGGAAAACCACAAGCATTTTACCATTATTAATATTTCCTTTTCGATAGTGATTGCTAATCTATGAATGCTCCACTATTATTTTGTAGTACAACTGCATTGTAAGAGAGATTGTGCTTGAATATGCTCCCAAAACAAAAACTACTACCCCCCCCCCCCCCCCCCCCCCCCCCCTCTTTTTCGAACTGCCAGTGCAAGGACCCGTTAATCTCTTCTAGCATCAGAAACAATACTGCACATAGTAATGTGATATTTGTTGTCATTCTACAGGAGACGATCACATGCTTGTCAGATTTTTCATATCTTATATATTCCTAAATATCACCACCATCATGATCAGTACCAAGCCTCCCAATTTGGTCATTGAGAGTGTGGTACATGACCACTAACCATTTAGGCTACAGAAAGCATTGGTGTATAGTTTAATGTCCTGACTCCTGACATGGTTATAGGTTATAAACATCACAAAATAAGGAATTATACCTAAAAGTGGACTTTAAAGTTTAAACAATTTCAAATTTCAGACTATCGTACTTAATTTTTTCAAATTCCATCCTGTCAATCTTAAAAGTATAAAAACATCTTCAGTTCCTTATAAAATCTTCTTGTTTCCATAAATTTTCACTTTATGTAACTCGTGTAGCTGTTGCTACAGGATAAACTCTAAAACCTCTTGAAACAAAGCTCCTAGACGCAGTTCTAACAGAAGAATTTCTTGTTTTTGTAGCATTTGGTATTGTGCTTAGGCAATGCTCTCTCACCTTTGTGTGAGAAAAAAACTATTCCAATATTTTCTTACTTCTTAAATACATTTACTCTTGACTTTGCTTTTTTGGTTTCTTTAGGCGTGGAACATGGGATGAACCTAATTAGTGCTATATGCGAGTAATTTATTCCTCTCCATTAAGAAAAGAAAAGAGAAGAAACAGTAAGTTCCTGTTAACAAGTACTCATGAAGTTTTTGTTTACACTTCTATTTTGCTTTTTTATCAACTTTTTGGCTTGCTTTAGAGGAAACCTTTTTTTTTTTTTTTTTTTTTTATCGCAAAAAAAAAAAAAAAAAAAAAAAAAAGAAGAAGAAGAAGGAAGAAGAAGAAGAAGAGTAAGTTACTTGTGTTGCTTTTTGTCAAACTATAAAGTTCTTCTATTTATATTGCTTTCTTTCTATTTATTCATATAATATGACTGACGCATAAATGCGTGTGGAATCTGTGAACCTTATGACTAATAAAAGCAGTGTGTAAATTGTAAAGCAGCTGAAGAAAAGGTACATCCACCAACTTCTTTGATTGTATCTTATACTTTTCTTTTTTATAATACAAATCTACAACACGAACAAATTCTAGGAAGTTTCCTGAGATTGACCCAGTCCACTCGTTGCCGTTGGGACCGAATAAGTGAGCTTTTTTGTTTTATTTCCTCGCACTTACTCCACTCTTATAAATATGAAAATTATAATAATTTTATTACGCGATTTTAAAAAATTTATATATCGTGAAGTGTTTTATGGGGGAGAAATATATTTCTCTCTTCTCTGTTTTGGGTAATTCACAATTTCTCCTTGCCTTTGAAATCAATCAATTTTCTGTTCTAAATTGAGAAATGAGCAAATATTGTCAATATATTACTTTATTAATTAAATTAAGAGTGTGTTTAAATACCGCTAATGGTTGAAAATTGAAAACTGAAAATACTGTAACAAAATAATTTTTAAATGTGTGAATAATGTCGTGAGACCCATTTTTAATGCAAGTTTTGCTGAAAAAAGAGTTTTGTGGATCCCGTGAACAGTGCATGGGATCCACAGATAGACGCTAGATGCTAGACACGCTACCCAAACGGATACTAATAGAATTTTTTTTATTCGTGAAATATTCCTTTTTGCTAAGTCTAAAATATCCTAGGTAAAATCAAAATACCAAAGTGCCCTCCTAACCCAACTATGTAAAATAAAACTATGTAATCTTAACCCAAACCGGTTAAATTTAGCCTAGGTAAATTAAACCCTGCCAAATAAAAACAATTACACTACCTATGGTAAACAGTAAACTAAACCTACACTACCTACAGTATCCTTCATTCAATTTGACTCAATAACAATATGACCGATAAGCCATCAACAGCATGACCTATAGCCACCACCGTGAGTGTAGGCATGCACGTTACTTGTTGTCTGCCACATCTTTGTATCTTTAAGGAAGAATGAAATAACCAAAAAAAGAAAAGTCTTAGTCCCAATTTTTTTAGGCTAACTATGTGATGCGAGATGAACAAGTATCAAGAAGCAAAACTTGTCTACTTCTAGAAAACAAGAAACAAAACACGTTTGCTTCTAAAAATAACCTCGAATCCATGAGGGTCCTTAAATCCACAAGGATAAAGGGTCTAGAATCCACCAGAAAATAGAGAGACAAAAAGTCTAAATTTTATTGATTGAATAATTGTTATAAAAAAAATTAAAAAAAAAAACTTTTACAAACAAGAAAATATATTCTAAAATAACTCATAATTAATATCTAACCATAATAGGAACCAACTTTGACCTAAAAAGCATTAAAAGCACCTAAAAATAATGAAATAAATACCCTAATCCTAAAATAACAAAAATTACATAAAAATATCAAATATAAAAAATTACATAAATTAATTTCAAGATTCTGTCCTACATCACTGCTGATCCTTGATAGTGGATTTAGTACCAAAAAGTGAAATGGAACCTATGAATAGTACCAAAAAAAAGCTAAAAACTCAAATAGGCTAAGCTCATGCCAAACGGGCTCTAAGTATTTGCCATTTTTGCTAGAACCTAACAAAAAAAAAAAAAAAATTGATTCAAATTTGTTAATTCATTTCAAAACGAGGATTAAATGCATATTATGTAAAGGTCATGTTAACAAATACCCTTAGGACAATTATTAATAAACTATTTTAAGAAAGTTTTGTCATCAATGTATGAGAAATATAAAAAACCGTCAAAAAATTAATTATTTTTTTTTATTTTTTCTTTAAAAAATTAAAAATAATTTCTAAACCAACATAAGTTAACATTTCTTATAAATATACTTTCTTTTAAAAAATGGTTTGGCTATTGAGAGAGAGAGAGAGAGAGAGAGAGAGAGAGAGAGAGAGAGAGACTTCTTCTTACTTGCTTGAAATTGTGTATATTTGATTACCCCCTATATAATTTCTTGATTACTCGCTATAGGTTGTTTAAATTAGCTAGGTGTACTACACTGTTATTTGATCATAGGAAAAAAGTCCAGATGAGAGTTGGAATAAGTGCCAATAATTAAGCTAAAGCACAGCTAGCAAATTAAAACGATGCAACTATAAATGGTTTCATGGAAGCCAGCCATAAAGTTATTTGTATTGCATTTTTGACAAACTATAAAATGTTCTATACATATTGCTTTCTTTCTATCTATTCATGTGTGACTGATACGCATAAATGTGTAAAGCAGCTGAAGAAAGGTACATCCACCAACTTTTTTTTTTCTTTTTTTTGAGGAACCATCCACCAACTTCTTTGATTGTACTTATATAATTATGTTTACTGTTCTCTTTTCAACTACAACTACAAGTTCTAGGAAGTTTCCTAATGGACCCTTAGTCCACTCGTTGCCGTTGGGACCAAATAAATGATTTTTTTTTTTTCCTCGCACTTACCCTACTCCTAAAAATATCAAGATTATAATAACTTTATTACGCTTTTAATAAGTTTTAGCGTTCGTTTGGGATTTACTTATTTTGCTAAAATTAAAAAAAAATTGTTGAAAGTACGGTAGATAGAGGTAAATGATAGCTAAAATAGTACAGTGAAGTTCATGAATAGTACCAAAAAGTCTAGTGAGACTCATAAATAGTAGCAAAAATAAGCTGAATAGTAAAATAAGTTAAAAAAAATAATCTTTGTCAAACAGACACTTATAAAAAAAAAATTTGAATCTCAAAAAAAAAAAAAAAAAACTTTAATACAATGTTTTATGGGGTAAAAAATACATTTTCCCTTTTACGTTTTAAGTAGTTCATAATTTTTCCTTATTTTTTAAACTAATTAATATTTTGTTTTATATTTGGGAAATGAGCAAATACTCTCCATCTGTTACCTTATGAGATTAAATTCTATAAGGACGTGGTGTAAAACTCATGTTTTACCTCTCCAATCCCAACATGCCACATCATCTTATCACATATTTAAGAATAAACTCAATCACACTCAATCAATTTTAATACCCATATATAAATCCAACCAAATTGGGAATCTATCGAGATGTTATTAGGTGTGGTAGGATGTATTGAATTTTAATAAATTTTAAGTAAAATGCTGATGTGGCAATCACTTATGGTATGGTGTAAAACATAGGTTTTACACCCCATCCTTATAGAATTTAATCTCTTACCTTATTAGTTAAATTAATAGTACTTTTTGATTGGTGGAATATTCCTTTCTACTAAGTCTAAAATATCCCAATTAATAAAGAAATACCGAAATGCCCCGTTAACCCAACCAAGTAAAATAAAACTAGGTAATCTTAACCCAACTTAGTTAAATTTAGCCTAGATAAATTAAATACCTGCCAAATAAACACAATTACACTAACTATGGTAAATAGTAAACTAAACCTACACTAGATACTATCCATCGTTCAATTTGACTCGATAACCATATGACTAGTATGCCATCAACGGCATCACCTATAGCCACCATCGTCAGTGTAAGTGCGTACGTTACTTACTATCTGCCACATCTTCATATCTCTTAGGAAAAACAAATTAACAACAACAAAGCTTTAATCCTAAATTTTTGAGGTTGACTATGGATCCTCGACAATGGATTTAGTGCATTTTGCCATTTTGATTTTTTTTTTAACAAAGACAATAAAAAAAAAACGTACCACCTAAGTTTATGCCATTTTTGCTAAAGTCAACTTCTAATTCGAATTTGTTAATTCATTTCAAAGCCATGATTTAGTGCATATTATGTAAGATCATGTTAATGGGTGCCCTTAAAACAATTATTAATAAATCATTTTAAGAAAGTTTTGTTACCACTTTTGTGGGAATATAATGCTATAGACACAAACTATTTTACAACATTTTACAAACTGCTGATGTGACAAATTCTTACTAGTTTTAATATGGGCTCATCACTAGCATCACATTTTTGCTTACAACAACTATTTGGAAAATACTAAAACCACCTCAAAAGTTTGTAGAAATATTATAAAATAGTTTGTGTCTGTATCATTACTCAAAAAAAATTTATTTTTTATTTTTTCATAAAAAACTTCTAAAAATATTTCGTATACTAACATCCATTAACTTTTTTCATAAATATACTTTCTTTTAAAAAATGGTTTGCTTAGGTCATAAAATTCTACTTTAAAATAATAGTGAGAGTTATTAAGGCCACGTTTTAAGAAATCAAACTGTTGACCAAATTAAACTCTTTTAATGCTAAAAAAAAAAAATAACAAAAAAAACAAAAAAACTCATTTTATAATGCTTATGCAATAGAATGCAATAAATATGGTTTTTTTTTTTTTTTTTTTTTTTTTTTTTGAGACAAAGGTAAGCGAAATATTATTAAGAAAAACCAAAACTAAAAAAAACACCACAAGTTCAAGGCAAATCCGAATGGAAAACATCTTCCACATCCTCAGGCAGAGATTCTACCCATACATCAGTATCTGCAGATAAAACTGCTTTTTTAGCTAAACAATGAGCTAACCTATTCCCCTCACGCCGAACATGCTGAAACAAACAGCTCCTCAACGTTCCTCCAATTCGCTTAGATTCATCAATAATGTGACCAAACAAAGTACAGCATCGACCAAAGCCCTTCAAGGCAGCAATAACTCGACTACAATCACCTTCAATAATCACTCGAAACACACACAACTCTGCAGCAAACATCACTGCCCTCCGAGCCGCCAAAGCTTCAGCCATTTCAACAGACTGAACCGAGCCAATATTCTGCCGCAAAGCTCCAATAATCTGCCCAGCACAGTCACGAACAACTACACCAACACCTGCTGACCCAGTTTCTGCAAAGAAAGTTGCGTCGAAGTTCACTTTGTAATGATCCTGAGGGGGAGGAGACCAACGCACCAGGGACCGACGCACTGGCGCACTCTGCATTTGAGGATTAACTTCCCAAAACTCATCAACTAAGCCCCGAGCCCGATCACCCAGTTCATGCAACGGCCACACTGACTGACGCTCTCTCAACCTGTTACGGAATTGCCACAGACACCACGCCACAGTAGCAAAAAGCGCAACACGATAGCATGAACCATGATTAAACAAAACCTCCAACAGCTCCAAAAACGTCCTGCACTTTGCCTGAACCAAAAACAAAAAACCCAGATCCGTCATCCAAACCGAACGAACTTGATCACAAAGCCACAACGCATGCATCACCGATTCCGAATGATCACCACAGCCATCACAAACATTACCAACAGGGATATGTCGAGCCACCAAGTTCTGTTTTGTGGGCAAAGAGTCCTTTGCAGCACGCCACAAGAAATGTCTAATTTTATGAGGAACCCGAACCTTCCAGATTTTCTTCCACACCGAACCATCACCAGTAGGAGCAGAAGAACTTGGCAGCGACTGGTTCTCATTATCAACAAGCATTCTATATGCACTCCTTACACTATAATGACCATCAGCAGTCAACGGCCAGATCAAAATATCCTCTTCCCCATCTGCACAGACCTGGATTTTGCGCACCATATCCGCTTCCCATGGTAAAAAACAGCTTGCCAAACGCCCCGGGTCCCAAGTCCGTGTACCAGGTAGGAACAGATCACACACCCTACTAACCTCATTATTGGCGTTGGATGAAATAATTTTACTATGGTTGAGATCAGGCAGCCACCTATGATGCCAAACATCTATCATTTGTCCACTACCTACCCTCCATATCGCACCTTTCTCAATGACACCACGTGCATTCAAAATACTCCGCCATGCATAAGAACACTTAGGGTGAATTGGGGCATCAAGAATATTACCATTTGGAAAATACTTAGCACTAAAGACTTTAAAGAGAAGTGTATCTCGGTGATGAAGAAAACGCCAAACCTGTTTAGCCAATAAAGCCTGATTGAACTTCTGAAGGTCCCGAAACCCCATGCCACCAATTGATTTAGAAGAACATAAAGAGCTCCATTTAACCCAATGAATTTTTCTCGCATCCCCACTACCCCACCAGAATTTTCATATCATGGCTTCAATATCTTTGCAAAGACCCACCGGAAGCTTGAAGACGCTCATGGAATAAACCGGGATAGATTGGACCACCGCCTTAATCATGACTTCCCTCCCTGCTTGAGACAACAACTTTTCCTTCCACCCCTGCATTCGGCCCCAAATCCTTTCTTTGATCTGAGTAAAACATGCATTCCTATCCCGACCTACAAAGGAGGGCAACCCCAAATATTTCTCATAATGTCTGATGACCGGAACACTAAGGGCCACTTTTAGAGCTTCCTGAGAAGCTTCATCTGTATTCCTGCTGAAAAAGAGAGTAGTCTTCTCCTTATTGATCATTTGACCAGAAGCTGTCTCATAAATGGCAAGCAATTCTTGAATTTTATTACACTCCTCAAGAGTAGATCTACAAAAAATTAAACAATCATCTGCAAAAAACAGGTGTGTTAGTTTAGGCCCATTTCTACAAAGAGAGAAACCATTAATCACTCCTTCATCTGCAGCATTCCGTAAGAGAGCATTCAACCCTTCAGCACAAAAGAGGAACAAATAAGGGGAGAGAGGATCCCCTTGTCGTAAGCCACGAGAGGGAACAATCACACCCTTTGGTTCACCATTCACAAGAATAGAATATGACACAGTAGTAATACACTCCATAATCAAAGCCACCCATGTATCCGAAAAACCCATCTTGAGGAGAATTTTTTCAAGAAAAACCCACTCCACCCTATCATAAGCCTTGCTCATATCCAATTTCATAGCCATAAAACCTTTCTTGCCTGAACAACTATTCTTCATATGATGCAAAGACTCAAAAGCAATTAAAATATTATCAGTAATCAAACAATCAGCAATAAAAGCACTCTGGGTCTCAGAAATAATAGAATTAAGCAGAGGCTTGAGACGGTTTGCTATCGCCTTACTAATAATCTTATAAATCACATTACAAAGGCTTATAGGACGAAAATCAGAAACCCTTTCGGGGTTTTGGACTTTAGGGATCAGAGTAATAAAGGTATGGTTTATAGACCTAAGGATAGACCTTGAATTTAAACAAGATAAAACAGCCTGAGAAACATCCATACCAATATCAGTCCAGTAAGTCTGAAAAAATAAAGGCGGCATACCATCCGGACCAGGGGCTTTAAGTGGAGCCATCCCCTTAATTGCTTCTCCCACCTCCTCACTTGTGAAAGGTCTATCAAGTTCTGCTTTCATATTATCAGTTACTACAGCATTCACCCCATCCAACACACGATCTAAATCCTGTGGATTTGAGGAAGTAAAGAGATTAGTATAAAAATCATTAAGGAGAGCCGAAAATACCTCTTCCTCCTCTTGCCAAACCCCATCCCCATCACGCAACCCCTTAATAAAATTCTTCCTCTTCCTTTGAGTAGTAGTCCCATGAAAAAACTTAGTATTCTGATCCCCATTCTTCAACCACTGAACCCTAGACCGCTGTTGCCACATTTTCTCCTCTTTGTCCTGTAATACATTCAATTCCTTTTTCAATCGAATCACCTCCTCATGATCCCCAGATCTAGCCGAAACCTCTTCAGCATGCCACAATTTCTCCTTCACCTGCTTTATCTGATTTTTAACATTGCCAAAGTGATCCCGACTCCAAGATTTCAACCGTTTCTTACACATTTTTAATTTTGTTGCAGTCACAAACATAGGTGTACCATCAGGGGCACAATCCCAAGCTCTTGTTATCACCTCTTTACATTCAGGATCCGAAATCCACATAGATTCAAACCGGAAAGGCTTCCTACGCCATTTTTGTTGCTCACCATTATCATCCAAATAAAGAAGAATCGGCCTATGGTCAGAGGTAAAGCAATTTAAGTGTCTCACCCTACCTGTGGGAAAACGAGTTAACCATTCATAATTTGCAACACCCCTATCCAACCTTTCCCAAATCCATTCTCCCCTTCTCCTCCCATGCCAAGTAAACTCTGGTCCCGAAAAGCCTAGGTCAACAAACCCACAATGGTCCAATACTTCTCTAAAGTTTTGCATCAAAGAATGAGCCCGCGGAGCCCCACCTCTCTTATCTCCCACCTCCAAAAGTTCATTAAAATCACCCAAACAGCACCAGGGAAGCTTCGGCTTTGAGCTAAGCATTCTTAGCATATTCCAACCTTCACTTCTATGATTTGTATCAGGCTCCCCATAAAAACCAGTCAATCTCCAAGCATACTCCGAACCACCATGCACAATAGAGTCAATATGGTAGTTCGAAAAACTATCCACCCACACATCCACCTCCTTCTTCCACAGAAGAGCTAAACCACCACCCCTATCGTTACTAGGAACTGTAAAACATCCATAAAAAAGAATCCTATCTCGAACCCATTTCATATGCTCCTTAGATGACCATGTTTCAGATAAAAACACAATCATGGGATCTTGTGCTTGCACAATGTCGACAAGCTCTTGAACTGCACGCCGGTTCCCAAGCCCCCTGCAGTTCCAAGCTAAGGTTTTCATGGCTGTCGGCGGGGCTGAACTTCAGCCTCCACCGTTAAATTCTTAAACTCAACCACCTGTTTTTTCCTTCCAACATTCACAAGTCTCAGTTCCTCACTTGAATCCTCTCTTGGTCGCTTCAAAGGTGTCGATCCCAACCCATCTGAAGGCAAACCACCCAATCTGCTTGATTTGGAATGACAATTTGTCCCCACCAGTTCAGTAGGCACCTTCCTAATCCCTCCCTGACCAGCCCGGTTATCCCACTCATCCAATCCAGTCACCTTTGAGGTCTCAAAACACCCTAGTGCAACATCAATTTCATCCAATTTAGCTTGAAAATCCTGGCTTACAAACCCCCCTACCTGTGCAGACAGCATGCCAACCGAAGTGCTTTTTTCAAGGTTCACAGCATCCTCTAATCCAACATGTACTACCCTTGGTTGCTGCTCATCAGGTTCGGACAGCTCACTATGGTTCTGCTCATCAGTCCGAGCTTCAGACCCTCCTTCCTCCCTCCTTGCCTGACCCGTTGCATCCCTGTTATCCTCCCTCACCTCCGCTTCATAACCAGCAACCCTTACAACCGTTTTCTTTGCCAAATTCGGAGTAACCGCTCGCAACCACGACCCGAATTGCTGGTCACTCTCCCTCAGCGTACCCTTCCTATTCAACCAAATAGAGCATCCTTTATCATGGTGAGTAAGTCAACCACACCAATAACAAAGGTTAGGCAAGCGTTCGTATTTGAAGCTCGCCCAACTTTCCTCACCATTGCGCAATCCTATTTTTCTGCCTCTGCTCAAGGGTTTTGTCACATCAACCTTCACCCTAACCCGCATAAAATTGCCACCTTCATAGTCCTCATTGTCTGCCCTACTGTTCACAACTTCCCCTGCCACTGAGACAATATCTTGGACCACTCGCATATTCAAACTCCCCACAGGAAGATCATGAACCTGTATCCAAAAGTGTGCACTATCAAACTCCAGGCCCTTCATCTCCGTCTGGCTCTGTATTCTTTTCAGGGCAACCAAATATTTGTCAAAAGTCCATGGTTCACCCGCTACAACTCTGTCTATATCAGACTCCTCCGAGAACAAGAATAAAACTCGGTGATTGCCCATGTCGCGTACTTCGAATCCCTTCTTAGTGTGCCAAAGTAATTTAAACGTTCGAGCGACGGCTTCCATATTCAACGCTCTCCCTGTAAAAAACCTTGCTGCCAAAAGAAACTTCCCATCAAGTCCTCCATCGTCTACATGATACGTATTTCCTTCAGACTCAGTCAGTGAAAAAGACTCCCACAAAGCCGAGAGATTGTCCATGCCTTAATCAATAGAAAAAACCCCACGTTCTGCCCTTCAAGAAACCAAAAAAAAACTACAGCCTCACTCCAGGGAGTAGGCACGTATTCTACAAACCTAAATATATTAAGAACTCAGTTTTATTCATATTGCTTTCTTTCTGTCTTGTCCGAATCTAGACACAAGTGCATGTGACACGCACAAATGCCTAATGGAATCTGTAAACCTTATGACTAATACATACACTAAAATAATAAGCAGTGTGAGGTTCTATTCATGTTAGAGAGTTTAGGAAAGTTTCAGGAAGTTTCCTGATTGACTCTTAGGGTCCGTTTGAATAGAACTTATTTTGCTAAAATTAAAAACTGAAAATTGGAAATACTGTAGCAAAATAATTTTTAAATGTGTGAATAGTGCCGTGGGACCCATTTTTAATGAAAAAGTTGCTGAAAAGTGAAATTTGTAGGAACCGTAAACAATGCACGGGTGGACTGTTCACGGAAGAAAAGTCAAAACTTGTGGCTGAAGAAAAAAAAAAAAAAAGGAAGGAAAACGTGCAAACGAGCAAAACGTAAACGTGCCATATATCCAAACGAATACTTAGTCCACTTGAGACCAGATAAATAAGCTTTCTTTGATTTCCTTGCACTTACTCCACTCCTAATAATATCAAAATTATAATAATTTTATTACACTTTTCATTATTTTTATAACTTTATTGGGGGATACTTTCCCCCTTCTATGTTTTGAGTTTGGAAAATAAGTAAATATTTTTAATTTAGTACTTTATCATTTAAATTAACGATATCTTTTGATCTTTGAAATATTCTTTTGTGCTAAGTCTAAAATACCCCAATCAATAGCAAAATACCGAAATGCCCTCCTAACCCAACCGAGTAAAATAAAACTAGGTAATCTTAACTCAGCCCGATTAAATTTAACTTGGGTAAATTAAACCCCAGCCAAATAAACACAATTACACTATCTATGGTAAACACTAAACTAAACCTAGGGGTGACAATTCGTATATGTGTGTTGGGTTCGTATTGTGTCGACTCATGAATATTCGACTATATAGATCAATACTAACTTGGGACATTTATTAAACTGGTCAAAATTCATAAACCCTAATACGACCTGTTTATTAAACGAGTCAGCCTTGTCAACCTTGTCAACCTGTTTATGAGATTTTACTATAAGGAAAAAAATACGAATTTTATAAACCCAATTGACTCGAACTATGGAAAAACAAAAAAAAAAAAAAAAATCGATTTTTTTTAATATAAAATTCAGAACTAACAAGTAATTACATCACAAATAATCATTCAAAATTAAAACATATCTTAATATTATAAAATAATCAATCACAATATGTTATATACCTAGAGTTTTGAATGGTATATTGGCAAAATGATATTTAGTTAAATGGGTCAAACAAGTTCCATGGGTTGAACACAAACACAACATTTTTTTATTAAACGAGTCAATCGTGTCAACTTGAATATGACACGAACCCGTTAATCCTCTACCCATAACCTACTAGCTTTGTGTCATGTTGTATCATGTTGTGTTTGCAGGTCGTATCGGATTTTGTCACCCCTAACTAAACCTACACTACCTATAGTATCCATTGTTCAATTTGACTCGATAACCATATAACCACCACTGTGAGTGCAAGTGTGCACATTGCTTGCTGTCTACCACATCTTCGTATCTCTAAGAAAAATCGAATTAATAACAACAAAGCCTTAGTCCCAAATTTTTAAGTTTGGCTATAGATCTTTTTTTTTTATAGAGAATTTTAACCTATAGCGTCTACTCCTGATAATAACTCTTTATTATCAAGTTTGGCTATGGATCCTTGATAGTGGATTTAGTGCATCATTTTGATTTTTTTTTTTAATTAAAAAAAAAAAAAAAAAAAAAACAAAGACAAATACAAAGTAAAACAAAAAAAAAAAACAAAAAAACAAAACAAAGTAACGAACCAACCAAAGTTTTGGCCATTTTTGCTAGAACCAACTGGCATGCAATAATCTGTTTTTTAAAGGCCCATTTGGTAAGAAATTTCTAGTAATGTTGTTTGCATTTTTTGGAAATACGTGTGGGAGAAAAAAATGTGTAAAGATACGTGTAGACTATTGTGGGGATAAAAGCCCAAACGCGTATGTTGGGCCTTAGGCCCCATTTAAAGATATAAGTATTTCCGAGGAGGGGTAAAGGATTGGGAGAGACCCCAGAATGGAGAATCACGTAAGGAAAGGATGAGGGAGTATAGTCCGAGGAGTATATCTTCCTCGGACTTGAAGAATATCAGTCAAGTAAATACCTGGGCAGCTTGGGTGAACTTCCAGGAAGTTCTAGCGATAAAGATGAACTTCTTGCACGTATAAAGATGATAGAAATAGGGAAATATCTAAAGAAAAAGCTGCTACCACCGCGTTTAATACACTGCAGCAACTTTTCTGGCCACATTTATGTGAAGAATACCCCTGAACAGTGCAATCTCAGCTGCCACCACTCATGAAGAACTAAAGAAGATACCTGATGTGACATGTACTCATGTGAATGCTTAGATGAAAAACAAGTGTACGATGAAGATGGTTTAAAAGAAAACTATATAAATGGAAGAGACCTCTCATGAGAGGGGATCTGAAAAAAGAAGGAAAAGAAGAGGAAGAAAAATTTAATGTAGCTCCAAGAGTGACCTTAGCCATTCAAACTATAATTTGTCTCCTCGGACCTAAATTTATTTAAGTTCTCAGTGTTTTAGTACTTGCTTTTTTAATAAAACCTTTATTAACTGTTGTTGAGTTCACAAACAGCCTAGTTCTTTTACCCACTCTCTACAAATTTATTGTATTGGGCTTAGTGGGCTCACATCCCATATCTTTTGGGCTTGGACTATAAACCTTGACCCTACAATTGGAGCCGTCTGTAGGGAGAGCTTGAGCCGGAGTGAAATCACCAGTTAACGATGGCTGAGCCAAGCCAACAACTAGCAGAGTCCAGAGCATCCCAGCATGGTGATTTCCTCAACCTCGAATGAAGAGGTGATCATGAAGGAAGTGTACATACAATACGTGATGAGAAGAGCCAGTCACGAGGTGATAGTCGTATCTCCCATGCAGATCGCAACAGGGCCATGTAGCTGGAGATTGACCAATTGAAAAGGGAGCTACGCCACGCAAAAAGGAAAAGAGCTTCTTCAGATAGTGACGTTTCTTCTGGTGATGAAAGAGACATCAGTTACAAACGGAGGTCTCGAACTCCACCCAGTGAATCTTTCTCTTACGAAGAAGAGCTCCATAACAAGCAACAGTTTAAGAGCCCTCCACTTAGGGGTGTAGGAAACGATGCTATGAGTAAAACCCTCGACCAAATATCTAAATCATCTTTCACGCGTAGAATTGAAGGGGTGAGACTTCCCCGGCATTTTCATCAGCCAACATTCATCATTTACAATGGACAAACGGATCTTGTTGAGCATGTAAGCTATTTTAACCAAAGAATGGCTGTTTATTCCAAAAACGAGGCCTTGATGTGTAAAGTCTTTCCATCCAGCCTTAGATCCATTGCAATGAGATGGTTTGATGCCCTAAGGGCGGATCCATAAATTCCTTTCATGAGCTCACCCAAGCATTTGGTTCCCGGTTTATGACATGCAGGAGAGTTCCTAAGTCAGTAGCTTTCTTGTTGTCTTTGAGCATGCAAGAAGGGGAGAATCTTAAAACATACTCGGACAGATATTGGGAAATGTTTAATGAAATTGAGGGTGATTTTGATGAGGTGGCTATCAATACCTTTAAGCTCGGCCTTCCGTCCGAGCACGGTTTAAGAAAATCCTTAACTGGCAAACCCGTTACCAACATGCGTCAGCTCATGGACCGTACTGACAAGTATAAAAGAGTTTAGGAGGATCAACAGCAAGGGAAGGGAAAGGACAAGGTTATCCCTCAGGGAGAGGAGGGATTTCAAGTCAGACAGATACAGCAACAGCAAGCCGCGTAGGGATTTCGCTGGGCATTCAGGATTGGCAAATCTTCAAGCAGTCAATGCTGTATTAAAAGAGCCAGTGCATCAAGTTCTGAAAAAGATTAAGAATGAACCGTCCTTTAAGTGGCCGAACAAGATTGTGGGAAACCCAGAAAGGCGTAATCATAACCTTTATTGTCAGTATCATTAGGACCATGGGCATACTACAGAGGATTACAGGAGTCTCTGGGATTATTTGGACCAACTTGTCCGTGAGGGTAAATTGAAACAACTTTTGCACCACTCTAGTGGCCGAGAAAGTTAGGCGAGCTCAGAGCCTCGAAGAGATGATTCTTCAAAACCCTCATTGGGAACTATCAATGTCATCCTCGCCGCACCAGGGAGAACAGGATCCTGGCCATCTCAGATAATGTCCGTTGCTCATTTACCCACAAGAGACAGTAATCAAGATTTGAAGAGGGCTAAAAGGGAAAGCCCACTAGTATTGGGCTTCTCGGATAAGGATAAGATCGGGACCATCCAACCACACGATGATGCCTTAGTAATTACCCTTAGAATTGGAGGGTATGATGTGAAAAGGGTGATGGTGGATCAAGGCAGTGGGGCTGAGGTAATGTATCATGACCTCTACAAGGGGTTGAACTTAAAATCTGAGGACTTAATTCCCTATAGTTCTCCTCTGGTGGGTTTTGATGGAAAAGTAGTCATTTCGAAGGGCCAAATACGGCTACCTGTGCAAGCTGGTACGGAGATAGTGGAGATAGATTTTATTGTCGTGGATGCATATTCACCCTATACAGCGATCGTGGCCAGATCATGGCTTCATGCACTAGTTGCTGTTCCTTCTTCTCTGTACCAGAAAATTAAATACCCATCCGAAGGCAGGGTTCAAGAAATTTTGGGAGATCAGTCGGTGGCCAGAAGATGCCTGGTGGCGGCCATACAACATAAGTCCAAAGCTGAGTCCTCGGATCATCCAGGAGAAAAGTTATAGCAGTTAAAGCATCCAGCGGCGCTTACCGATAAAACAGCCGAGGAGGCCAAATGTGAAGATTTGGTAAAAGTCACTACTGTGGACGACCCAGAGAAGTTTTTTCAAGTCGGCTCACAGTTGCCACCTCAAGAAAAGGCAGAATTAGTAGAATTTCTCAGAGGGAACATAGATGTATTTGCTTGGAATGCTTATGAAGCCCCAGGGGTAGATTCAGAGTTTAGCTCAATGTCAACCCCATGGTCATCCATAAGAAACAGCCTCCTCGGTTCCCATCTAAGGAGCATGCTGACGTAGTACGAGAGGAAGTAGTGAAACTTAAGCAGGCTGGAGCTATTAAAGAAGTATTTTATCCCGAATGGCTAGCTAATACTGTAGTGGTGAAGAAGAAGAATGGGAAGTGGAGAGTGTGCGTGGATTTCACAGACCTCAATAAGGCGTGTCCGAAAGACCCATTTCTCATGCCTAAAATTGATCAGCTAGTGGATGCAACAGTCGGACACTCTCGAATAAGTTTCTTAGATGCCTTTCAGGGCTATCACCAAATACCCCTGGCCCCGGATGATCAAGAAAAGACTGCTTTTGTTACTCCTATTGGGAACTACCACTACAAAGTGATGCCATTTAGTTTGAAGAACGCAAGATCTACATACCAAAGAATCATGACGAGAATGTTTGAGCCGCAGTTAGGAATGAATATCGAGATTTACATAGATGACATGGTGGTGAAAAGCAAAATTGTTTCAGGGCACGTAAAGGACCTTGAAAATATTTTTGAAGTTCTTAGAAAGTATAAATTGCGTCTAAACGCTTCCAAGTGCTCGTTTGGTGTGGGGTCAGGCAAATTCTTGGGCTACATGGTAACTCACAGGGGAATTGAGGTAAACCCTGACCAGATAAAGGCCATTAACAATTTGCAGCCACCTCGGAATCCCAAAGAAGTCCAGAAGTTGACTGGCATGGCCGTTGCTTTGAACTGTTTTATCTCTCGGTCAGCAGATAGATGCAGACCTTTCTTCTTGTTGATCAACAAGTGGAAGGGGTTTGAGTGGACTGAAGAATGCGCCATAGCTTTTCAGCAACTTAAGGAATATCTAGCTCGGCCCCCTATCATGTCTAGCCCTGAAATAGACGAAGTCCTATATGCTTATATTGCTGTGGCCCCCTATGCAGTTAGTTTGGTATTGATAAGAGTTGATAGCGGTATACAAAGGCCTGTTTATTACGTGAGTAAGTCATTGCATGAAGCTGAAATTCGTTATTTGCCATTAGAAAAAACCATCCTGGCAATTGTGCTTGGTACACAGAAGCTGCCTCATTATTTCCAAGCACATACAGTCGTTGTCCTCACCCAGCTCCCACTTAAAGCCATACTCCGAAGTGCTGACTATACGGGAAGGATTGCTAAATGGGGCACAATCCTAGGGGTTTTTGACATCAAATACATGCCTCGCACTTCAGTCAAGGGCCAGATTCTTGCAGATCTGGTGGCCGAGTTCATTGAGCCTCATTTAGAAGAAGTAATGCCAACACAGAACATGGATGAAAAATTGGTTGACATGATTTCTCAACAGGGTCCTTTATCTTGGGAAGTATACATGGATGGTGCAGCAAACCAGAAAGGTTCCGGTGTGAGATTAGTGCTGATATCCCCTGAAAAAATCACCATTGAAAAGTTATTGAGGTTGGACTTCTCGGCTACCAATAATGAGGCCGAAAATGAAGCTCTATTAATGGGAATGATCATGGTTCAAAAGATGGGTGGAAGGACAGTGGAGATGTTCTCAGACTCAAGGTTAATCGTTGGCCAAGTGAAGGGAGAGTTTGAAGCTAAGGATGAAAGAATGCAGGAATACTTAAGCCAAGTTAAACACCTTCAATCAGAGTTTGAATCTTTCACTTTGCTGCATATTCCTAGAAGTGGAAACGCACATGCGGATTCCCTAGCTACTCTTGCAACTTCCTCGGCGCAAGATTTGCCTCGGGTTATCCTCATGGAAGACTTGCATAAACCCACTGAGATGAAAGGAGAGGCAGTCTGGATACATCAAATCAAAGTTGAACCCAGCTGGATGGACCCTATAATCAAATTCTTGAAGAAAGATGTTTTGCCTGAAGAGAAGTTAGAAGCTGAGAAAGTGCGGAGGAAAGCCATTAGGTTTTGGCTGTCTGAGAAACATAAGTTGTATAAACGTTCATTTTCGGGGCCATATCTGCTATGTACACATCCTGAGGAGACTGAATCAATCCTTGAGGAATTACACGAAGGAATTTGCGAAAGCCACACGGGGGGTAGATCCTTGGCACATAGAGCCATTACCCAGGGCTATTGATGGCCAAACATGCAAAGAGAAGCCTAGGAATACGTGAAAAAATGTGATCAATGCCAACGATTTGCTCCAAACATACACCAGCTTGAGGGAGTCCTTAATCCATTATCCAGCCCATGACCATTTGCTCAATGGGGCCTAAACATTGTGGATCCGTTCCCTAAGGCGGTAGGAAACAAGAGGTATCTGCTAGTTGGCACGGATTATTTCACCAAATGGGTTGAAGCCGAACCTCTTGCTAACATCAGAGATGTGGACGCAAAGAAGTTTGTTTGGAGAAATATTGTCACACGGTTTGGAATTCCTCATACACTCATCTCGGATAATGGCCTCCAGTTTGACAGCAAACATTCAGAAGTTATTGTTGTGAATGGGGGATCACAAACAGGTATTCTACCCCTGCTTACCCCCAGGGAAATGGATAGGCAAAAGCTGTGAACAAAGTAATAGTTTACGGACTAAAGAAAATACTGGATGATGCAAAAGGCAAATGGGTGGAAGAACTACCACATGTTCTTTGGACATATAAGACTACGCCTCGCAGATCTACTGGGGAGACCCCCTTCTCAATGACTTATGGGGTTGAAGCTATCATCCCTCTGGAGGTTGGCTTCCCAACGCTAAGAACTAATTCATGCAGCCTGAGAAACAACGACGAGCAGCTAGAGAAAAATTTGGATTTGATTGAAGAAAGGCGGGAGAATGCAATGGTCCAATTGGCATATTACCAACAAAAACTCAAACAGGGTTACGACGCCAACGTAAAAGTAAAGCCTTTGTCGCCTAGTGATCTGGTGTTAAGGAAGGTTGTAGGCGCTGAAAAGAACCCAGTTTGGGGGAAACTATGACCCAATTGAGAAGGGTCATATCGTATTACTTCAGGAGCTGGATCGGAGCATATTTTTTGGAAGATTTAGATGGTCATGTAATACCACGACCATGGAATGTAAACAACCTAAAAATGTATTATTATTAAAAGAGTATTTTCCTTGAGCAATTTGTCTGTTTATTACATAAGAGTCTTGTATGTCCTACCATTAAAGTGTTTAAGCTTAAATCCAATCATACCTGAAGTCCTCGGACCAGATGATATGGGTTAGTTAGCACTCCATTAAAGTTTTTATAAGTGTTTAAACTTAAATCCAATCATGCTTGAAGTCCTCGGACCAGATGATATGGGTTAGTTAGCACTACCTTACCATTCTTATATGTGTTTAAACTTAAATTCAGTCATGCCTGAAATCCTCGGACCAGATGATATGGGTTAGTTAGCGCTCCATTAAAATTTTTATAAGTGTTTAAACTTAAATCCAGTCATGCCTGAAGTCCTCGGACCAGATGATATGGGTTAGTTAGCACTCCCTTACTATTCTTATAAGTGTTTAAACTTAAATCCAATCATGCCTGAAGTCCTCGGACCAAATGATGTGGGTTAGTTAACACTCCCTTACAATTTTTATTAATGTTTAAACTTAAATGCAATTACACCTGAAGCCCTTGAAAATATTTAAATAGACTCTAACTTATGATAAGCCTCTTCGGTCATGTATTTGGTTCAGAAGCAGTGCTTAGTAGTATTCTTTGCAAATGTTGTACCAGAAAATATGTAAGACGTTCATACCATTCATTGTTTCTTATATTCATTAACCATTTTTATACGGTCTATTTCTTCCTAGTATTTGTATAAGTTATTTGCATAACTAGCAAGATATCATCGTTAAGTCTACTCAGACTATAGTAGTCATCGGTTAGCATCATTTGCAATAACAATGAATCTTATAATATGTGCAATGAAGATATAGAAAATAAAAGAAAAACAATTTCATTGATCCAAAAGAAAGTACTTTTCAATACCTTACAATGTTTAAAATAAATAAAAAAACATTAATAAAATGAGACTAATATAGATGAAATAAAAATCCTAAGTGTCTAAGCCTTGTCGGATTGGGTGGCAGTAACATCTTGGGTTTGGTACTTGGGTTTAGGAGTTGCCTTCTTACCCAAATCCTTACTCTTGTTTTGAGGATCCTCAACTTGCTTGCCTTAACCACCAGTCTGTTTAGACTCTTTGGGAGCTTCAGGAGGGGCAAGAGGAACTTGGCTTACCAAAGGCCGTTCTGAGGCCTCCAGGAGCTGTTTGGGTGGAGAGGAGTCAGGACCTGAGAGTTGCCGAATTTCAAGATCGTAGTAGATGCTCCCATGTTGGACTCTACAGGGACCCCAGCAGCGTCAAGAGCTTTACCCCAGGTCATATCACAATAATCTTTGCTAAGTGCAGAGAACTCCTCTGTGAGTCTGACTTGGGTCTCCTCCACCCCCAGCTTGTATGCCGCCTGCTTTTCAGCCTCAACTGCCTCCTTGGCCAATTGGGAAGTTTCCCTGGCTTTCTGAAGTTCAGCTCGAAGACATTTTACCAGCTCTCTCTCTTTGTCTCCAGATTAATCTCTGTCATGTGCAATTACTTGCGTTGGTCTTCGGCCTACTTGTCAGCAATTTTAAGACCGGCATCAAGGCTATTCCTCTGATTGGTCACTTCTTTCAATTGTTCGAACAGCTTATCATAGTCCTCCTTGAGACTACCTATTTTCCTCTCAACCTCGGACCGAGAATAGGCCTCTGCCTGGGCTTCATTGCGAGCATTTTTATTCCACTCCTCAGCTACATATATTTGCTGGGTAATCTACATAGTAGAATGGAAAGTTTTAGTATAAAGTAAAGAAAATGGACGAATAGAATGACCAGCATTTTAATTGAAGAAGTGGATCAATTCACTTACCATGGCTAAGTCCATCTTAAGGGACAGAAAGAGTTCATGTTGGCTGAAGTGCCTGTAAGCCTCCATATCCTTTGGTAGGAGAAGTGGCTGTTCCAGGGCTTCAGCAATGAGGCCTGCCTTTCTCCCTTGATAATTTCTGACAGAGGTGTCCCAAGGGAAAGGAGCGCCATCCAATTCTAACTTGGGACACTAGGTGCGTTGTCCTCGTCGCACCTCAGTAACGAGAAGGTCTTCTCGGCTCTCAGTAGACGAAGCTCTTCTTCTCCTGGGGTCCTTGACCACTTTTTGTTGCTTAGTTCCTTTTGGAGGCACCACCTCCCCTTCTTCAGTATCTGTCACAGGCCTTTTCTTCTTCGGATCAGGAATTGGCTTTAAGCCAAGGTTAGAAAAGACCTGAGGAGATGGTGGAGGAAGGTTAATAACTAATTGAGACAAACCGGTCTCTTTGGCCTCAAATGTTTTTTTCCTGGCCTTCATTAGGTCCCTTAGGCTTGCTATTTCTTCTTCGTCCAAAGAATCTTCTGGAAGGGCAGTTATGAGAACAGGAGCGTGGACACTGGACTGTCTGTCAGTCTCCTCCTCGACGTCCGAAACTGGAATCCCCTGAACTTCTCTTGGTGTCTTTTCTTCAAATTGGAACCGATCAATCTGTTCCTCAAGTGAAGAGGTCGAGGAAGCAACTCTTTCCTCTGCTGCGACTGGTTCAAGGGGAGCCTGTTGAACCGATTGGATGAGTAGTGGTACACCCTGCGGGTTTGGATGTGGCACGGGGGCAAGATCGAACGAAGATAAAAAATTTGGCCGAGCAACATCTATCCAGTTTATGCAATGGTCTCCCTGCCTTACCGCATTGCCGACCAATTAAAATGTGTCCGAAAGCGGCTTGAAATCAAGAATGAGATGTGCGGCCCGAAGTTGCCTGTCTTTACTTACAAAAATCTCCAATCTTAATAGGTAATTGAGCGCGGCAACGTTAGTCAAGTTAAGCCGAGGAGATATATGCCTTTTATCTGCTAACAAGACAAACATAATCAAAAACTAAAGGTGAAATACCAATAAAAAATAAAAAAAAAACACACAGCGCTAATAATGAAGATTCTAAATTTATTTCTAAGGAACCTAGGTCTAGGATATCCCACCTGGCTCTCCTGTTTGGGTTGAGCAATGGAGACCGTCATGCCACGCTCCCGAGACGATCACATAATCATCTTTCATCCCTTTGTTAGATTTGGGAAGGCAAGAGATGAGCCTAACGATGTCGGATCGAGATTTAAGATAGTATCCCGCCCCCTTTTGTCTATGGCATTCATACATCTGGACTACGTTGAGCCAGGTGAGTCCCAGACCTAAATGTCGATTCAACACATCGACTGATCCTAAGATCCTAAAGACATTAGGCGCACACTGATCGGGACTAAGCCTATGATTACGAAGGTAATCTCTGGTAATAGGACCCATAGGAATGGTCATTCCCCCTTCTATGAAGACTATTACAGGGATTATGACTTCCCCTACCTCTCGGTCTGTTAGTAGTCTTTCTGTGGGACAATACCATAGGTTTACGTCCTGTGGTATATGATACATCTCTTTAAATATCTCTATCTGGGAGGGACTATCCACTAAATACCTAAATCCACCAATTTTGAATAAGCAGAAAGAAGGAAAACACTAAGAACGATAACTAGGAAATAAGAATTTGAAGGCCGAGGAGGTTGGCCAGAGAGAGAATAAGGGTTTGAAGAAATTGAAACTTACGCAAACTGAGTTAGGGAGTGATCTTTAGATCCTTGAAAGGATTCTTGTGGATTCGTAAGAAAGTACTTCTGATGATTTAAAGAAAAACTTTGTGAGATTAAGTGCTTGAGTTCGCTGGAGAGTGAGAAATTTTGAAGTAAGGAGAAATGATCTCCTTTGAGGCTTTATATAGGGGCCAGAAAATAGGTGGGAGTTATCCCACCTAAATCCTGAAGAAAAATGTCGTTCGTTGGATCAATTGGTCACCGTTGGATGCCAAAAACATAACGCCATCCGGAACAATTAATAGCGCCTCGTAAATACCAAAACGTCAGACGCAATGATGAAGCGCCTAAATCTATGCTCCCACATGCGTAAATTTAGGTACTTTTACATCTTCAGCCTTTATTTCTGTTGCAAATCAAAATCCTATTTTTTCTCCTCGGACATGAGGGAAAAATTAAAATTTTGAGGGGCTATTGTGGAGGTAAAAGCCCAAACGCATATGTTGGGCCTTAGGCCCCATTTAAAGATATAAGTATTTCTGAGGAGGGGTAAAGGATTGGGAAAGGCCCCAGAATGGAGAATCACGTAAGGAAAGGATGAGAGTATAGTCCGTGGAGTATATCCTCCTCGGACTTGAAGAATATCAGTCAAGTAAATACCTGGGCAACTTAGGTGAACTTCTAGAAAGTTCCAATGATAAGGATGAACTTCTTGCACATATAAAGATGATAGAAATAGAGAAATATTTAAAGAAAATGGGAAATATTTAAAGAAAAAGCTGCTACCACCACGTTTAATGCATTGCAGCAACTTTTCTGACCGCATTTATGTGGAGAAGACCTCTAAACAGTGCAATCTCAGCTGCCACCACTCATGGAGAACTAAAGAAGATACCTGATGTGACATGTACTCATGTGAATGCTTAGATGAAAAATAAGTGTACGATGAATATGGTTTAAAAGAAAACTATATAAATGAAAGATACCTCTCATGAGAGGGGATCGGAAAAAAGAAGGAAAAGAAGAGGAAGAAAAATTTACTGTAGCTCCAAGAGTGACCTTAGCCATTCAAACGATAATTTGTCTCTTTGGACCTAAATTTATTCAAGTTCTCAGCGTTTTAGTACTTGTTCTTTTAATAATACCTTGATTAACTGTTATTGAGTTCACAAACAACCTAGTTCTTTTACCCACTCTCTACAAATTTATTGTATTGGGCTTAGTGGGCTCACATTCCATATCTTTTGGGCTTGGGCTACAAATTTTGACCCTACAACTATAATGTGATTTAAACATTGAAAACTGTTGTTTAAACAATAGTAACAAACGGTTTGCCCAGCCTAGACTCTTGTTGTAATAACTTCTAGTATGCATTGAGATACCAATCTGCAATCTGCATTTTGCTTGTTACTTGAGAGAATTCTTAAATTTTTTAAAATAGATTTGATTTATATCATAGATTGTTAATGTTTTTGTCAAAGGATGATTTGGGAATAATGTGTGCTCTATATAGATTTCCACGTTTTAGTAGTGCAACTTTATAGTATGAGATGTTCAACTTTTGGAAGTGCCTCATCAAGCAATCATTAACAATTGCAAAGTATATCAAAAGACTCAAACTTTCGGGTTTGCCAAACAACCCTTTATGATTAGCCTTTATTACATTTCTCTCTATGCAAAAGACAGATTTTCTATTAACCCATGCGAGGGAAGGAATTCCTGCAAACTTTGTCATCATCGTATAGCATACTTAATGTATTTTTGGAACATTAACAAGCAAATTGCAGATTGGTATCTCAATGCAGAATAATCCCCAAACACCACAAAGCAAATGAAAGTTATATAAATAAATGTGTTTATCGTTTAGCTAGTGTAATACAAACACTAATAAATCCATGCCAATGCTCATAACTCATAAGTAATCAGTGCTGATTCACAATTCAGGCTGGAATGGCTGGTTGTTGTTGAGTAATGCAATGTATGTTTCCACCCCCCAAAACAATCTCTCTCGCACCTTCAATTCGTACCACCTGAGACACCAAATATGAAAAGGTTTGTTCAGTACCAACATTCAACAAAAATAAACATCAATTCAATTTAAAAGGCCATACATATATTATTATATCACCACTAGGATATTAGACATGGAGATGATGAAGAGTACAATGTAATATTCAACAAAATGGCAGAATGGGATAAACTGTGAGCTCTCTCAAACATTTAAAAGGAGATCCATGACACCGACCACAATTTAGCTGGGATTAAGGCCTAGTTGAGTTGTACCACTTCTAGGATTTCAGTTAAGGAAAGGAAAACCACAAGCATTTTACTTTTATTAATATTTCCTTTTGAACAGTGATTGCTAATCCACGAATGCTCCACTATTATTTTGTAGTACAACTGCATTGTAAGAGACATATTGTGCTTGAATATGCCCCCAAACCAAAAACGACACCTCCCTTCCCAAACTGCCAGTGCAAGGACCCATTTTTTAAATTGATCATTGCAAGTAATCTCTACTACCATGAGAAACAATACTGCACATAGTAATATGATATTCATAGTCAATTCTACAGGAGACGGTCACATGCTTGTCAGGTTTTTCATATCTTATATATTCCTAAATATCAACACCATCATGATCAGTACCAAGCCTCACACTTTTGTCCTATAGAGTGGGTACATGACCACTAACCATTTAGGCTATAGAAAGCATTGGTGTATAGTTTATATATTTAAGGTTTACAATATAGGGATTCGTCTTTGAATCAGATTAATGTCCTCACATGATTATAGGTTATAAACATCACAGAATAAGTCTAATTACACCTAAATCCTAAGTGGTAAAAAGTTTAAACAAATTCAAATTTCAGACTAACGTACTTAATTTTAAAGAATTTCATCCTGAAGGTATTATATCCTGTTAATCTTAAAAGTTGAAAAACATCTCCAGTTCCTTATAAAATCTTCTTGTTTCGATAAATTTTCACGTTATGTAACTCGTGTAGCTGTTGCTACAGGATAAACTACGAGAGACTGCATCCCCATTAAGATTGATAGGTCTCACTCATTTTCACTCATGTCCTTAATCTATTAAATAGCCTAAATTGTTACAGAAATTCACAGATATGTATAAAAATGGGTGTTGCCTGATCAAACATGATGGGGCATGCCTTATTATAGTTCATCCCTATAATTATTTTCACTATTATTATTCAAAAATCTCATAAAAGTAAAATAAAACGAGTTAGAATCTAAATCAGTTTTTGAAAAACATCATCTACAAGATAAAGAGTTTTAGTTAACACGTAAATGAGTCAATTAGAATATATTTAACAATTTATCTGCACAACCTGCTATCACACCCCTCTATGAATTTATGAATAGGGATTGTATATGTAAATTGAACTGCTTACTTCATGATCTGGAAAGGCTAGAGATACAACACGAAAAGCTTCATCATCCCACTTTTGGTCCCCAAATTGTGGTAAGATGATTGCTCCATTGGCAGTGTAGAAGTTCACGTATGAAGCAGCAAGTCTTGTACCCGGAAGTCTTGGTTTAGCCTCACCATCCTGTTGCAGGAACATTCATGATCAGAGAGAACAGGGAACTACAAGATATTGAACTCTCAGGCATTCTTTAAGGGGGCTTAATTAAAAGAACTACATTGACAGTAGGACATAAAAAGATATATGCATCAAATCTCCAGACCAGAAGCCACAGTGGACCATCTTCCAGTAATTTACTTCTCTAGAATAATGCATATGTGAGAGAGAAGTAAAACAGCATTTATTCATCGTCCAGTTGTCACTTAAATCTGGGATTGGTATTTAGCTAAATTCAGGGCAGTGAGGCTAAAAGGAAAAGTCAGTGAAATATTTTACTACAGTTTTGTGCTAGTGAAAAGTGGTCCTTGGAATGCAATTTGAAAATTCCTGTTACTGGTGCGTGGACAACTAAAAATTGTGTGTACGCTGTTGATAACAATGCCACACTTTTAAAAGATAACTGGCCATTGTTACAGATAAACAATGCCACACAACAGCACCCAAGCAGCATGGACTAATTTCTTTCTTTGAATTTTGTTTTCAATCACAACACGGTGACAAACAAAGATCCTTGAAAATCTAGGCTAGAAAAGGAACTTTTTTTTTTATAGGTAATACAAATCACTTGCCCATAAGGAATTGAACCTGTGACCCAGCTTCTATCATTAGTTGAGGGGGCAGGAGATGCCATGTGGTCAAAGACCATTGCAAAGAAAAAGGGAAGAACCTTCTCATATATGTACCACTTTCCTCATCCAATATGTATATCACTTTGCTTCCTTTTAAAACAATTGGAAGGAAAGTAATAGGCACATTGCTTTAAATACAATATCTATTCTGTGATAGCTAAGAAGCTGATTCAAATCATCAGCCTTTTTGCCTTCTTCTTAAGAACACTGAATTCAGTTCATTTAATGAGATCTAATTCAAATGACACCTCCTTCTCTAGAAAAGTATTACGAAGGGTGAGGTTGTGGGTTCACTAGGTGCATATGTAACTCAACAATTAAGAAGACAAAAAAAAAAAAAAATGCTTCAATTTTTTCGTCTTTTCAAACTTTTTTACCTAAAAGCTTCCACAACAAAGAAAGAGACAACTTCTTATAAACATTTTAGCATGTATTTTTTATAAAGGTATTCTTATATATTAACAATGGTGGGTCTTCTTAACTAGTAAAGAATTCCTTTTTTTTTAATGAATAACGAAATATCATTAATCAAAAAGACCCAGGTACACCGGGAGTGTACATGGATAGGATAACATCAAGATCGTAAATCACAATGATCAAGCATAACAAAAAGATTAGAACATGAATAAGAACAAAAAACAGAACACTAATCAAACAAAGAGTGGAGGAGGACAGATTTAATCTCAAGAAAGATGAGCAAAAGTGAGTTCAATTCATGCAAATATAAGAATGAACCTCAACCATTTAAGTATCAAATAAAAGAACCATGGGAATGCCATTTTCAGATTTTAAGTTACCCATCCCCCCCACCCCCCCTGCAGGCCCCCCAAAAAAAGAGAGGGAAGATTCTGGGCCTGTTTAATATTTACCTGAACTACTCCAGCAGCCTCTTCATTTGTCATATAAAGTGGCCCTGGTACATGTAGTTTAACTACTTGTAATTTCCTACCAATGGCATCAGTAGCATTGGAAAGAACAGACAAAGCTTTTGCAGATCTTTCATACTGAGGATCCTTTTCATCATCAGTCCAGGACAACAGAACCACACCAGGCTTTACAAAACAGCACATGTTGTCGATATGACCATTAGTATCGTCATCACCTGTTTAACATTATGTAAATTACATTTCAAGAAACATAGAAAAGGTGATCAAATCCTATCTGTGTTTGAATATTTGCTGCAGGTGCAAACATATTTCTAGAAAGGTGGGCTTGAATGAGAAAATTAACAAAGGAATTTGCTGGATAGAAAAAACCTTTTCAAGAATTCTTAAACTAGAAAACTATGTTTTTTTGGATAAGAGAGTGGAGTTTTAAATCCATGGAGAGATATGGGGGGCCTAAATCCTCTTTCTGATTCCACCGGCATACGTGTTTTAAATGGTACCCCTCCAAGTAAGTAAGTAGCTAGGCACACCTTACTAACCTCATCACTATCACCACTACCATCTCACCATCACTATTGAAACAAATACATAGGAGGTACACCATATCCTCCCAAGAGGTTAAATATAAAGCTTAAGAGAGCAATAAAATCCAAAAATTGAATGACAATGGATGCCGCATAAAGCGTGCACCCAATATTGCAGAAGACACACAATCTTGTGCACATGATAACAAGATAAAAGGCCATTTAGAGGAGCTTCAACATTTTTTCCATTCTCATTTGTCAGTTTAAGCTAGTGATGATGAGAATATGAAATACTTGGTAGCTAGCTTTCTTGGGATTGCTCACTAGCTGACTATGACAAGCAGCGAGGGTCAGAGTACTGCTTTTCATATGCAAATAGGTGCCCCTTTGGCTGTTCATCTTATTCCCTTACTGATTGCTTCTAGAGGCGGATTATAAAATAAAAAATAACAATAAAATACTCTTTCATGACACTCGCCCATCCTAAAAAGCCTTGTCCAAGGCTCCTTTCCTACAAAGCCTTGGCAAGTAGTCTCCTACCAAAAAACTCTCAATCAAGCCCTCACACCCCTAATAAGTTAAAACCTTCAAACAGAGAACAAGCATTAAGAGAATTTTTTTGTGAAAGATCTTTTGTTTGATTGGAGGAATTGGTTGGGAAAAAGTTTGTTGAACATTTAGGAGAAATTCTATGGCTCGAATCTTTAGTATTCTCTTATTTATTACCTGTGTGTACTATTTAGGCAGAGTACCGTCACCCATTGTTACTGAAAAACCGAAAGAAACCTCAGAAACAGATGAAAGGGGAGAAAGTGAGGAAGAAACAATTTGGTTCCACTTTGTTTGATGTGGATTCCTTGGTGAGAACAGTACAGGAGAATGCTTGAGGATATGGAGAGTACAAGGGACCAGTTTCTAGCTCATTTTGTTGGGACATTGTTTGATTGGTCTAGAGCTTGGGGACTAATGAACAGAGATTCTGTTCCTATGTTTATTGAGTCTCTATCTCATTGTATATAATTTTTTTGTATTTGTTTGTAATTCTTTGGGCTACTTTATGCCATTTTGCATGAAGTAGCCTTTTTTTAATAAAATTTTCTACTCATCAAAAAAAAGAGAGAACATGCATCAAGAGCAAAGAAGTTCGTCAATACAAAAAGAACTTTAAGCTATATAATTAAGTCACATAATATTGCATACCATATAATCCAAGAGGCAACCAGATAACCTTCCTGACTCCAAGATATGCCTTAAGTTCATTCTCTATTTTCTCCTTATTCAAATGCGGGTTGCGGTTTTTATTCAAAAGGCACTCCTCTGTAAGGCAAGTCCCTGAAAGACAAAAAAAATGCAGAATTAATACAAAATGAGACCATTTAATTGGCAGAGAGAAGAAGTATTCAGTAAGTTGATGAAAAGTTTTGCAAGAGGGGAGGGGGAAATAGCACTGGATTGGAAATTTTACTACATGAAGTGCACAGTAAGTCATTCCTTAATACCTAAAATAATGATACAGTCTTTGCTAACCTTTCTGGAGAAAAGAGTTTGACAAAGAACAAGTGTCGAAAATAAAATCAACATGCAAGCCCTTGAACAATATTAATATAATGAAAAATTATCCCAATAAATTTAAAATTTAAATCTTTTATTCTACAACTTGGGTTGTAAGTAAGTACATTCTCCTTTTTGAGTCATTTTTCATGGTAATTACTTATCACCCAATGGGTTTAAAATCACGACATCACCCTTCAACTTACTATTACAAAGGAGGAGCTGCAATTTTAGCTAGAGGTGATTGACTAATTTTAGAATAATCTCTGGCTTAAAATTAACAAGAGTTGTCCGCTTCAACCCAGCAAATTATACATATGTGGGACCATAAATGCATGTAACAGACTGAAATCAAGTGCATCTTTCACCCATGCTTCAAACGCGATCCCTTAATTTCCAAAGAATGTGTAACTCCTTTTATATTGCATGCTCATTCTAGAATCAGAAAACTTCATATTTTAGGAGTTTCACACTTAACAATAGGTTCTTTCAAAATTGAATATGTTGAAAAAATTAGAGGAAGAAGGGGTGCCTAGCAATGAATGGTAAAATCAAAAAGTTGGAAGGCAAAAAAATTCTCTAGTTTGGTATATTACTTTATATTTTTTGTATAGGTAAAGTAAACAGGCCAAAACTAATATGGGTTAAAAAATGGAAGAAAAAATTCTGAAAGACTGACTAGTTTGGAAGTCCGGTCGCCCTCCCTGAACCAACTTCAACCTGAACTACGATTCAGATTCTTACAATAATTACAAATGGATAAGGATGCACCATCTCAAAAATTAAAGACAGATTCAGGTGAGAATGCTTCTAAAGCAAACTAATTTCTTGAAAACAATTATCCAGTAAAAGAAAGTAATCTCTGCAGTTACAGATTTCTTTAAATGAATAGGTGGCAGTGCTGTAAGTTCCTAAATGGAGTGAAAAAAACTTCAATCATGTCAGAAGCTTTAGACATTAATTTTGCTTCTTTTTTTTTGTGAATAAGTTACACGTAACTAGCTATTTACCAAAAAAGTAGGTCATCTTGAAGTTGCAATAGCCATCAGCATAATCAGTAACTCTGTTAATCAAGTCAGAATTATATCACTTTTAATTGATAAAGCTCTAATGAAATCCATATAGCATAAAAGGAACCAAGTACCTCGGTTACAGATTTTCTTTTTGGTTGGTGGAATTGGTTGGGAAAGCATTCGTCACACAGTTGGAATTTAGCTCCGTTGTATTTGATATGGTATATTTGGACGGAGCATAATCATTGGACTTTTGAGGACTTGCACAGATCTGATGACCAATTGCTTTGCTTACTTCATTTAGCAGTTCCCTTCTTGACTGGTCTAGGGCTTGGGGACTCACATCTAGTGAGTCTCTCCCTTTGTTCCTTAGTTCTCTTCTTCTTTGTAATTAATTTCATCCTTTGTTTTGTTTTTCTCTTTGTTTCGGTAACCTCAGCTTGCTTTGTGTCTTTTTGCATAAAGGAGCTTTTTGAATATACATCTTTCTTACATATCCAAAAAAAAAAGTCTATGGGTTGGAATATCCATAGGGCCACACCATTTCAGTGCACTGGTACATTTACATTCGGCGACATTTCCAAAAACATTTCTAAGAGTTTAATACCCTCATCCTTATTACATAAAATAAATATGCATGTATATATAATCCATATGGCAATGTCCTCTTAAGTAAAACAGTACAACGAGGCAACTTGCCAACTACTTGGTCAACATGGACAATAAGGCGTCAATTTATTAGCATTTCAAAGCCATTTGTTTTATAATTATCTCAAAAGATGAAAAGAAGCACAAGAAGTACTCTGAAAATACAAAGCAATCAGTACATAAATTGTTACCTTCTCCATCAACATGGATGCTTCCGCCTTCAAGAATAAGAGACTGTGGAAACCTAGGAAGCCTCTCAGTCACCAAAATCTAACAGAAAATGATAAGAATATTAGTAAATATATATAGAAATTGGCCTGGGAAAACTACGGGAAGACATCACATAAATTTTTTTTTTTTTTTTTTTTAGAAGGCTATGATCTATTGAGCTACAGTAACCTTCCTAGCAACCAGAAGGTCAAGACTCCAATCTTGGTAGCAACCATCATCAACACCTAGAAATTTTTAGAGTAACTTTAGTTAGAGAAGGCACCAGCACACAAGATCATGGACATCATAAAAAATTAAAATATTACAGCTAGAGTCACTAACTTGGGGGTTTGATGTCCATTTTTATAAAAAGACAAAAAACAAAGTGCAGGAGATAATTTCCTTTTAAGATTACCAAAGAAACACTCATGAACAAGCTTATAATTCGCTCAAATTTGATCCCTGATTAAGTTCCTCAAATTACTGATGTAGATCAGCCATTTTCCTTTTTTACCTTTTTACAGAAGAGGATCATCAAATTACTCTGGTGTTGCATACAGTATGTTAACAAACCATTACCCATTCTATGAACTTAACAGAAAATTAAATTTCTGAGATTATCGTACCCATAAAGCATGATAAGTCTAGCAAAATGTTGAACCCTTTTTTTTTCTTTTTTTTTAAATTAAGATATGAAATCAAACACATCTATGATAGATATGAGATTTGACCATTCTAAAACTTACCTCCCCAACTGTTAAAATTCCAATCAATGCCGGCAACCTTATGCTCTGAGGCACCAGAACTTGATGCACTCTTCCTTACAACAAACTATTATAATAAAAACACAAAACACCATTTCCAGGGTCAAATTAAATATCAAACTGATGATAATACTACTCCACGTCAAAATGAGCAAAAGAGGAAAGCTCACAGTAGGTCCTGTATCACGAAACCATGCGTCATTTATACTCATCTCAATCACCCTTATACTTTCCGGTAGCTGACTTCGTGCATTGGTCCACTGAGCATGTAATAATGTCACTTTCCAAACTTGGTTTAGAACATTATCAAAACAAATTATGAGACTAAATCTTCATCTCTTATAAATTTGACCAACCTGAGCAGCACTTGCACAGACTGTTACTGGCTCAAACCTTGAGATTGCAGATGCTACCTTGGCATATACACGTTGGGCATGCACCGCATTGTCTCTCCAGTTATCTAGGCGTTCCTGTTACTCAAAATGAAGCTTGACCGTCATAACAGATTATGCATGATAGATAGAATGCCATGGTACAATCTATGATTTTGCACATAGAATCAGGAGATATAAAGCTTATATAGATATATATAGTTTAGTGCTCAGAGAGGATTAAGGAAGATTAACAGTGAGACTAGCCAGGAATACATGCAGTGTAACGAAACACATGTAACACAGCTATAATATCCAACAATGATTACGAAAATGGAAATTATTAGGGATATATGATAATTGAGAGTAGGATAGCTTTTTGAAATAAAAATTCCAAATGAGAAGAGGAAAGAAGGGGGGGGGGGGGGGGGGGGAGTAATTCAGCGCTTTGAGATTTATATATCACTCTGCAATTTTGAGAAAGTAAAACTTATCAATGAGAAGTCACAAAGAAAAGCTTTAAGGCCCCATTTCCCAGATTTGTGGGTTTTAGCATAGTGCTATTACAAGTATACCACTTCAAAAGTTGCTGGATTTTGGAGGTCAGAAAATCTTTTGGCTAATGGTCTTTGGACCATATAGCATCTTGTCTTCTAAAAAATAAGGGGTGAAGGGTGAGGTCACTGGTTCAATCCCATGGTATATGAGTTGTCATCTTTTATTTATATATCAAAAAGAGAATTGTATTTCTGTAGTGCAGAGTTCAATAATTACAAATGGAAGTGCTGTTCAATCTGTTGGAAAAAAATGGGCAGATTTGGAGTTGGCTTAATCTATTCATCATGTAAAAGGAACTGGAACAAAGTTGTGATATCTCTTGTTTATGGAAGGTATCAAATTCATTTAAATTAATTTGAAAAGTATTCTAATCCGCTTGGCAAAGCCAACAAGCTCCAAATTTTAGTTTCTTTAAGAAACAAAAAAAAAAAGAGGGGGGGGGGGGGGGGGGGTTGTGGGGGCCTTTTTGATTTTTTGTGATGGTACAAAAGCATATGGTCACTTAGTCTCATCAAATGTAGATGTAGTCTCTTAATGTCACCAAATGTACACACAGCCTACAGTTTCCCAGAAACGTCAATCGTTCAAAATACCACATTGCAAGCACATAGTATGACTCATAGGGTGCATGTGTAACTTACAAATAAAAACGATACCACAAACTTACCTCCACTCCTTAAAGGACAAGGAAGTACCATTTGAGCCAGAATTCATTGGCACATTGCAAGCACATAATGTAACAAAATGATTTTGAATCTTCAATTCATAAATATTTATAGAACACATACCTCCACACAATCCAAGTAGAAAACCAATTCGATAATTAACAATATACAAAAGAAAAATGATCGAACACAAGAATGGCATTCCAATAAAATCTTAATTCCAAAACACAATATCACTACACATCCAAAATTGTCACAAACGTTGTTGAGGCCCCACTAATACATCTGCTTTACCATTAAGATGGATTATGTATCTGGTAAAGAACAGTTTTATTATTATTATTATTAACAAAAAGTCAGTAAATTTTCATGACCCATCAACCTGAATAACATAATAACGTCAAGTAAACTTGGAAAAATGAATATAGATGTACTTACAGGCCAACCCATCCAACACTGTGAATGGGGTTCCCACTCAGCAGGCATGTAGAATCCATGGCTAGCAGGAGGTCCTTCTAAATCCATCTAATTGTGTGTGAATTGGCTAAACTGAAAAGGTAAACAGGATTGGATAGAGAATGAAATGTGTGTGTGTGTGACTGACAGTGTGAGAATTGGCTTTACATTGAAAAAGAGTAGGCAAGAAATGAAATGGTTGGACGGAGTGAAAGTTGGGGACTTTTAAGTCTGAACCCTGACTTTATGCTGCTTTGGCAAATTTATAGTATTCCAGAGATTATAAACTAAACACACTGACTGGAGTGGTGGGGTCCAATATGTGACTCTGTGCCCCTATTTTGGAATGTATACATGTGTCTTGCTAGTTTATATATATATATATATATATATTTTGGTGCATATGCTAGTTTTTATATATATATTTTTAGCAAAAATATAAAATTGACACTCTAACTTTCACTCTTTTCTATTTTGATTCTCTAACTTTTAGTTTTGTCAATTTAGTCCTCTAATTTTTAATTTTTGTTAATGGCAAGATTCCGTTAAATCCTAGATATGGCCGCCGTTAATGTCACTGAGTTTTACTTTCTTTTCTTTTTCTTTTTTAAATTTCGGAATTAAGGTGTGTGATCTGTGGCCTCGACTCGATCTTCATCAGGCTGATGTTCCTGAACATGAACGCTGACAAGACCTTGAACAGGACCGAGGTCCCCTTGTCATGCGCGAACACATTGCTCGTCTTGAATGGGCGGTCAGTGCAAGGTATTATGGGCTCTCGAGCCAGCATGACGAACCGAGTCACGTTGCTCGAGTCGTCCTGGATTCCGTTGGCGAGATGTTCATCCCGTAGAGACCCACAGCGCATGCGCTAGCTATCGCGGAGGTTGTTAGCAGCGACGAACTCGGTTGCTCCCGCCGTGTCATCGACTGCCTCGCATGCGACGTTGAGGCCGAGTTTCATGAGGGTGAGTTTGCACTGATCTAAGGCTTGTGGGTGTGAGATGACTCGGGTCAAGTACTCTTTTTGGACCCCCGGTAAAGCCAAGAGGCAATGGTGTACGGGTAATTGGACCTCGCTAACTATGTGGAGGCGGTGGCAGGGTAAGTGGTCGTAGTTTCTGTGAATCGAGCCACCGAGTGAGTTTTCGATTGGAAGCACAGCTCGATCAGCAATCCAAAGCTCAACGGCTTGGAAAGCCACTTCGAACCAGTCACAAGGAATGGCTTAGCAATTCGGGTAAGCTTTTCCGGCCGCGGCTTCAGAGTACGCGCTGGGAACACCTTGGTAAGCAACCCAAAGCTACGACCCCTGCATCGGAGCCAGCGACATATCTGTAATAGTTAACGGCTTCGCCAGCAGCCTGTTGTTGTTGTTGCTTTTTTTTTTTTTTTTTTTGGAACAGATTTTACCTTTTTCTTTTAATTCTAAAATTTAAAGAAAAAAAAAAAAGGAAAGGAAAATGACGTCATTTTAGTGACATTAACAGCAGCCTATAACTGGGTTTTAACAGAATCTTACATTAACAAAAATTGAAAGTTAAAGGACTGAATTAACAAAACTGAAAGTTAGGAAACTGAAATAAAAAAGAGTGAAAATTAGAAGGTTAGTTTTGCGTTTTTTTAAAATTGGTGCATATGCTAGTTTTTATATCATGTTTTGGTTCTATTCTTTTGTTTCTGACATTCTACCTTGTGTTTCTCAAAAAAATAAATAAATAAATAAATAAATACATACCACCTTCGAGATGGCCATGGGTAGGGTATGGATCAGGTATACTCATACCCTACCCGAAAAGTTTTCTCATGGATACCCAAATATCGATACATATTTGTATCCATACCCAAATCTTATGAAGGGGGAAAAAAAGTAGTCAAAGAGATCCAAAAAAGTTATCAATTCGATGATACTTCGATAGTTAAGTTATATATGTATAATGAGTAAGAGGAAATTTGAACATTAAATGTTTCTATAAGAAATATTAGAATGTGTTAACCAATTAAGTCACAAGACTCTTGGTCACATCTAACAAAAAAAAATTGAGAAACAAATTAACTGTTAAACACACACACTTAATTACACTCTCTCACCAAGTTTAAATACATAACTTAACCCAAAATACCACTACAAAAGGGTCTATTTAAAATTTTATATAAATAGATATATCAATTTGATTTATAATGAAAGTACCTCATTAATGTTAAAATTATGTTATTGAATAATTAAATTTAGCATTTTTTACTGTTTAAGTTTTTGGGAGAATTGAATTTAACATCTGTTGAGGGCTCTTTGTTTGCTCCACATGGCACTACTTCATTGGCAACCCATGCCACATCAAAATATTATTGATTTTTTGAATAAATCTATTTAAAGCCAAAATAAGCTCATATCTCATTCAACTATATGGATTGGGTTCACATGGCCTGTGAGATCCTTACTTCAAGAGGCAGATTCATGGTTCACATTTCTTCTTTATGAATTGGGATCATAACCTATGACATCATCAACATCAACATATGGATCAGGCTCAAGTGATGAATCAAAACTCACGGGCCATATCACCTCTCTCATACTCATGGAAAGCGGCTTCTCCAACAAAAGCCCATGTTTACACAAAATGACAACAAAACCCAAGATGCGTCATCTCATCTTCGGCTTATGATCCAAACTCATGAGTCTCTTTGAGGAAACTTTGGAAGTCGTGGTTTGGAGGGCCAAGAGGTATGTTCAGTAAAGCTCCAGTGATTTTAAAGTTGATAAAAGAAACATATTGTTTGGTGTGTCTTCTCCAATTCCCTGAACTCTGACAAATCTGTGTGTAACAGGTAAGCCTCTCTTATCACATAGTACTTAAAATGATAAAACTCTCCATTGTTCTTTTCTTAAAACTTAATATTCATCATATGACAAACACTCAAAAACTCTAGCCATCTAAATGCTGAACAAATAACTATTCATTCAACCTCCAGCTATTCCTATACAAATTTAGAAACTTCATTATATTATTGTACATAAACTACATTACTACTTTCGGCTAAAATTCAACTCAAACACATGGTCTAATCTGATTGGCTATCTTTAATCTCCAAATATATAGAATATTCATGATATCTCTAATATCCAGCTATTGTCTGTCATAATCAGACCAAATATTCATCTGCCAGCTACTAGAGTAGAGCATTAAATGCTCTTCTTGCTCACCAAGATTAAGTCACAATACAATGAAACCTTAACTAGATCTCTAAAACTTCATTAACTTTCAACTAATCATTCTATTACTTACTAAAAATGTGATGTAATAGAATCTTAGCCTAAAAATACAAACACCCAAAAAATGAAACATTTCCAGCAGAACATCAGCAGTGTGTTCAAACTTAACACCTGGCTGAAACTAATATCATCAGCCATTTAATGCTAAATCTCAACAGCTTAACATTTGACCTCATCTGCTTCTGCCCCAAGCAACAGCTGTCTTATGACAGTTGTGACAGCTTTTCCTGACGGCTGTGACAGCTTTTTCAGAACAGCTGTGATAGCTGACCCAGCAGCCTTAACATTATTGATTTTCCTCATTTGGATAAAAAACTAAAATCAACTACAGCTGTGATAGCTTTTTCAGAACAACTGTGATAGCTGACTCAACAACCTTAACATTACTGATTTTTCTCATTTGGATAAAAAACTAAAATCAACTAAAGAAACTATCTTTTTCTTGTTAAAATACTTTCCTTTTCTGCTGCTCTTTCCCCAGCAGCTCTTACACAAAACAATAAGAATACCTTAAAACTAAACATACCATTTTTGGCCAAATCTCAAGATAGATTCTCTGAAAATTCATTGCTAATTTGGGCAGATTTTGGCTTAGATTATTTGCTAAAATACCCCCTTAAACTCAGTTATAAATAGAGTCCCTCATCAACACACCAAGGGGGACCAATGGAGAAGAACAACTTTCTCAAAAACTTCTCTATTCTCTCTCCCTCTAATTATCTTCTTGAGCTCTTAATGAAGTTCTGAGTTACTGAGTTTTTAGTTTCCAAATTATGAACTAAACTATTCAACCCTTAGCTCATAAATGCCCTTCATAAGCCCTCATACATCCTCCAACAGAAAATTCCAATAGCTTCCCTAAACACACTACAACACAATTACTCTCTTATACTCATTCTCTCATTTTCCACATTCAGAAAATACATCTATCTTGCTGCCAATATCTCTAAACATCTCTTTCTCAATTTCTCTTGCACAATCCCATACACACTTACTACACCATTACATATAACACACCACAACTCTTCTAAGCTCCACTCTCATACTCTCTCACTCTGAAGTTCTACTATTTTGCTGCAATAAACACATCTCAATACTCTTTTCCACCTCTCTTATAAAACCCTTCTCATGGAAGACATAAATTTCTAGTACTAAAGCCCTTCTCCTAAAAGGTACCAAGATCTCATATCAAAGCCCGTCTCATAGAAGGCACAAATTTATCTTACATAAAGTACTTCTCTTAGAAGACACAAATACTTCATACAAAAGCCCTTCTCATGGAAGGCAATACTATTCATAACTTCACAACACCTAAAAGAGCATTATCAAAGAGAAACTCATTTAAGTGCATGATAAAAGGGACAAGCTTAATCAGCCTTTACACACAGTTGGACATACTCTCTCTCCCTCCAGTTGCACCCATTTTTCCCCTTTAATCTTGAAGTTATCATGGCAAACTGCCTCTCCACCGCTGGAGTCATTCTGCTGGAATCTTATTAACTCACAAATGCTACACAGCTGGAGCTACAAACCATACAAAGATAAATGACTTTGCTTCCATATCTTTAAATTTACATCATTAAGTACATAATTACTTCACATTTAAATACATATTACTTTATTCCAACTACTATTACAACTACTAATCAAAACTATTATATCAAACGCACATTATATATTTATTCAACCATTATGATGATTCTTAGACTTTGGTTTTAATGGTTTTGTAAGCTTAAAAGTACGTCGGTAGCCATTGGACCACGTGTCCCAATGTTGAGTTCCGGATGCAACTCCCCAAACATAACCCAGGCCTAACAAGGTCACCCCTCTGGCGGACAACATGTGGCCGAGCTCCGAAAAAAGGCCTCTGAACAACATCTAATTGTATCTGTGGTTGTACTAGCATCATGTGTGCTAAATGCTTTAGCACACCAAATGCCAAAAAAAACTTGGCAGATGTTATAGTAATGTTCTACTTTTAAAAGAGTACGGCTATTGTGTTAAAATTTTGAATATTTTATTACTTTTCCTCTTTTCTATTAATTAAAAAATATTTTAAAAGTATAAAAATAATAATAAAGAAAAAATATTTAAATAAAGTGGTGAAAGAATAGAAGTTGTGATGTAAAATGTATTGTTAAGTGATATATTAAAATAAATAAAGTAATTTTTAATATCTCAAAATGTTTTTTTTTAAGCACGTCTAACGCTTATTCTGGGAGGAAAGAGCATACATTATGTAAGGCAAAGGTTATTTTTTTTTTTTTTACCCAAAAAATGGAACGCTCTGAACTCTCTCTCTTTCTCAAAGAACAAGCGGAACTTGCCCGCAGTAATAAAGAAGTTAAAAATGTAAGCCATGTTGAATTCTGTGAAGGCCATAGCTCAAGTCATTCATCTCCTTCCTTCGCTAGTGGGCTCTGGCAACCAAAATGTTTCATTCAAGGATAAACTTATGGGTGAAATACCAGGTGCATACACGCAGACTTTCTGTTTTGAGGAGTTCATGGAAGATGATGTCGAGTCGAATGACGAAGTGGAAACACTCAGGCAAGGTATGGTAGCTGTGAAGTTTTCAAAGGAGCTAAAACAAGAGATTCGAAGACCATGGGCAAGAGCTTTGATAGTTAAAGTGTACGGCAGAGCTGTCGGATTAAATTTCCTTCAAGCTAAACTACTGTCTATGTGGAAGCTAGCAGGGCGATTGGACGTTGTAGACTTAGAACATGGCTTTTTCCTCATAAGGCTGTCTTGAGAGAGGATGTAGAGCATGTTCTGAAGAAAGGGCCTTAGTTTATAGGAGACCACTTCCTCTCAGTTAGACCATGGGAACCTGATTTCAAGCCTGAGTCAGCCAATGTGTCTTCCATTGCAATGTGGATAAGACTCAGTGGATTACCGATTGAGTATTACAATGCTAAGGCTCTTCAACATATCGAGAAGGCTATTGGCAATGTGTTAAGGATCGATACTTTTACAGCGACTGAATCTAGAGGCAAGTTTGCAAGGTTGTGTATCCAAGTTAATGTGGATAAGCCGCTTGTCATTACGGTGATGATAGGAAAACTTTAGCAATCTGTTACATATGAGGGTATTCATAACTTATGTTTTGAATGTGGAAGATTGGGCCATAGAAAGAGCTCTGTCCATTTGTTATTAAACCGATGCCGCCGTGCGAGGAAGCGGGTTTGGGAGGTGCAGGTGATAGAGGAACAAGCCCACACGTTGTGCATGCTGCTGACGACGCTGAGGTAAAGGTGGGACCACATGGTAAGGAGCATGATGCCGTACGCAAGGACGAGCATGAAGAATTGTATGGCCCATGGGTGGTTATGGCACGCAGGAAGAAGGAGACAAAAATTCAGAGGAGTGGTGGATACTTACCTGACCATGGTCTGCCTTATGAGCAGAGGAGTAACGGACAACAGGTAGCAAATAGAAAGACTTGGGCTGGTGTGGAGAAGGTTATGGACCCAGCGGGCTGAACAGGGAGACAAAGAGAAAGCTATCTCCAGTGAGGATATTGGAAAAAGCCCAAGTGGAGCAAGTGATTCATAGAATAGGAAAAGAAGCCCAATCCAGTCCGGCCCAAAGTTTAAGTTTAAGTTTAAAGGTAAAGAACCAAAACTAAAAGTTGACAAAGCCCGTAAGGCCAACTCAGTAAAGGCAATGAGGTTGTTGCGCATGCAAAGGGCTGTTCAGAATTCTCAAAGTAGCGTTGCTGGAGAGTTGAACGCGCCGTTGCAAGGAGCTGAGATGCGAAGCAAGGAGATGAATGCGCCGTAGCACATGAAGGGTTGTACATACCGTGATTTTGGCAATGGAGATACAGGGACGTGAGCTGATGGAGATTTTCAATTTGCTGCCGTCACTGTGTCAGATATGGGTCAGAATCGAAGAGGAAGCAGTGGTTTAAATTCTGATCGGATTGGCCATGAGGTGAGTATTTTTGAATTGGATCATGGAGTGAAGCAACTTAAAGACCAAGAAGGTGTGGAAGGAGAGTCGGCTGATTCGATTCGATTGGGCATGGAAAATAGTGATGGCTTGGGTGTTTTTCCTAGGGAATGCGGTGGCATCAGAGAAGGAACACAGGAAGCTCAATATATACACGGGTTGGTAAGTGATGAGAATGGGGGTCGTGCAGCTTATGGTGCAGATAAGATGGAATTGGAAGGGGGAGAAGATGGTGAGGCTTCTCTTTGATGTTGGTCAAGACACATATCTAATAAATTCTCATGAATAGCATCATTTGGAATTGTAGAGGTGCTGCGAAGCCCCCCTTTCAAAAGCGTGTTAGGGAGTTGGTTCTAAGTAATAATCCAGCTATGCTGGTGGTAATGGAAACCTGAGTTGGGGAAACAGAGCAAAGGAAATCACTGAGAGGCTTCCTTTTGATGGAGTTATTCACTCTGATGCAATTGGGTATACCGGTGGAATTTGGGTGCTGTGGAATACAGACAGAGTTGATGTTGTTCATTTGGCTAGCACTGAACAGGAGATTCACTTCACGGTTAAGGTACGAATTTCTAATGTAACTTGGCTTTTCTCTGCTGTGTATGCTAGTCCTAGGAGTGCTGAAAGGCACATTTTGTGGAATAACCTTATGGAAGTTGCTGACCTTCACAATATGCCTTGGGTTATAGCAGGGGATTTTAATGAACCCTTGGTTAATGATGATAAATTTGGGAGTAGAGTGGTGAGTGTGAATAGGTCTCTGTCGTTCAAGGAGTGTTTAGATAAATGCAATATGATAGATATTGGTTTTGCGGGGCCTCGATACACATGGACCAATAGAAGCGAAATTCAAGCATTGATACAGGAGAGGATAGACAGGTTCTTTGTGAATCCTAAGTGGTGCTTGCTATATCCGGATGCAAAAACTACCATTTACCTAGGTATCATTCTGACCACTACCCTGTCTTGTTAGAGATGCAACCAGGGTTACGCGGTGGAAAGAAGAGGCCTTTTAGGTTCCAAACATGCTGGCTCTTAGACCCTACTTTCCCCGATGTTGTTTCTCGAGCATGGGATGGTGCGAATAATCTTGTTGAGGCTGTCGATAGCTTCACTAGGGATGCTGTGGATTGGAATAAAAACCAGTTCGGGAATATTTTTACTAGGAAGAAAATTCTGATGGCTAGGATAAATGGTATTCATAGGGCTATTGCTACCAAACCCTCTTTTTTTCTTCTTAAGTTCGAAAAGGATCTTCTTAGGGATCTTGATCTTGTTTTCAATCAAGAGGAGGAGTTATGGGCTCTAAAATCTCGGGTTAATTGGATGGTTCAGGGTGATCGTAATACAACCTTTTATCATGTGTCGACGTTGGTTAGGAGGAAAAGGAATCAGATCATGGCAATCAAAAATGCAGTGGGGGAGTGGATTCATGAGGAAAGTGACATTAAAGAGTATATTAGAAGTGGTTTTAATGAGATTTACTCGACATCTCATGAAACTGCTTCAAGGGGAGATTCTATCACATTACATTGTCAGGCTAGATTGTCGAATGGGGATGGAGAGAGCATTGGTGGGGAGGTTAATGAAGAAGAAATAAAGGCTGCCTTGTGGTCTTTAAAACCTTTTAAAGCCCCGAGTCCAGATGGGCTACATGCGGGTTTTTTCCAAAAATTTTGGTTGGTAGTGGGGGACTCTATGATTGAGGAAGTTAAACAGATTTTTAGGAGTGGAAAAATGCCTGAGCATTTGAATAAAACTCTCATTGCACTGATTCCTAAAATCCAAGGCCCTGAGACTTTAGGTAATTATAGACCTATTAGCCTCTAGCAACACGGTGTATAAAGTGGTGACTAAGATTATTGTGGCAAGATTGAGACCTTTCTTGGATAAAGCTTATATCTCCCTTACAGACGGCTTTTGTCCTGGGTAGAAAAGGTACTGACAATGTTATCATTGCTCAAGAGATAATTCATTCTCTTGGGAAAAAGAAAGGGAAGACGGGGTACATGGCTTTAAAGATTGATTTAGAAAAGGCTTATGACAAGCTTGAGTGGGGTTTTATTCGTAACATGCTTGCTAGGATTAATCTTCCCACAAAACTCATAGATGTCATAATGAGTTGTGTGTCGACAGTCTCCACGTCCATTTTGTTTAATGGGGAAGCATTAGATCCTATTCTGCCTTCTAGAGGGATAAGGCAGGGTGACCCTGCTCTCCCCTTATCTTTTCATCATTTGTATGGATTTTCTTGGGCAGCTTATAGAAGAGAAGTGCAATATGAAAACATGGCAGCCAGTTAAAGCCTCTCAAAGTGGTCCGGAATTTTCTCATCTTTTCTTTGCGGACGACCTCATCTTTTTTGCTAAAGCAGATTGGGTAAATTGTTCGCCATTAGAGATGTTCTTGATGAGTTTTGTGATTTATCCGGACAATCAGTGAGTGAAGCTAAGTCAAGAGTGTATTTTTCTCCAAATGTGGACAGAGACACAAGGGAATCGCTTTGTGACATGCTTGGGTTTGCTTCCACCCCTTTCTTGGGGAAGTATCTTGGTTTTCCTCTAAAGCATCCTGGCTCTTCATCTCAAGATTACAATTTCATTCTTGATAGAGTGAAACAAAAACTCGCGGGTTGGAAGGCTAACATGCTCTCTTTGGCGGGGCGACTGTTCTCATTCAAGCCTCTTTGGCTGCTGTCCCTTCGTATGTTATGCAATGTACACAATTACCTGGAAGAATTTTGGATGGGCTAGATAGAGTGAATCGAATTTCCTTTGGGGTTCTTCGAGGCAGCCAAGAAGATTCATTGGGTTGGTTGGGATAAGGTGATAAAGTCTAAGGAGGAAGGGGGGCTTGGTTTGCAATCAGCAAAGGGCAAGAATATAGCCCTCTTATCAAAGCTCAATTGGAGGTGGCATAATGAAAAGGAGGCCCCTTGGGCTAGAGTGTTGAATATGAAGTATTGCAATCAAAGAAGGGGTGCAACCAATGCTAATAGGCTTCCTTGTTCTCACATATGGGCTGCTATGAAAAAAGGTATGGATACTTTCAATAAGGGGAACAGGTGGCTGGTTGGTAGGGATAGTGGGCTAAATGTGTGGCAAAATAAATGGACAAGTGGAGGTTCTCTTAGAGGTTTGATTCAGGGTCCTATCACGAGGGAGGCTAGCCATCTAGAAGTTAAAGACTTTATGACAGACACGGGTTGGGATTGGGGGAAGATCCCCTTTGAACTTCCCTTAGAAGTTAAAAGGGTGATTCAAGCAACCCAGTGACGCTATTGAGTAGAGGTGTTGATATGTTGGCTTGGTCTGGATCTCCTAAAGGCACTTTTGATTTAAAAGTGCTTATAGGATTGCCATGGGGGCTGAATGTATAGTACCTTTCTCAGCGCATTGGATTTGGAAAGTGAATACTCTTCCAAGGATTAGAACTTTTCTTTGGAAATGCGTTCACAACAGCATTGGAGTCAAAGTTTGCCTTGAGAGGAGGGGTGTTATTGGTGATACTACATGCCCTCTATGTCCAGAAGGAGCTGAAAGCATTTTACATACCTTAAGGGACTACCCACTATTAAGATGCTTGTGGAACCAGCTGGGGGTTTTACCCTCTAATCAAGCTTTTTAGAAGAGCAACCTCCAAGATTGGCTAATGTTAAATAGCAAACTTAAGCATAATTTAGGTGCTTCTCATCCGCCTTGGAAAGTTGTTTTTCCTTTTGCTGTGTGGAATGTTTGGAAGAGTAGAAACAATTTGGTTTTCAATGGCAAAAGTAGGAACCCGAATCTTGCTTTGGTGATTGTAAACCAAGCTGTAGAATTTTTTCATTGTCTTTCTTCTCCAAGGTTGCTGACCCGGAATGTTATGATGAGGATTAGATGGGAGAAGCCGACTCAAGGTTGGTGGAAGCTTAATACAGATGGCTCATGTTGTGGCAACAATGGCTTGACAGGTTGTGGAGGAGTGGTTAGGGATGATGCAGGTAGGTGGGTTATTGGTTTTAGTAGAAGTATTGACATCACAAACAGCTTTGCTGCTGAGTTGTGGGGTTTAAGGGATGGCCTTCTCCTATGCAGCAACCTCAATATTAATGCTCTTGAAGTTGAACTTGATGCCAAGGCTATTGTGGATGCCTTAGGGAATCCCTCATATGTCAACAACGTCATATCGCCGTTGTTGGATGATTGTAAGCTTTTGATTTCTCGCATTCCTCATGTTTGTATTAAGCATTGCTTCCGTCAGGCAAACAGGTGTGCGGATAGTCTTGCTAGGATGAGCTATTGTTTAGATGCTAGTTTTTCTACCTTTGATAGTTCACCTATGGACTTAATAGATGTTGTTGAGGATGATCTCAATGGGATGTCTATCAATAGGGTCTGTACTGAGAATGTTTTTGTTTTTTAGTTGGTAATGAATCTTTCTCCACCAAAAAAAAAAAAAAAAAAATGAAGGTTGAGTGGATTGCTTTATGAGGAATCATGTATGCTTGAACCACTGGCATGGGAATTGGGACTAGTGGAGTTGGACCATGTCTTCCATGATATTGACTGCTGCCTAGATCCATCTTTTTAGCTGGGAAAGGGTGGATTCTCTTTGCATCAATACCTGCTATGGGACTTTTCCTGTTTGATTAAATCTGTGTACATAATTTACTTTTATAAACTTTTTTACAATTCATTGAAGTGACAAAGATGTAAGAGCATTCATATTAGTGGTGTTAAATAGCTATATTGTTATTTTTAGCACCGCCAAATATTAAGCACAATAGCTGAAAGGTAAAAAAAAAAAAAAAAAAAAAATTATTTTTTTATTTGTGCGTTACTGCTTTTAATTATTTTACTCATTTGTGCATTCACACTGCTTTTTATTTGGATATATTATTTTATTATGATATTTATATTATTTTATTGGGTTGAAAACTAAAATAGATTTACTGATATTGGATGTTTTGTAAGTGAACAAATAAAATAGATAAATTAATTTCTTACAGTATCAAATAGTTAAAAAAGTAGCACCACCCACGTGAATGTTGGAACAAAAATGAAGATAGTTCGTTCATTCAAAATAAATATATACGGTTTCTCAAAAAAAAAAAAAAGTAAATAAATAAATATATCCGTGTTTCGTTAAGATTTGAGGGAAAGACCTTTTTGAATTCTATTTTGTCCTGTTAGTCTATAATTATGACTATTCAGTATTCACTCACGTCTTTATATGTAAACCGTGTATTATTCAAGAAAGTATTACATGTTTGCATGTTATCTCTCTCTCACAAGAGTCACATCCTTGTGAGAGAGAGAGAGGTAACATGCGCCGAAAATATTTAAGAGCTTCTCGTATTATTCAGTTCAAAGCTTTGAATTGGTCATAAATTAAATGAAGTTTCCAGCACCTTTCCCCCTAGTCAATGTAGAAAGGCGCAGATACATGAACTGATGAAAGTATAGAACATGAATGACATAGGTCTCTTATGCTAAAATTCTTCAAACCTAGCCACAACTGCAGAGGAACAATGAAAATGAGCCATTCGAGACTGCTGTTATTCTTCTCTGTTGCTCTCATTTATCTTGTTATTCCCACAGCTGCCCAACACTGTTATGACACTGGAAACTACACCAGTAACAGTACCTACAGGGCAAACCTCAATACTCTCCTGGCCTCAATGATTAACAACACCAAAATTAATTATGGGTTTTACAATTTTTCTTTTGGTGAAGCTCCCGACAAAGTATACGCGATTGCGCTCTGCAGTGGAGACACTTCGCCCAGCGATTGCCGTAGTTGTATCGAAGGGGCAAGTTCCGACCTATTGACAGGTTGTCCAAACCAAAAGGAGGCAATCATTTGGCCTAATAAATGCTCACTTCGATACTCAAACAGATCCATATTTAATGCTATGGAAGCCAGCCCTCTTATTGCCTATTTCAACACAGGAGACGTCCCAGACGTAGAAGCTTTCAACAACGTGCTATTTCCCTTGTTAAATAGCGTAAGAAACCGTACTGCATCAGGAAATTCTACTTACAAGTTTGCTGTGCAGAGTGCCTCTGCCCCAAACTACCAAACCATACATGCACTTCTTGAGTGCACCCCTGATTTGAGCAAGCTAGAATGCAACAGTTGCTTGGAGCAGGTTCAGAGTTATATACCGCAATGTTGTAAAGGAAAACAGGGAGGTAAATTTGTAACACCCAGCTGTGATATAAGGTTTGAAGTATACTCTTTTTATGACCCTTCAGTTGAGCCACCACCATCGCCGCCACCACTAGTCCCATCTGCAGCATCCCCACCACCAGAATCGCCTACAACTACACCAGGTATATAAGCACTGATGTTTCATGACTTTTTCATATTTTTATTTCTTGACGTAGAAGTTGACTTATCTTAATCTTGGTTTAATCATCCTCAAAAAAAAAAAAAAAAAAAAATCTTGGTTTAATCATTTATTTGTTTGGTTGTTTGCAGTGGAATTGTTATCTAAATTCTTGGTTTAATCATTTATTTGTTTGGTTGTTTGCAGTGGAATTGTAAATGATAAAACCAAGAAATTTTTTTTTTTTTTTTTTTTTTTTTTTTTTTGCGTAGAAGCAAACAATAATATGTTTGCTAAACAAGATTTGTTTTCACTTTTCACTTGAAAGAGGATCAAAATCATTGAAATGCCATTTTAATTATAGTCTGAATACAGTTTTTTTTTTTTTTTTTTTGATAGGACAGAATCCAGTTTTTAAACTACTACTTTTAGACCACATAAGAAAAGAAGTCCTTGGTTTTCATATATGACGGTAGTAGAAGGAAAAGTTTAATACAAACGATTAGTTGAGTTGATTTTCGTTTTTGGTTAAATGCGAGTTATTTCCTCCATCCCACTTTGTTTGTCCTCTATTTTATTTTAGAATGTCTTAAAATATTATCCTGTTTTTAAAAATAAAAGTTATTAATTTACAAATGTTCCTATTATACTCCTATTAATTTACTAATTCAATTTTTTTATAAATTTATTTAAAGGTAGTTTTGAAAACTTATATATTTTTAAAAAGTAAACAAGATAATAAATGATGTTTCTTTAAAAAATTTGACTTTTCAAACTGAACAAACAAAGTGAAATGAAGGGAGTAGTTTTTATTTTTCCTCGGCTATTCTAGGATCTTGAGATTACAACCCTTCTTAAATATTATGCATGAATTTGTTGAGTTATTTTGAATATGACCACATTTATGACATGAGTATGCGACTGTATTTATTGCTTGAGAAGTAAAAACTCATTCCCCCAAAAAAAAAAAAAGCTTTGCTTGCCTACCTTCCACTCAGAAAGTTCAACGAACATCACTTCCTTTTGTTCTCGGGCGCTTACATCTTAATCAGCCTTTCTAAGTACATTAAAAAATTATTTATAAAAAAAAAAAGGTACGTACTATGAACTCCCTGGTCAACGTAGAAACAAGAAACGATTTAATTTTTGGTGTCGTTACCTTCTCCCCAGTTACCTTCCCCCCAGTTGTTCTGTTTCCTATCAGAATTGATTATTAGGCTGTCTTAAATAAAAAAAGATTGGATTAATATTATTAAAATTGAACCATAAAATAGATATAATTAAAAAAATATATATGTTGAAGTACATGGCAGTATCATAATATTAATTTTTTTTTTTTTTTTTGAGAAAAATATAGATGATTAAAATAATTTAAAATAAATGAGGATTATTTTTTCTTGAAATATTTGTAATAAAGTCTTAACTCAAATAATACAACTTCTTAGAACATAACTTTGGTAACAGAAATTTATCTAAAACAAATCATCTTAATAATTTTATATACTTATAGTGACTCACATAATAAAAAATCATAGATGTCGAACGTGTAACGTGTAATTAATGTCTGCATTAAATCAATTGGAATATTTTTTTTGAGAAGGCAATTTCTTGAAACTTGACTAGCTTGTGATTATGCCTGATTAATTGAAGCAAGCTTCTTGACTAAGCCTCACTCTATCGAGACACAAGAATACTAATTTCCGAATTTTTTAATTAAGTTGGCTATTGATCTTGTTATGTGTGTGCTACATACTGAACTATATTAGGTCTCACTAAAGTCGAGTCAAGTAGGTTTTCAAGAGTATTGAACCAACCTCTATTTTCACCATAACTCGAGTGTTCTTAAAGTAAATCTCATGATACTGTTTCCAATAGGTGATCTGAGGCTATAGAGCCAATCCTAGTATATGTTTGCATTGCAAATCAAATCTTCAAGGCAGTCCTTGTAGTAACGAATGTGATTCGGGGATGGACTATAGTTTAGAATAGTCCAAGGGTCTTGGAGCAAGTAGTGGTGTCACATTTGTAAGTTTTGAATTGGGTAGAGACTATGATCACAAGGGTATAATTTGGTTTGTATAAATTCAATTCTAATAGTGAAATTTCTTTTTGGGGCTAGGGTTAACCCTGTTGTGGGTTTTTTTTTTTTTTCCTTTGTATGTGTCCATAAGTTTTACACTTCAACAGGAATGAATTGTGTTCTTTACTTTACTTCTTTGTGCTTTATGTTTTTTGACGTGCATAATTTGTGGTATTTAACCGGCAATAATTGGAATTGTATAATTTGTTAGTTTGTCAAATTTTACTAATTTCCATTTAATCAACCAACGGGTCTAAATTCATTGCATATAATATCCTTACTAATATGGTTAAATCCCTTTTAATTGCCTCATATACGCAACCCCTATTTATAAACCCAATCATGCATATCAATGAATCTCTAATATCTCATATATATATATATATATATATAAAATAGTGTCCCACCAATTAAATTTATGGTGTGACCTATTATTTAACACTTTTCTGAATCCTTATCTCCTATTTTGACATTTTTTTTTATTATAAATTTTTATTTTAAGGGCAGCTATTTTTTTTTTTTTTTTTTTTTTGGCTGAATTTTTTAAGGGCAGCTATTAGATCCATAATTAAGCACCAAATTAGTAACAGACTACAGTGATTACAACCACAAAGAACCATGTCAAAGGATGAATGAGATAAAAAGAAATAAGAAGGTTACCTCGATCGCCGTACTCTTAGGATAAAAAGAAATAAAAATTTCTCTATCCCCTCCTTTTATAAAAAAGAAAAAAAAAAAAAAAATGACGCGAAATTTTTCTCCATTTGAAGTATGTAGTTAAATAATTAAATTTATTATATTTTAATAATTTAAAATTTAAAAAAAATGGGTAATTTAACACTTTTCTTAATCCTTATCTCCTATTTTGCCTTTTTTTTTTTTAATTTTTATTTTAAGGGCAGCTATTAGATCCATAATTAAGCACCAAATTAGTAACAGACTACAGTGATTACAACCGTAAAGAACCATGTCAAAGGATGAATGAGATAAAAAGAAATAAGAAGGTTACCGAATCAGAGCCAAAGGTTGTTTTAGACTCGGACAGTCACTATGCTGAGTATCAGAAAATGGGAAACAGTAGATGACATCTTGTTCTTTCCTTCCTTTCTTCCTTCTTTCGTTCTTTCTTAATTTCCTTTCCTTCTTCTTTTTCCTTTCTTGCTTGTCTTGACAAATGATAAGTAGAACAAACTAAAATGAAAATTAAAAAAGAAAAAGTTAATCAGTGTAAAAAACTGCAACAAAAATCAAATTGAGGAACTAAAAGGAATTAAGTACCTCTCTTATTTTAGCAGATCAAGATAGTGGCTATGGTAAATGAGAGCAGCGGTGACGATTAAGCTAGCTGGACTTTTCTTCTTCTTTTTTCTTTATTTTTATCTTCTTCTTTTGAGAAGTGAAGCAAAGTAAAATTAAAACGATGGGATGAGGATGATAACACAAAAAACTGCAACGATGATTAAGGTAAAAAGTCGGAAAGATCTCACTCTTTACTATTTTTTTTTTTTTTTTTTAAGAACTAGAGCAAAGTAAAACCAAACTAAGAGGATGACTGCAACGAAAATTAATGGCGTAAAGTAGAAAGTATCAAACTCTTTTTTTTTCTTTTTTTTTTTGAAAAGTGGAGCAAAATAAAACCAAAGTGAGAGGGTAAAGATTGACGAAACAAAAGATGCTGCGAAAATGATTTCAGAGGAAAAGAGAAATGAAGGAAAGTAGAATAGGAGACGTCTTTTAACGGACCTCAACAGGAGAGTTTCTTTTCAATTATTATTGTTTTGCTTTTTGAAAACTCTAGATCCACAACTTGAAATGAATCTTTTAAATTATTAGATAGTGGCAGGCAGAATTATTGAGTTGATTAAAGTACTTTGTTTTTTTCTCCCTGATTTTTCCTCTTCTTTCCCGTTGTTTTTCTTGATCATATTTTTATTGGATGGTGCCAAATATCAGAACTAAAACATCTGCGTCCATATGCTTTGTGGTTTAAGATGTAAATTTTGTAAGTTGTAGGGGCTGAAAAATATTTGCCAATGTGGTGTGATTGGGGTGTGACTTTGATAGGTCATATTGTTTAACTGGACCGGCTTGTGTCCAGTAAAAATTTTTACTAGACACGTTAAATTTTGGATATGTGTCTAAATTCTGTGGTGTTTAGTGAAAATTTTCACTAGACACAAGTCATGCCCTTGTTTTACAGCTCATGCTTTGTTTTCACTTCCACTGTTTGCATCGTTCTTTGTCAGATGTTGTTTGATTTCTTAATTTTCATTTGTCCTTTTTTTTTTATTTGAATGTTTTTGGAATGTAGGTGTCCTTAATTTTATTTTATATAAATACGCTTGTTTTTAAAAACTTTCCACCTTATCATTTAGCCTTCAGACTAATATTAAATGTTTTAATATTGGAGAACATCACTGCTAATGGGTAGCCCTTACTCACATGAAGGCTGGCTTAAGGTAAATAATGGATGGGGGCTATATTTTCTGATATTCAAAGAGTTAGGGTCTGTTGGGATGAGGAGATGAAAATTTGAAAGGGTAGAAAATAGTTAGAATGATGGAAAAGTAGAAAGATAAAAAAAAAAAAAAAATTGTTTGATTGTGTGTGTGATAGAATTTCATTTCCTTTCCCTTGTGTGTATGTGTGTTTATTTCTATAAAAAACAAAAAAGTAATTGTCCTATATTGCTTAAGAGAGTGTGTTACGTATAATATAACTTACCACATCCTCTCTTAAAAGTTATCATGACTTTTGAGTGGAGTTATAGTGTGCCTTTATATTAGAACCTCTTTCCCTCTATCTTGAGTGTGTGTGTTTGTTTCTCAAACAAAAAAAAAATTAATAGCTTTTATATTTGTTGTAAGAAGAAAAGATTGAAGTTATTTTTGTTTTGCTATTTACATTTTTAAATTTTCATTTTAGCTCATCATGCTGGTTTCATTTTTATATTGACCATAATGATTATATTTGTTAGTAATTTAACCTTTAAGTGCCAAATAAATATTGTCTATTAAGACATGTCACTCATATAAGTCAATTTATTTTAGTAATCTGATTGTTAAGTGTTAAATAAATATTGTCCATTAAGACATGTTACCCATATAAGTCCATTTTTGTTAATAGGGAAATGTTAACGGGTTATAATAATAGAGAAATGATATGTGTACAACAATTTTACAACATTTTTACAACAAATCCTAAATGGTAGGTTGTTACTAGTTGTTATTGTTGGGGCAAAAAAGTAATCTTAGTATTAGTTTCAAATTTGAACCAACAACAACTAACCACTTGTGATTTGTTATAAAAATGTTGTAAAATTGTTGTAGACATAGCATCTCTCATAATAATATAACTGTTAAGGGTCTGTTTGGGTTCTCCTTATTTTGCTAAAACTGAAATTTTTTTGCTGAAAATGGATAAAAGTAAAAACTAGTTAAAATAGTACAATGGGATCCATGAATAGTACCAAAAAGTGTAGTGAGAGCCATAAATAGTAGCAAAAATAAGTTAAATAGTATAATAAACTGGCTTTTTAATTTGTGCCAAACGCACACTAAGTATCAAATAAGTACTGTTCATTAAGAGGTACAACTCACCCATACAATAATAGGTGTCACAAGATTATTAAGGAAATTAGAAGACATGAGTAATATGAAATGGAATCAAATATGTATGGCCAAAAAGAAAAAATTTAAACATAAATGATAAAAATAAAAGGGTTTTACTAATGTATATACCCTAAGGGCATATGTTAGTAAACCATTTTAAAAAACATTTTATGGGAAACTGAAAAAGTAATTAACTGTTTTGACAGTTTTTTCAATTTTCTATAAAAACTTTCCTAAAATGAATGATTAATGTATACTCACGTGATGGCTGTTTTAAGATAAATAATGGATGGAGCTATATTTTATGATATTCAAAGAGTTAGGGTCTACTAGGCTGAGGAGAAGAAAAAGTGAAAAGATAGAAAAGAGTTAGAATGAGGAGAAGAAAAAGTGAGAAGATAAAAAATAGTTAGAATGATGAAAAAGTAAAGGGATAAAAAAAAAAAAAAACTTTTTTATTTGGTTGAGTAGAAAAATGAGAATAGAAAAAGTAGTTTATATAAATTTACTTTTATACTCCTGCAATTTGTTTTATTTTTCTTTATAATTATATTACATTATATTATATATGACAATTATAGAGGAGCCATCCATCATTTGGTTAAAAAATAAATACCACCATTGATTCAAAAAAGTTTTAAAAAATAAAAATGATATTGTTAAACACAAAAACAACCATCGAGACTTGGTTAAAAAAAAAAAGCCACGGTTGGATAAAAGAAAGAAAACATGTTGAAAGGAAAAAAAAAATCCTATTGTTTGATAAAAGAAAGAAAATAGAAAGACCAATGATTAAAAAAAATAAGTCACTGTTTGAGAAACAAAAGAAAACACGTTGAAAAAAAAAAAGGAAAATGAACTGAACCTAAAACAGAACACAGACACAGTGAAGGAAAGGGCACATTTAGTAATTGTCATCTACCCCTCTCTGCCATTTTTTCTCCTATAAATCACTCCAATTTGGAGAGGTTTCTTTTTGATAGCACAAGAAGAAAATGCAGAAGTCCCACCAAAATCCCTTCTATTTTTCATCATTACCAAACAACCCTACAAATTATTTTCTTTTGTATTCTCTTCTCTATTTTTCATCATCCCACTTTTCATCCCAACCAAGCAGACCCTTAGTGTTAGTTTTGTTATTAGCAATGAGCATGAAGAATTTATGGGGCAATGTGTTCATTGGAAGCAATTGGATTAGATGCAAAGGAGGCGGAAGCACTAGCGGTTCTAGGCTTTTGAATTTTTATAAAGCACTAATTGCCAATTTAAATGGACAAGGAAGGAAGGGGAGTAGGGGAGAGTTGGCCAAAAATTAGCCTAATTTCCAACCAACTCCCCTCTACTCTACCTCTTTTGTTCTCTATCCAAACTGGGCATAATATCCAAAGAAATTGATATGGCTAAAAATGGACATTTGTACAAGTTAACAACAAGGAGTATGGCTAATCTTTTCCGTGTTGTGTCCTTCTCATACCAAGAAATTATTAGGTCTACTAAGAGGACTCCTAGAGTGTCTTCATAATTAATGAGATGATGTCACTTATACAAATGTGACTTAGTTTCCTAATCAGAATAAGATATATATATATAAAAAAAAAAAAAAAAAAAAAAAAAAAAAAAAAAAAAAAATCACAAATCACTAGGCGATGTTATATTTGCATAAGTGACAAAGTTTTATTGGTTGGGACTTAAAAGAACCTTGGAAGACCACTTCTACAGTTCCTACAGTTCCCAATGGACCAAGTAATTTCTCACACCGATAAGTAAAAAAAGGTCTCTCAATATTTAGCTATTTAATCTAGACTAGTAGATAGCTAATTATTCTAGACTAGTAGATGGCCAACAGGTTTGGCTAGAAGATGTTCCATCACTCCTATCCAGCTGTCTAAATTTGAATATACATATTGATTAAGTTAATGGCTTTTATATTTGTTCTAAGAAAAAGAGATTTAAGTTATTTTTGTTTTGCTATTTACATTTTTTTTAATTTTCATTTTAGCTCATCACATCTGATTTCGTTTTTATATTGACCATGATCATAATATTTATTAGTAATTTGACCATTAAGTGCCATATAAATATTGTCTATTAAGACATGTATTTATTTAACACTTAACAGTCAGATTACTGACATAAATTGAATTATATGAATGACATGTACATGTTACCCATATAAGTCTGTTTTTGTTAATAATATGACTGTTAAGTAACAGACAAGGACAATTCATTAAGAGGTACAACTCACCCATACAATACTAGGTGTCACAAGATTATTAAGGAAAATAGACCGACATGAGTACTACGAAATGGAATCAAATATATATGGCCAAAATAACAAAATTTAAAACATAAATGATAAAAATAAAAAGGTTTTACTAACGTATACTCTAAGAGCATACACTAGTAAATCATTTTAGAAAACATTTTGTGGGAAACTGAAAAAGTAAATAACTGTTTTGACAACTTTTTCAATTCCTCATGAAAACTTTCCTAAAATGGATGATTATTGTATGCCCTAACCTAACCAGACCCAAAATAAAAATAACCTAAAATTTTAAGGAAAATAGTATTTTAATATATATTATATCACAATTTAAAAATCAATTTATAGTAATCTTGTCAACTGCAAACGCAAGCTTTGATCAACTTGTACCCGTTTGGATACTGAGTCTGCGTTCCAGGCAAAATTTGCCAAACAGTATTTTTCCCCAAAAAAATTAGGCGCGTGGCATGCGTTCAAAGTTATTTAGTAAGTTGGACTGTTTTTGAAAATCGAGTTTGGCAAACTTGACTTTGGGCTGGAAAACAAACACTATAGTGGCGTTTTTCTTGTGCCTATAGCAGCGTTTATAGAAAACACCACTAAAAAAAAGGCCACTATAGTATTCGTTTTCTAGCCCAAAGTCAAGTTTACCAAACTCGACTTTCAAAAACAGTCCAACTTACTAAATAACTTTGAACGCATGCCACACGTCTAATTTTTTTTGTGAAATATACTGTTTGGCAAATTTTGGCTTGTGTTCCACGTCCAGCGTTTCACTTTTTTTTTTTTTAAGAAGACCATTAACTGAGTTCTTGAGGGTCCCGTGCACTGTTCACGGGACCCACAAACCTCTTTTTTTAACAAAACTTTCATTAAAAATGGGTTGCACGGCATTATTCACACATTTAAAAATTATTTTGCTACAATGTTTTCAATTTTCAGCAAAATAAGCGGTATCCAAACAAGCGTACCCGTTTGGGTACTAATGAAAAGGGACGCGTCTGCGTTTGCCTTTTTTTTTTTAGTGTTTTGTGGTTGTGGTGGCTTTTTTCGGTCAGTCCCATGCACTATTCACAGGACCCACAAATCTCTTTTTCCAACAAAACTTTTATTAAAAATAGGTCTCACGTCACTATTCACACATTTAAAAATTATTTTGCTATAATGTTTTCAGTTTTTTGTTTTCAGTTTTTAGCAAAATAAGCAGTATCCAAACGGACTAGTATGTATAAGCAGTATCCAAACGGACTAGTATGTGTTTGGCAAAAATTATTTTTGTCAACTTATTTTACTATTCAGCTTATTTTTGCTATTATTCATGGGTTCTATTACACTTTTTGGTACTATTTATGGGTCGCACTGTACTATTTTAGCTAACTTTTACCTTTATCTATGATACCTTCAGCAAAAAGTTTTCAATTTCAGCAAAATAAGCAGATCCCAAACAAACCCTTATTAATTAAGATCAAATTATATAATATAATGTAATATATTCAAGACCTTAAACCATAGTTTTAAAAACCGAAATAGACAAAAAAACCAGAAGGAGAACTGGTTTTTGATTTTCTAGTCGAACCGAAGTCAGACGGTGACGTCATAAATAAATAATTAAAAAATAAAAATTTTAAAAATTACAAAATATAATTAAACGTAGTAGAAAATCAACTAATAAACCAATAAAATTTTTATTAGAAAAAATATAGCTAAAATATAAAACAATAAACAGAGGTTTCAAAAGAAAATAAACATTAAACATTAATAAAATATAAATTGAAAGAGATAACACCAAAAGAAGCAAAAAAATTCATAATCGTTAAAATAAAAAAAAATAAAAAAAAATAAAAAAAGAAGAGAGAGAGAGAGAGAAGAAGTGAAGCCCACCTACACACTACACGTGAAGTCCCCAATGCTTACTAAAAGACACGTCCTTAACATCTTACTAGCCTCATCACACGTTTTTCGTGCAATGACACTTTTTTTTAGTGTCATAATTTTTTATTTATTAATGGACCTATTTTGTAGAAAAAAAAATCTCTGTTTTTATTATATATATATATATATATAATATTTTTATTTTGAAAATCTAATTTATAAGTAGTGATGATGCCAAAATCGTCAGTTAGGTCACTCGTCCAATCCAAAGCTCTTGACGATCTTGTAGGACCTACAAAATAAAGAAGGGACTGATCGAAGAGACCACTAAGTTGTGCCCGGTGGGGGAGCCTTCGATGCTTAAGTTAGTATTAGCCCATATCTTTGGTATGTAGATAGCATTTTGTAATAGTTTTTTGACGTACCTTAGCAAATTTTCGATGGGCCCTTTTATAGGTGACTTAGGTAGCTGTTGGACAAAAATAAGGGTGATTATTACCCTAATTGTAACGTTCTTTGTCTTGATGGGAGATTTTAAGACCTTTGATGGTCGTTATTGAATGTGTTGAGCGGTTATTCATCTTTCTTTGATGACCCACTAATGATGTAATGGTCGTCCATTAAGATGGACGACCTTAATGATTTTTCTAGACTCATCAGCTGCCCCTCATTCCCAAGTCTGATTTTGTGTTGATTAGACTTAGGGAATGCTCTTGACTTGTTTAGATTCAGACCCCTTTGTCTTTCCATTAATTTCTTCTTTAAGGATGGTGGTTCTTCTTAGTTTTTGCCTTTTGAAGATCTTTTTGGATGTTTGAAGGATCATTGCTTGATCTTGGTAGTAAGCTGATTTCTTTGGACGATCATTTTATATCATTGCTGAAGAGCAAGCTGTTTTATTCGGATGACCATTTTGAGTGCCCAATGTTGAAAATGTGGGTCTTTTTGAGTGCCCACTATATCAAGTGGGTCTTTTATGTATATGCCATGTAATTAATGGTTTTTGTATGCCACGTGGTTAGTGGTCTTTGTGTGTCACGTGGTTACGTGGTCTTTGTGTGCCACGTAATTAGTAGTCTTTGTATGCCACATGGTTACTTGGTCTTTGGTGCCACATGATTAGTGGTCTTTGTATGCCACATCCATAGTGGTCTTTGGGTGCGACATAGTTATGTGGTCTTTGTGTGCCACGTGATTAGTGGTCTTTGTATGCCACGTGGTTACGTTGTCTTTGATGCCACATGATTAGTGGTCTTTGTATGCCACGTCCATAGTGATCTTTGGGTGCCACATAGTTATGTGGTCTTTGTGTGCCACGTGATTAATGGTCTTTGTATGCCATATGGTTAGTGGTCTTTGTGTGCCACGTGGTTACGTGGTCTTTGATGCCACATGGTTAGTGGTCTTTGTTGGGTGAAGTTCAATGGCTTCTTTGGACAATGATCACTTGGATCGATTCTTTCTTTGACGATCATTGCTTAAGTAGACCAACGATCACATGGATCGGTTTTCTAGCTCCTTTGGAAATTATATAGCCTTGGGTCTCTTTGAGACTATGTCACTTTTGGGACTCTTGATGCTATTTCGTTTTTGACCTTCTTGAGGTCATGTTGTTATCTGCATCAAGTAGCACATACGCTTGCTAAAATTTGGTTAAATAAGAACCATATAATAGTTTATATATAAATAATGAGTTACCAATGGCCTAGTTGGGCATTTTTCTTACTTTCTTGTAATCCTAGAGCTTTATCTCTTTTGTAATTCATCTAGTAGCACATACATTTTTGCATGAAATCTTACTAGGTGTAAATTTTATAGAAGAATATAAAAAAGACAGAAATAAATGTGTTACCTTAGATTATGGCTTTATTTTGCCACACACCTCGATTTTTTCATTGCTAGGATCTTCTTAACGAGCTTTTCTCTATTAAGATTTTTAAGCTTAACATGATACTTCATGCCTAAGGCCTAGATCTCTTTTGCTTTAATTTTTTGAAGGCATAGAAACTAGCCCACGTTGTTGCCCCCATTCAAACATGAAAGTGAAATTCTCATTTGTTAATGTCTAGAGGAATGGTCTATTGTGGTTGGAACTTTTGTGGTTTTTTTTTTTTTTTTTTTGTGTTTTTTTTTTAAGGAGTGCTTTGATGACCATGGTCATTGCTATTCGAAGTAGCAATTTCCCCTTCTCTCTTCTTTAATTGTACACTTAAGTCACTTTAATAGTGCTAGCTGTATTTTTTTTTTTTTAGAATACTAAGTATTTTTAACACACATACACACACACGGGGAGAGGGGGAGAAGGTTTTTTTAAAGAAACTTACAATGATGTATATCCAAAAAGGTCTAACTCTTGGATACACAGTACGGGCTTTAAACCTCTTTAACTCACACTCATTTTCCAATGTGAGATTAATCTACAATTTTTTCTTTTGAGAATACTAAGTATTTTTAACACACACACACACACACGAGGAGAGGGGGAGAAGATTTTTTAAAGAAACTTACAGTGATGTATATCCAAAAGAGACTAATTCTTGTATACATAGCACAAGTTTTAAACCTTAGTATTCTCAAAAGTGCTAGCTGCATTTTGTTAGGAATGACAATATACAAATATGCAATTGCATGCTATACAATTATGGATGTCATTTGATGAAGTGCATTCTAGAAGTATAATATGATTTGTGAAGACTGAAGCTGTTGGCTACATACTTCTTTAAAGTGTCAAAGTTAAAGTTGGTATGTCGATTATTTTGGATTCTCAAGTTTCCAACGTATATCAAAAATGATTTTAAGATAAAAAGAAGTGTTTGATGTTGTGATATCATGTGCAATAAGTTGGTAAATATGAACTAGAGAAACGGTCATGAAAATTTTAAAAAAATGGTGTTGCGAATCTTTTATTCTAGACCTCAAGTTTCTCTATTCCAACCTTACTAAGTCATATAAGTAATTAACTTTCAAAATAACAAACTGTCGCAGACATTTAAAGGATAAAAAGGGTTGAATTGTTAAATTATGCAATTCATAACGCTCTACTATACTATTATGGTAAAACCATAATTATATTTGATTCCACTTTTTAGTGCCTCAATAGGGCATATTTTAAAAAGAATTTGACTTCACCTTTCTTATAATCTCAGTAATTATAGAGCTAGACTAAAGGAAAGTATAGGATTTCCTTGGTTTTTTTTTTTTTTTTTTCGCTTTTAGTTGGTAACTTCTGCAATGCCTTAAATTTAAGATATATACGTTACACACATCACAATCAAGTTTTGGAGATTAAGTTAACAAGAGAGAGAGTGAGTAAGGTTTAATTACCTGTCACCTTGGAGACTTTTTTAGAAATTGAGTATCCGAGCCCACCTTTGCAAGGATGTTAGAACATGCATGCTTGGCTTGGAACCACTTTGTGAACATGACAAGTGACTTGGATGTGTGTGTGGGACTTTTGGTATCCTTTTAAGTTGACTCCTTTTCAATGAGCTCTTCTTTGTTGGGTTGATATTGGCTTCAAAGTTACTAGGGCTTGATTTGCCATTTGTGATGTCAAAGGAATTTTCACAATCTTTGGTTGTATTCCCCTTTTCCACTTAAGAGTTTTTGATCTCTTTTTTGGTTGTTTCTTTTTGACAAGTTCTCATTCTAAAGCTTATGAACTTAAGAATATAGGTACAGTAAATAGTCTATTACTTTTACTGTGCAAAGTGTTAGACTTGGAGCAGCATTGTCAAGTAAGAAATTCACAAATATTATTAACAACAAATTTATAAAATTTGTTGTGGCTTAGGGACGGTATATGTTGATGCGTCTATGACATAGTTTTTAGCATAGTATCCCTTAGTGTGTTTATGTAACACAAATATGTATGTGCATAAATAAAATGTGATTTATTTTGTACTGAGCATTAAAATTATGGCTCAATTTATGAAAGTATGATGCAGAGGCATATAGATACCACCAAATTTTTCATGAAACTGTGTGATGAGATTTGCATATAAATGGAACAATTTTCATGCTCTATTTTCAAAGTCAAAGCAACATGTATATATACATGGAAAATTTTGAACAATAAACTTTGTTCATTTTATGGTAGAACATTTCAAGATATTAATTCTAAATATCTTTATATAGATTGGCATAAAGTTTACGATTTTTCAATCACAAACTTGCATTCCTTTTTTATGTGATATGGATAATAAGATCTTTTGACCCAAAAATAACATTTAACACATTTGACTGAAGGCCCGAAGGAGCATTCATAGGAGGATCCTTAACACCCATTAGGAAATTCACTACCTTTCTTTAGGAAGAATTTTCTTTGAAAACGTTAGATTTAATTTCAAAATTCTAAAAATGCAACCAAATAACTTCTGGTTTTAATGCCTAAACCTGGGGTTTATAAATTTGGAAAGGCAATAATATTTGACTCCACCTCTTTAATGTTCAAAATTATGAGATAAATTTTGGTTTCATTTTTCTTTAATACTCAAAATTAGTATATTTAAATTTGGCAGAAAAACAAAGGTTGGGAGTTTTTACCTTAAACAGTTCTTAACAGCAATGTTTAAAAGTTGGAGTATCATAAATTCATAACCTTGACCGATAAACATAACATGAGCATTATATCATATGGTGCATGAGCATATAGGCATCACAGAAACTTATTCACCATGTAAAGAAGATATTTGAGGAATCTTAGTTTGAAACCGAAGCAATATCTCCCTTTTTTTTTTCTTATCTTAGCAAGATGCACTAGGAAAGAAAAGTGGTGATATGAAAAGTCATAATACATGCGTATCAACTAGGATGTTATGCTACGATTATATTAGGAAATGTAATAAGACATTTTTGATGGCCATAAATAGGATATCAAGGCCATAAAATATGGCTCTAATAGGAATATTATAGAGGAAACAGCGAGTCTCCCCATTGACTAATCCTTTTTATTTACCATATATATTATATATCTATGTAGGTTGTAACTATTAAAGCCTCACAGCTGTACAAATATTTACATCCCCTTTTGAACAAGCACATCTCTCATAAATGAGATATCACCAAACATTCTTTACTTTTCTAACTAAATATATGCTTCACTATTTATTTTATGAATAGCCTTATATTTTAGTTTAGCAAAGCAATATTGTTTGAGTGAATTAATGAGGGGCGTGAATCATGGATAAAGGATCCATTACGGTCCAAACATGCTAACATATGCATTGTGGAGGCACTTAAGATAATCAAGAAGTAAATAGAAAATTTAGGTACTTACTTTCCAATACTGCTTCCTCCATTTGCTTTGTTCATGGCCTTGCTCCTTGGCGAGAGGTAGCCTCTTTGCTCTTCCCTCATTATTGTATGCCCACTTTGGGACTTTTAACCATGACATCTTCATCGAAACTCAACTCCACAGAGTTTATCTGATTTACGGCTATGCATTTTTTGTTGCTACTTTGGATGAACGCAGCAATTCAGTATTTTACAACTTTGGATTGAATTGACTTACCCTTTGTCATAGGAAGAGGTTAGTGGCTAATCTTTTCCCATAAACGGCATCAAACTGATGATGCCAAAATCGTCAGTTGGGTCACTCGTCTAATCTGGAGCTCTTGACAATCTTGTAGGACTTGCAAAATAAAGGAGGGACTAATCGAAGAGACCACCAGGTTGTGCCTAGTGGGGGAGCCTTCGATGCTTAAGTTAGTATCAGCCCATATCTTTCGTATGTAGATAGCATTTTGTAGTAGTTTTTTGACGTATCTTAGCAAAGAGACCGATGGTCCCTTTTATAGATGACTTAGGTAGCTATTGGACATAAATGAGGGTAATTATTACCCTAATCGTAACGTTCTTTGTCTTGATGGGAGAGTTTAAGACCTTTGATAGTCATTATTGACTGTGCTGAGCGGTTACTCATCTTTCTTTGATAACCCACTAATGATGTAATGGTCGTCCATTAAGATGGAAGACCTTAATGATTTTTCTACACTCATCAAGTGGATAAAACAATTTAAAAATTAACAAGAGATTGACTTTATTTTTTTGACAATGTTCTAATGGAAGTTAGAGTTGTATTTTTATCAAATTATTCTTAAGTTTTATCCCTGCTTAAATATAGAGGTGTACAAACATTTTTAAACAAAAAAAAAAAAAAAAAAGCCCTAATCTAAATATCTAATGCATATGCAGTCCGCCACCCCCACCCAGGTGAAAGAAGGATAGTATGAAACAAAAAGTTTCAGTTTTCTAAGCGCTCTGTGTGTGTGTGTGTGAAAAACTGAAATCGATTTGACTATTTCACCACACCCATGGACAGGGACCGAAGAACGAAGATCTGTTCTCACAACTTTCATTTTTCTTTTTCTTTTTCTTACACTCCCATCGTTCAGACTTCAGATAAGTGGGAAGATGGCTATGTTCATAATTTTTAGATCCTTCTATCAAACTACTGCTGCTGTGTTTTTGTGTTTTAAGCAAACCGCTCCATGGCCGGTCAAACCGTTCCGGTCTGCAGTTTTGCCGATTCAACTGCCGGATTCCGATAAAACTTACTTTTCATGACATTTCTGGTTTTGTGAAGCAACCGGACCAAATTAGTGTCTGGCTCCCGGTTAAACCGGTCTATCTGGTTTTTTAAATAAATCCATGTGTTAGTTTTTAATTTTTTTTTTTAAATTAACTCAATTTTCTCATTATTTGTCAAAAACATATTATATAGGTAAAAAAAAAAAAAAAAACCACCTTTGCTCCATAATGTTTAGCTAATGAGTGTTTTTATAGTTCCTAATATTTGAACAGGAAAACAAAAAAATAAAAAATAAAAAATAAATAAAAGGAAGAAGTAGGAAACGAAGTCAATAAAAAAAAAAAAAATCAAAAGATACCAATGGTAGCATGAAAGAGAAAAAAAAAAAAAGAATAGAAAGAAAGACAAAGAAAGAAATTTTTTTTTTTTTTTTTTGAAGAGAGACAACATTACAATTAAGGGTAAAAAAAATGTAAATGAGAAAGTTCAAACAAATACCCTTAGAGTATTGGTTAATATTTCCCTTCAAAGATGATGATATTTTTTATATCCACTTTTTACAACCAATTTTTTAACATTTATTTTGATGTTTTAAATGTAGACATTTGCTTTTTATTTTTTTATTTTTTATTTCACTTTTAAAAGGGTTAACTTTTAAGTTTCGAAAAATAATGACTTAAAAACACAAACACACACACACACATATATATATGTAATATTCTACTTAATTTGCTAAATAAAATCATTAGAGTAATTGCCCAATTAAGTAGCGTTTGGATACAACTGATTCAAGCAGTGTCTGCGTTTCACTTTTTTTTTTTGAGAAGAAGGTTAACTGAGTTTCAGTGGGTCCCGTGTATTATTCACATGACTTATAAACTTTTTTTTTCAACAAAACTTTTATTAAAAATAGGTTTCACAGCACTATTTACACATTTAAAAATTATTTTAATATAGTGTTTTCAGTTTTCAACAAAATAAACGGTATTCAAATAGACCTTTAAGCTAATATGAAATTAAATCTTCAACATTGAGTCGTCTGTCATGTAAGAATATACATGGACCTTGCATGTTCGAAGATGGAAATTTGTTATTTTAAGGAATTTAATCAGTCATGTTTCCCCTCGTGAACACTTACAGGTTAGGATCATGTCAAAGTTGAAGTTGAATAGAGGCTTCGCTCTCTCAGTTTGGATCGGATGGTTAACGGACGAGAAAAGGAAAGGCAAGAGGCTGGAGAGGTCAGGGTAGAGGAAATTATACGTAAATATTATGAGAAATTGTCTCGCATCTTTTTAGTTATATCCACAATCATTGCAAGTCTCAGCTTCACAGCAGCCATCAACCCGCCTGGAGGATACAAAGACTAAGGCATAGCATTTTTAAGAGAAAACGAAAACTTCAAAAAATTTATGCTATTTGATTTGCTGGCTTTCGGTTTCTCATCTTCCTCCATTATAATTCACTGCCTAGCTGCATATCTTTCGGCTACCCGCCCCACATACCCGAGACAACTTGCTTATCTTTTAACTTTTGTTTCCATTCTAAGCATGATCTTGGCCTCTTTGGAGCGGCAAATAGCAGTCTATGGTGCAAAAACGAGGTTTACTTCGATGGCAATGATTATTTGTTCCCATTATATATTTCTTAATTAGATCTTTATTTGCACTACATATAGCCTTCTACTCCCGTAAAACCAAAATACTACTGCAGTTCCTGTGATTTCTGTCTTTGCTATAGGTCCAACTCTGACCCAACAACCATTACATGAATTACAAACGTGCTCGCATGTAAACATTTCATTGTCTCGTTGAAGGACTCAGAGTCGTACACCTGAAATTGCCCTCAGCTTCTCTCTCAACACTAAACGATTCCTTTCCAAACGTTCTGTAGCCAATATGGTCTCTTTCCCGCAACTACAGAGTGCTCTGGCAGCTTGTTTTGCCCTTTTCTGTACCTTTTCACTGTATCTGGGTTTATATAAGAAACTGCAATGCGATTATGTGTATTGGCCTCTACTATCAATCACACTATTTGTATTTGTTTAAGAAAAATAAAGGATAGATTGGAACTATGCGACTGATTGTGTTTGTTTGAAATGATTTTAATTTTGCCTGATTGATATGATTGTAGGTGTATAGATGACTTTTGGCAAACTTCGATTTGTTTGCTTAAGATGTTGATTTGGGAATTTGATTTTTTTTTTTGTGGTTTGGTAATGTCTCAATTAAGAGAACTTTTGAAGTATAGATTTGGAATCTATGTAACTAATTGTGTTTGTTTGAGATGGTTTTAATTTTGCCTAATCAATATGAGTGCTGGTGTATCGATGATGCTTCGATATGTTTGCTAAAGATGTTGATTTGGGGATTTGAATTCAATTCTCAAAAGGAATGTAGTTCAATGACGCCTTAATTAAGAGGATTTTTTTTTTCTTTTCAAATTGATGTAGTTATTGAATTGAAGATGGAAATCAACAGGCTAAATTCTTATTACAATCAAGTACCAAGAGCTAATTTCTTATTGCAATTCTAAGTTATAGGGTATCAATAAGCTAAGTAAACTTCTTATCAAAAAAAAAAAAAAAAAAAAGCTAAGTAAACTAAGTCACAACGTAAATAGGACTTATCGATACTACGGTAAACAGCTTGAACATGAAATATGATCGACGATAAGGAACAAAGGATCTAACAGGCTAACAACTAAGAATTTGAGTCAAATTGAAAGAACTTGAATATAATCAGGATTAATAGAGTAGCAACTTACAAGTAAATTACTTGCATGAATACACCTTCCAAAATCCTAGGAACTCAGAGGAATCTACAAGGGAAATGTACAATAGCAGGAGGTTAATCTCTGTATCAACAATTTCACCATTCCAAAGTCATGAAGATATTTCATGGGTTTTCTTTGGATCCTTGGATGGACCACCTTGATTTCTCAAGCTTTGCTTACTTGGATTACTTTTTATTTTTATTTTTATGACATAAGATAAAAATTTTACTCTAACTTAATCTAAGTATATATGTGTGTGAAGTTCCCTCCTAGAGACTTGAACCTTGACCTTTACTCTCCACACCCTATAAGCACTTCTACTTGTAGAGTGACCATCGCACAAAGAATGTGCGGTGGTTACTTGGATTACTTTTACTTGTTCGGGTGGTCCTCCTTTTTGGAATTGAGAAGCATAGATATCGCTCTGTCGTGGGGCTTAGCTCTTGGATCGATTTCCCTGCCCATTGGCTTTTGTTTTAATTAATATTTTTATTACAATTAAACATGTTTATAATATGTCAAGTGAAACTATCTTTGGAAACTCAAATTTCATTTTACTATTTTTTTTTTTAAAGAAAAATCACATTCATAAAAAACATATCAATAGTTTGGAAGTAATGCATCCTCCTCTCATGAATATAGATCTATATATTTTAGGGGTTAATTACTACTTTAGTACCTAATGTTTGTCCAATATGTTAAATTGGTTTCTAACATTTTAAATATGTTAGTTTAGTCCATAACTTTTTGGTATTGAGTTAAAAAAATTTGAAATAATTCATATTTTTAATGGTGAATGAAAAAGGTTGATATGACTAGAAGTAATAACAATAAATAATTTTTTATGTCACTGGACTTCCACGTGCCCATAATTGTTTTTTGGTTTAAAAAAAAAACATTATCCCTTGCTAAAAAGTAAAAACCCAGTAAATCTCTAACAACTTCGAAAACACTAGCTAGCAAATGGCAATCACTGCAACATGGACAATAGCAAATATTAAGCATTGAGCAACACACCAAAAGTGAGGAAAACAAAAAGGTGGAGAACCTATAGAGAAGATATTTGACAGTGGCACCCTCTGGAGTCCATAGAACATGGCAAATAATATTCACTTCTTTTCTTCCTCAGTGCAGGAACAAAAATGACAGATTGGAACAGCAAAGCTAGCAGTCTTTTTTGAGTATGAACTCTTTGAAGGAGACCCTGACCACCTCAGAACTGTCAAAGCTACACCAACTCGGATTGATCCATGGATTGATCTTTCCCATTTTGTCATTTGGCCTCGTTTTTGTTATCTAAAAATTTCTTATTTGTTTGTGTTTGTGGGTTAGCCTTTTTTGTGCTATTTGGTTCAAGGCTCTCTTTTTTTTGTTTAAGTATCTGAATTTTAGCTGGTTGAATTGTTATTTGGATTATAATTTGTTTTGTTGATTAGTATTATTTTGGTTGGTTCTTTTGTAATTACTTTAGTTGTACATAGAGTTTTTCAATGCTTTATCTGGGATTTGTTGGGTATTGGATCTTATAAACAGTGAAAACAAGGTTGACTAGTTCTTTCTTTGGTGGGAAAAACCGGTGCAAAATGTTTAAAGTGTGAAATGTTGGTCATAATTATCTTAGTCGAGTTCTTTTCTATGCCACTACCATATTTGACAGTGTATTTTGTAATTTAGCACGCAAAGCCACAAACCATGAAACTAAATGATGAACAAAACACGAATAACCTTAAAAATAAAAAAAAAATAAAAAACCCGAGACCTGGAAAATCGACCCAATTACAGACCCGATTTTTCGGGTCGGGTCGGGTTTTGGGTCACAGTAAACCCGACCCAACCCAATATCAGTCCTATTCTGGACCTATGATTTCTCTCCCATTTTCTTTTTCTTAATCTCACACAATGCTTGCTTTTATAATACAAACTCATATTGGTCTTGATACGACTCAAACCAAATTACAGATTGTGCTAAAAATTTTAAGTGCACCTTTGAAAGTGTGAGATATGAATTTTTTTGAGGAAAGCTTGTAAGGTTTAGAAATAGATTTTCATTAAAAAAAAATGTAGTTATGAAGAAGCTAGGTTGAGTTTCAGAATCAATGAAACAGAGCCTAATTAAGGAATAGGAGAGTTGGATTTGGGCCAATCTGAGAAAAATATTTCAGAATAGAGATTATTATTTTTTTTTTTTAAGGCCACATTGCCGTCCACATAAAAGCCCATTTGGTTATTATCATATCATCAATCACGTCAACTTTTATTCACTTAACCTCAGAGATTATTTCCCATAAAAAAAAAAAAAAAAACCTCAGAGATTATTTTGATACATTTCGAAAATAAAAGTTATAATATTTGAGAAATCAATTCTAGTTATATTTCATTACATGTTATTAGAAATAGATAAAATTAAGAATATATGAATCAATTGCTTGACTAAATTGACAAATATTTAATCATTTTCACTAAGAGTATAATTATCTTTTATATTCTTGATTTGAGATAGGTTCAAGTTACATTTGGTGTAACTCTATAAATTTACACATTTTTTAAACCATTAGATTTAAGTAGATCCAACGGTAAAAAAAAAAAAAAACCCTCATTAATACTAATATTCTTATTAGGATCTCATTAATTATCCCTCATTTATTATATTTTATATCTATCTCTAAACTCAAAAAATGTGTTATATTTGACTCTCTCTCTCTCTCTCTACATTTCTCTCTCTATCTCTTTCTTTTACACCGTTGTTCTACCTCCAAGGATAGATTGCCGGCAGAAGAAGGAAAAATAAAATAAAATAAAATAACAGCGGAACGCTGACATTAGAGGTACGAACCTAAATTGGGTCATTGGGCCAATGGCACATTGCTATGTGCAATTGCAAAATTGTGGCAAATTTTAATATGGGCTCGTAGAACCACATATAAAGGGGTGACCCTGTGATACAAGAAAAAATAAACTCTCTCCCCGCTATTTCTCCAGCAAAATAATCCTTTCAAATCAAACGAAAGCCTGAAACCTGCTAGCATTTAATCAATACTCAAAACTCAAACGCATTTGCTTGATATTTTCCTGTTAAATGAAATGATCTGATCAATCGTGAATTTAATAATTTTACCCATTAATATCTAAACAAAAGCAGCCACTTTTTCCCAATGACTTGTCCCCCAGATGCTCTAAACCATATTACAAACGGCAAGACAGCTAAGGAGAACTTTGGATATAGCCAATTTCAGTTTTATTTCTTCTCCAGCTTATTTGGCTTATCGCCCATTGTCTTTAACGACTCATCACACATAGAAAGAAAGAAAGACAGGATAAAAAGTTTATACTTTATAGTAGTTTAGGTCGGCCAAAAGTTTCGTCAAAAAATCTCGAACAATCTCGTCACAAAAGAAACTCAAACTCAACTATGCCTTAATCTCATTTGGTTGGATCTGCTACATGAACTTCCTTGTTTCCATTTAGCTCTTTTAAAGGTTATATATATACTCATGGTGTTCATAACAAAAGCTAAAGTCTAATTACAAATTTTCTTGAATTATTTTCCTATGGCAGTGGAGGTGGAAGAGTGATGGAGGAGAAAGAGATAGGAGTGAGAAAGGTATACCTATTTTTGGGTTTAGAGATAAGTATAGAATATTATAAATAAGGGATAATAAATAATATCCTAATCAAAATATTAGCATTAATGAGTGTCTTTTCTTGACCGTTGGATTTACTTAAATCCAATGGTTTAAAAAATGTGTAACTCTTTAGAGTTACACCAGGTGTAACTTGAACCCATCTCTCTTGATTTTATGTAATTATGTTTGCTTTTATTTTTTCTATACTTTGTTTAAATTGTTATCAAAGCAATTTAATTTCAGCAAGAATATTATATTCCAAATCAATTATATTTTATGTATAAATCTTATAAAAATAATTATTAAAATTAATTCTACATAAATAATTAGTGCACCATCTATAAATAATTAATACAAGAAAATAAACACATTTACTTTATTAATACTCAATTTAATTATTGTGGGAATGAGAGTCCAAATTTGCATATTGGGCCTTCGGCCTTATCCGAGGATGTGGACATGTCCGAGGATGAGTAAATGATCGGGAGAGACTCCAAAGTTGAGAATCACGTAAGGAAAAAATGAATGAATATATTCCGAGGAGTATCTCCTTCTCGAACACAATGAATATTGATCAGGCAAGCATTTAGGCAATTTAGGTGACCTTCCAGGAAGTTCCAACGATCAGAATGAACCTCAGGCACATACAAAGGTGATAAGAGCACAGAAATATCTAAGAGAAAAGCTGCTACCATCGCATTAAATGCACTGCAACAACTTTTCTGGTCGCATTTATGTGGAGAAGATTTCTGAATAGTGCAGTTTCAGCTACCACCATTCACAGATAGCTAAAGAAGATGTCTGATGGGACATGTACTCGAGTGAAAGTTTAGATGATTAACAAGTGTACGATCAGGATGGCCTGAAAGGAACTATATAATGTAAAATATCTCACATAAGAGGGAGATCGAAAAAAAGAAAAGGAGAAAAAGAAAAGGAATTACTGTAGTCTTAAGAATTGCATGTATTTTGAGAACTATTGTATTAATTCATCTTCTCGGACAATCATTTCATTGAGTTTTACGTATGGTTCATGCTTGTTCATCTTTGAAATACTTACTAGCCATTGTCCAATCCACCAAAAGCTTAGTTCTTTCACCCACTCTCTACAAATTCATTGTACTTGGCTCATTAGGCTCATATTCCATACATTTTGGGCTTGAGTTACAAATTGTGACCCTACAATTATATAGGACAAATTTAATTAGATTACTATATATAAATATACACACACATATTAAATATTACTGGTAATTAAAATAATTTAAAAAATATAGCCTGTTAAGATTATTACAATTAAAATTATAAACATATTACTCCTTTGTATTCATATATATATATATATATATATAACACTTTTTTTTAAAGATGTATAACAAATAATTATATATATATATATATATTTATTGCATGTTCTATTAAATTTGTTTCTTCTTTTTAATAGTTAAAAAAAAAGGTCAGTTGTTGTCAAAGAAATTAAACTTGAAGATGAATGTCATATTCAAAATCAATTGAATTTTTATTTGGTTTTGATAATAAGTATTCTTATATAATTTTTTTTTAAACCGTACAAATCATAGTTATGAAACCTCGACTGGTCTACTTGGTCTGACCAATAATCTACTAATCTAGTGAACTACTACATGCATTTGAACTAACAAAACTCATTAAAACCCAGTGGGCTTTTGGCAAACCATGCAACTTGGACCGGTTGATTTCACCCAACTACTTTTGTAAATTTGAACAAGATTACTTTTTCAGGTCCATTGCAATGCCCTTTTTAAAAAAAATTAATTTGGAGCGTAATGAAACCGAAGGATTTTAAAATGAGGTTGATGCTGGACTATTCAATAAAGATATAGTTTTATATTTAGGCTCATATTGTAATCAATGGGACAAGAGAGCAGCTAGTGAAATATGCAATATGCATAGAATATGACTTTGTAGTTTGATATATGCTTTTCTTCCAAATAATTTTAAGAAGTGTAATGTAATAAAATTTTATTTAGCAAAGACTTAGCTACAATTCTATAACTTCCTTTTATTTTATTTTTATGTTTTCTAGTGATGTGACTTATGAAACTTTTTGTTTAAATTATATTCTATGGCTTGTTTTTTAGACTTAGTTTTGATTAGTAACTTAGCCATGCCTACTTTTTCATTTTTCATATTTATTTTAGGATTTTTCAAACTTTTTTTATATCCATTTAATTTTTTATTAACCTTGCACTTCGACTGATGATGCATTGGGTCAATGTCTAGTATGGTCTAATAATTGTGGTATAAATTCCTTTGCATAAATAAGTAATGCACCAATTAATACATGAAATTCAATGCATTTCTCCTATTAATACATGACAATTAATACCTTAACATAAATGCAATTATTGATTTTAATGGGGTGGAAAATTAAATGAAGAGAGTTTTCATTCTTTCTCAAGAAATGCTTCACTCAGCAAAACCTTAGACCACTATAGCTAAAATTATAGTGCGCTTTTAGACATACTAGCCGATATCCACCATGATGCGCATGCACACTATTTGTTCATTTTCAAAACTTTAATAAGAAAATATTTTTATAGTTCATGTATAATACTCATTATGTGCTATAATAGTTAAGCAATTAATTTTGATTATATATTATACGTCAATAAAATTAGTTACAAAAATGTAAATTGTTGGTCAAATATTACATTGCATCTTTATATTCGCAATTCTTGCAAAATATTAAGATGATTAGAGATTAAAAAAACGGTTTTATTTAAAAATAGTTAATTAAATAGTAAATAACATTCATTAGTTACAAAATTTGATATGCGTGTTAAGGACAAAAAAAGTGTAATATAAAGGTACGATTTGAATATATTAGACCAATAAAAAATATTGAGTGATATAACATTAACAAAATACTAAACTTTACTCAAACCATGGGTGGAGTTTGCATGGGAATCTTCCTTGTTCTACTTGGTATGATCTAGTAACAAACACTTGATCTTGAATCATTGGCTCTAATACCACTTGTTAAGGAGATAACACCTTAGGAAGACTTCAATTGAGAGGTTTATTGAGCCAAAAGTTAAGCTAGTGAGTTTGGGCCTAATTTTGTTAAATTACCTACTCACTCCTGTCATTAGCATCTCACGTGGGATTTCAAAAATTAACTAACCACACCACTCACATGTGAATATTTCAATACTTTATTTATTATTTTATCAATAAAATATCTTATAAACTATAAAGATTGATGAATAATTAAATATGGTAACTGTTAATAAATAGATGTTGTAGAATGCTTTATTTTTCACATTCCCTACGTACAAAATGAATTCTCGAACCTATTATAATGGTTTGTAAATACTTAATTCTCTGATTAAAAATAAGAAACTTAACACCCTTTTAACCCTAATCCAATAATAGAATTAATTAGACATTGTAGACACCTTATTTTATATCCATTATGACTTAAGTCTCCGTTTCCCAATGACGATACTCAAAGACCCATTGCCAATAAGTCTCAGTCAAGCAAGATGATAGAGAACTCAATATTTTTCAAACCTACAAAAACCCTTTGGAACCCTAGTTCCACACACACGGATTGGTAATCTACATATCCAAGTTCCAGCCTGCATGCTCAGGTTATCAAGCATGTGTTGAAAAAGTATGGTAAATCCATTTATGGGAATTTCCTCCTATGAACCCAAAGCAAGACTGATTCCTCTTTGTTAGAAGAAGGTCTTGCACTTGAGATTTCTCTTATAAAAGGCCCCATGAGTACATATTTTAAGGAGTTTGTGTACATAAATTAACCTCTACCATGCATATGCAACCTCACCCATAAATTCAATTTTCCAGTTGTGATTATTGTTTGCTTGATTTCTAGACTTCAATTCCGTGATAGTAAATTTTTTTAATATTCCCAACATCATTAAAAAAATTTATAAGAAAAATAATTATTAATATTAAAGTTAATTATAATATTTTCAAGAGAAATCATCTTTGAAAACTCAATTTTAATTTTACTCACTTTTCTATAATAAAAAAAAAATACACATTTATGAAAAATAAATCAATAGTTTGGAAGTAATGTAACCCCTAGATCCCCACTATAAAATTAATGAAACCTACTACGAGAGTGTGTGAGACATTCATTGTACATTGTAATTGTTTGTTGGCATTAACCGTAGTGGCTCAATACCTATGAAGTTATGTGAGGGAGTTGTGTGCGCGAGTTGCGAAAACTGCGCAAATATCAACTACTTATATTTATTAAAAAAAAAAAAAAAAAACTGGTGGAAAAGACGAACAGTCGAGCAAACTCACATAGTATAATACTATGGTTGATAGTTCCATCAAGTTCGATACAAAATGCACTATTTCCGTGTCTTCCAGTCTAACCTACCCACTCCAGTAATAAATATGAGTTTGTTGCCATCTCTGTCAATTTTTTCTGGGCATTTTCTACTCAAATATGGAAGTTCTATTCCAGTTCACCAGCTTCCATATAAAGGAGATGTGCACTAAAGCTCTACTTGCAGAAGCGTCCTCAGTTGGGTCTCTCTTCTGGGTATTTATCTCTCTCTCATTTGAGGTTACATTCTGTTGTGCTTAATGCTTTTGCTTTTTCCTTCCTAGATATCATATCTCAGTGTTTAGATATCTTTTATCTGCCATCAACGTAGGTTCTGATCACTTAATTTTTCTGATTTTTTCATTCTGAAACTTTTATGATAATTATCAATATTCTTGATGGGTTTTTCTATCTTTTTATTCTAATCAAAGTCTAGTTAACATGGTTGGCTTTGATTATCCTCTTGTTTAATTAAAGAGTAAAAAGATATTCTATTGTTTGCAGTTCTTTCAATCAATTATTTGTTGTGTCATTTAGGGTTTTACATTACTAGGTTTTTGTTTTAAATTTTTTTATAGATCACTTCATGGATAAAGGGAAGAATCCTATGCCGTTGGAAGATGAAGACATGTTTTTTATGCATGGTTATCAGCCTCAATTTCCTGATGGTGAAAACCTTCTTGTTTCAAACAATACTAGCTTTTATGACGAACATGAAGGTTCAGGCTCAGGCTTAGGCTCAGACTTGGGTTTAGGCTTGGTGGATGGAACTTCTATTTTGGATGAAATGGAGGAGGCCGAAGAGAATTTCTTTTCGAAATTCATCAGCATGAACATAGGTTTGATTGATTCGCCTGCTTTTGAAACTTCTTCTGTTGTACCAACACCATCAAATCCTGTGGATCCATCTACTGATCCTTTGCCCCAAGAGCAAGCTCCACCACAAACAATTGTTTCATTACCAGCACCAGCAGGATCCACTGATGATGCACCCCAACCAATTGTACGGAGATGCTTGTCTGCTGCAGCACTTGCAGAGATAGCCCAACATGATCCAAAGCGAGCAAAGAGGTATAATAATATATGTAGACTATCTTTTGGGAATTATAATCTCTTTTCCTTATGCTGCTATCTATTATTGGTTAATCTGCCTCCATTAATTTGTATTAGCTGATTTACATATATGATTGAAAATTTTGGCGCGCTTTTGATGATTTTCTTCTTCTTCGTACGCGCTTCTAATCTTCTTTGTCCAATGTTTGAAAATGTATCATGACATTTATTCCTTATGCTGCTATCTATTATTGGTTAATCTGCCTCCATTAATTTGTGTTAGCTGATTTACATGTATGATTGAAAATTTTGGCGCGCTTTTGATTATTTTCTTCTTCGTACATGCTTCTAATCTTCTTTGTCCATTGTTTGAAAATGTATCATAAAATTTATTGTGTAGTAGTTAGTAATTAAGATAGATATCCTTTTAATTAAGTATGATTAGTTATTTATTGATTTAACGGTAATCGTTGAAGTTAACATATATGATTGCTGTCATTATGTTGATTGAATAGATGGGAAATATATAATGACTTTATGTGAATGAAAAACATCAATCGATCGAATGTCATAAATTTTCATCCATTCCCGTGAATTCCTAATATGTTTATTTAGCTTTGTAACCCATGTTTCTATTAACTCAGATGTCTTTCACAAGCTCCCTAGGGAAAATCTAAGCATGGCCGTAGAAGTATAAAAATAAAAATAAAAAATTTTAAAAAAACTTGTCAACAGGAATGTACTTATTTAGAAAGCAAGTTCAACGGTGAAGTCTTAAAGCCTAGTCAAGTATAAAAGATGTTATATTACTAAATATGTGTAATTAAACCATTGGAGTTTATGGACTTGCTCATATTTATGATATTTAGGAAACACCTTGTAGGCAGTTCTAGCTAAATATATCTTCGAAAATGAGAAAGTGTTGGTTTTCCCTTAATAGTGTTAGAGACTGCATCACTCCTGTCTCTCAAAATTGAATATTCAAATTATTCAGAAGATGGGAAGCTTATTTGGTGCTTTTTTGGGATTTTTATTGGAAACAATTATGAACTCTGACATTGTTTTCCATTTTCTACATGGACAAGTCTTATATTTCAATATTGTGGTCATGTGCAATTCAAAAAAATTTCCCATAATGATGCAGCCAAAAGATTGTGTTTTTGCGAACATACATTATCAAGCTCACAAATATCCTGGTTAACTTTTGAGTTCTTAAATTTGTATGTAAGGACGATTAATACTATAATAATGAAAATTTTATGGGACACTTTTTGCAATACTTAGAGAAGTGCCTATTTGTGCATTAGGAGTAGAAGGATTTACTAAATGCTCTAACTATTCTAACTTTTGAGAAAAGCTTCACTTTGATGATTTTATAAGTACTGTGATAATTTTTGTCAACATTACAATGATCAAACTTTCCCTTTATAGTTAAAGTTCTTAGTTGATAATTGCTTTGAATATGTCTTGTGGTTTGTCTGGTTTAATCCCTTGATCAGATATTGTATGTTAATTGTGCATGTATGTAATTTCTTTAGATATATGCATATGTATCCCACCATAACTAATTAAGTGAAAAGGATCCATAGAGTCAATACCTTTTTAATTGGGATTAAAGGCTAAGTGAAAAGGATATCCATAGAGGCAAATGTCTTGAACATGTTGTTTCTCAATACCAGGGTTGCTTGTCATTATTAAATGGTTTTTTAGGTGATATTACCTAGCCAAATCCATATTTAGTTCTCTCAAACTAACCAGAATGTTGCTAATCTTTTATTCTACATGTTATCGTTTTCTAAACATAACTGACATGCTTATATGTTTGATTGAATCTGTGATAGAATTATAACAAACAGATTGTCAGCTGTGAGAGCGAAGGAGAAGAAGAAGCTTTATATTTGTATGCTTGAACATAAATTACAATGCTTGCTATCAGAAAGGGATGCATTATCAGCCAAATCTAACATAAATCAGGTAATTAGCATGACCGGCATCATAACAGTTTAGCAAACGAGGAATTTATTTTCAAAGTAAAAAGATAACATTTTTTTTTACACTTTTGGTTTACCCATATATGTTATTGACGAGCATTCTTTTTTCTTTTACGATAGAAGCAGCTTATTTTCTTATTTCTCTTATTTCTCAAAAGCAATTTGTGAAGGTTTTTGTTGTTCAATACATTAATAATCAGAGAGACAACTATTGCCTGAAGGCTGAAAGCAATAGACTGAAAGAAAGTCTAGACAACATGGAGCAGCTAATGCGCTTGCAAGATTGTAAGGATTTCTTTCACTTCTTTGCAGTTTTGGTGCTTTTCTTCCAGTTTACTTTCTAATACTCCAACCTTTAATTATACTTTCTCACCTGAAGTTTAATTTTATTTGTTTCTGGTTCAAAGATGTAATGTATACATATTGTCATGAGGTCGTTTCTTTGTTCTCAGAATTTACTTTCAAAGATCGTGATTTTTAACATTTGATTTTTAATTATTTTCAGTTAATTTTATTGAAGAACTAAATTCGATCAGGTGGCTAAAGTGCAACATTTTGAACTGCATGTTGACAAATGAATTCAAACTAAACAAATATCATTAACATATAATTATCATTTTTTCCTATTACTAATTTTTTTTAAATATATTCTGTGTGTTTGTGTGTGTGTGAACACACGCCAAGGAAATACACATGTTCTTGTATACTGTGGTTTTCAGATTGTCTTCCCTTTTTAGTATTCAATTAGATCTTTTAGGAGACAAAACTTTCTTCTTTTGTCAAGTAGGACCTAATTACTGTCATATAAGGAGCTTGCACTTTAAAATCAGTTGCTATATGTAAAATTTATTTTTATTTTTTATATTTGATTAAAATATAATAATGTGGAAACTATTTCTCCAGCATAGTTTCTGCATATATTGCATTTTTCACACTAACTGGTTGGACATCATGCACTATTCACACTTCGTAGATATTGTTTCCTTCCACCATGGGCTTTGAAACTGTTAATGAGGTAAAACTAATTGGAAAATATTGAGCTAATTGGGACCAATAAAGTTTATACTCAACTTTGGGTTTTTTTTTTTTTGATGAACAACTTTGGGGTTTTAATCTTCTTTGGAGTAGAATGAGCTGAATTATTAGTTTCCATAATATACAAATTATGATATAGAATTAATTGTAGGTTTATAGCTTGTTACTGTAAGCTGAATATTGTAAAGAGAGATAAAAAGAAAAGAAATGTTATAGATGATAGTGACAGAAATATTAGCATTATCAAAAATTTTCAACATTGTTAAAGAAGAAAGAGGTTCAGGAAGCATCTTGTCTTTCTAATTAAACTACCTCTTACAAGAATGGTACTAGAGAACTCGCATACATTTTCAGACTCACCTAAATCACATTATAACCTTTTCTCTTCATTTCAGTGAATTCTCATCATTAGAAGCAATTACTAAACATGCAGCAGGGAAAGAGAGATATTGTTATTCCTATTGCTGATTCTTTCTTAACCTAGTTTCATTTCTTGTGTTGTTTCTTTTATCAACTACAAAGAAATGTAATCATGTTTCATTTATAATTTGGTTTCTCTTATCAATTGCAAGGACACGTTTACAGTGAGTTTGTAAAAATCAAGGCTTCAGGAAAAAGAATTATAAAGGATTTTTTGAGAGAATAAAGGATTCTAATTAATAGTAAATTTGAAATTAAAAAAAAAAAATGTAATTAATGAATGCCCAGATACTTTTCTGTTATTTTTCCTTTCTAAATATGATGACAAACATGTAAAAGTGTCACATTTAATTGTGGGGGACCATATTAGATCATCCATTAAATAGCTTAACGGTAATTCTTGACAAATAGTAAGATTTTTTTTTTTTTAATTTTTTTTTAATTTTGCTTTTCTAAATAATGATTGCAGATTTGTGAAAATGATATAATAAGGGCAAAGTAATTTTAAGAAATTTTTACCACTCATCTAGCTTATTGGTTGCTTTCTATATGGTAATATATTTGTGGTAAATAGACATGCCTTTTGTGTAGGGAATAGGAATGGCGATTTTGTTTTGCCTCACTCTGACCTGACCCACCTGTCTATGTGGATTTTTCCCACTGTGCAAAGGTGGTGGGGGCAAAGATGGGATGAGATTTTGGCCCTGCGCCCTAGAGTGAGACAAGGACCCGGTCCATTGCCCCATATATATATAAACCCTTTATTTGATTTATATTTTTAAAATTCCCCTAGGATTCTTAGTAACTTGTATTATTAAGTAAAATGCTAAGATATTAAAACTTTTTTTTTATGGTCTTGTTATATACTTTGGTTTATATTATTGACATGCTTAATGAAAGACAGTTTGATTTCGTGTGATCAATTTAGTTGTAATTTTTGGTATAATTTTATATTTTTGTAATAGGTGCGGGGCAGGGCGGGGGCAAAGCATCCATGATTTGGTCCCATCTCCGCCCCATTGTCATCCCTACCTGTGCTCACTTTTTCCTTCTAATTGTCTACATAACAACTCCGGTTTGATTAATCAATATTTCAAAGACCCTTTTGTATAGAATAGGAAGGGAGAACTTGAACCAAAGATCAATTTATAAGTATCAATTCATTTTATGAAGTTTTATAATGAAGCAGCTGTAATAGTACTTTTTTTAATGAAATTATACTAGAAGTTGTAAATAAAAACAACCAAGATACAAATTTCTTCTATTTATCATTTATTATAGATTGATTATAATTTAATGCACTTATCTTGACCTTCACAGGTGATCTCATTCTTTTTGCTTGATTACTAAAACCATCCTAGACCAACTTTAGGTTAGGAATATTAGGATGACCTGTTCTGTGCCAAGCTTGACCTAGGTCCAAATACTTTAGCATAAACCAATTAGTCAGTTCAGGTTCACTATGTTCTAGTTTAATACATGATTTGATGTGTTTGAACATGTGTTAAAACATTTTTATTAAACATTGTTTGTTAATATATAGTTTCATTTGCTGACAAACTTGAGCCAAAAGATTGGACAGAAGTAGGCAAATTTGGATCCGATGCAATAGCCCAGCTATTGCACCATGCAATTACCACCCCATGTGAGATCTAAAAGTTGATTGGGTAAATATTGTTTAACATTTTTTTTTTACCTTGTCAAATTTTACATCTCACATGGGCATGGTAATTGCATGATGCAATAGCTCTAACTATTGCACTGGATCTCAATCCAAAGTAGGCTACAAGGATTGGACTATGATTAACTATTAGACGTACACTTTTGCAAACAAAAGAAATATTTTTCTTAAAGAAAAACTATACCTCATTTCAATGTAGTGCCATTATAGAAAATAGCTCCTACTACTTGGCTAGAAATGTCATATTGTTTACCAAAATCCAATTTTCTATGGTTGCCGCAATCTGGTTGAGCTGACTCATTATGTCAAAATTTTGAAAAAGCATTTGTTAACTATGATGCAAGCAATATTTTTAGTATGTCATTTACTGTGCATATAGTAAAATCTTTGTGTTTTTTATACAGTATTGAATGATGAAATGAGAAGAGAGAACGAAATTTTGAATCTATTGAAGAACCAAGTTATTGCCAATGGTGGGACAATGATCAACTTCATTGCATCTTCTGATAACAACCTTCATGCCGTGGATGTTCCATTAGCAACACCTCAATTTTCTCAGCTCCCAATTCAGATTCCAAACCAGGGCCAACAACCCCAGTATCATCTTCAACAGCAAAATGGGCAATCTTCCTATCAAGTTCAACATGAGCAGCAGGAACAACCTGGTCAATTTGCACAGAATCTGCAGCAATATCAATCTCAAATACAGAATAATCTGCAGTTAATGCCCGATCATCTTCAACTACAACAAAACCAGCAACCATTTGTTCAACAAATGCAATTTGAGGACAACAACATAGGAGCATATCATTCTATGCCTTCTCCAAGTGCTAATGGGAGATGTATTTAAGCAGTCAACAATTATTCCAAATCATAACTGGTTTCATTTTCCGTGGCATTAGTATGTTTGGACAACGGTTTATGGAGTTCACTTTTCAGGACACTGGCATATCTTTTATCCTACTGTCTTCATAAACGAAAAGAAAAAAGTAAGAAAACATTTGAAGATTGAATATTTTCTTTGGATGACCTATACCTATTGATTCCTGTAGGGGTGAAGTGCGCATATGTTGCACTAGTTGATGGATATAGGCTTATTGAGAGATGCAATCTTGCATACAATTTTTTACTTGGTTTGTCATACACAAACGTATGGTATCCATTGTTTTTCAACTTCTCTAGGTTCCTACCAATTTCTCTAATTGAAAGCACTTGCTTTCATTTTATTGAATGGTTGCCATGTTGTTTCTGTGGGTCATATATATTTGATATGTTATGATGTATAGTTTTTATCATCCACTGTGTTCCTTTGGTGACCACGGGATCATATTTGCAAGATACGAAATAATATACAAGTTGTCAAAAGCCTTGTAGCTCGACTAACATATCTGGTGTCTCCAATAAAGGTGTATTCAATAGTCAATTCTTCCATTCTCCAACTATCAAATTATCTTTTTCAATATATATATATATATATATATATATATATATCAAATTATCAAAAAAAAAAAAAAAGTTACAAGCTTGAAGACTCTCCCTCATATAGACTGAAACTCCAATGCCTAGAAGATTTTATAAATCAGAAAAATATAAGACATACTGTTATATTATTGTATTAAATGAATTCCTTGTTATTCTTTGACTTAAACCTAATGGAAGCTAAATGTCCCGGTATACTCTCTCCCTCTCTTTCAAGCTCGAGTATCCAACTCACACCCATATATCTTTTCTGAATAAATGTACTCTTTTTTTTTTTTTTTTTTTTGAAAGGGAATAAATGTACTCCTTTAAACCATGTAAATAGATAATCATTTGTCCAGGAAACTACTTGTCTATTCATCTACAATTTTAGAGGTATACTTTCTACAATGTGAAATTCAATGGTCCCTCTAGACATCTAGAAAGAATCTTATAACTTAACATTCATGAATGGTTGTGAATCACGCAATCTCTTCACTTCTCTACTGATAGTATAGTAAGAATCTTATAACTTAACATTCATGGATGATTTTCATGAATTGATGACTTTCCATTGATAAATAGTAGCATATATATTATGACATCTAAACCCATTGAGGCAAGTTAATTATTTAGGAAAATTATAAATTATTATCTTTATGATTTGAAAATGATCTTTGGGAAACAATTATGATGTTACTATTATTTATTTTTTTTTAAATATGAAATTTTGTTAATTAATAACTTTCGCATAAAAACTTTTTGCAACACTTCATAAATTTGCAAAATTAGGCATATAATTTTTTTTTTCCTTATATACAAGATAGAAATTTTACTCTAATCTAAAAAAGAAATTCTCCGTCTTGAAAACTTGAGCTCCAGCCTTTGTCCCCCACACCCCACAAACACTTATACTTATGAAGTGACCACCGCACCAAAGGTGCGCGGTGATTAGGCATATACTTAGTCATGTTTCTTATTCAAATGTATTTAAGTTTGTCAATAATAATCACTATAATGATTCACCCAAAAAGAAAGTTATAATCACCATAATAGAGTGGATAATCTTAAAACTTATCATCTTTGACTTTGTGACTAAAAAAAAATAAGAAGTACCATAATTCAATTTTTTGTGAGTTATGTGAAAGATGGCAAAGTATGCAAAACCACACCTAACCCATATTTTTTCCTTTGCCATTGGCAGCACGACTTTGAAAAATGTCTTGTGCTAAAATTTACATTCAGCTGCACACCATGGATCGTGGTGCTATTTAGACATGAAGGGTTCAAGCTTGCATTTACAATTATCAATAGCTCTATATTTAACTTATTGTGTTAATATAAAACATATTACACAAACACGCAACCGAGAGAGAAAGTGAAGATGGACATATATTGCTATTGGGATTCTGTTGTCTTGTTCAGATGACCATCATTTATCCATTTTTCTTCTATAGGGATATTAGCAGAAGAGGCAGAACCATTTTCATCTTTGGTTTGCTGAATAACTCCATTCATCCTAAGTTTTTGAGAAGTTTTAACTTTCTTCTTGGGATAGATATGCACCGAAGGAGGCAAAAGAGAATCCTGAATTGCCTACAAAAGCTCAATTCCTAAATAAATTAATAACTTTACCAAACATCAAAAGTAAATTCTTATAAAAGAAAAGACAAATCAGAGTGAATTGAGCAAAATTTCAATGATATTACCAAAGAAAGTGCCAAAGATGCACTTTTCCGAAAAATTATTAGGTCTACCAGGAGAATTGCTGACATGGTCCTCCTTAACCTTCCAACCAATAAAATATTGATGTAAATGTGACATCACATGGTAATTTTTATCTTTTATTCCTTATGCTGATTAGGAAGCTCACTCACACATTTGTGTAGATGGCATTGTCTCATTGGTTGGGAGGACCACGTCAACAGTCCTCCTAGTAGATCTAATAATTTCTCCACTTTTCCTAAGATCTAACAAAAGTCAACAAATTTCCTTTTCCTTTGAGAGAAGCGATAAATAGTATTAATAATGGGACTATGAAAAAATATACAAGGCTCACATTAAAGATGGCATTTCTGGGCTCAATTCTTAAATTCCATTACAAAGACAGAGGCATACAAAAGACAATAACTAAACTGAAAAGGAAATAGCATGCTTTATGGACTGGCTAATTATATTTTATCAAGTGATACTGTGATAGATAAAACCTTCATGTGCAAGACACAGAACCTAATCCGGAGGAAAAAAAAAAATGATTAAGATGACTTTATTGAGCTCTTTTCTCTTTCAATTCATTGCTAAGGATAGACCTTACATGGAATTTAACACAACTTTCAGAGTACATCAAGTAATTGGTAAAACCTGTACCTAAATATGCGAAGTATCCTAGAGGAATATGTTTATACATTTGCCTGTATAATGTAAACAAATAATTGTTCTGAATATGCAGTTGTGTGAGAGTGAGGATAAAAGTGTAAAACCAGTCCTGGTTTGTCAATTCTTCAGAGCTCTGTTTTTCAGTGTTTAAGGCTGTATCTAACCACGTAAGTAACTCATTTATAGATACTCCCAACTACTGTAGTAGTCATAAAACATTGATCTAGATTCTCTCTTTATAAACCAGTTCTAGTTATAATTTCCCTAAATTTCTTGACCCATGTACATGGCTTACAAGGATTCCTTGAGTTAAGCTGACTTGCACTTCTCCCTTTGATCAACCTGGGTCTTGAAGGATTCATTCAACCAGTTCAAATTATGTACATATTCTTGACAAACAGGAACTTAAAATTCCTCAGCGTGACCGCATCAAACATGTTGGGGACACTCTTGCATGCGTGTCCTTAGTGTGTTGGGAGGAAAAGAGTTTTCCTTTGATTTTAGATATGTTTTTAAAGATTTTGATAGTTGTTATTTATAACTTAAAATAAACATATGCCTATAAATAAATAAAATAGGACAAAGTTTGGCTCCAACCACCAATAGGAAGATGACATTTGTCCTTGACATGTGCAATGCACATGTTATCTTCCTATTGGTGGTGATGCATGGATGCTAAGATTTTTAGGATTTTATTCTCTTTTTATATTGCATTTAACGTAATAGGTTACAAGTTATTTCCTTTCCTTCTATGATGTAGTTTGGGGTGCATTTAAAGGCCCTAAAATGCAGTATTGTAAGCAGTCAATTGTGGATTTTAAAAAATTGGGATGGAGGTTTACTTCTGGAGCTTGGTACTAATTCCAAGCAAACCTAGGAGCTGACTCTTGGGTTTCTATCATGCTTGCTGCTAATTCCAAGCAACCCTAGGTGCCGATACAAAGGTTTTATCTATTTTTATGTTTTATTCACTTGATGTTGACTTCAAGCAAAACCCTAAGTCCTTTCCATTTGTTTTGTTTTTTCTTTTCTTTCCAAATAAAATCCCCATGTAGAGCCTATCATCTTGAATCATCGTGTCCATGCTTCTCAGCTTGTCAACAATTTCTTAAGTTATAGTAGCTTTACAAATCTTGCATATGGTTATTGTAGGGTCTTGAAGTGGCTTTGAAATCCATGCAGAAAAAACATTTCATTAGGAAACTTGAATTTTTTTTTTATTTTTTATTTTTTAAATTCAAGTTTCCTAATGAAATGTTTTTTCTGCATGGATTGAAATTTTTGAGTTGGAAGTGTTACAACTTACAACTGCAATATAGGTAGACAAAGTGATGATGCATCTATAACATGGTTAGATATGAAGCATCCTCTTTGGAAGCCTAAGGCAAAGTCAAGCAATATACTTGGTAGTTAAGTAGGTCTGTACTTTCATTTAACCTATATGTGAATTATGTAGTTTATGGGTTCTATGTGTAGGCTTTAGTCCAATTCATTTAGGAGCTTGTGTACTAGTCAAAAGGGAATTCTAGTCTTATCATGAGAGTTAAGATCTATAGACTTTATAAGTGTACTTCTGTACTCAAATAATTCAGAGTTGATTAATAGAAAAATTGAGCATATTGGTTTTTGGAAGGCTTGTGTGCCTAGAATGCTTCTTGATCTGCTTTGTTTTCTTTTGTGGATACTATTCATGGGAACGTTCACAGCATTTTTCACAGGACTGTTCACAATCCTTGAGCAACAAGTGTTATTTTCTTCTTTGCAACCCCAAATAGAACCTTTTCCCTTCCACTACCAAACCCTAAAATCTCTCATATTTTACCTACCATATAGCTACCTAATTTCTAACTTTTCAAAACCTAGCTCTTTCTTCTAAAATTCTAAACCCTAAATCCACAAATTCTCCAAATCCTAAGCCAACAAGTATGTAGACAGATTTCCCTAAATCTATTCTTCCTCAACAAGTGTCAAGAGGGTGTCAGCACTCTGCACATCCAAATTCTTCTGTTGCATTGTAGCCCACATGCATATGATGTAGATGAACACAACTAACCTAAAGTTACAGTCTCTTCATATATAACCAACCTACCATTACTTAATAATTTTTAGCTAATCAGGACTAAAAGTCATTTATAATTAGGATTAGTTACACAGATCTTGACACAACCAAATGTGGACCATTTACAACAAATGTATGAATGAAAAGAAACTAATATCCATGCTATAGGGGAAAACTGGTTGACATAGAGAGAAAAAGAATGAAAGAGGCATACCAACCACCCTTTGTCGCCTCTGACCCCACCTCTGATTGCGTAGGCCTCTTTGAAACCATTCTTGAACAATAACTCAGCCACTTTCATGGAATTGCCATCAAAACTGCCTTACAAAAAGAGAAACTACTGATGAAATTAAGAATGTTTTGGTGCAAACAAGGGAAGTTAAAATCAGAAAGTCTGGAGCTCGATGTAATCTTTACACCGTAGACATATGCTTTACAGAGCATTTATTTATCAAGAAAGAAAACTGAAATACTAAGACAGACAACAATTTTTACAGCTAACTAGTGGTCAACCAACTACAACGTTCTTTTCACAAGTCATGAAAACAGCATAAATTTCAATAGGAAGAATTCGACTGACAATTAAATTAGCTACAGAACAACAATAATACCAATAAAGAAAGGAAAAGAAACAGTTGTACTGAACTGAATTCATCTTTAACCTCTACAACAATACTTAGAACAAACAAATTTGGGGAAGATATTCAAGTTTATAACAAATTCAGTTGAGTTAAGGGAAGCAGAAAATAAGCCAAATGAGCAATCTCTGACAAGTTATTTCTCTGCTCTTTATAAATTGCAAGCTTTTTAAGAAGAATGGTGCATTTTCATCTTTTAGAATTGAACAACTGAGCCACAAGAGAGAAGGGGGGAGGCCTTTTTTTTTACCAACTCCAAAGCCCATTTTTTGTACTCTATTTCAATGTTTAAAGTTCTATCCTGTAGGGAAAAAATAGCGAATTAATATGACAACATGCACCAGAATTATTTCCTTTTCTTAGTGTAAATTTAATGCACACTTCAAATATACTAAGCAACTACAGCAATAACCAAGACAACAAACAAACAAAAAAGTGAAGAAGTTGAAATAATATAACAAAACTGGCCCAAACCAATAGTCTTAATCTTTTGGGTTCACCAGTGTATCTATATGTTATATTAAGGCCTCAATTGGGTGTTATCTTCCCAAAAAATCTAATCATCTTGTTTCTCAAAGGATACGAGTTACTTTGAATATAAAATTTTGACACTTACTTGTCCAGAACGCAGATCACAGTACTTGACACATCCCCAAAACTTTGCAAGACCTTCTTCACAAACGCATCTTCATCTCCCTCAGAATACTGAACTTGGACCACACCCTTGTTCAGTATCTTCAAATTTGGAGACCTCAAATACTTCACAGTCTTATTGTCCCTAATATCCAAGAGCTGAGAATTGGGGTCGTCCCTGAGTTTCATAAATGCATCAATGGCAGAAATGAACCTGTATTTTCTTAAGAAAAACTCGTCAGTTAGAGGTATGACAATCAGCCAAATAAAAGTACACCCAGCAACAAAAAATGGGTTCCTGTTAAAAAAATCATCAATCGCAAGTAACACTGACTCCAGATTAATTTTGTCAGAGACAACAGGTTCAGAAGCAAAACAAGGAAGAGGAGTAAGGAGGTTGATTAGAGTGAGAGAGAGTTGGGTTTTTGTTAGATTTTGAAACAGGGGAGCCAAATGAGAGGTTTGGAGAAGCAGAGGATGGTTTTGGAGAGGGGTTTTGTTGGTGGGGAAATGGGGTTTATGAGAAGCTAAAAAATGGCAAGTGGAAATGGGCTTAGAGCTGCATGGTTTCTGGGTTTTGAGTGGACAAGATGAGACGACCATGGAAAGAGACTCCATGAGGAACATTTGGACAGAAAGAGAGAGGATAAAGGCAAGGGTGGCAGTTTATCAGTTTATGTGATTGGCTTCTCTCGTTTTCCGTTGGGTCTTCTCTTTTCTTTTTTTCTTTTTTTTACTTTTCTCTTTTTTTTCTTTTTTTTTTCTTTTTTGGTCCAAGAAGAAAGAAACTTTTTCAACTTGCTATTTGTCCTTACAACTTACATATTCCTTCATTTTAAAAATACACTAATACTAGGATTTAAAATTTTAAATCCACAAACTTTTGACCTGAAGAAAATAAAAATTCCCAAGAATGAAAGTAAAAATTGATTTTTTTTTCAGAAATTGAGAGAAGCGTGGTAAATATAAATTTAAGTAAACATCCTATAAACTATTGGTGTGTTTAAATATTATTTATTTGGCTGAAAATTAAAAACAATAAAAAAAATAATTTCCGAGTTACTGTTTACGCTAAAAATACTGTTTATTTGTCTCAATGCATTGTTCATGATTTCATGTTCCATGATAGTGCAAGAGGCACTGGTAAAAAAAAAAAAAAAAAGGCAAAAGGCAAAATGCTAAACATGGAGGTGGGATCCAAATGGTCACTTACTTTTATTTAAAAGATGCCTTGCTACTCCAAATTTTCTAATGAGAAATTGTTTTGGTATTCCTACTAAAGAAAAGGTGAATATAAAATAAAAGAGCAATGATAATCATCTTAAGGGTCCGAAATTCTATTTTGCCATTGTTCTTCACATGCAATTTCTAGTCACAAATAAAAGAGCTGATACACAAAGTGGAAAGGCCAATCCTAGTAGCCTAAAAAGACCTAAATTGAATTATATGGAGTAAATTTTATATGCACCTAAAAGTTCATCTGTACAAGGAAGATGTACCATTAATTTCCTGTACAACAGATGTATACATCATTCCACTAGCTGAGACCTGTTTTCACCATTATTCTGCACATTACATTTCTTTTGAAAGCAATCAACAAAATCTTCCATGCATGCCTTGTAAGTCTCCATTCCTGGAATGCGCTTAGCAAGCTCCATGCCAATATTCATCCATTTCTTGGCCATTTCAATCTGCCCCAATCGCACAGGCAGTGCTGCCCGATTCCATGCTGTCATGGCAAGCCATTTTCCCTCTTCAGTAGGATACTCTCCTTCCTTCAACCCCACCATTATTTGGTAAGCTTGCTTGTACATGCCATACACAGCATCATCATCTGTATCACCCTTATGAATACTTGCTACTGCAATAAGCTTCCGCAGAATAAGAGCCACATTTTCGAAATCTGGAGATGGAGAAGAAAGGAGTGATGAGAGGCACTCATTTAAAGCAAAGGTAGCTACTTCATGATTGGACTGTGGAGCCTGCGAGGCAGTAAGGCCTATCTGAAGGAGGTGCTTGGAATTGCAAGCTTTTGAACTGGCAAAACCTTTCACCAGGAGTTGCTGTGATGCTAAATCATTTAGCCTTCCTTTTATATCATAGGCACTGAAGGTGTATATGAAGAAGAGATCAGGCTCAAGGGTGGTCATTTGATCATCATTTAGTCGAGTCCCAGTTGAGATTGACTTCAGTATCTGCTTCCATGAAAGAATGCCATTAAGAGGGAGTTAGGGAATATTAGAGCATAAATTGTAGGCCTGTATCATTCCAAGTGGATTATGATGGTTACAATTTCTTATTAATATTATATATTATATATCAACACTGAGAGCAAGATTTTGAGGCATCAAGTGCTTTATGAGTCAAACAAATAACTAATAATCCATACCTTCCCTGCTTTATCTAGCAGTTTTACAGCTTCATTCACTTCACTTTCTGACAATGCAACCTTCCTTTGTTTCTCTGAAGCTATCATGGAAGATACGGTCAGTATTAACGATTTGCAAACCATAACATTGTTTTCTTCTGCTTGCCCATCAACCAGAACACAGTATATTTCTGAAGCTAATCTAAAAAATTCAGCACATAGTTCGTAGTTACCCTCCTTTCCAGTTCTTGTCCCTAAGTTCCATGAAGTTACAGCAAACCAATTCCGTTCCCGTCTTCCAATCTCCCCTTTTCCAAAGAAGAGATCTGAACCAAGTTCAGATGCTCGATTATGAGCACGTTTTATAAATTTCACAACTTCCAGCTCATTGCCAGGCTGTTGAATAAGGATTGTAACCAAGGTACGTAGCACTACAATTTCTGTTGTAGGCATTGATTTTCCTGGGGTATAGAAGTTTAGTAGATTCGATAGAGCAGCCACAGCAACAGGAAGAGCACGGCAAGCAACAGCTTCATGAGCTGAGAGGGAGATAAAGTCTGTTGTAAAATCGAGGCAGGTTGTCATTGCTTGGATTTGACTAATAGCACCATCATGGTCGTTCCTTTGCAGGTAAATCTTGAACTACATTAAACAAAATATCAAGTTTGCGCATATGTTATTAGATAATCTTGGGGAGATCAGGGAAGGGTGCGTTTGTTATCAAGCTTAGTACTGAAGCTAACAGTGGCAGTGTTTTGCTGGTCCAACATATGACAACAACTTGTCTGTGCTTGTATGAACACATGCAAGTGTGTGTGTGTGTGAGAGAGAGAGAGAGAGAGAGAGAGAGAGCACCTTAAGGAAAGCACAGGCTATGTTGGGCTCCAGCTACAGACAGAAAAGCATTAAAATTTAAAATATTAGTCACATTTATACAGTTCTAAGCGTTTAAAGATCTTAACTATCTTGGGAGGCCAGAATCCCAACTTATAGTTATTATTTAAAATACCTTTTCAGCCTCATTGACATACTCTAGAGCTCGATCAAGCTGAGATAGACCAAGGTGACAGAGACACAAAACTCTAAAGCCCTTAGCTCGGAGAATTTTACTCTCAATATCATATGGAATATAAAGCATTGATTTTTCAAACATCTCTGCACTTGTCCTATAATCTTTTGATCGAAAGAAGTCAGCAGCGCTGTAACAAAGACAGAAAACGGCTGAAATAAATGCACTTGGATTGAAGAGGAGTGCTTTCAATTAATAGCATATTTTCTTATGAGGCAGAGGGCATCACTATGTTGTTTCAAATGCAACATGTGATAAATTACCATGGGCCCAACATATGAGAATTTTAACATTTTAAGTGGGAGGTAGAGTAGAGACAAGGTTCAAACCCAAGACCACCTACCCAAATACTATGATAAATTACTAATGTCCTTAAGCTGTTAGGAATTAGTGAATTTAGTCATTTAACCAATATTCTAACAATATGAAACCTCGCTTGGCTATCATGTGTCAGCAGCCTCGTTGCCACAAGATCATTTACATAACTACTAGCTGCTAGCATGTCACAAAAATGGCTTCAATGACTTCATAGAAATATTCAGGATACAAAGTTGAAGCTAGAAAAATGTCTTGTATTGCTTCCAAGCAATGGAAGTAAACATGCGTAAGATTCGTTTTCGGGTTACACCAAGACACACACAAAGGACTAGACTCCAATGAGCAAATGAAAGTCTCACTTTAAAACTCCTATAGAATACCCTTTTTTATATGGAAAAACTCAAAAGCTCCTATAGAATACCTAGGAATCCAAGAAAAGGCACCAATCAAGGAGGTGAAAAAAGGTCCAATAAATCTCTTGTTGAGTGACCCATCTCCATAGACCATATCTCCTCAACAAAATCATCATCTTAAGGTCCTCACATATGGATCCCTCAGAGGTGCCTTGATACCAATGTTTTTTTCAAACTAAACTTATTACTCTACCATTTGAGAATGAAAAGAGAAATAAGCAGATCACATGTGGTTTAATATTCACCCTAGTTGTGGAGAAACCTCGCTTTTTTGTGTTATAGATGCAATTTACCACGGAGAGAGAGACTGGCAGGAATGGGTTTTGTTGATGATCAGTTCTTAGAAAGGTAAGAATTCCCCAAAGTTATTGGTTAAGATCATGTTTGCTGCTGTTCTTTACTGCATTTGCAGGGAACACAATGTTTGAATCTTTCAACATTAGTGGAAACATGTTTATGTGGTTCAGCAGGAAGTTGAGTATGCTGAAGAGAGTGGAGAAGAATCAACAGAATTGCTGGTTTCAGAGGTCAACTGTCTGAGTTCATCTTCTCAAGAACTATGTAGTTTTGTAAATCAGTTTAAAGTCGTATTGGAAAGCTGTGATTAGAATATTCTTCCTTGTCACAGGTTGGTGTCAATGCTAGTGTTCTTTTCCTGCCCAGGCCTGGTTATAGTTTTTTGCTGGGGTATGATATACCCTTATGCTTTTGTACTAATTTTCTGTGTAATACAAATTCACTTAAAAAATAATAACAATAATAATAATAATATATATATATATATATATAATTAAAAAGAAAACCCTCATTCACCGAGTAATTAGAGCTGTTCAGAGAGAAGAAATGAGCAGCAACAATCCCTAATATCCTACACCAGAAGATACATTATCAAATTACCTAGCAATGACCTAATGAAGATCCAAACAGACTAACTCTATCTACCAAAGTTTGGAAGTGTTTTCAAACATATAGAACACTACCCATATGATGCATGCAATGGTCAAAGCTGACAGGCATATAGAACAGTACCCCAGGAATTCATTTTATTTTAGGAGACTCCTTTTAAGGGCTACTGATCGTCTGATCCTGGTTCAAACTTAACTCAGGAATAGAAAAGGAGTTGCAGAGGGAACAAATAAGAACAGAAGGACTGATATTTTAAGTTCCAAGTATTTTGGCTCATTTAGATGTCTAACACAACAATCAGAATGAAAAATGCTTTGATATGGCCTCCATTTCTTAAATCAGAGCCCTTGTAGTAGTAGAATCAATCCAAGTAACAATGTTATACTTTGTACTAACATTTTGTAGCAAACCATTACTCCATCACATCAACAGATACTAATGAATCAACTTCTATAGTCAAAAAAGTAGTTCCACATGTTAGCAGTAATTAGAAATTTGATTCTGGGATAGAAGTTTTTTTATGCAGCAAAGGAGACAAGAAATCAGAAGAAGCCAATAAAATCCCAACATAAAGTTTAATCCTCCATGGAGGGATTAGTACTGGTTGCGATAAACCAGAACCAACATTCAAATTTTCAAATATAGATGGATTTTGTTATCTAGAATCCAAATGCTAATAATAAATTACTAAACACAGCTTTAACTTATAGCTGTGATGAAATCAATATGGAATTGAAATTGACAATTTAATCATCATGAAACATAAAAGATTTGGAGTTGAGTTCAGTGATTACCAATTCCAAAGCACAGCGTGCATTGCCATCCTCTCCTTAGCTACGGCCTCGCCTGCAAATAGCGCCACAACTCTGTCATCCGAGACCAGCTCTGCCACCACTTTAGCCCTCACTTTAGACCCCTCACTCTCAACACCATCCCCAACCACCCTGTGAGCCACTCTCACCGCCGCCCCCGCGCTGACATGGCATCTCCCCATTAGCCCCAAGAACAGCCCCTTGGCCGTCTCGGCCCCGGCTGACCCTCCCGCCGCGTCGAAATAGGCTTCCACCGCGGACAACCAAACGCCCTCTGGAATTCCAGTATTTACCACCATGCCCCTGAGCTCCTTCTCTGCTTCACCGAACCTTCTTAACCCTAACCAGGCCTTCACCGCCATTACTGGCAGACTCGGATGCTGGTTTTTCTCGTCTTCACTCTGTCTCAGAACCCTAACGCACTTGATCACGCTCTCGTACTCTTCTTTCTGTAAATGGACGGCTGAGATGAACCGCAGCGTTTTCCATCTCAATTCTCTCAGATTTCCGTCTCCGACTTTCTCGCACAGATCCAATGCTTCCTTCATCAATTTGAGAGATTCGGAGAGAGATTCGGTCTCATTCTTCTTCGATAGAAGAGATTTCCCGAAGGCTAAGTACTGGTTAGCGAGCGAACCGTAGTGATCGGAGCAGAGAAGCAAGGTCTTAGACCGGCTAAGCAAAGCGACGGCGAGGTTTCGGTCCGAGAGTTCCCAGGCGGTACGAGATCTGGCGAGATTGACATCGAGGAGGAGTTTCGTTGCATCGTCGGCGGAGATGGCGGCGGCGGCGTTGGAGTTAGAGAGAAGGTCGGTGGCTTTCTCGAAGCAAGAGGAAGCGAGGTCGAAGCGGCGAAGGTCATGCCAGATGAGGCCGGTTTTGTAGTAGAAGGAAGCGGACTTGATGGACGGAGATGGAACGCCGGAGACGTTGCAGGCGAGGGAGAGGATATCGGCTGCGATGTGGCGGAGCTTGGCGAGGTCGAGAGACAAAGAAGCAGAAGAAGAAGAAGAAGAAGAGGAGCGGAGTTTGGGATTGAGGTTGGAGAGGTCGACGCAGGAGTTCCAGAGACGGTAGCTGAGTTTCCATAGATGGAGGTTGAACTCGGAGGAGAAGGGACCGAGTTGACTCAGCTGAGTGAGGGATTGACGGAGATTGGAGGAGATGGTGTTGGTGTTGTTGAGAGTTGAAGAGAAATGCTCTAATTGTTTGATTGAAGATTCGATTTGAGAGAGAAGGAGTTGGGAATCTTGTTGGTGTTGAGTTGAAGGTGATGGTGATGATGATATCTCTGCTATTCTCATTTTTTGCCTTTGGCGCCAATTCACACTCTTTGCCTTTGTCTATTTCAAAAATTTGAATGAATGCGTCCTATAAATATATATATTTAGGCCGAAATACCTAGTTAGTTTTTTACCCCAAATCTTATCAAAATTTTGTATAATATTTTCAAGTAAAATATTTTCAAATGTGTTTTGTGTGATATGTAAAAAAAATTTAAGCTTAAGGGTATGTTTGGCACAGGCTAAAAAATGCAGCAAATTTTTATTTAACTATTTTTGCTACTATTCAACTTATTTTTGCTACTATTTATGAGTCTTATTACACTTTTTTTTAACTATTCATGGATACTACTTTACTATTTCAATTAGTTTTTAACTTTATCTATAGTAATTTTAGCAAAAAGTTTTCAATTTTAGAATCTAAATTTGCATTAACTATCATTTGTATTTTGATAGTTTGGGTCATATTCTAGAACATCGTGACTTGTGGTCTTTCTATAGTGAGATAAATACTAGGTGAAGGTGAAGCTAAAATTTAGTTGGCTTTAATGAGTTTAGTAACCTCAAGTTTATGGTAGTTATTAGTAAATAACTATATGAGTTAATTTAATTGTTTAATCCAAATATTAATGATGCATTTTATGAATGTTTTCGTTTAAGTTTTTAATAGTAAAATGAAAATATATAAATGATATCATTTACTAACTAAAAAATGTACAAAGTGACATGATTGGTTAGTTTCACATCAACAATATAATAAACAAATTCCTAATGATTTTTAGTAATATTGTAGTTAGTATAGATTTTACTCCATAAAAGTCTTGATATCTAAAAGCTATATAATAGTATTGATTGTTGCTAAATGTTATACTGTAGTTAGTACAAATCTATATAATATCTAAAAGCTATATCATAGTATTGATTATTGCTATACTCTTTTTGAGTCACATTAGCTAGCATTTCGGTCCAATTCGATCAACTTCAATCTATTTCAATCCACTCGATCCATTTTGGTCCCATTCGGTCCAGTCCACTCCACTTTTATTCAATCCATTTCAGTCCATTTCAATTTATCTCAGTCCATTTGGTCCTCCAAGCCTAGTCTATCCCATGTATTTGAGCCCTCCAAGCTCCTGCTACCAACAGACTTCTCGAAATCTTGTCTTCTCTAGCTTTTGGATCCCGCAATTCAGCCCGATTGCATCAGCCAATGAATGGCTCCTTCCAATGCTTCCCAACAACACCAAAAACACACTTGACACTCAGAATTGGTGTGGTAAGTGTTTAAGCTAATAACCTCTCAAGGATCTAGAGATTGAGAGGTAAGAGTTGAGGAAAACTACAAGGAAATGTGTAGATGATTGTGGATATAACAATCTCTAACTCTCAAGTGTCTCTAACTCTCAAGTGTATTTACTAGGGTTTTCTCTCTAAAAAGCATTCCTTACATTTCGTGGGTAATAAAGGTATATATAGTATGGGTAAAGATTTTGGCAAAGCAACACAACTTTTTGCCAAATAGAAACTTTCATAGGTACTTCACTGGTTGGCCCTTCTCACGAAACATTCACGAAATTGACAATCTGGCACGACTCTTCATCTTCCAGTCATGTGCTTCACATGTGGCCTTTTCGTAGGTTGCTTCTCGCGAGCTAGTCGAGAAATCCACTGATTCATCATTTGAAGCTTGATTCTTCACAGATGTCTCACACTCATCCCTTACAAATAGGGAAAATGATTGAAGAAATTACAATCAAATTTGGTACGAAATTAAAGCCAACATAATATAGTTGAAAATCACAACTTTACATATTTTGTTCTCAAAAATGAAACTAAATACTCGGTCATTAGCATAAATTATTAATATCCCGTAAGAACCTTTTCTTCTGACAAAATTTAATTTGACTTGGAACAGAGTAACCAATGCACTCTTTGGTTGTTAAGGAGACCAATGAAGAGGGGACTTTTTCTTTTAGAGCATCCGTAGCAGCCGTGCCAAAAATTATGCCATTTTACCACACCAAAAGCCTACTTTATTATTCTACCACATCATTTTACAACATAACATTTATCAGATGTTCTATATTTCAATTCTATACATTAAAATAATATTTACTACACATTAAAATAATATATTAATTACTCTGTCATCCTCATCCTCATTCTCAACAACAACGGCACAACCACCACTGCCACAACAACGGCCACCAACAATCACTGCCGCAACAACACCGACAGCCACCACCGGCACAAACCGATATCCACCAACGCCACCTCAAAAAAAAAAAAAAAAAGCACACACACAACCAGAGAGATCGGCACAAACCCACATCCCAAACCTACCATCGGCACAAACCCACAAACATTAAAATCAGCCCACAACTACTCAAGAAAATCAACCCAAAACCATAAAAATAAAACCCATGGCAACATTAAAAAAAAAAAAAACCACCTTCTCAACAACGTATCGGAAACCATAAACCCAACAATCCAAAACCTATGAACCAAGAAAAATTCCCGTCGTTGTCGATCACGGCGCCATTTTTCTGTCCACCTTAACTGAGTACAGAGCTTCGATGGGTCGGCAGATGGGCAAATTTTATAGGTCTGCACTACATCTAATGGGTCGGTGGCGAGTGGCAAGGGAGATGGGTCGGTGAGAGTGGAGGAAGGTAGGGAGGCAGGGAGATCGGCGATGGCAAGATCAGCGTGGCCAGAGGGCGCTGAGAATGCCAGACAGAGACGTAGAACGACGGCGTCTTCAGATCAGCAGCGATGGAGTCTTCAAACGAGAAGCGATGGCGGCGGCTTGATCGGTGAGGTCAGCGGCTTGATCGGTGAGGTCTGAGGTCGGCGGCTTGATCGGTGATGGGAGAGTGGAGATGGAGGAAATCGGTGAGAGAGAACAGAGGTGAGAGAGAAGAGAAAAGAATAAACTGGAGAGAGGGAGGAGCTGGGTCTGATGTGAGAAGAGAGAGAAAAAATTAAGACCGAATGAGAGGAGAGAGAAAGCTAAATAAAAAATATTATTTTGGTTTACCACATTTGTCCGTACCGTTACAAATTTGCAACGGTATTGACAAATGTGGTATAATTTTGGCACATATGCCACAGCTGATGGGAGCTATTTTTTGTGTTTGGTGTGGCAAATGTGCCAAATATTTGGCATTTGGCACATTTGCCACACCTGCTGTGGATGCTCTAAAGTTTGATGTTATTCTAATTCATAGCAAGCTAAACTGAACTCAAAAAGCTAAATTTTATTGCCAGGCTCATATCACATCATGGTTTTTGTTTTAACAAAGGGCCTAGAAAATAAATTCCATTTTAGAAATTTCTCTACCCATATTTTCTCAGTAGCCATCCAAGTTTTTAAGGTACATATATTGTACATATAATAATATATGACAAACAATAAAGTTCACATTGAGTTGAGTCACCAATAAAAGCAAAGACAAGAAACTTTTTAGATACAAACGAAAAAGATGATGATAAGAAAGCGAGTACCTTCAATCTTCAGAAGGGGTTTCTTCCACGACTACAATGACCACCACCATTTGCATTCCTTCTTTTGTGTGTGTATTTTTTTTTTTTTTTTACTTTGGTTAAATTAATGTTTGTTTAGGCATTAATTGTGGGGTCCCAAATAATATTATCACATATATTATCAATTTAAAATAGTAATCAGCCAATAACACACAAGAATACAAATATTTACATGAAAAACATTTTCTCCTTGAAAGGAAAAACTATGAGATAAACTCCGAATCAATTCATTATTATCAAATCTAAATGCTTTAGCGTATGTTTCACGACTAAAGAAAATCACCTTCTTTTATTTACTCTCACACGCGCTAATTATTTGTCTCAAATGCAACAATACATTGCTTTCTCCTCTCTATTTTCTTCTCCACGCACAACTCTCTCTCTCTCTCTCTCTCTCTCTCTCTCTCTCTCTCTCTCTCTGGTAGACGTGGCAAAACGGGCGGGTCGGGTCGGGTTCGGGTCGGGTCAATCGGGTTGCAGGTCGGGTCGGGTTGACCCGTATTTTTCAAACAAATTTTTTTTTTTTTCAATTACAGAAAGACTAATATCAAACTAAAAAGACTAAGAAAGAAGAGCAACTCACATTGAGAGTGCAAAAGATCTAGATTTATATTCAACTTCCGGCAGAAGCAAAACAACTACATCTTGATTTAATGCATGGAACTTAAGCTGTTAAGCACATATTTTTTCATATACAACTTACAAGCCTTCCACCGCCTTTGTCATCAAGTAACCAACTCAAAATTTCTGACAAGCATCTTTCTTTTTTTCTTTTTTTTGATACCAAAAACAGGGAGTACAAAACAAACAACATTAAGAGTTCATATACAAAGATGGATTCAACCAGCGCTGGTTCAAAGCACTATAGTTGCCTGCTTAGCTACAATACTTATATGATTAACTAGCAAAGAGGGCACTAAGATCATTTTGTAGAGTAATCTACCTTGACCAAGAAAGTTAAGGTTAGCAAGCCTAGTAGAATCCTGCCAATCCGAAGCTCTCTTGCTATTAAGGGTTGTAAAAAGTCCTCCACAATCACTTAAAAACAAAATTCTTTGGAAGTTATAAACATTTGCAGTGAGACTAGCTTCCACCACAGCTTCCAAAAGGCACCCTGTTGCAGTCCTAGCTAAACAAAAAAAAGTTAGATTACTTAGAAAGATAAACTAAACAAAAAAAGATTCAAAAATAAACATAACATATTAAGTAAAGAAGAATAAGTAAATATTTTATAAGAATTACACCTCAATCTCAATCTACTCAACGTTGGTAGCAGATTCAGCACTGCAAATATTCATACTTGCAAATTGTAGCTCAAGTTGGCCAATTTCGTCAGCATCTTCATCTACAATACAATATTTTAATTTAACTTAATGTACCATGAAAGAAAATCAATAAAGAATTAAAATTGTATAATTATGACGATAAAAAAAAAATTAAATTACCTTCAAATTCATATAGCCAACTTTTAGTATATAACGTAGCTGTAGGAGAGGAACTCAACTTTTAGCTTTAGGTTTCAGCTTTCAGGTTTGTACCGTTTGTTTGTATAATTGATTAATTCATTGTATTGTGCATTTTGTGGCTTTGGACAATGGAGTGAATCAGAGTGGACTACAGCTAGCAGCAAGCATAAAGCATTGAAATTGAATGAGATTTTTTTTATTTTTAATGGTTGTGAGATAGCCTTCTGAGCCCTTGGTTGGTTGGCCCTTGACTAGTTGACTTACCCTTGTCACTTGTGTTGTGTTTGTAGTGACTTCACTGACTTGTCTTGTCTTAGTCTTAGTTGTCTACTATCAAGCATTGATGGTTGTGCTTTATTACTAGTTTTGATAATTTGTGCTTTATGCACAAAGTATCAGGACGTAATTAAAAAAAAAATTAGCGAATTTTTTTTAACTGGTCAGGTCGCGGGTTATTCGGGTCGGGTCGGGTTAATGTGCAAAAAAATCGGATCGGGTCACGGGTCAACCCGTTTTTGCTTCGGGTCAAAAAAAATCGAGTTCAGATCAGGTACTTTTTCGGGTTAGAAAATTCTGACCCGTATTGCCATGTCTACTCTCTGGGATGTCTTCTTTTTCTGGCACACCTTAGAGCATTCCCATCAAGATGAGTAAAATTTTTAGCATATACCACCTTAAAACCTAAAATTTTAGCATATAACAACTCATTTTACAACACACTCAACATCAAACATTCTATATTTTTTACCATTTCATTTAAATATTCTTTTTTTATTATTTCTTTATTCTTCAATTATATTTCTCTCTCTCTCTCTTCCTCTCTGTCACTCTCAACCTCAACGCAGCAAACCCATACCCACCCTATCCACCACCACCGGAAAAAAACACCAACCACCCATACCAAACTAACATCTATCCAACAAACTCACACTCTTCCATCTCAACCCAGCAAACCCATATCCATCCCACCCACCACCACTGAAAAAAAAAAAAAAAAAAAAAAAAAAAAAAAAAGGGCCCAGCCACTACCTTCCTCTTCCAAATCACAAATCAACCACCATCACAATCACAAAACCCAGATCGGCGAGAAGAAAGAAGAAAGACAGAGAGGCAAACCCATCACGTCGGCGAGCAAAACACAAACCCACCGCGGCAAACCTCCACAAAAGCAAATCCATCACGCCGATCCACTGCACCACGACCCACTACGACCAGACCCACAACCCAGAGACCCACGCTGATCACAATCCGAAGTCATAAACCCACAACCCAGAGACCCACGCCCACGCCGATCACAATCCGAAATCACAAACCCACAACCCAGAGACCCACGCCCACGCCGATTACAATCCGAAATCACAAACCCACACCCAGACCCACGCCGATCACAATTCGAAATCACAAATTTACAATCCACAAAATCAAACCACCCCGCCGTCAAGCTCTACCTCCATATCGACGGCAACACTCCGAAGGTGTTTGGGCTTTGAAGTTCTTGACTGACGAACCTTGGAGGGGAGGAGCTCAAATCGTGAACCCCAGAGAAACAGAGAAGCTACAGGAAAGAGGAAGAGGAAAGTGAGAGTGGAGAGAGAAGAAAGAAGGGAAAAATAAAAAACAAACGCACAGTAATTGTTGGAATAAAAAAATATTTTTTGGTTTAGGATTTGAGCTACAGTGAGGTTGTATTAATACAATCTCACTGTAGCAGTATCTCAAAATTTTTGAGATTTGAAATGTTTGATTGAGTTGGTTTTTTGGTGTATTGGTGCTAAAATTTAGCATATGGCACTTTTAGCATCCTTAATGGGAATGCTCTTATGCAACAAACATTTTTTGCTTCTATAAGCAAGCCAACCTCCTCTTATTCCTAATCTTATTCGAATTTGGATTCTTTGCCGGTCGCATTAAGTCTCCCGTTTGAAATAAGATTCTTGTACATCTAAACTAATTAAATGAGCACTGATAGGTATGGGTTGGACTTTGGTGCCCACATGCACTGAACATTACTCCTTTATCTTTTAAAATTACGTGGTACTTCCATAGTCATGGATTCAAAATGGACCCTCTAAAAAGAAAGAAGAATGATAAACTGGGCTGGCAAAAAACGCAACTTTTTTATAAAGGGATCATTTCTGATCTGTCTCTCTTTATTAGTCTCCAGCACTCTGGTTCTGCTTTGCATGCTGGAGAGTGGGAAGAGAGAGAGAGATATGGAGGAGATTAAACATTTTGATCACGATCATCGGTAATCGCTGAGGAAGGAACCCGATTGGTTGCATTGCACTGCATGCTTGTTCAACTGGAATGATGATCAGACGTTGTACATTTGCAGCGAAGGATGTAGTTCGCCCTGCACCAATCATGTGCAATGCTTTCAGCTGCACAAGAGCTGCAAAGCCTCTTTCCCCCACCGCACACACTTACCATACATCGACAGCTACGTGACGATATCAATTAATCCTATGTGAGATGCTTGTAGAGAAGAATATTGTGATCTTACAAATTACAAGGCTCATTTTCCACTGTGACGAGTGCAATTTCCAACTTGATATGGACTGCGCTTTAATGAGTCAGGTTAAATTAAATGACGAAGAAGAAGAAGTTCATACACATTCTAACCACCAACATCCATTCCTACTCCTTGAGAACATGCCCAGAAGGCTAATTTTTATCGCCTCGTATGTGGAGACTACTTCTTGAATCGAGATACAGCCTATGGTTGCATCCCATTTCTCTTCTTTATCCATAAATCATGTTTTGAGAGGAAGTTGCCACTAGAGATCCAACACTTCTATCAACCCCATCTTCTATCCATCTGCACTAACGAATCAGATCAAGGTTGAACGGTTTTAGACCCCTTAAAAACAACCAGATTGCGTAGCCTAGTTAATTAGCCAAGTTGTTACTTAGTCAAATTAAACAATTCTAGGTTAAAACAATCAAACAATCATATCAAGAATATAATGCAGCGGAATAATAAATAACACAAGATATGATCACCCAGGAAACCACACAGTAAAAACCTGGGGAGGATTTGACCCATCGATCCTCAAGGCAAACCTGAATCCACTATGAAAGAATCGAAGTTCATACAGAAGGACTACAAGCTCCCCGCTTGACTTCCTAATGCTACCCACCAGTAGAACTTACTGACACGACCACGTGCAAGCTCCGAATCCACGAACTCCTTCTTTCTTGAATTCTTCAATCAGCTACAAGCACCCACGCTTGATATTCTTTAAACTTCAATGGTAGCAACCGAGTTGATCATCAAGATGTTGATACTATCTCTACCTTGAAAACCCTAAGTTTTGTGTAAAGGAAAGCTCCTCTAGATCTCACAAGAGATTTACACAAAACAGCAATGTATGAGCAACAATACACTGGAAGCAACTCTAAAAACGTGGCTAGGGTTTTTCTTTATATACCTAGGGTAAAAACAGAAAACCCAAAACGTTTAATGAGTTAAGGCTGAGTTGGAAATTCTACAGAAAACGCATCTGGCCCGATATTTGATCGATCGAGATAGACCGAAATGCCCCAATGCATCTGTAGTCACTCGATTCCAACTTTACAATATATAATCAACTTTGAGCAAGCCTAAACAAGACTAAACATATTGTTTTGATCATGGTTTGCCAACATTACACATTAGAGTTCTAAATACATAAAATCCTAAATCTTTAGAACCTAACAAACTCCCCCTTTGGCAATCCGTGACAAAACACAAATTAAAAGCTCAAAGTTTACAAGTAATAAGCCCTTTACAAAATAATGCTCATAAACACAATTCAATCCTAACTACTATCCATCAGTTGCAAGTGTAGACAGCAGCTCAATTGAATCAACCTGTTATTCCTGAAATACTCAACAAACGCATAAACGCGTGTGTGACAGAAAAGAGTAAAACAACAGGTATAACATTCTTGTAAGATTCACACAACACAAAATAAAGACATATATCAATGAACAACTCAATGAATATAAATCAATAAGCAGTGAATCATAAAGCAACAAGAATCAAATATATATCATGTATATCAAACAATGTTACTCCCCCTAACATGAATATCCCCAAAAATGATATACAAAGTGAAGCACCTAGATACAATCTATAAACTCCACAAGCTCCTCAAAACACAAAAAAAATCTCCCCCTAACAACAAAAACCCCTCTACAAGTCAAAACTTTACTCCCCCTTTTTGTGACGGAATGCCAAAGGGCAATCACAAGTCATCATCAAAAGGAGGTGGTGAAGGCGGACGATGATGCGCTAGATCAACACGCAAAGCATAGATCTCGTCAAATAAGTCCACCAAAAGTTGACCATAAGCCGCCTGAACGGTCATGACAGTCTCCAAAGTACGACGGATATCAAAGTCGGCCGAAGGAGGTGGAGGAACAGCAGCAGCAGCAGCATCAGGATCAGGAACAGCCTCACCAGCAGGACCTGTAGAAGAAGAGGGAGGAGGTGCGGACCCAGAAGGCACAGACCTAGGGTGTTTAGAGCCAGCTCAAAGATGAGCAGCCCGTTGTCTAAGAAAAGACACACCTATAGGAGCAATAACATGAACAGGCTCAGAGGAAGGGAAACCAGAAAGATCAAGATAAAGCAAAATCCTATGAATGAAAATAGGATGAACAAGAGTATGAGCAGAAGATGAACTCCTATAAACATCGTTCAAAGAACGAAGAAAAAGATGGGGAAAACTAATAGGAGCATCAGTAACCAGAGCGTACAAAAATACACACCTCTCGAGAGGAATGGTGTGAACATGGGATATAGGCCAGATAGAATGACAGACTATCCTAAAGAAAAGATAGTGCAACCCAGAAAGCTCAGCAGAAGTGATCCTAGGATCAGAACCCCACTGGATAGATGATCCAGTGATGTAAGACAAGACATCACTAATCTCGGGAGACACATCATATGGATAGACAGGATTCTGGACCAAAGGTACCTCAAGAGCATCAGCCACTACTTGAGGAGTAATGGAGTACTCTACGCCTCGTATCCAACTCTTTACCAAAGTGTTGGAATCATAGATGCGGATAGAGATGTTCGAAAAGAACTCTCTAATCAAGGCAGAAGGTGGAGGAGGATCAGAAATATCCACCAAGGGTAACCAGCCCCTACGCTCAAAGTTTGCCCTAATGGCAGGATCAAGTTCATCTAAGAGAACAGAACGCTCAGCCCAAATCTTCCTCTTAAGGTTAAGCTTCTCAAAAATCTCTTGGTTTTTCTCACTTGGAAACTTCTCACTGTCAAAGGACGGAGGGGGTGGAGAAGGTGAGGGAACAGTCCTACGGGCTCTAGTCTTCCTAGGCATAGTGCTAAGGAAAGGACAAGGACACACAGAGAAAACCAAAAGAACAGAATAAAACAAAACCAAGGGCAGACTGCAAGTTAGCACAATAAAAAATAGAACAAAATTCTATATGATGCATGAACAATAACAATGTTGTGATGCATGAACTAATGCAGTAAACAAGTTCAAATTAAGTTCAATTACACAAAATTGGCTCGAACATAGAGTTTCTAACAAAAACCCTAAAAATTTGAAAACCACTTGAAAAATTTTGCAACAAATTGATGAATTGATCATTACACAATGTTGAAAACAGATTAGAATAACTAAATTCATCAATACAACAAGCCAATGTCATCAATTAAACCTTAATTGAACAAAAACCCAATTCGGATCAAATTGAAACCCTAGAATTTGAAATTTTTCACAAAACCCAAAATTGATCAAATTAAACTATCAAGATCATGTTTATAGCATGTCCCCACAAAAAACCCATTGATCAATATCACAAAATTAGGTTTGAATCAACACAAATCCCAAATAGATAAAGTTCCGAAATTTTGAGCAAAAATGCATGAAATAAGTAAATAAACTCAAAAAGGAAGGACAAAAAGATCTTACCGGCTTGAGGAAAGAGAAATTTTGCAAAAATTTCGGAGGAAAACGACAAAAAATTGCCTGTGGAGCCTGCCTTGTCGGAGAGAGAAAGAAAAGTTTTGAAAAACTTTTTGAAAAAGTGATGAAATAGTCAAGAACACTGTTTTTAAAAAACCTGATTCGCGACTTTCGATTGATCGAAAATCACATTCGATCGATCGAATCAATCAATCATTTTGGAACAAACTAAAGCACTTTTTCGATCGATCGAAAATCAGAATGGATCGATCGAACTGGGCAGAGGCTCACAAAATTTTTGAAAAAAAATCACAGTTTTGAAAATCACAAACCATATTTTGAAAACAACTCCTCAAAGCAATAAACTTAGTGAAACAAAATGCATGAGTATGAGATGGAATGTTTTTCAAAAACCCAAGTTTTAATCCCAGTTTCTCCAAAAGAAATTTCAGCCATTCTTCCATTAAATTCTCAAGCAAGCAAAAAAAAATGTTTTGCATAATTCTCAAAGTATTTTCAAACTTGGTTGGTCAGACCAAAAACACACACAATAACATGTACAAAGTTTAGCAAAGAGTAACTTGTGTAGTGTGTGCAACTAGCAAAAAGCTTGAGATACATGTGAGGTGATATGAGAATAGCAATTAATCACAAAGTCTACAAAATTCATCACATAGAATTTAAAAGAGACTATCACTTAAAGAGTTACATCATATAACTCCCACATCTCCTAAAAATAAGCTTGCAATCATGTAAGTTTCTTGAATTTTGCCCCATTATTAGGTGAAATTTGGCATCAAGCCTAATAGTACACACCAGTTTAAAATATGTGAAATGACATCAAGCTTAATAGTACACACCAGTTTTAAGCATTAAGCATTTAACAGAGGCTACACCTTATGTTCTTTTTGTGCATGTGCTACACTTTCTCGAGCACAAAATCTTATGATATGCACTAAGGTGTTCATGATTGGCTAGTGAACAGTGGCGAGATGGTTATTTATGCATTTCTCAAAAGAATCAAGTCCGACAGTCAAATAACATGTGACTTCAAGATCAAGACAAAGTGATAAACACCATAAACATCTTTCCCACACAACATGCACTACAAAGCTTCAACTAGTAAAATGTAATAAATAAGCTCATTAAAGCTAAACAAGGTACATAAGACATGTTATGTGTAAATAAATTAACCAACCTTGTTTTCAAAAACCAAGAAACATAATGTCAAACATATTTTTGCTTTCTCCTTTTCTCCTTTTTTTATTTATTTATTTATTATTAAAAGAGAAAACAAATAAATCCTAGAATGAAATGCATGAATGTAATGCAATGCAAATCCTAGAAAAAAAACAAAAACTCAAACACCAAAGAACAATGGTCACAAAGGATAGAGCAGTGAAGCACAAGGACCATGTCAGAAAGACTCAATTAGGACGAGTCTTTTGCATCTAAAACCTTTTAGATGCACCACGAGCATTGGAGTTCTTATTCACATTCGAGTGATTTCCAACTCCTAGATTGGAATAAAGGTTCAACGCCTTTACCAATTCACCAATAAGTGCCATAGGATCTTGTGCTTGAGGCACAGACACTTTTGGTTTATTTGCTCTCTTAACAGCTTGAAGCTTGTAACAGTTAGGACGAATGTGTCCAGACTTACCACAATAATGACAAACCCAGGTAGGTTTACCATGCATCTTGTCCTTGGGTAGGGTGGTCTCCTTAGGTTTAGACTCTCCCATATCAACCCTAATCTTCCTAGGGGGTGAAACTTCTACAAGTTTGACAACCTCACTCACAGGGGGTTTGACAGTTTCACTCACAACCTTACTCACGAAAGGTTCAGAAGAAGAAGAAGTAACAAAATTCGTGGAATGTGGTGTAGAATCAAAGATGCTTTCAACATATCCTAACCCAGCTTTATCAGAAGGATACTTTTGAACATTCAGCATGTGATCAAGTTTAGAACTAGCAGATCTAGCAACAGATAAATCATGTTCCAAAGTTTTAACTTTATCAAGCAAAAACATGTTCTCAGATTTAACATTGTTCAAAAGATCATTAGCATCAAACAGTTTAACAAGTAAAATTTTCTTTTCAAGCTCAAGAGATTCAATTTTCTTCAGGCCAAGTTCAACATTCATAGCATCCCTTGCAGTAATTTTGCAAAGTTTATTGTAGGCCTCTTGAAGATCTGCATCCTCAGAGAGTTCCCCATCAGAAGGGTTCTCTTCAACAGATACGCTTTCATTGACTACAGCTGTAGCAGTGAAAGCAATGAAGTTTCCATCCTCATCACATCCGGACTCATCATCAGAAACCTCATTATCGCTAAGGGTTACAGTCATAGCTTTACCCTTAGTCCTCAAGAATGTAGGACATTCAGATTTCACATGACCATACCCTTGACAGCCAAAACATTGAGGACCCATAGAATTATTTGAAGATTGACCAACTTTTTCTCTAGGTTTTTCAAAGTTATTAACCTTAGTGGGATCATTCTTCCTAAAATTTCTAGGTTCAGCAGTGTAAGTACCTCTTGCCTTTCTGTTGGTATTCCTAAGAAAGTTTTTAAAGTTTTTGGCAAGATACGCAATCTCTGTAGCAGAGAGCTCATCATCAAATCCACCACCATCAACATCATCAACTGACTTAAGAGCCATTGATTTGGATTTGTTCACTTTGGGTAGGTCAGACTCATAGGACTGAAGAGATCCTACAAGCTCATCAACAGGGATGGAGTCCACATTCTTGCTTTCAGTGATGACAGTCACTTTGGGTCTAAAGTCTTCAGTTAAAGATCTAAGTATCTTCCTAACAATTTTAGGTTGATCATAGATTTCACCCAAATTAAAAGCAGAATTAACAATATCATTCAGTTTTGCATAGAATTCATCAAAAGATTCATCATCAGACATTCTAATGCTTTCAAATCTAGAAGTCAATTGTTGCAATTTATTGATCTTAACTGCCTTTGTGCCTTCATGCACAGTTTGGAGGATTTTCCATGCAGTATGAGCAACCTCAACATTAGAGATCCTCTTAAATTCCTCCATGGAAACAGCATTGAAGATGACATTCATAGCTTTGCTATTGAAGCCTGCTGCTTCTTTTTCAGAAGTTTGCCACTCACTCACAGGAGTAGTGGGCTTCTGCCATCCGTATTCAACGGAATTCCAAACCCTCTCATCGATTGATTTCAGGAATGCTTTCATCCTTACTTTCCAATAAGCATAGTTGTTCCCATCAAAGTGAGGAGGAACAACAAGAGAGTGTCCATGCTCCATGACAACAGGGGTCAAGGATCAGCTCAGAGATAAAAAATCTCTAACAAAAAGAGCTACCCGCTCTGATACCACTTGAACGGTTTTAGACCCCTTAAAAACAACCAGATTGCGTAGCCTAGTTAATTAGCCAAGTTGTTACTTAGTCAAATTAAACAATTCTAGGTTAAAACAATCAAACAATCATATCAAGAATATAATGCAGCGGAATAATAAATAACACAAGATATGATCACCCAGGAAACCACACGGTAAAAACCTGGGGAGGATTTGACCCACCGATCCTCAAGGCAAACCTGAATCCACTATGAAAGAATCGAAGTTCATACAGAAGGACTACAAGCTCCCCGCTTGACTTCCTAATGCTACCCACCAGTAGAACTTATTGACATGACCACGTGCAAGCTCCGAATCCACGGACTCCTTCTTTCTTGAATTCTTCAATCAGCTACAAGCACCCACGCTTGATATTCTTTAAGCTTCAATGGTAGCAACCGAGTTGATCATCAAGATGTTGATACTATCTCTACCTTGAAAACCCTAAGCTTTGTGTAAAGGAAAGCTCCTCTAGATCTCACAAGAGATTTACACAAAACAGCAATGTATGAGCAACAATACACTGGAAGCAACTCTAAAAACGTGGCTAGGGTTTTTCTTTATATACCTAGGGTAAAAACAGAAAACCCAAAACGTTTAATGAGTTAGGGCTGAGTTGGAAATTCTGCAGAAAACGCATCTGGCCCGATATTCGATCGATCGAGTCTATCCTTCGATCGATCGAGATAGACCGAAATGCCCCAATGCATCTGCAGTCACTCGATTCCAACTTTACAATATATAATCAACTTTGAGCAAGCCTAAACAAGACTAAACATATTGTTTTGATCATGGTTTGCCAACATTACACATTAGAGTTCTAAATACATAAAATCCTAAATCTTTAGAACCTAACAAAGGTATTACTTGCAGAGCTTGTTGTGAACATCTCAGCAAGCCTCCTAAGTTTTGGTACTATAGCTGTAAACAGTGCTGTTGTGTGATGGATATTGATAGCGCTCTATTACCCACCACCACTATCAATGAAGAACAGATTCACCACTTCCTCCACGGACATCCATTGATACTTGGTAAGAACAACCAGCTACTGGATGATGAAGAAGAAGTAAATAATTGTTATGTTTGTGCGGAAGGCTGCAATACAGGTCCTACTTATGTTTGTGGAAGAACTTCCTCGGAATACTGTTAAGGACATTTACTTTCACAAATCATGCCTTGAGTTGCCACAACAAATCTTCCATCCCTTCCATCCATATCACCCTCTCACCCTGCTCAAGCGCAGTGATATTACTGAGTCCTATCCTTATTTTGATAAATTATTCCTGAATGATGAAAGCTTTTGCAATACCTGTCGCAAGTTAATCCTTCCTTTCACTTGTGGACAACAAAATAGTCAAAGCATCGCCTACATTTGTGAGGATTACAAATGTGATTTCCTCTTACACGCTGAATGCAGCACTTTAATGTTGCCTGCCATAACATACGAAGGTAATGGTCACCTTCTACAATTCAGGGACCACATTATAGAGAAAAATAAACTTGATTGCAGTGTTTGCCGATACAATATTTGTGAATCATATTCTTTCACTTGTCTCTATTGTGATCTTAATCTCCATCTTACCTGTGGTCCACTACCATATACTATCAAAATTAAATGTCATCTACATCCCTTCGTCCTTACAAAGTCTCCACTTCAAGAGGAAGAGGAAGAGGGAGAGGAAGACAAGGCATACAAATTGTACTGTGATGTTTGTGAGGAAAGAAAGAGACCCATTATTATCCATCTATCACTGTGCAGAATGTCATTATGTTGCTGAACTTAAATGCATCATCTCTCGGGTAACATAATATATAGAATCTTATTATTATTTTTGAAGATCCAAAATTTAAAGCCATAACCTACTAGCTACTAGTGAAGTTCTTTTTTATTTCAGAATTGAAATCACCCTGAGACTTGAGTTACATTCTAAATTATTATCCCTTTACTCTTTATGACTAACAAAAAATAACAATAATTATAATAAGTTTTGACTTATGAAAGGGAAAAAATTCCGGATAACATGTTAAAATATAAATTGTAGTAATGTTAAGTTTTGCAACCATATCAATGATAACTTTTGCACAGCATTGGATAAACACGGCTCGTTAATGTTGTGTGTTTGTAAAATATGGTGGAAACCGGTAACTTACAGAAAATATGGCATAGTGTAGAATGTGTCATCAAGGCAGAACTTCAAAAACTACTTAATTTCAAAGTTACTCATGGCTTATTGAATGTAGGTTCAAACCTAAAAGAGATTTATTTGCAAGCCATTTCTTTAAAATCTTATTCAACTATCTAATTACTAAAGTCAAAAAATCATTAATAATGGCTCTGTTATTATTTTATTAGTCATAGATCCACAAAATGCACAGGAAAATTTCAACCAATTTGCGAAGTTAAGATATGGCCAAAAATAAAGGGTCATGAAGTTAAATGATTTTTTTTTTTATAACAAAATAAATGAAGATTTTCTCCTTATATAATCCGTAATATGTTAATCTAGAGACTTCTATTATGCAGCAGCATATACTATGTGTACATGTATCTTTTATTAAAATTATCTTGAGAACAGAAGAGAACTAAAATCTCTGCTAATCAATATGATATATTTAAATAAGGCTAAAAACATAGGTTCAAAGCAACAATCAATAGAACATTTGAATTGTAATTGCTTTTGATGTTCCTTGTTTGAGATCCTTGGTTTGGGGGGAGGGGGTGTTTCAATAGTTTTGCATTGTTCCTCTGTTGAACATTATACTATTGGTTTGTACTCTTGACTCAATCTCTAGTTGGTTCCTAGGTAATATCATCGCTAAAGGGAGAGTATGGAGATGTAGAATTAAGGAGTACTCTTGGACATTCTGGTAAGTTGATTTGTAAAAACACAACAAAGAATATGGTCCAAAAAAAAAAAAAAAAAAAAGAACAAGTCAAGAAAGCTTTGACTTTATTTGATATTTTGGAATCTTGGAGTAAAGATGATATTGAGCAATTGAATAGTGTTTTGAGGGCTCAAGAAAGGAAACAAGTTATTGATAAAGAGGATGACCATGATGAAGAAGATAGTGTCCATGAAGCTTTCCTAATTCCTATTATCTGACAAGGCTTATACACGATTTGTGAAGATTCTTGATCGTGGTGTAAAGATACCTGAACCATTTAATAGTGTACAGGAGATTATCGAGGTTAGCTCTAAGTGTGCTCCTAAAGAAGAGGTTGCCAGTGTTGCAGATTACATGGTTCCTTTGAGCTTGGCCCCTATCCTTAAGCAGTTGCTTTCCAAGCACGGGGATATATATTAGTGTCACATCTATGTTAAGGCCAATGGTGAAAATGTATTTATTTTACATGTTATGTGAGTGTGTGTGTGTGTATAGAGCATGATAAACACCATGGTTGTGGATATAACAAAAGATTTGCTTCTCAATTGGTGGACAAGCTTGAAGATCTTACAATTTGCAAAATTTAAAATCCGATTTGCTTTCGACCATTTGAAGAGACTTGTGCATGCTTACTACGGTCTTCACGTTAAAAAGAAAGCAGACAATGCTCTTGATGAACTTGATAAAAATTTTCAAGCACTTAAAAATAAACGCAAGTGTATAGCAGCTGCAAAATCCAGCTTAATTGAGGAATGCTTGAGAGAGGCTTCCTTATTAAAGCATGGAAAGTAGGTACCTTTTTTCTTTATAGGTGAGGTTTTTTGGCGCTAAGGGAAGGCGAAAGGAGATGTTTTAACTAGTGATCACTGTATCATGAGATGTGGTTCACAATTGATTGTGCAACATTTGGGTTAGGGGAATGAAATACTAGATTACTAAATACACCTTGTATTAGTCTGCCTCATTTATGTGTCGTGGTATTTTTGTAAAGGAAACGTGACTGTCAAAATATATCAAATCATTGCTTATCCTTATGCTATTTTAGATTCAAACAAGTCTTTGGTCAATAAACCCATACACACATCTTTATTGAGGCATTTTGGTTCCTTGTTCTTTCCATTCTTAGAATATTTTGTTGCCAACATATAAACTATCGTTGTAGTTTATCAACCCGAATTATATTGTACTAACCTATCCAAAAACAAAGGGAGAAGAAGAAAATTTATACTTCACATAACATTACTCTCATGTTTGTGATACAGATTATTTTTAAAAAAATCAAGCTTCTTTGGTCAAATTTGTGTTTCATTTCAGGGGAAAAACATTCTAGACCTCTAGCTATATATGAACTTGAGTCATATTCATCTGAAAGTTTGTTTAAGAGAATCTATTGACTGATATTCTATGAAGCACGGGTGCGTTTCGGGACTCGGGTGCGGGTGCGAGACTCGGCAATTTTTGAAAAAGTAGGGTGCGGGTGCGGCGGGACTCGGCGATTAAAAAATTATTAAAAAAATTATTATTTATATTTTCTATATATTTTTACTATTAAAATATTCTTAAAAAACACATTGTCATGCCTTGATTCACAAAACAAAGAAAGAAGAAGGCAAGAAACACATTACTATGCCTCTGAGGTCAGAATTTCGGCTGTTCCGGCGAGTTTCAAGGCCGATATCGGCCTGTTTCGGCCGTTTCCGGCATGTTTCGGCTGTATCAGCAGTATCGGTAGCCGGCCGATACGACCCGATATGGCCGATACGGCCCGATTCTGGCTGAATCGAAGCCGATTCTGCACGAATCGAGCCGCGTCGGCGCGAATCGAGCCGAGTCGGCGCAAATCCGAGAAAAAAAAAAACTCAGACGCGGCACCGACGCGCGGTCAACCGCGTCGGACGCCGCGTCCCGCGTCAGGCCGCGTCGGACTCGGGTGCGGCACCCTCCCAGCCGCGTCCGTGCTTTCTAGCTGATATTGAGATAGAAAAATCAAAGGTAACATCAAGCCCCATTATAATAACTAGAAGTCATAAGGTTTCTGGTAACGAAGTTAGGCAGCTGGTAGAGTCATTGCCCAACTTGTGGTCTCACACTGAAAATCTAGATGCACATGATGTTCATTGTCCTCTCAGCCACTCACTGGACTCGAGATACATGTCCTTGAAATCAAAGATGCGGAGCAAGGATGATTCAAGCTATATAAGTTCAAACCAAGATCAACAATTGGCTGGGGAACAATCAACTAATGAGAACGCCCAAATTTCAGGAGAGCCTACAAATATTCCTGCCCTGCAATTGGTAAGAAAGCTTGGATATGCTTTTGCGTGACATTTACATTTTGAGAAATTGAATCACTTTTTTGGGGAATTTGGACATAGCAATGAAATGAAATGATTTGTTTTTTCCCCTTTTAAAAATGTAAATGAAATTAGTCCATATTATCACTCATAGTGTGTTCAAGGTGACATTATGTTATCAAAAAAATGATATTATCACCATTTTGTGATATAATTGGATCCAAAGTACCTATTGAAACCACTAAAATAATACTAGATTTTATTAATAAATAAATAAACACTAAAATTTACAAGAAACAAAAAAAAGAAAGAAAAAAGAAAAAAACTGAAAAAAGAAAACAGAAAACATAGAAACCATATTTTTGGAATGCACCCACGCCCTAACAAGTAACGACAACAGTTTGTCTGTATAATTCTTCAAAACTCTAAACCCTCTGAAAAACCCTAAGGTCCCGCCGGAAACCAAAAAAAAATAGCAATCTAACAAAGAGCTTTTTACTAAAACCCTAACGAGAAAAACTTTTCCTTCACTTTCTCGGGTATTTTCTCAGCTACCAAAAGCATTCTAGGCAGCTCAATCTATATCAAAATGAAGAAGAAAGTGTCGGCAGCTCCAAGAGGAGGAGGACGAGGAGGAAGAGGACGAGGAGGGGCAAGAAAGGACGAGAAATTTTCGGAGGATTCGTTTTTCATGGCGGAATCGAAGAAACGGCGGAAGATTGCGGACGATGCCGACGTGATAAACAGCGGCGAGTCGGACGATGAGAGGGGCTATGGATTCCGCGGCGGTTCCGATGGGGAAGACGATGATTGCGGCGATGCTGAGACCGCCGACGAGGTGAGGCAGCGCGTGGCTATGGCACAGTTGGATAAGTATCGTAGAATTGCTAAGGAAGAAGAGGACGAAGACGATGAGGACGACAGCGATGAAGGGATCGATAGGGAAGGCGAGAAGGAAGGCCTCAGGGACTCGCTTGTCGCGAAAATTTTGCAGCAGGAGCAGCTGGAAGAGAGTGGCCGAGTTCGCCGAGCTATGGCCTCTAGGTATTGTACTGCTTTTTCATTAGTGTCTATTGGTTTTAGCAGATTTTGTTTAATAAAATTTATAGCATTTGGTTCTGAATTGGGTGCTAATTCGGTTAGAAAATGGCGGCCTTCATACTCGTATTCTGAACAATATGATTGATTTTGAGTTAAGAATGTTTTTTTTTTTTTATGGGATTGAGTTAAGAATGTTTATTTATGAGAGTATGTAGAACATGTATGTATGATCTACAATGCAATTCAGGGTACAAAAGCCGAAAGCTACTGGTGGGTTCAAAGTGTTATTTGGTAAAGATGTATAATATATTATTAAAATGGTTTGCTTTATACGCCAATAAAAATAATGAAATAATTGTTATTATATTTAATTATATATATATATATATATATATATATATATAAAATCTTGTAACAGTATATTAGATTAATTGATACTAAAATATATCGTTATCTTGACGAAAAGAGCTTTTGATACAAAATTGAATTGCATTTGTCTCTTTGACTTTGCATTCATGTCTTGATTGGCTAAAAATAAAACATGGTTCTCAATTTAGAATTCAAGTGATAAAAGAGGAAAACAGGTAAAAGGAGGGTCGAGAAGGGAAAGCTCATTGAGAAATCCTCTAGTTCTTTTATCATTGAGTCTCTTGCCCTTCTTGCTTTTCCTTTTGATATAGTTGTCACTTTTCTCTCGCTTGCTACGATTATCACCCTCACTCACTCCCCAGACCTCATCACAACATCACATCTCTTGCCTTTGGATTCATACCAAGGCGGATGTTGTTATAGTTTGTAACATTCTTTGCAGTACCTTAGTTAGACTAGTGCACTTTTGGAGGGCAAAAATATTACAAGGACAATCTTTCCTACATCTAACTTCACATCTTACTAACTTGTGCAATTATGGGTGATCGACAAAAAGTTGTAGGTCGCATAAGTCAATAGTAGACAGAAAATGTCGATTACTCACAATCGCACAAGTCAACAAATTATAAAATTGAGTGTACGATTATTTCAATTTGAGTATCGATTGGCCACATCATCACTAAACCCCTCCTAAGAGTAAATAATAAAGGGGGGAAAACCAAAAGTTGAATGCATTCTTATTCTAAACTTCTTCCTTTTTTTTTTCTTTTTTTTTTGGGTGATATATGAAATCTTATGCCAAACTCTAAAATGCACTTTCATCAAGGTGACATATTTTTATTGAAATTAGTCCATCTTATCACTCATAGTGTGCTCAAGGTAACATTATGTTATTAAAAAAAAAATGATATTATCACCTCTTTGGTGATATCATTGTATCCAAATTACATATCGAAACCACTGAAATAATACTAGATTCTATTTTTTTTTTTTTTTTTTTTTAAAGCACTAAAATTTACAAGAAACAAAAAAAAAAAAACAGAAAACATATAGAAACTACTGTTACTACTTTTTGGGATGTAATAGCAAAATTTGATCAGAATACTTCTCAGCAAGGGTTCTCATCAGTTTCCCAGTTGGTGCCATACTCGCCAACCGTTGAAGCATTCCAGCACAGAAGGTGACTTCTCCTTTAGAATGAGATTGATTGGTGTTAAGAAATATCTGCTTGGAACCATGGCTTTTCTTTAGCACGCACATTGCAGCATAAATGGCAGAGACAGCAAGTGTGGATGGCAAGTAACTGATAGTAGCATGGTAATTGTGAAGTGCCACTTCACCAAAAAAGAATGCCATATCCTTGAACTCTTGATCACAGTACCCACAAGAATCGAAAATTTCAACCAAAAAGGAATGGATAGTAGGAACCAATAACTTCCACCCCAATTTTTGAAGAATGTTTTTTTCGATGGCATCAACCTGCTGTTGACTGTAATAAGTACTTCCATAACCATCCTCATCCTCCTCCATTAAAGTAAGAGCAGAAGGAGACCAGTTCTCCTCAAATTTACAGGCAATGACTAATGCAACAATAGCCGCCTGTTTCAAGTCATGTTCAGACGACACAACCTCAACAGAGAGGAAACGATCGACAATATTGACGGCGAGAAAGAGAGTCGGTTGCAAAAGATCTAGAGAAAAATGGAGGGACGTCAACCAATCAACCAGAGAGTTTCTCACATACACAGAAACTTGAGGTCTGATTTGATTCTGGGTCTCAATGCGTTTGTAAAAGGCGTACATACTTTCTTGTTCTTGATCTAGTGCTACGTTGTTGTTCTGTGCATGATGGTGCACCTTTTTCTTGAAACAACGCCAGAGCTTAGCAACAATAGCCATGAATGAGGGTCACAGATCAGAGAGAGTAAGAAAGTGTTTTGAAGGAAGAAGAAGAAGTAGCGTAAATCAGATGAGAAGGAGACGCTGTGGAAACTGGAATTTCAACATATAGAAAAATTGTAGTCCTTATGCAAAGCATTGCAATCTTATAAATACCCAACAATTAATTGTTTCCTTTTGCTATTCGGAATTCAGAAATCCTTATCAAACTCGGATTGTGATCACCGCCTCAACGGCTACTTTTTAGAGTAAAACGCAAGAAAGATGAGGCGGTGAACAAAATCCGAGTGTGATTAGGAATTCCGAATTCCTATTCTTAGGCGGTGAACAATGTAACCTTTTGTTGCTCTCTGTTTCTGGTTTTATCCCAAAAGAAAGGTTTTTTTTTTTTTTTTTTTTTTTCTTATTTTTAAACAGTCTCTGGTTTTATCTCAAAACGAAAAGATTTTTTTTTTTTTTTAACAACAGAGCAAACGACGTCGTTTTTTATCCATTAATAAATCCCTTTTATCGTTAGAATTCTGAATTTTTTTTTTTAGGGAAAAATTCTGAATTTATTAGAGGTGTGATTTTTTTAAACAGGTTACGTAAAAAGGTACAGCTTTTTCCAACAAAAGAAAAAAAAAATAGATATATATATATATATATATATATTTAGAAATAAGTAAGTAATTAATTATTTAGTTGATATAATTCTATTTGATTGGTAATTAAATGAGAAAAAATGGTTTGGTTTTCCTTCAGTTCTTTAAGCACATGATACTAAAACGTGTAAGTATCATTATGTGCTGTGCTCTAGTACATAAGACAAAAGTCTCACCTGACAGGAAACTATAGGCTCCGCTTGGGAGGAGGGAAAGGAATGTCAAAACACATAATTTTTATTTTTTTAACAAAAGATAAATTATTTAGATAAATGCCAAAAATTTTAACTTGTCATTGATTTGAGGATAAAGTTATCAATGTACCTTTAAAAAAAATTATAGAAGCCACACTAAAAATATTCTTTTATATATACAATTTTCTTATATATATAAAATATTCCCACTAAAATAATTTTTTTATATAAAAATATCTTATTAAAATAGTTAATACATACTGCATATTAGATTATTATGCAAAGGACCAACCCATTAAAAAAATATCTTATTAAAATAGTTAATACATACTGATTCTTAGATTATTATGTAAAGGACCAACCCATTAAAAATTTATTTTGAATGGGATTATGCAAAAAGTTTTGTAAATCAATTGACATCTTATGATGCTTCTAATGAAGAATCAATTAAGTAAAGAGAAGTCAAATCAATGAAGTGAATAACCCAACCTCTTGTTTAAATCTTTGCCATGAAGCCTCTATTTGTTGAAACTTTGCTTCTCCTAATTTCAAAACACAACAATAGGCTTGCAACCATAGTATATAGGAAAAAACTTCTCTTTAATAACAATTAGTAAGGGTTCAAAAAGGATTTTTTGGTGTTGCTAACGAAGACATTTAAGGTTCAAATTCTCTCAACCCAACTATCGATATATCAAAAATAACCATTTGGATTACAAAAAGCAAAAGATAATTCAAAAATAAAATTAAAAAAAGACTCATTTTTAGGAAGGTACTTTATATTTTGATTTTGTTGATTATTAGAACCAGCATTTTTCATGGATTTTTTTTTCTTTCACCATTTTTGGGGGGGGAGGGGGGGGGGGGGTGGTTTATTAGTCTAATGCCAGTAACGCACTCTATCTATCTATTTCATGGACTAAATTATTTCATTTGTGATTGTATGATTAATGGCCCAAGCCAAGTTTATGAATGCACATTGAAAACATTTATCATCTCCCTTTTTTTCCCTTCTTCTTTTACATTTCCTTTTTTTCATTTATCATATGAAAACATTTGTAAGATGCCATTACAATTTGAATATGCCATGCATGGATGCTATGTTAGTCATTTGATTTTGGCTACCACATCATTTGTAACTGGATTGGGAAAATAATTTTTGAAAACTAACCCATGTACTCAAAGAAAAATGCTCTAAGTGTTTGATTGAAGATTCGATTTGAGAGAGAAGGAGTTGGGAATCTTGTTGGTGTTGAGTTGAAGGTGATGGTGATGATGATATCTCTGCTATTCTCATTTTTTGCCTTTGGCGCCAATTTACACACTTTGCCTTTGTCTCTTTCAAAAATTTGAATGAATGCGTCCTATATATATATATATATAAGTTTTGCCCAATATATATTTAGGCCGAAATACCTAGTTATTTTTTACCCCGAATCTTATCAAAATTTTGTATAACGCTCTATTTATTTTTAAGTAAAATACTTTCAAATGTGTTTTGTGTAATATGTAAAAAATTTTAAGCTTACGGTTATGTTTGGCATTGGCTGAAAAAGGCAGCTAATTTTACTTTTTAGTACTATTCATGAGTAATACTATACTATTTCAGTTATTTTTTAACTTTATCTACGGTACTTTTACCAAAAAGTTTTCAATTTTAGAATCTAAATTAGCAGTAACTATCATTTGTATTTAGATAGTTTGGGACATATTCTAGAACATCTTGACAAGTCACTCCCAATGGTCTTTCTATAGTGAGATAAATACTAGGTGAAGGTGAACCTCAAGTTTATGGTAGTAACCTCTATTTCCACCCCCCCCCCCTCCTCCCTCCTTTCTGAATTGCATTAGTAAATAACTAAATGAGTTAATTTAATTATTTTATCTAAATATATTAGTACATTAAGTATTTTTAAATTAATATTAATCAAATCTTTTTAATGATGCATTTTATGAACGTTTTCATTTAAATTTTTAATAGTAAAAAGCAAACATGTAAATGATATCATTTACTAACTAAAAAATGTACAAAGTGACGTGATTGGTTAGTTTAATATCAACAACATAATAAGCAAATTCCTAATGATTTTTAGTGATATTGTAATTAGTACAAATTTTACTCTATATAAGTCTTGATATCTAAAAACTATATAATAGTATTGATTGTTGCTAAATGCTATACTGTAGTTAGAACAAATTTATATAATATCTAAAAGCTATATCACAGTATTGATTATTGCTATACTCCTTTTGAGTCACATTAGCATAGCATTTCGGTCTAATTTGATCAACTTCAGTCTATTTCAGTCCACTCGATCCATTCTGGTCCCATTCGGCCCACTCCACTCCACTTCTATTCAGTCCATTTCAATCCATTTCAGTCTATTTCAATTTATGTCGGTCCACTTAGGTCCATTGGGTCCACCTCGGTCAATTCAGTTCACTTTGGTCCATTTCGGTCTAATTTGATCAACTTCAGCTCAATTCAGTCTATTTGGTCCATTCAATTCACTTTGGACAATTGGGACTTAAATTGATCCTTTTTGTAGTTTCCTTTTCAGTTGTTTTGTTCAAAATTTCATTTTTTTTTCTTAATTTTTGGATTGAAAAAGTATTATATTTTATTTTATTTGGGAAAAATTCTTTAGTTTTGGGCTAAAAAATAAAAACAATATTGACCCTAAAAAAGCAATAAAAAATGATAAATATTCAAAAAATTACCTTAAAATTCATGTTTCAATAATATAAACACTATACTTTTATTTGGGAAAAAAATATGATACAATTCTAAACTTATATAATAATTTAAACTTAGTTTAACATGTTACATGTGTTCTATGGAATGGGGGTGTACTTAAAAAAAAAAAATTCTTGGATTTGTTCAAATTAATCAACTGATTATGTTATATTGTTTATATATATATATATATATATATCATTCTAATAACATGTTCTTCATTTATATAAAACAATATTATAATTGTGTATTTTAAATCTTTATATATATATATATATATATATTGTAGGGTCTGGTTTGTAGCCCAAGTCCAATAGGCTTGGATTATGAGCCCAACGAACCCTGGACAATGAATTTGTAGAGAGTGGGTGAAAGAGCTGGGCTGGTTGTGAATGAAACAGTAATAAGCTATGGTATTTATGAGTGAATTAACATGCAAACAAGCTTGAACGAAATACAAGTATGAACGTCCGAAGAGGAAATATATTGGATGAATGTGGGTTACAGTTCTTAGAGCTACAGTAATGTGATTTTCTTCTTCTCTCTCTTTTTTTGTTCCGATCCCCCCTTATCAGAGGTTTCTCTTCCTTATATAACACCCTCTCCCCTCATCTTTAACGTCCACTTGTTCATCATCCGGACATCTACTTGAGTGCCTGTCCCATCAGGTGTCTTCTTTAGCCTTGTGTGAGTGGCGGTAGCTGGGTTGGTACTGTTCAGGGGTCTTCTCCACATTAATGCGGCCAGAAAAGTAGCTGCAGTGCATTTAATGTGGTGGTTGAAGTTTGTCTTTTAGATATTTCTCCGTTCCTGCTATCTCCATGCGTGCCTGAGGTTTGTACCTATCATTGGAACTGTTAGGAAGGTTACTTGAACCTTTCAGGTGTTTGTTTGATCAAGGCTCTCTATGTCCGAGGAAGATGAGCTCTTCGGACCAATGGTGATCTCCTCGGACTACACTCTTCGTTCATTTTCAGGTACATTTCTTCCACGCGGACTCCTTCTCGGACATTTTCCTCTCTTTGGACATACAGTTGTCTTCCAATAAGGGACCAGGCCCATTACACTAGGTTGGGCTTTCACCCCCCACAATAGCCCCTCAAAATGTTAGTTTTTCCCTCGCATCCGAGGAGAAAAAATAGGATTTTGACCTGTCACGAAATGGAAGTTTGAAATAGCAAAAATATTTGAACCGGCACACGTGTGGGCATAGGGGCAGGCGCTTCATTAATGCTGCTGTCGTTTCAGTTCCCCACAGCACTATCAATTACTCCAGGCGGCGTCTTGTCTTTGGCATCCAACGGTGGGCTACTGATCCAACGGACGTGATTTTTCCTCAGAATTTGGGCGGGATGACTCCTGACCCTTCGCTTGTTCGCATATAAAGCCTGAAAAGAAGTTATTTCTTCTTTGCCTTGCAAATTCTCAGATTACCCAGCAAACTCAAGCACATTCAATCATCGATCCCAGTTCATCCCAGAGTCTGTAAGAATCCTTCCGCGAGTTCGAAGATCACTTTTCGACTTAGTTTGCGTAAGTTTCGACATCTCTAACCATCTATCTTCTTCTCGGCCATTGTTCCTGGCCTTCAAACCCTTTATTTGTCAGTTACTGCCTTGCGCCTCTCTCTAGTTAGCCAAAAATGGGTAGATTCGAGGAACTTGTTGATAGTCCCGCTCGGATAGAGGAGTTTAAGGAGACCTACGGCATACCACGGGGGGTAAATCTGAGGCATTGTCCTACGGAGCGAATATTAACTGACCGAAGAGAGGGGGAGGTCATAATTCCCATGATAGCATTCATAGAAGGGGGAATGACTCTTCCTATGGGCCCTGTCACCAGCGGTTACCTTCGTAATCACAGGCTTTCCCCTGAGCAGTGCGCACCCAACCTCTTTAGGATCCTAGGAGCAATTGACGCTCTGAACCGTCACCTAGGATTAGGACTTACCTGGCATGACGTGGTGCATATGTACGAGTGTCATAGCTAGAAGGGGGCGGGATATTATCTTAAATCCCGGTCCGATGTCGTTAGGCTCGTTTCCTGCCTTCCCAAGTCTAATAAGGGGATGAATGACGACTATCTGATCGTCTCGGGTGCGTGGCATGACGGTCTTCATTGCCCGACCGAACCAGGAGAGCCAGGTGGGACTCTTTAGACCTAGGTTTCCTGACAATAGATTTAGGGTCTTCACGTTTTAACAATCTGTCTTCTTTTTTGTGCGTATCATTATCTTCGAGTTTCTGACCAAGTTTTTTTTTTTTTGTGGTGTTTACAGTTAGAAGGCACGTTGCTCCTCGGCTCAGCCTCTCAAACGTCCCTGCGCTAAATTACTTACTCCGGTCGAAAATCTTCGTGAGCGAAGACGGGCAGCTCCGATCCGTTCCCCTCATTCTCGGTTATACGTCGAAGCGAAAAGATTTTCAGCCAGTCGGCAACGCCATCACTCAAGGGGATTATCGTCTCAAACGGATAGACGTCGGACGACACGATTTTTTAGCGCCGGACGATCTTGAGCCCGTGCCACATCCCAATCCTCAGGGCGTGCCGTTGCTCCTCCAGCCAATTCAACAGGTTCCTCTTGAACCCGCTGCGGCCGAGGAGAGAGTTGCTTCTTCAACCCCTTCACTTGACGAGCAGATTGACGAGTTCAAGTTTGAAGGAGAGGCTTCAGGAGGGGCTCAAGTGATACAGGTCTCCGACGCCGAAGAGGAAGTTGACAGGCAGTCTGGTGTTCGCCCTCATATCTTTACTGTTCTCTCAGAAGACTCTTCGGACGAAGAAGATATGGCTGACTTAAGGAATTTAATGAAGAATAGGGGCAAAAAAGCTGAGCCCAAAGGAACCGGTACGTCCAAACCAACCGCGAATCTTCCTCCACCCCCTCAGGTTCCTGATCTCGGCTTGAAGCCAGTGCCAGATCTGAAGAAGAAAAGGCCCGCCATTGCTACGGACGAAGGAGAGGTGGTTCCTCCAAAGGGAACCAAGCAACAAAAAGTGGTGAAAGACCACCGGAGCAAGAGGGCTTCATCAACAGAGAGCCGAGATGAAGTCCATGTGGCTGATGTACGCCGAGGGACTCGCAACTGGTCCCCAAAACTGGAATTGGATGGTGCTCCAATCCCCTGGGATGCCTCCCTTAGGAATTATGATGGGGGGAGAGCAGGTTATGTTGCTGAGGCCTTGGAGCAGCCACTCCTCCTCCCGCATGACATGGAGTCCTTTAGGCGTTTCAACCAGCAGGAGCTCTTCCTATCCCTCAAGAGGGATATAGCCATGGTAAGTGAACTAGTCTGCTTGATTGGCGTATTGGTTTTTACTTATCCCTTTTCTTAGCATTCTATTGAAAATCTTTGTTATGTAGATGACTCAGCAGATTTTTGTGGCCGAGGAGTGGAACAAGCAGTCCTATTTTGATGCCCAAGCGGCGATCCACTCTAGGACCGAGGCGGAAAAATCTCTGGGCCAGCTGAAGGAGGAATATGCTCATTTATCCGAGCAATTCAAAGACGTGACCAACGAAAAGAACAGTCTTGATGCTGGCCTCAAAAACACTGTGAAGCAGGCTGAGGAGCAGCGTAAATTGCTGAAGACGGCGGAGGTTAACTTGGTAACAGAGAGGGAGCTGGTAAAAGGGCTTAAAGATGAACTTAAAAAAGCCAGGGAGAGCGCCCGATTAGCCGAGCAGAATGCTCAACTGGCCAAGGAGGCAATCGAGGCTGAGAGAAAAGCAGCATACCAGCTGGGGGTGGATGAGGTCGGGTCCCAGCTTACGGAGCAATTTGCCTCGGTTAGCCGCGATTACTGCGACATTACCTGGGGAAAGGCACTGGATGCTGCCGGGGTCCCTGCGGACTCAGACCTGAGGCTGCCTGGAAGCATATACTACGATCCTGAGATCCGAGAACTCCCAGGGTCTGATCCTCCTCCCACACAACTCCCAGAGGCTTCGGAGCAACCCCTGGTCGGACAAGTCCCTCCTGCCAATCTTGAGGCCCCCAAGGAGTCTGACCAGCCTGATGATCAGAGTAAGCCAGTTGAAGCTCCCAAGGTATCTGGTCAGCCCGGTGACCAGAACAAACTAGCTGAGGTTCCCAAGGACAAGGGCGAGGGCTTGGGAAAAAAGAAATCCCTTCCAGAGTCAAAAGACCAAGCCACGGAGGCTGCTGCAGCTCAGTCTAGTAAGGCTGCTGACCCTTTGGTCCCTCAACCGAAGGCTTAGACATAGGGGCTTTTGTTTTGTACTTGTATTAATTTTGTTTTTATGTAAGGAATTGTAAACCATTTTCCTTTGATCAATGAAACTGTTTTTCTTTTGTTTCTAGTGTCTTAATTGCATGTCTTATGACTTATCATTGCTGCACATAACTGTACTTTGTAATTACAATAATGCGAATAAATTCGACCACTATATCATACTGAGGATATGAATAATCGAAATTGGCACTGAAAAGAACAGTTGGTATAAGAATCATTAATAAGCAATGAATGCAGCGAGTAATTATGGAAGTTTCACACGTCTTTCCAAATATATAAAGAGAGTGTTATTACCCCTCGGCTTTGAATTAAGCACAACTAAGGAAGCCAGTCATAAGTTAGCGTTAATTTAAACACATTCAAGAATTTCAAAGTTGGGTCATTATAAAATCAAATGTCAATAATAATAATTGTATGGAGGTGTTGACTAACTCATATTACCTGGTCCGAGGACTACAGGCTGAAATGGATTCAAGTTTGGACACTTAGAGAATCTTGAAGGAGTGTTAACTAACCCAAATCATCTGGTCCGAGGACTACAGGCATGATTGGATTTAAGTTTAAACACTTAGAGAATCTTGAAGGAGTGTTAACTAACCCAAATCATCTGGTCCGAGGACTACAGACATGATTGGATTTAAGTTTAAACACTTAGAGAACCGTGAGGGAGTGTTAACTAACCCAAATCATCTGGTCCGAGGACTACAGACATGATTGGATTTAAGTTTAAACACTTAGAGAACCGTGAGGGAGTGTTAACTAACCCAAATCATCTGGTCCGAGGACTACAGGCATGATTGGATTTAAGTTTAAACACTTAGAGAATCTTGAAGGAGTGTTAACTAACCCAAATCATCTGGTCCGAGGACTACAGGCATGATTGGATTTAAGTTTAAACACTTAGAGAACCGTGAGGGAGTGTTAACTAACCCAAATCATCTGGTCCGAGGACTACAGACATGATTGGATTTAAGTTTAAACACTTAAAGAGTCTTGAAGGAGTGTTAACTAACCCAAATCATCTGGTCCGAGAACTACAGGCATGATTGAATTTAAGTTTAAACACTTAGAGAGCCGTGAGTGAGTGTTAACTAACCCAAATTATCTGGTCCGAGGACTACAGGCATGATTGGATTTAAGTTTAAACACTTAAAGAGTCTTGAAGGAGTGTTAACTAACCCAAATCATCTGGTCCGAGGACTACATGCATGATTGGATTTAAGTTTAAACACTTAGAGAGCCGTGAGGGAGTGTTAACTAACCCAAATCATCTGGTCCGAGGACTACAGGCATGATTGGATTTAAGTTTAAACACTTAAAGAGTCTTGAAGGAGTGTTAACTAACCCAAATCATCTGGTCCGAGGACTACAGGCATGATTGGATTTAAGTTTAAACACTTAAAGAGTCTTGAAGGAGTGTTAACTAACCCAAATCATCTGGTCCGAGGACTACAGGCATGATTGGATTTAAGTTTAAACACTTAGAGAGCCGTGAGAGAGTGTTAACTAACCCAAATCATCTGGTCCGAGGACTACAGGCATGATTGGATTTAAGTTTAAACACTTGAGAGAATGCTTCATATAACGAATTGGCATACTAGCTAAAGAAGAGATTCGATTAATAAAAGTACCTTTTGAGGTTATTTACATTCCAAGGACGTGGTATTACATGACCATGTAGGTCTTCTAGGAAATACGCCTCAATGCCAGCTCCTGAAGTAATACGATATGGCCCTTCCCAATTGGGTCCTAACTTCCCCCAAGCTGGGTTCTTTGCAGTGCCCACAACTTTCCTCAGCACCAAATCACCAGGTTCTAGAGGCCTTAGCTTTACGTTAGCATCGTAGCCCTGCCTGAGCTTTTGTTGGTAATGTGCCAGTCGAACCATTGCACTCTCCCTCCTTTCCTCAATCAGATCCAAACTCTTCTCTAGCTGCTCATTATTGCTGGTCGGACTGAACGAGCTAGTTCTCAATGTCGGGAACCCAGTTTCCAAAGGTATGACAGCTTCAGCCCCATAGGTCATTGAGAAGGGGGTCTCTCCAGTAGATCTGCGGGGCGTAGTTCTGTAAGCCCAAAGTACATGTGGCAATTCTTCTACCCATTTACCCTTCGCATCATCTAGCCTCTTCTTCAAGCCATTTACTATGACCTTGTTGACAGCTTCTGCTTGCCCATTACCCTAGGGATAGGCAGGAGTGGAGTATCTATTTACAATTCCCAGCTCGCTGCAATAATTCCTGAATGCCTTGCTATCAAACTGTAGGCCGTTGTCCGAGATGAGAGTATGAGGAACCCCAAATCGAGTAACAATACTCTTCCACACAAATTTCTGTACGTCTACATCTCTGATGTTGGCTAGTGGTTCAGCTTCGACCCATTTGGTGAAATAGTCTGTGCCGACCAAAAGGTATTTCTTGTTTCCTGCGGCTTTAGGGAATGGTCCCACGATATCTAAGCCCCACTGGGCGAAAGGCCACGGGCTGGATAGCGGATTAAGAGTTCCCTCTGGTTGATGAATGTTTGGGGCAAATCGCTGACATTGATCGCACTTCTTGACGTAATCCTGGGCATCTTTTTGCATCTTCGGCCACCAATAACCTTGAGTAATAGCCCGGTGAGCCAAGGACCTCCCTCTTGTATGGCTTCCACATATTCATTCATGTAATTCTTCTAGTAGTAACTCGGCCGCTTCAGGATGCATGCACAATAAGTACGGTCTCGAATATGAGCGTTTATATAACTTCTGATCCTCAGATAACCAGAATCTGGTCGTCTTCCTCCGAATTTTGTCAGCTTCTACTCTTTCTTCAGGCAAGATGTCTTCTTTCAAGAACTTAATTATGGGGTCCATCCAGCAGAGTCCGGTTCTGACTTGGTGAACCTGAACTACTTCCCTCTTTGCCTCTGTAGGCCTATGCAAGTCCTCGACGAGTATGACTCTCGGCAAATTTTGCGCCGAGGAGGTAGCAAGAGTGGCTAAAGAGTCAGCATGTGCGTTACCACTTCTGGGGATGTGCAGCAAACTGAAAGATTCAAACTCCGATTGCAGATTTTTAACTCGGCTCAAGTAACCCTGCATTCTTTCATCCTTGGCTTCAAACTCGCCTTGGACTTGACCCGCGACTAACCTTGAGTCCGAGAACAACTCCACTGCCTTTCCTCCCATTCTTCGGACCATGGCCATTTCCATCAGTAGGGCTTCATACTCCGCCTCATTATTTGTTGCCGAGAAGTCCAGCCTTAACGACTTTTCGATGATGATACCTTCCGGGGATATCAGCACTAGCCCCACTCCAGAACCTTTCTGGTTTGCCGCGCCATCCACATACACTTCCCAAAGGGAGGGACTTTGTTGAGAAATCATGCCAACTGATTTTTCATCCATGTCGAATGTTGGCGTTACTTCTTCTAATCGGGGCTCCGTGAACTCAGCCACCAAATCTGCAAGGACCTGGCCCTTGACCGATGTGCGTGGCATATATTTGATATCGAAAGCTCCTAAGATAGTACCCCATTTAGCAATCCTTCCAGTGTAGTCAGCGCTTCGGAGTACAGCCTTGAGTGGGAGCTGAGTGAGGACGATGACTGTGTGGGCCTGGAAATAGTGAGGCAGCTTTCGCGTACCGAGCACCACTGCTAAGATGGCCTTCTCCAGGGGTAAATAACGGGTCTCGGCCTCATGCAGCGACTTACTTATGTAATAAACCGGCCTCTGCACACCATGGTCTGTTCGTATTAACACCAAGCTCACAGCATAGGGAGCTACAGCAATGTAAGCAAACAGGACTTCATCTGGCTCTGGACTGGACATGATTGGGGGCCGAGCTAGATAATCTTTAAGCTGCTGAAAAGCCACGGCACATTCTTCAGTCCACTCGAATCCTTTCCACTTATTGATCAAAGAGTAGAAAGGCCGACATCTGTCTGCAGATCGAGAGATAAATCGATTCAGGGCAGCAGTCATTCCAGTCAGTCTCTGAACTTCCTTGGGATTCCGAGGAGCTTGCAAATTGTTGATGGCCTTTATCTGATCGGGGTTGACCTCAATTCCCCTGTGAGTCACCATGTACCCCAGAAACTTGCCGGACCCTACCCCGAATGAGCACTTAGAAGCATTTAGGCGCAGCTTGTGCTTTCTTAGAACTTCAAAGGTACTGTCAAGGTCCTTCACGTGCTCAACAACAACCTTGCTCTTTACCACCATGTCATCTATGTAGACCTCGATATTTTTACCCAGCTGTGGTTCGAACATCCTCATCATCATCCTCTGGTAGGTAGACCCCGCGTTCTTCAAGCCAAATGGCATCACTTTATAGTGGTAGTTACCAATAGGTGTGACGAAAGCTGTCTTCTCTTGGTCATCCAGGGCCAGTGGTATCTGATGGTAACCTTGGAAAGCGTCCAGGAAGCTCATCCGAGGGTGGCCGACAGTGGCATCCACGAGCTGATCAATTTTCGGCATAGGGAATGGATCTTTAGGGCAAGCCTTGTTTAAATCAGTGAAGTCCACGCATACTCGCCACTTCCCACTCTTTTTCTTCACCACCACAGTATTTGCTAGCCACTCAGGATAAAAGACCTCCTTAATAGCCCCCGCTTGTTTGAGCTTTGCTACTTCTTCCCTTACCGCATCTGCATGTTCCTTGGATGGGCGCCGAGGAGGCTGCTTCTTAGGGGTGATCAGGGGGTTTACCTTCAAGTGGTGACATATGAACTCCGGGTCCACTCCTGGGGCTTCGTAAGCACTCCAGGCAAATACATCAAGGTTCTGCTTGAGGAACCTTATTAGCTCTTCCCTCTCTTGAGGAGGTAGCTGAGATCCGATTTGAAAGAACTTTTCTGGATCGTCTCCAATAACAACTTTCACTAAATCTTCACATCGAGTGCCTTCGCCTGGATCCTTGACGGGTAATTCCTGAGACTTTAATTGCTATAAACCCCTTTCGGCTCTGGACGAGGACTCGGCCTCGGGCCCATGTTGGATGGCAGCTATCAAGCACTGTCTAGCCGCGGACTGATCTCCTCGGATCTCGCAAATCTGCCCCTCGGATGGGTACTTAACCTTCTGATGCAAAGTAGAGGAAACGGCCCCAAGTGTATGAAGCCAAGGCCTGGCTACAAGTGCTGTATAGGGTGAATACACGTCTACAACTATGAAATCCACCTCTACCACCTCTGAGCCGGCCTGCACAGGCAATCGTATCTGGCCCTTCGGGGTGACAGCCCTTCCTTCAAAACTGAAAAGAGGGGAATTGTATGGTGTTAAGTCCTGAGGTTTTAGGCCTAGCCCCTTGTAGAGATCAGGATACATTATCTCCACCGCGCTGCCCTGATCCACCATTACCCTCTTCACATCATACCCTCCAATCCTGAGGGTAATTACTAGAGCATCGTCATGGGGTTGGATGGTCCCGATCTTATCCTCATCCGAGAACCCTATAACCAGTTGAGGACCCAGCTTAGCTCTCTTCGGACCTTGGCCAAAATCCCCCGCGGGTGATCGGACTACCGACACAACTTTCGATGGCTAGGATCCTGTCCTTCCTGGTGCGGCGAAGACGACGTTAATAGTTCCCAATGGGGGCTTCGAAAGGTCATCTCTTCGGGGCCCCGAGTTCGCCTGGCCTCCTCGGCCACTGGAGTGGTGCAGGAGGTGCCTTAGTTTACCTTCGCAGACCAGTTGGTCCAAGTGATCCCACAAGCTCCTGCAATCCTCTGTGGTGTGCCCATGATCTTGGTGGTACTGGCAGTAGAGATTATGGTTACGTCTTTCAGGGTTCTCCACCATCTTATTTGGCCACCTGAAGAACGGTTCATTCTTGATTTTTTCCAATACTTGGTGCACTGGTTCTTTGAATACAGTGTTGACCGCTTGAGGATTTGTTGATCCTGATTGTCCAACGAAATCTTTCTGCTGTTTACTGTGGTTATAACGATCCGACCTGAAATCCCTTCTCTCCTGGGGGATAACCTTGTCCTTTCCTCTCCCTTGCTGCTGATCTTCCTCAACTCTTTTATATTTTTCTATACGGTCCATAAGCTGACGCGTGCTAGTAACTGGTTTATCAGATAGGGACGTCCTCAAACCATGGTCAGTAGGGAGGCCGAGCTTGAACGTGCTAAGGGCCATTGCATCAGAGTTGTCCTCCATATCATTAAACATCTCCCAGTATCTATCCGAATACGCTTTCAGGGTTTCACCCTCCTGCATGCTCAAGGATAGCAGTGAAGACAAGGGCCTGGCCACTCTTCGGCATGTGACAAAACGGGAGCCGAATGCCTAAGTAAGCTCTTTGAAGGAGTTGATAGAGTCTGCTTTCAGGCCATCGAACCATCTCATTGCAACCGGCCCCAGACTGGAGGGGAAGACCTTGCACATCAGAGCTTCGTCTCTGGAATATACAGCCATCCTCTGGTTAAAGTGACTCACGTGTTCCACAGGGTCTGTTTTACCATTATAGATGGTAAATGTTGGTTGGTTAAAGCGCCGAGGGAGTCTCGCTTCCTCAATCCTGCGCGTAAAAGGTGACCTCGAGATCTGATTCAAGGCCCTGCTCACAGCGTCGTTCCCCACGTCCACACGTGGCGGGCTTCTGCGTTGCCTCTTGCGCTGAGATTCCTCTTCGTAGGAGAAGGATTCACTGGCCGGTGTTCGAGATTTCTGTTTATAAGTGACGTCCTGCTCGTCGTCGGAATCCTCATCAGAATACGAGGAAATCCGCTTCCTCTTTGCATGGCGCAACTCCCTTTTCAGTTTTTCTACCTCCAGCTGCAAATCCCGGTTCTTTTCTGCATGAGACGCATGACTCCCGCCATGTGACTGGCTGTGACTAGTATGCGTAGTGTGGGCGCTATCTTCATGATCTTGTCTCCTCTCTAGGTTAAGAAAAGGGTCCACGTGTTGGGATGCCCTGGATTCTGCCTGTTGTTGACCTTGTCCTGCCATCGCCAACTGCTGTTTTCACCCTTGCACAAGCTCTTCCCACATACGACGCCAATTGTAGGGTCTGGTTTTGTAGCCCAAGTCCAATAGGCTTGGATTATGAGCCCAACGAACCCTGGACAATGAATTTGTAGAGAGTGGGTGAAAGAGCTGGGCTGGTTGTGAATGAAACAGTAATAAGCTATGGTATTTATGAGTGAATTAACATGCAAACAAGCTTGAACGAAATACAAGTATGAACGTCCGAAGAGAAAATATATTGGATGAATGTGGGTTACAGTTCTTAGAGCTACAGTAATGTGATTTTCTTCTTCTCTCTCTTTTTTTGTTCCGATCCCCCCTTATCAGAGGTTTCTCTTCCTTATATAGCACCCTCTCCCCTCATCTTTAACGTCCACTTGTTCATCATCCGGACATCCACTTGAGTGCCTGTCCCATCAGGTGTCTTCTTTAGCCTTGTGTGAGTGGCGGTAGTTGGGTTGGTATTGTTCAGGGGTCTTCTCCACATTAATGCGGCCAGAAAAGTAGCTGCAGTGCATTTAATGTGGTGGTTGAAGTTTGTCTTTTAGATATTTCTCCGTTCCTGCTATCCCCATGCGTGCCTGAGGTTTGTACCTATCATTGGAACTGTTAGGAAGGTTACTTGAACCTTTCAGGTGTTTGTTTGATCAAGGCTCTCTGTGTCCGAGGACGATGACCTCTTCGGACCAATGGTGATCTCCTCGGACTACACTCTTCGTTCGTTTTCAGGTACATTTCTTCCACGCGGACTCCTTCTCGGACATTTTCCTCTCTTCGGACATACAGTTGTCTTCCAATAAGGGACCAGGCCCATTACACTAGGTTGGGCTTTCACCCCCCACACACACACATATATATATATATATATATATTGTTTTTATTGTTGTTGTTGAATGCAATATATTATATGTTCCATTACATAAAATTTATAAAAATATAAAATACTTTTAAATAACACATGCTCTAACTTACAAATTTTACATTATATTCTTATAAAATAATTATATTACAGTTTCTCATGCATCGTGTTATGTGTAGGATTGCAACTAGTTTAAATAATAGATGAAGATCTTCCTACCATCCCTCTTTTTACATAGTTCTTTGAGTCATATCCCTTTCTACAGTTCAATAGGACACCATTAAAGTATATTATTTCAATCATCAAAAGTTCTAACTTAGAAGCAAGATGATTTTTAGCAAATTCTATTCAACATGAAAACAGTTATTGACAAGGATTATGAACTTAAAACTGGGTGCTTCATGTCGCCAAAAGAAATATATATATATATATGAGATTAAATTCTATAAGGACATGGTGTAAAATTCATGTTTTACCCCTCCAATCCCAACATGCCACATTATCTTATCACATATTTAAGAATAAACACAATCACACTCAATCAATTCTAATACCCATATATAAATCCCACCAAATTGGAAATCTATCGAGATGTTATTAGGTGTAGTAGGATGTATTGAATTTTAATAAATTATAAGTAAAATACTAATGTGGCAATCACTTATTGGATGGTGTAAAACATAGGTTTTACACCCCATCCTTATAGAATTTAATCTCTATATATATATATATATATATATATATATTTTTTACTTTTAAGTGGTCTTTGATAATTTGTTGGTTGTGGACAAATACTATCACTGCAGTGTGATTAGAAATTGTAAATCATACTGTTTCAAAGTAAAATCAATGGGGCATGTGGTGTAACAACTGCTGCATAGACTAACTGCAAGGCAAGCCCTTACCTAAACACCATTATGAAATTGTATGATTCAAAACAATTCGTGAACAAAGACATGGTTCTTTCTTAATGACATGCATTGCTCTTCCCTTAAAAATTAAATTACTACACTTGAGATGTGTTACCAATGCACAAAACTCAAAACTAAAAATTAATTTTATAAGAAATTTTCTTAAATTCTTTGGTTTAAGAACAGTGAACAAAAATTATTTTGTTCTCAAAAATGAAACTAAATATTCAGTCATTAGCATAAATTATTAATATCCCATAAGATTTTTTTTCTTTTGACAAAATTTAACTTGACTTGGAAATGCACTTTTTGGTTGTTAAGGAGACCAATAAAGAGTGCACTTTTTCTTTTAGTTTGATGTTATTCTAATTCATAGCAAGCTAAACTGAACTCAGAAAGCTAAATTTTATTGCCAGGCTCATTTCACATCATGGTTTTTGTTTTCACAAAGGGCCTAGAAAATAAATTCCATTTTAGAAATTTCTCTACCCATATTTTCTCAGTAGCCATCCAAGTTTTTAAGGTACATATATTACATATATTATATATACATTATATAATAATATATGACAAACAATAAAGTTCACATTGAGTTGAGTTACCAATAAGAGCAAAGACAAGAAACTTTTTAGATACAAACGAAAAAGATGATGATAAGAAAGTGAGTACCTTCAATCTTCAGAAGGGGTTTCTTCCACGACTACAATGACCGCCACCATTTGCATTATTCCTTCTTTTGTGTGTGTGTGTTTTTTTACTCTAGTTAAATTAATGTTTGTTTAGGCATTAATTGTTAGGTCTCAAATAATATTATCATATATATTATCAATTTAAAATAGTAATCAGCTAATTATACATAAGAATACAAATATTTACATGCACAAAGGCCTAGAAAATAAATTCCATTTTAGAAATTTCTCTACCCATATTTTCTCAGTAGCCATCCAAGTTTTTAAGGTACATATATTACATATATTATATATACATTATATAATAATATATGACAAACAATAAAGTTCACATTGAGTTGAGTTACCAATAAGAGCAAAGACAAGAAACTTTTTAAATACAAACGAAAAAGATGATGATAAGAAAGTGAGTACCTTCAATCTTCAGAAGGGGTTTCTTCCACGACTACAATGACCGCCACCATTTGCATTATTCCTTCTTTTGTGTGTGTGTGTTTTTTTTACTCTAGTTAAATTAATGTTTGTTTAGGCATTAATTGTTAGGTCTCAAATAATATTATCATATATATTATCAATTTAAAATAGTAATCAGCTAATTATACATAAGAATACAAATATTTACATGGAAAACATTTTCTCCTTGAAAGAAAAAATTATGGGAGAAAGTCCGAATCAATTCACTATTATCAAATTTAAACGCTTTAGTGTATGTCTCACGACTAAAGAAAATCATCTTCTTTTATTTATTCTCACACACACTAATTATTTATCTCGAATGCAACAATACATTGTTCTCTCCTCTCTATTTTCTTCTCCGCGCACAACTCTTTCTCTCTCTTGGATGTCTTCTTTTTCTAGCACACCTTATGCAACAACCATTTTTTGCTTCTATAAAAGCAAGCCAACCTCCTCTTATTCCTAATCTTATTTGAATTTGGATTCTTTGCCAGTCACATTAAGTCTCCCATTTGAAATAAGATTCTTTTACATCATAAACTGATAAATGAGCACTGATAGGTATAGGCTGGACTTTGGTGCCCACGTATACCGAACATTACTCCGTTATCTTTTAAAATTACGTGGTACTTCCATAGCCATGGATTCAAAATGGACCCTCTAAAAAGAAAGAAGAATGATAAAGTGGGCTGGCAAAAAACGCAACTTTTCTATAAAGGGATCATTTCCTGTCTGTCTCTCTTTTTATTAGTCTCCAGCACTGTGGTTCTGCTTTGCATGCTACAGAGTGGGAAGAGAGAGAGAGAGATATGGAGGAGATTAAACATTTTGATCACGAGCATCCATTATCGCTGAGGAAGGGACCTGATTGGTTGCATTGCACTGCATGCTTGTTCAACTGGAATGATGATCAGACCTTGTACATTCGCAGCGAGGGATGTAGTTACGCCCTGCACCTATCATGTGCAATGCTTTCAACTTCACAAGAGCTGCAAAGCCTCTTTCACCCACCGCACACACTTGCCATACATCGACAGCTACGTGACGATATCAATTAATCCTATGTGTGATGCTTGTAGAGAAGAATATTGTGATTTTACAAATTACAAGGCTCATTTTCCGCTGTGACGAGTGCAATTTCCAACTTGCTATGGACTGCGCTTTAATGAGTCAGGTTAAATTAAATGAAGAAGAAGAAAGTTCATACAAATCCTAACCACCAACATCCATTGCTACTCCTTGAGAACATGCCCGGAAGGCTAAGTTTTTATTGCCCCGTATGTGGAGACTACTACTTGAATCGAGATACAGCCTATGGTTGCATCCCATGTCTCTTCTTTATCCATAAATCATGTTTTGAGAGGAAGTTGCCACTAGAGATCCAACACTTCTATCAACCCCATCTTCTATCCATCTGCACTAATGAATCAAATCAAGGTATTACTTGCAAAGCTTGTTGTGAACATCTCAGCAAGCCTCCTAAGTTTTGGTACTATAGCTGTAAACACTGCTGTTGTGTGATGGATATTGATTGCACTCTATTACCCACCACCACTATCAATGAAGAATAGATTCACCACTTCCTCCAGGGACATCCATTGATACTTGGTAAGAACAAGCAGCTGCTGGATGATGAAGAAGAAGTAAATAAATTGTTGTGTTTGTGGGAAAGCGCTGCAGTACAGGTCATACTTATGTTAGTGGAAGAGCTTCCTCAGAATACTGTTAAGGACATTTACTTTCACAAATCATGCCTTGGAGTTGCCGCAACAGATCTTCCATCCCTTCCATCCATATCACCCTCTCACCTTGCTCAAGCGCAGTGATATTAGTGAGTCCTATCCTTATTTTGATAAATTATTCCTGAATGATGAAAGCTTTTGCAATGCCCGTCGCAAGTTAATCCTTCCTTTCACTTGTGGACAACAAAATAGTCAAAGCATCGCCTACATTTATGAGGATTACAAATGTGATTTCCTCTTGCACGCTGAATGCAGCACTTTAATGTTGCCTGCCATAACTTACGAAGGTCACGGTCACCTTCTACAATTTAGGGACCACAATATAGAGAAAAATAAACTTGATTGCAGTGTTTGCCGATACAATATTTGTGAATCATATTCTTTCACTTGTCTCTATTGTGATCTTAATCTCCATCTTACCTGTGGTCCACTATCATATACTATCAAAATTAAATGTCATCTACATCCCCTTGTCCTTACAAAGTCTCCACTTCAAGAGGAAGAGGAAGACAAGGCATACAAATTGTGCTGTGATGCTTGTGAGGAAGAAAGAGACCCACTGTTACCCATCTATCACTGTGCAGAATGTCATTATGTTGTTGAACTTAAATGCGTCATCTCTCGGGTAACCTAATATATATAGAATCTTATTATTATTTTTGAAGACCAAAATTTAAAACCATAACCTACTAGCTACTAGCAAAGTTCTTTTTTATTTCAGAATTGAAATCACCCTGAGACTTGAGTTGCATTCTAAATTATTATCCCTTTACTCTTTATGACTAACACAAAAAATAATAATAATAATTATAATAAGTTATGAGTTATGACAGGGAAAAAATTCCGGATAGCATGTTAAAACATAAATTGTAGTAATGTTAAGTTTTGCAACCATATCAATGATAACTATTGCACAGCATTGGATAAACACGGCTTGTTAATGTCGTGTGTTTGTAAAATATGGTGGAAACCAGTAACTTATAGAAAATATGGCATAGTGTAGAATGTGTCATCAAGGCAGAACTTCAAAAACTACTTAATTTCAAAGTTACACATGGCTTATTGAATGTAGGTTCAAACCTAAAAGAGATTTATTTGCAAGCCATTTCTTTAAAATCTTATTCAACTATCTAATTACTAAAGTCAAAAAATCATTAATAATAGCTCTGTTATTATTTTTATTATTAGTCATAGATCCACAGAAATCACAAGAAAATTTCAACCAATTTACGAAGTTAAGATATGGCCAAAAAAAGGGCCATGAAGTTAAATGATTTTTTTTTTATAACAAAATATATGAAGATTTTCTCTTTATATAATCCGTGCGTAATCTGTTAATCTAGAGACTTCTATTATGCTGCAGCATATACTATGTGTACATGTATCTTTTATTTAAATTATCTTGAGAACAAAAGAGAACTAAAATCTCTGCTAATCAATATGATATATTTAAATAAGGCTCAAAACATAGGTACAAAGCAACAATCAATAGAACATTTGAATTGTAATTGCTTTTGATGTTCCTTGTTTGAGATCCTTGGTTTAGGGGGAGGGGGTGTTTCAATAGTTTTGCATTCTTCCTCTGTTGAACATTATACTATTGGTTTGTACTCTTGACTCAATCTCTAGTTGGTTCCTAGGTAATATCATCGCTAAAGGGAGAGCATGGAGACGTAGAATTGAGGATTACTCTTGGACATTATGGTAAGTTGATTTGTAAAAACACAGCAAAGAATATGGTGCCAAAATAAATAAATAAAGAACAAGTCAAGAAAGCTTTGACTTTATTTGATATTTTGGAATCTTGGAGTAAAGATGATATTGAGCAATTGATTAGTGTTTTGAGGGCTCAAGAAAGGAAACAAGTTATTGATGAAGAGGATGACCATGATGAAGAAGACAGTGTCCATGAAGCTTTCCTATTATCTGACAAGGCTTATACACGATTTGTGAAGATTCTTGATCGTGGTGTAAAGATACCTGAACTATTTAATAGTGTACAGGAGATTATCGAGGTTAGCTCTAAGTGGCTCCTAAAGAAAAGGTTGCCAGTGTTGTAGATTACATGGTTCCTTTGAGGTTGGCCCCTATCCTTAAGCAGTTGCTTTCCAAGCACGGGAATATATATTAGTGTCACATCTATGTTTAGGCCAATGGTGAAAATGTATTTATTTTACATGTTATGTGAGTGTGTATATAGCATGATAAACACCGTGGTTGTGGATATAACAAAAGATTTGCTTCTCATTTGGTGGACAAGCTTGAAGATCTTACAATTCACAAAATTTAAAATCCAATTTGCTTTCGACCATTTGAAGAGACTTGCGCATGCTTACTACGGTCTTCATGTTAAAAAGAAAGCAGACAATGCTCTTGATGAACTCCATAAACATTTTCAAGCACTTAAAGATAAACGCAAGTGTATAGTAGCTGCAAAATTCAGCTTAATTGAGGAATGCTTGAGAGAGGCTTCCTTATTAAAGCATGGAAAGTAGGTACCTTTTTGCTTTATAGGTGAGGTTTTTGGCGCTAAGGGAAGGAGAAAGGAGATGTTTTAACTAGTGATCACTGTTTCATGAGTGGCTTGTTTGAAAGTTTAGAGAGGGAGGAGAGTAGAGGGGAGGGGAGTAGTGGGGAGGAGAGTAGAGGAGAATGATTCCCCTCCACCTTGTTTGGATGTTTTTAAAATTAGTAAGGGGGAAGGGAGTAATTAGCCCTTCTCCTTGTGTAATTTTGTTAATATAATAAGGGTAAATTATGTAATTTACTTGGTCAATAGTTTATGTACTCTACTTCCCCTCCAAATCTCTCCAATTTGGGGAAATTAAAAATGGGGGGCTAGAGGGAGTTGAAACCCCTCCAAACCCCTCAAAACCCCTCCCCCTCCTTCCTTAAAAAACTTCCAAACAAGATAATTAGATTACTCTCCCTCCCTCTACTCTACTCCCCCTCCTTTTTTAAACATCCAAACAGGCCAGAGATGTGGTTCACAATTGAATGTGCAACATTTGGGTTAGGGGAATGAAATACTAGATTACTAAATACGCCTTGTATTAGTCTACCTCATTTATGTGTCGTGGTATTTTTGTAAAGGAAACGTGACTGTCAAAATATATCAAATCATTGCTTATCTTTATGCTATTTTAGATCCAAACAAGTCTTTGGTCAATAAACCCATGCACACATCTTTATTGAGGCATTTTGGTTCCTTGTTCTTTCCATTCTTAGAATATTCTGTTGCCAACATATAAACTATCGTTGTAGTTTATCAACCCGAATTATATTGTACTAACCTATCCAAAAACAAAGGGAGAAGAAGAAAATTAATACTTCACATAACATTACTCTCATGTTTGTGATACAGATTATTTTTAAAAAATCAAGCTTCTTTGGTCAAATTTGTGTTTCATTTCAAGGGAAAAACATTCTAGACCTCTAGCTATATATGAACTTGAGTCATATTCATCTGAAAATTTTGTTCAAGAGAATCTGTTGACTGATATTGAGATAGAAAAATCAAAGGTATTAGCAAGCCCCATTATAATAACTAGAAGTCATAAGTTTTCTGGTAACGAAGTTGGGCAGCTGGTAGAGTCATTGCCCAATTTGTGGTCTCACACTGAAAATCTAGATGCACATGATGTTCATTGTCCTCTCAGCCACTCGCTGGACTCGAGATCCAAGTCCTTGAAATCAAAGATGCGGAGCAAGGATGATTCAAGCTATATAAGTTCAAACCAAGATCAACAATTGGCTGGGGAACAATCAACTAATGAGAACGCCCAAATTTCAGGAGAGCCAACAAATGTTCCTGCCCTGCAGTTGGTAAGAAAGCTTGGATATGGTTTTGCATGACATTTATATTTTGAGAAATTGAATTACTTTTTTGTGGAATTTGGACATAGCAATGAAATGAAATGATTTGTTTTTTCCCCTTTTAAAAATGTAAATGAAATTAGTCCATATTATCACTCATAGTGTGTTCAAGGTGACACTATGTTATCAAAAAAATGATATTATCACCATTTTGTGATATAATTGGACCCAAAGTACCTATTGAAACCACTAAAATAATACTAGATTTTATTAATAAATAAATAAACACTAAAATTTACAAGAAACAAAAAAAAAAAAAAAAAAAAAAAAAAAAAAAAACTGAAAACAGAAAACATAAAACATAGAAACCATATTTTTGGAATGCACCAGCAAAACTTCATCAGAATACTTTTTAGAAACCGTTCTCATTAGTTTCCCATTAGGTGCCATATTCGCCAGCCCTTGAAGCATTTCAGCACAGAAGATGACTTCTTTTTTCGAATGAGATTGACTGGTGTTAAGAAATCTCCTCTTGGAACCATGGCTTTTCTTTAGCACGCACATTGCAGCATAAATGGCAGAGACAGCAAGTGTGGATGGAGAGTAACTGATAGTAGCATGGTAATCGTTAAGGGCCACTTCACCAAAAAAGAATGCCATATTCTTGAATTCTCGATCAAAATACCCACAAGAATCTAAAATTTCAACCAAGAAGAAAAGGATGGTTGGAACTAATAACTTCCACCCCAATTTTTGAAGAATATTTTTTTCCATAGCAATAATCTGTTGTTGACTGTAATTACTACCGACCCCATTCTCCATTAAGGTAAGAGCACAAGGAAACCGTCTCTCCTCAAACTTAGAGGCAATGACTAATGCAACAATAGCCACCATTTTCAAGTCATGTTTAGACAACACAAGCTCAACAGACAGGAATCGATCGAAAATATTGACGGCGAGAAACAGAGTCGGTTGCGTAAGATGGAGAGAAAAATGGAGGGACGTCAACCAATCAACCATAGAGTCTCTTAGGTACTCAGTAACATGAGTTTGGAAACTCAAGAAGTTAGTGTTGAGTTGATTCTGCTTCTCGATGTGTTTGTAAAAAGCGTACATATTTTGACGTTGTTCTTGTTCTAGTGCTACGTTATTGTGAGCAGGATGGTGCACCTTCTTCTTCTTGAAACAGCCCAGGAGATTAGTAGTAAAAATAGTCATGGGTTGTAGTTGTTGAAGTTGAAATACACAGATCAGAGTGGGTTTTGAAGGAAGAAGAAGCGTAAATCTGCTCTGTAATCTCAAGCAGATTTCAAAAAAAGATAATGTAAAATTTATTCAACGCAATGTAAACTTATAAATACCCAACAATTGTTTCCTTTTGGTATTCGGAATTCCTAATGAAACTCGTTCACCGACTCAACTATCAACAATCCAAGAAAGAGACGACGTCGTTCTTTATTATTTAACGTAGTAGGGTTTTTATTTTGGATGTTTGAGTTGGGCTTAAATATGGGCTTAGTTAGACATGGGCCCAATTTGAACAGATCTGGGCCCAAGGGATTTAGTTTAAGTTTGAAGGAGTTCCAGTCGAACCTGGGTAATTGAGAGACACGGTTTGGATACCCAACTCTATTTTATGGGAGGTGGGCCAGGGTGAGCATTTGGAGGGTTTGGTTTCGGATTTGATTGGGTATGTGTTTTGTGTTTGTTGTAGACTTGTAGCATGATGAGGTTGTGTCTATGTAAATTCCGGAGAGTGAAGTCTGAGAATTTGAAGCCCGGTAGGAGAATTTTTGTAAAGTTGTTCGCAGGGACGGAACCAGAATTTGAACCTGGGAGGCCAAAACTTAAAACAAATTTTTTTTTTTTTATGAAAATAAAAACTAACACTTATTTTATATTCAACAAAATACTAAATATAAAATAAGTGTCTCTTAAAAATTTGATATTATAAAAATGTCGACAAAATATAACATGCAAAATAAGTATTTTTTAAACATTTCAACACATTTATCAAAATGGAACTCGACGCTCTTTTAGTGGACTTACTCACGATCTACAAATTAAAAAAAAAAAATTTCATTATTTCCATATTTCGTAGTTCTATACACCAACTAAAAAAAAGGACTTCTCAACCAAAAAAAAAAAAAAAAAATCTAAAACCAAAATAATCACAAACAGACAAGCACAAGTTTATATATATTACTAATATTAGCCACATCACACAAAGTGACAAAGACAAAATTCACAAGTTCATATATATATATATATATATATATATATTACCAAAGACTTGGTCAATTGGTCTTACAAAAAAATCACTTATGACTTACCATTTGCCAAAGACTAGTCTTCATGTTAATAGTACTCACAAATGACAAAACAATGACTACCAAAGACTACTCTCTCAAATTCACTATCACAATTCAGTACTCACATCCTACTATCCTAGTCCCACTTTATTTCTTTATAGATAAAACCAAAAAAAAAAGAGTTACAAACACGGAAAGTCTAAAACCGGTCCACACAATCACAAAAAGACACAAACAATTACACAGTAGTCAAGCCACAAACACCAACTAGTCTACAGTCTACTGTCCACACATGACACAACACACCAATCCATAAAATAAAATTAAAAAGCCACAACTCACAAATAACAGTCAACACAATTCATAAAAAAACGCAGGGGCAGAGGGCTAACCGGCTAGCAGAGCAATATAGCAAAGACAAAATATATATATATATATATATATATGAACTTGAGAGAGGAGAGAAATTTCTTAGATTTACCGTGTGTGACTGCGATCAAGGATTTGAGGAGGAGCAGCAGCAACAATCCGGATCTGATCTGAGAAAAAGAGCAGCAGCAGCAGCAATGATGGTCTGATGGAGGAGGCGTTGATGCTTGATGAGGTTGAGTGGAGGAAGAGTGAGGTTAGGGTAAAATTTTGAGAATTATAATTTAGGTTTTCAGTCCATATTTATTTTTTATTTTGTAATTTTTAGTTTGTCGTTTGTCGTTTTTTTTTTTTTTTTAATTGGGGGGGGTACTAGCTTTTTTTTTTTCCTCCCCCCGGCCTACTATAAGTCCGTCCCTAACTGAAAACTTTTTGCCGAAAGCACTGTAAATAAAGGTAAAAGTTAGTTGAAATAGTACAGTGGGACCTATGAATAGAATCAAAAAGTGAGGTCTATGAATAGTAGCATAAATAAACTGAATAGTAAAATAATTTTTATTTTTCATTTCAATTCAAATGGAGGCTTAGTATGAGGACCAAGGTTGCTGGTCCAGCAGGACATAGTATAGCCCTTTTAATTCCCATCTTCTCAATTACTTCGAGTGCCTGCACAACCATTACATCAGTAATGACACAACTGGTATGCTCATCTTCAGACTCATTAAATTAATTTTTTTTTAATTTTGGGGGGGGGGGGGGGGGACTGTAGGTCCATCCCTGGTTGTTCGTATATTTTGAAAATATGTGTAGGTGAAAAAGTGTGTAAAAATATGTGTAATATTGTTTAAACACTAAAAACTGTGCATGTTAGTTGCTGTTTCCTCTTGTATTCGTAGTATTGAGCTAATTTGTTTCCTCTGTTTCCATAATAAGATGCGGTCTGCGAGTTCTTGAGAAATAGAGAGATGCTAAGCAAAGAATGTTGGTTTTTTTTTTTTTTTTTTTTTTTTTGACAGCTTTTAAAAAAAAAAAAAAATTAAGCAATGAATGTTGTGCTTGAGTAATGTATTATGTGTGGTATAAAAAAAAATAGAAACAAAACTGTACTAATTAGTCTAATATTAATTTCTAAAAAAACAATTAGTCTTTTAAAAGTTTATTTGGTAAAGATGTATAATATATTATTAAAATGGTTTGTTTTATACGCCAATAAAAATAATGAAATAATTGTTATTATATATATATATATATATAATATCTCGTAATAGTGTATTAGATTAATTGATACTGAAATAAATCGTTATCTTGACGAAAAGAGTTTTTGATACAAAATTGAATTGCATTTGTCTCTTTGATTTTGCGTTCATGTCTTGATTGGCTAAAAATAAAACATGGTTCTCAATTTAGAATTCAAGTGATAAAAGAGGAAAACAGGTAAAAGGAGGGTCGAGAAGGGAAAGCTCATTGAGAAATCCTCTAGTTCTTTTATCATTGAGTCTCTTGCCCTTCTTGCTTTTCCTTTTGATATAGTTGTCACTTTTCTCTCGCTTGCTACGATTATCACCCTCACTCACTCCCCAGACCTCATCACAACATCACATCTCTTGCCTTTGGATTCATACCAAGGCGGATGTTGTTATAGTTTGTAACATTCTTTGCAGTACCTTAGTTAGACTAGTGCACTTTTGGAGGGCAAAAATATTACAAGGACAATCTTTCCTACATCTAACTTCACATCTTACTAACTTGTGCAATTATGGGTGATCGACAAAAAGTTGTAGGTCGCATAAGTCAATAGTAGACAGAAAATGTCGATTACTCACAATCGCACAAGTCAACAAATTATAAAATTGAGTGTACGATTATTTCAATTTGAGTATCGATTGGCCACATCATCACTAAACCCCTCCTAAGAGTAAATAATAAAGGGGGAAAAACCAAAAGTTGAATGCATTCTTATTCTAAACTTCTTCCTTTTTTTTTTTCTTTTTTTTTTGGGTGATATATGAAATCTTATGCCAAACTCTAAAATGCACTTTCATCAAGGTGACATATTTTTATTGAAATTAGTCCATCTTATCACTCATAGTGTGCTCAAGGTAACATTATGTTATTAAAAAAAAAAATGATATTATCACCTCTTTGGTGATATCATTGTATCCAAATTACATATCGAAACCACTGAAATAATACTAGATTCTATTTTTTTTTTTTTTTTTTTTTTTAAAGCACTAAAATTTACAAGAAACAAAAAAAAAAAACAGAAAACATATAGAAACTACTGTTACTACTTTTTGGGATGTAATAGCAAAATTTGATCAGAATACTTCTCAGCAAGGGTTCTCATCAGTTTCCCAGTTGGTGCCATACTCGCCAACCGTTGAAGCATTCCAGCACAGAAGGTGACTTCTCCTTTAGAATGAGATTGATTGGTGTTAAGAAATATCTGCTTGGAACCATGGCTTTTCTTTAGCACGCACATTGCAGCATAAATGGCAGAGACAGCAAGTGTGGATGGCAAGTAACTGGTAGTAGCATGGTAATTGTGAAGTGCCACTTCACCAAAAAAGAATGCCATATCCTTGAACTCTTGATCACAGTACCCACAAGAATCGAAAATTTCAACCAAAAAGGAATGGATAGTAGGAACCAATAACTTCCACCCCAATTTTTGAAGAATGTTTTTTTCTATGGCATCAACCTGCTGTTGACTGTAATAAGTACTTCCATAACCATCCTCATCCTCCTCCATTAAAGTAAGAGCAGAAGGAGACCAGTTCTCCTCAAATTTACAGGCAATGACTAATGCAACAATAGCCACCTGTTTCAAGTCATGTTCAGACGACACAACCTCAACAGAGAGGAAACGATCGACAATATTGACGGCGAGAAAGAGAGTCGGTTGCAAAAGATCTAGAGAAAAATGGAGGGACGTCAACCAATCAACCAGAGAGTTTCTCACATACACAGAAACTTGAGGTCTGATTTGATTCTGGGCCTCAATGCGTTTGTAAAAGGCGTACATACTTTCTTGTTCTTGATCTAGTGCTACGTTGTTGTTCTGTGCATGATGGTGCACCTTTTTCTTGAAACAACGCCAGAGCTTAGCAACAATAGCCATGAATGAGGGTCACAGATCAGAGAGAGTAAGAAAGTGTTTTGAAGGAAGAAGAAGAAGTATTGTAAATCAGATGAGAAGGAGACGCTGTGGAAACTGGAATTTCAACATATAGAAAAATTGTAGTCCTTATGCAAAGCATTGCAATCTTATAAATACCCAACAATTAATTGTTTCCTTTTGCTATTCGGAATTCAGAAATCCTTATCAAACTCGGATTGTGATCACCGCCTCAACGGCTACTTTTTAGAGTAAAACGCAAGAAAGATGAGGCGGTGAACAAAATCCGAGTGTGATTAGGAATTCCGAATTCCTATTCTTAGGCGGTGAACAATGTAACCTTTTGTTGCTCTCTGTTTCTGGTTTTATCCCAAAAGAAAGGTTTTTTTTTTTTTTTTTTTAACAGTCTCTGGTTTTATCTCAAAACGAAAAGGTTTTTTTTTTTTTTTTTTTTTAAAACAACAGAGCAAACGACGTCGTTTTTTTACCCATTAATTATTACAGCTTTTTAGGGAAAAATTTTGAATTTATTTTTTTTTGAGAAGGAATTTTGAATTTATTAGGGTGTGATTTTTTTTAACAGGTTACATAAGAAGGTACAGTTTTTTTCCAACAAAAGAAAAAAAAAAAAAATATATATATATATATATATAAATAAGTAAGTAATTAATTGTTTAGTTAATATAATTCTATTTGATTGGTAATTAAATGAGAAAAAATGGTTTGGTTTCCTCCAGTTCTTTTAAGCGCATAATACTAAAACGTGTAAGTATCATATGTGCTGTGCTCTAGTACATAAGACAAAAGTCTCACCTGACAGAAAACCATAAAAGAAAAAGTTGAAAACCTTTGACGATCAAAACACATAATTTTTATTTTTTTAACAAAAGATAAATTATTTTGATAAATGAAAAAAATTTTAACTAGTCATTGATTTGAGGATAAAGTTATCAATGTACCTTTAAAAAAAATTATAGAATCCACACTAAAAATATTCTTTAATATATATAATTTTCTTATATATATAAAATATTCCCACTAAAATAATTTTTTATATTAAAATATCTTATTAAAATAGTTAATACACACTGATTATTAGATTATTATGCAAAGGACCAACCCATTAAAAAAATATCTTATTAAAATAGTTAATACATACTAATTCTTAGATTATAATGCAAAGATCCAACCCATAAAAAATTTATTTTAAATGGGATTATGCAAAGAGTTTTGTAAATCAATTGACATCTTATGATACTTCTAATGGAGAATCAATTAAGTAAAGAGAAGTCAAATCAATGAAGTGAGGAGCCCAACCTCTTTGTTTAACGCTTTGCCATGGAGTCTCTATTTGTTGAAACTTTGCTTCTCCTAATTCCAAAACACAACAATAGGCTTGCAACCATAGTATAGGAAAAAAACTTCTCTTTAATAACAATTAGTAGGGGTTCAAAAAGGATTTTTTGATGTTGTTAACGAAGACATTTAAGGTTCAAATTCTCTTACCCCAACTATTGATATATAAAAAATAACCATTTGGATTACAAAAAGCAAAAGATAATTCAAAAATAAAATTAGAAAAAAAAAGGACTCATTTTTAGGAAGATACTTTATATTTTGATTTTGTTGATTATTAAAACAAGCCAATGGCATTTTTCATGGATTTTTATTTCTTTGATCTTTTATTTATTTATTTATTTTTTTGTGGGGGTGGGGGGGGGGGGGGGGGGGGTTGGTTTATTAGTCTAATGCCAATAACGCACTCTATCTATCTATTCATGGACTAAATTATTTCATTTGTGATTGTATGATTAATGGCCCAGACCAAGTTTATGAATGATAAACACCGTGGTTGTGGATATAACAAAAGATTTGCTTCTCATTTGGTGGACAAGCTTGAAGATCTTACAATTCGCAAAATTTAAAATCCAATTTGCTTTCGACCATTTGAAGAGACTTGCGCATGCTTACTACGGTCTTCATGTTAAAAAGAAAGCAGACAATGCTCTTGATGAACTCGATAAACATTTTCAAGCACTTAAAGATAAACGAAAGTGTATAGTAGCTGCAAAATTCAGCTTAATTGAGGAATGCTTGAGAGGCTTCGATATTAAAGCATGGAAAGTAGGTACCTTTTTGCTTTATAGGTGAGGTTTTTGGCGCTAAGGGAAGGAGAAAGGAGATGTTTTAACTAGTGATCACTGTTTCATGAGATGTGGTTCACAATTGAATGTGCAACATTTGGGTTAGGGGAATGAAATACTAGATTACTAAATACGCCTTGTATTAGTCTACCTCATTTATGTGTCGTGGTATTTTTGTAAAGGAAACGTGACTGTCAAAATATATCAAATCATTGCTTATCCTTATGCTATTTTAGATCCAAACAAGTCTTTGGTCAACAAACCCATGCACACATCTTTATTGAGGCATTTTGGTTCCTTGTTCTTTCCATTCTTAGAATATTCTGTTGCCAACATATAAACTATCGTTGTAGTTTATCAACCCGAATTATATTGTACTAACCTATCCAAAAACAAAGGGAGAAGAAGAAAATTAATACTTCACATAACATTACTCTCATGTTTGTGATACAGATTATTTTTAAAAAATCAAGCTTCTTTGGTCAAATTTGTGTTTCATTTCAAGGGAAAAACATTCTAGACCTCTAGCTATATATGAACTTGAGTCATATTCATCTGAAAATTTTGTTCAAGAGAATCTGTTGACTGATATTGAGATAGAAAAATCAAAGGTATTAGCAAGCCCCATTATAATAACTAGAAGTCATAAGTTTTCTGGTAACGAAGTTGGGCAGCTGGTAGAGTCATTGCCCAATTTGTGGTCTCACACTGAAAATCTAGATGCACATGATGTTAATTGTCCTCTCAGCCACTCGCTGGACTCGAGATCCAAGTCCTTGAAACCAAAGATGCGGAGCAAGGATGATTCAAGCTATATAAGTTCAAACCAATTGATCAACAATTGGCTGGGGAACAATCAACTACTGAGAACGCCCAAATTTCAGGAGAGCCTACAAATGTTCCTGCCCTGCAATTGGTAAGAAAGCTTGGATATGCTTTTGCATGACATTTACATTTTGAGAAATTGAATCACTTTTTTGGGGAATTTGGACATAGCAATGAAATAAAAAGATTTGATTTTTCCCCTTTTAAAAATGTAAATGAAATTAGTCCATATTGAAGAGGTTAAATTTGGGCTTGAAATGGGCCTGACGGTCAGCAACTGTGGGCCGATAGAGGACGGGCCCATTATCTGTCACTCCTGTTGTAAACGGATCCGGTATGGAATGTCAACAGGTCCAAAGCCCATGAGGAGGGTAAAAAGGCCCTGGATATGGGATACTTGCGAAACACTTCATAGAGTCCGAAGACAAATAGAATTCTAGCACAAAAAGGATTCTATTGGATGTTTCTTATAAGGAAAAGACTTCTGCACCAAGGGTGAGAGATCGACCCCCTACTACTACTATAAAAGTCCCAATACCCTCATGAATCAAGGTACGCATAATTTACCCTCTCTAGCACTCTAGAGTTGTGAGAATATTACTGACTTGACCTTCGGAGAGTATTTGGCCGGCACCATACCGGTACTCTTGATTAGGCTCTTCTTCTTCTTCGTATTGTGCAAGTTCACGTTCGAGTGCGTAGGTATTGTGTAGCTCACTGGTGAATTTCTCGGCATCATCAGTTGGCGCCGTCTGTGGGAACCCTTAGTTGAGATTAAAAAGCCATACTATCATTTCCCGGACTTAAGGGTTGCATGGTACTCACTCGCTCGATGGCAATTACTAACGACGTTCAATGAGACGAACCACCCACGACTGCCCTCGAGAGACAAGTTCGAACTCTCGCTGCCGTGGTGGAACGTCTCACCAAACAAAACCACGACTTAGAAGAACAGCTGCGCCAGAAGAATGCAGAACAGAATGACCAGCAAGAAGATCAAGAAGGGACCAGCGCTGCAAGAAAAAACCAGGAGAAACCTGAAGGCAACCATGCCCCAAGCAGACCAGAGAGGCAGAACTTGAGCATGCCATCCCTCATGGATGCGACACCACCACAAATTGCCGCAAAGATGCAGGCGATGAGGGAACAGATGGAGGTTATGATGAACGCGCTCAAGGGACGAGTTTCCAGTGACCTTGACAATCTAGTCAACCGCACCGACTCGCCTTTCACTGCTGCCGTGAACTCCTTCCCCCTACCACATAAATTTCGCATGCCGCATATAGAAAGCTATGACGGAGTGAAGGATCCTCTGGACCATCTAGAAACCTTCAAGATCCTAATGCACCTTCAGGGGATAGCAGATGAGATCATGTGCAGGGCCTTCCCCACAACACTTAAAGGCCCTGCAAGGGTATGGTTCAGCCGACTGACGCCAAACTCCATCGGCACCTTCAAGGAGCTGAGCGCGTTGTTCACTACACACTTCATTGGAGGGCACAGGTACAAGAAGTCCACAGCCTGTTTGATGAGTATTAAACAACGAGAGGACGAGACGCTGAGGGCCTACATAACACGCTTTAATAAGGAAACGCTCTCAATAGACGAAGCCGACGACAAAATACTGGTAGCGGCTTTCACGAATGGGTTGCAGAAGGGCAAGTTTCTATTCTCTCTATACAAGAACGACCCTAAGACCATGTCAGAAGTACTCTACAGGGCAACTAAATACATGAACGCGGAAGATGCGTTACAGGCCCAAGAGGAAAAACCCAGGAAAAGGGAGCGGCAGGACAAGGCAAGACGGGACCAAGGGTCGAAGAGGCCAAGAACGGGAGAACGAAGGGATGAGCGGCGCTCTAAGCCATCAGGGGGAAGGTTCACGAGCTTCACCCCGTTAACTGCCCCAATAGAGCAAGTCCTAATGCAAATTAAGGACGAAGGGGCTCTAACCTTCCCCGGTAAACTGAAAGGAGATCCCAGCAAAAGATCAAGGAACAAATATTGCCGTTTCCACCGCGATCACGGTCACGACACAGCAGATTGCTATGACTTAAAGCAACAGATAGAGGCCCTTATCAGTCAAGGAAACTGCAAAAGTTCGTCATAAAAGAGAGGATGGATCCGACACCCCAAGAGCAGCAGCCCCAAAGGGATAATGAGCGTCCCAGACCCCCAATCGGAGACATAAGGATGATTGTGGGGGGAACATCAACATTCGAGTCGTCGAGGAAGGCCCGAAAGACTTGCCTCCGAATGGTTCACAACGTTCAGCTGACGGGCTCAGCACCAAAGATAGCGCGGAGAGATAGCCTGATCATCGGATTCTCAGAGGAAGATGCACGACATCTTCACCAGGACGTGACGTTCACACAGGACGTGACGTTCATTGTGGTCGACTGCTCATCCACATACAACACTATCATCGGACGACCTACCCTCAATGCATGGAAGGCGGCGACATCAACTTACCACCTGATGATTAAGTTCTCAACAGAGTACGGGATCGGTGAATTGCGAGGGAACCAAGTGGCAGCCCGGGAATGCTACATTGCCATGCTGGAGATGGAAGACCAGCAGCAAACCATGTGCATAGAGGAGACACAGACGGCAGCAGAGCCAATGGAGGAACTAGAAAAGATAGTCCTTGATGAGTCAAAACCTGAACGGACTACCAGAATGGGGACGCTAGCCAGCCAGCCAATCCGCCAGGCCCTCATAGCATTCCTCAGAATGAATCAGGATGTGTTCGCCTGGAGCCATCAGGACATGCCAGGAATCGAAAGCTCAGTCATAGTTCACAGGTTGAATGTAAACCCATCATTCTCGCCAATCCGACAGAAAAAGCGAGTGTTCGCCCAGGAGCGAGACAAAGCAATAGCAGAAGAGGTGAAGAAGCTGTTGGAAGCAAACTTCATTCGAGAAGTCTACTATCCCGACTGGTTAGCAAACGTGGTAATGGTTAAAAAAGCTAACGGGAAGTGGTGAATGTGCGTCGATTTCACGGACCTCAACAAAGCATGCCCAAAGGACAGCTACCCGTTACCCAGGATAGACACCTTGGTAGACTCAACGGCAAGACACCAGCTTCTGAGCTTCATGGATGCTTTCTCGGGCTATAATCAAATTAAGATGGACGAAGTCGATCAGGAGAAAACCTCCTTTGTCACTAGCCAAGGGCTCTTTTGCTACAAGGTGATGCCGTTTGGACTTAAGAACGCAGGCGCAATGTACCAGAGACTGATGAACAAAATGTTCGCGCACCAGATCGGCCGGAATGTGCAAGTTTATGTCGACGACATGCTCGTAAAAAGCCCACTCGAAAGCGATCACCTGAAGGACCTCCAGGAGACTTTCGACACTCTCCGCTCGTATAATATGAAGCTCAATCCTAGCAAATGCGCGTTTGGTGTGACGGCAGGGAAGTTCTTGGGATTCATGGTATCCCACAGAGGAATAGAAGTCAATCCAGAAAAGGTTTGGGCCATCATGGAGTTGGAATCACCAAAAACAATCAAGGACGTGCAAAGACTGAACGGCAAAATTACCGCCTTGAACAGGTTCGTCTCAAAAGCGACAGACAAATGTCTACCCTTTTTCAGAACGCTGAGAAAATCGTTCGAGTGGACGGAAGAATGCCAGAAGGCCTTTGAAGAGTTGAAGAGGTACCTTACGTCCCCACCATTGCTCAGCCCCTCCCGACCAGGAGAAGAACTTTACCTCTACTTAGCTGTTTCACAAGCGGCGGTCAGCGCGGCACTGGTAAAGGAGGAAGACGGATCTCAAAGACCCGTCTATTTTATAAGTTGAGCGTTCAGAGGAGCAGAAGAGAGGTATTCACAAATAGAGAAGTTGGCCCTCGCATTGGTAACCGCAGCAAGAAAGCTAAAGCCGTATTTCCAAGCCCACACTATCATAGTCCTGACGAACCAACCGTTGAGAAAAGCTTTGGGTAGCCCCGACGCAGCCAGACGGATGGCTTTGTGGGCAATTGAGATGAGCGAATTTGACATACAATACCGCCCACGAACTGCAATTAAAGGCCAAGCTGTGGCCGACTTCATTGCAGAATTCGCACAATCGGAAGGCAGGGGGGCAGAAGTAGCCGCGCAGTGGAGCATCCACACGGACAGATCATCAAACAAAAAGGCAGGAGGAGCCGGGATTGTCATCCAAACCCCGGATGGGGATAAAATCGAGTGCATGATTCGATTCGACTTCCCCACAACCAACAACGAAGCCGAATATGAAGCGCTGGTGGCGGGTCTAGACCTCGTAAAAGCGGCAGGTGCTGAAAATGTAGTCATACACTGCGACTCCCAGGTGGTAATACATCAAATCGATGGTGGCTACGAGTGCAAGAATGAGAGAATGAAGAAGTACCTGGAAGAAGTAAACAATCGGATCGGCAACCTCGAAACAAGATTCGTCCAAATCCCAAGGGAAGAGAACGAATGCACTGACCGTCTTGCAAAAGCAGCCTCAGCAGAACTCATGATTGTTCCTGAACAGGTATTGTCGTTTGTACAACTCTCCCCGCTTATTGATGACAGAGCAAACGTACAGGAAGTCAGTTCCAAGAACAATTGGACTACACCGTTAATAGCATACCTAAGATCGGGCACTCTGCCAGACGGGAAAGACGCCACTAGAAAATTGAAGGTACAAGCCTCACGATTTGTGCTGATCAGAGACGTCTTATACAAAAGAAGATTCTCCCAACCGTACCTGAGGTGTTTAAGTAGCGAAGAAGCAGACTACGTAATGAGAGAGGTTCACGAAGGTATCTGTGGAAACCACTCGGGGGCGAGGTCATTAGTTCACAAGTTGATAAGAGCTGGTTACTATTGGCCTACTATGCTGAAAGATGCGCAAACTTATGTCAAAACCTGCGATAAATGTCAGAGGTTCAGTAATCTAATCAGACAACCGTCCGAGGAGCTCACACCCATGACCGCCCCGTGGCCATTCGCCCAATGGGGTCTAGACATTATAGGCCCCTTCCCAACGGCAGTAAGGCAGCTGAAGTTTTTAGTAGTTGGCATCGACTATTTCACTAAATGGGTGGAAGCAGAGGCCCTAGCTACTATCACGGAGAAGAACATTCGAAGTTTCATATGGAGGAATATCATCTGCAGGTATGGGATACCCAGGGTCCTCGTTTCCGACAACGGAAAGCAATTCGACAATAGCGCTTTCAGAGACTTCTACTCGGAGCTAGGCATCAAGAATCACTACTCATCGCCGGTACACCCACAGGCCAATGGGCAAGTCGAAGTCACAAACCGGTCCTTGCTAAAGATCATCAAGACCCGCCTGGAGGGGGCAAAGGGCATCTGGCCTAAGGAACTGCCAAGCGTCTTATGGGCGTATCGTACTACATCAAGAACACCTACTGGAGAATCACCGTTTCGGCTGGCATACGGAAGCAAAGCTGTCATCCCAGCAGAGGTCGGATTCACAAGCTATCGGGTGGAGAACTACGACGAAGATAAGAACGAAGAATCCTTGCGCCTTCAGCTAGACCTGGTGGATGAAGTCCGGGTAGCAGCAGAGCAGAGGTTGGCACGATACCAGAATCTCATGGCAAAACACTACAACTCTAACGTCAGGCATAGAGACTTTCAGATTGGGGATCTTATACTACGGAAGGTTATGGGCTCTGCCAGAGATCCTTCGCAAGGAAAGTTTGGCCCCAATTGGGAAGGACCATACAGGATCTCATCATGGCAAAGGAAAGGGACATACCACCTCGAGACCTTGGACGGACAAAAGCTTCAGCACCCGTGGAATACGGAGCACCTGCGGAGATACTTCCAGTAGGGACGACATGAAGAGTGTCAACGCTTCCCAGTTTCCATTTTATATTATTAAGTTTTAGCTTTTACTTCGAACAATCTTTCCTACTATTTAGTTTTGCTATCACTAGTTTTACTTTTGAACAATTCTTTTTGCTAGTGCCCTTTTAAGCCCTAGGGGGCAGGTACTTTTTCTACATGTTTTTTAAAAAGAGAAATATTCAGACACGACTATGTTGTTCCTATTAAGCATGCCAAGTCCACAAAGTGGGCGGATCACTCCAAGAGGGATGGTCATTTATACAAAGTCCACAAAGTGGACGGATCACCCCAAGAGGGATGGTCGTTTATACAAAGTCCACAAAGTGGACGAATCACCCCAAGAGGGATGATAATTTTTAGTCCACAAAGTGGACGGATCACCCCAAGAGGGATGGTCATTTATACAAAGTCCACAAAGTGGACGGATCATCCCAAGAGGGATGGTCATTTATGCAAAGTCCACAAAGTGGACAGATCACCCTAAGAGGGATGATAAATTTTCACAAGTCCACAAAGTGGACAGATCACCCTAAGAGGGATGATAAATTTTCACAAGTCCACAATGTGGAAGGATCACCCCAAAAGGGATGGTCGGTTAGAAAAAGTCCACAAAGTGGACGGATCACCCCAAGAGGGATGATAAATCTTCCCGAGTCCACAAAGTGGACAGGTCACCCCAAGAGGGATGGTCATTTATACAAAATCCACAAAGTGGACGGATCAACCCAAAAGGGATGATAAAATTCTACAAAGTCCACAAATGGACGGTTATTACTTAGTCCCAAAAGTAGGACGGGTATTAGATCGACAAAAATGGACAGAGTCTTTATATAAGGATAAAACATATTGGATCACAACGTGGACGGTATCTATCTAAGTTCGTCCCTGAGGACGACGTCATTCGAAAAACAAACTACAAAGCGAACGGATGAATTCCATTCAACAGAATATGTCAAACCACTCAATAAAATAGATGAAGCAAAGTTGAACAAAGTAAGTACCCAAAAAAATAAGAGTGTTTACAAAAAACAAAAACATGACGGAGTCAAAAATTGTTCTCCTAATGTTCTTACATAAAGGTAGGAAATAAAATAAAAATAAAAATAAAAACCTAATCTACGACGGGGGCCTCCTTTTCTTCACTGCGACGGGACTGACCATCTTTTGGATCACTTTCTACAACAACTTGGTCAAGAGGGACGTCGGGAGGAGCTTTGTCACCAAAGAGCTTGTCCGTGTCTTCGGATTAGGCAGGGAGGACGGACGTTTGCTCCATAGCATTGATGTTGACGGAGGACAAGTCTAACTGAGGATGTAGAGCCTTCACTTAACGGATGGCCTCATCAAAGCCGTCGCCAAACGACACTCCTAGCTCATTCAGAAGGGCGTCGGAGTCCCTGTACTCAAGTACAGCAGCCTCCTTGGCCTGACGGATCTCTTTGTCTTTATCTTCAATTACTCTTTTCAGCTCCTCCGTCAGCTTGTGGAGTTGGCTACAGGTCTCCTCTGCCATCTTCAGCTTCTTATCCTGGACGACCTTCCAGGCACGAAGCTAGGCCAGCTCATCCTCCGTCACCTTGGCCTTCTCCCGTATGCGGCCCAGGGTCGTTTCATGGTTTAAACACCGTCCAAACAAACCCTTCATCATCACCATGGCCTAAACAAAGGAAGTAAATTAATCTCAAGTAAAGGCATATATAGGCATACGGATGGAGTATAGACGGACCAAGTTACTTGGGCAATGCTGAACACCCCCGTCTCACCCATCGCCTCCGTCGAATGATTGCCCAGATCCTTGTAGTCCTCGGAGGTCATGATGGACAACAGTTGTTCCAAGGCGTACTTGGGGTCGTCTCGAAGAAGGGTAGGTGGCTTCTTACCGCTTGGAGACGGACCCTTCATGAGGCCCTTCCCGGCTCCATGTTTTGCAGGGGTGACGGTCTTCGTACCCTTCGCCATATGTCCCACGACGGGTTCCAAAGGGATCTTGGGCCTCTTCGAAGGACGGTCTCCTTTGACGGGCTGCTTCCTCTTTGCTAACGGATTGATTACACCCGTCTCTTTAGGTTCAGCATCACCAGCCCCCCTGTTCTTGGCAACATTTGCCCTTATGATGGACCTTCTTTTTGCATCGTCCATTTCTGCAAAAGACAGACGGACAAAGTTAATATCTGTTAACATAAATGGGTCAAACACATTTAGGGTGACGGATTTACGTTGACGGATCCTTTTTTCGTATTTGATTTCTGGTTTTGATGGCTCAGGACCGTCACAATACCAATGGATTGTGTTGAGGTTGACGAGTTTAGCCCAGGTCCTTTCCTCCGGCGTAGTTTTGTTAAAAATCTTTTCTAGAAAACTGTACTCCTCAAGGTTTACTTGTGGACGCCGTCGTATTGCAAAGAAGAAGACGATTAAAACATATTAAAATGAATGAATAAGTCTTTACATGTTAGGACGGATACATACCAGCTTGGGGCGATATGCCCCAAGTAGTATCGACGGGCATGTGCTCCGTATCCCCTGGACGACACATCCACTCATCACCCTTTAAGAAAAAGTAACGACTCTTCCAGTCTCTGTTGGAGTCTAGGGTCTCATATATTACCTTTAACAACGGACTCCTAGCTACAAAACTGTATATACCCATAGATTTGTCAATTTCGTCGGACGGTAGCAGTGAAGAAATTCTTGCACCGTCAACCTCCTAGCTCCGTCTGACCATGCACCATACAGGACCTCCATTGCTATGAAGACCCTCGAGGCGTTGAGTGATATTTGGTTGACGGACAGACCCAGATACTTAAGTAGCTCACGATGAAGGGAGCTCAACGAAAATCTAAGTCCTGCCTTCAACATTTGCTCGTATGCTCCGAGGCCTTGTACTCCGTCATAATAGCATTTCTCGGATTTATAAGGCAGACGAATGGGAATGTTATCTAGGATCTGGTAGTTAGCTTTAAGTGTTTTGAAGTGAGTCTCCTTGATAGTGGATGTAAAGTCATTCACCGTCCACTCTGGAGGCATGATGAACTTCCTTGGTCCATCAATTCCTAGGACGGGTCTTATTTGTTCTTCGCTGTCAAAACCTTCCATTGGTTCATCTAACTCCGTATCCTTATTTGTTGAGGACGGAGAAGAGGCAGACGTACTCCTCTCTTCGCTTTGACTCTCTTGGTCTTTGTGACCTGACGGGAATACCTCTTCATAATCTGCCCCGTCACAGACAACTGACTGATTACTTGACGCACTAGACATTGCCTACAAGTGACGACAAAACCTAAGACTATGACAGGGCTAAGAATGTATAACAAGTAAAGTTTTGAGCTATAAAAGTAATACGACGGTAGAAAAAAGCGACACTTCGATCCCATACAATGGCCAGTAAAAAAGCGACGCGTGTCATGCACCATTAATGTTCTCCATATCTCGTCAACAGCTCGAATGGTTGACGGTGTGTCTTGAAACCGTCAACCTTACCGACTAGGAACCGTCGACCCACATGCTTCTCAACTGTCACCCCCTTTAACATGTACCGTCACCCCATGCTTCCTCCAATGAAGTGTGACGGACCCATGGGGTGAGGGGGCAACTGAAGAGGTTAAATTTGGGCTTGAAATGGGGCTGACGGTCAGCAACTGTGGGCCGATAGAGGATGGGCCCATTATCTGTCACTCCTGTTGTAAACGGATCCGGTATGGAATGTCAACAGGTCCAAAGCCCATGAGGAGGGTAAAAAGGCCCTGAATATGGGATACTTGCGAAACACTTCATAGAGTCCGAAGACAAATAGAATTCTAGCACAAAAAGGATTCTATTGGATGTTTCCTATAAGGAAAAGACTTCCGCACCAAGGGTGAGAGATCAACCCCCTACTACTACTATAAAAGCCCCAATACCCTCATGAATCAAGGTACGCATAATTTACCCTCTCTAGCACTCTAGAGTTGTGAGAATATTACTGACTTGACCTTCGGAGAGTATTTGGCTGGCACCACACCGGTGCTCTTGATTAGGCTCTTCTTCTTCTTTGTATTGTGCAGGTTCACGTTCGAGCGCGTAGGTATTGTGTAGCTCACTGGTGAATTTCTCGGCATCATCACATATTATCACTCATAGTGTGTTCAAGGTGACATTTTGTTATCAAAAAAATGATATTATCACCATTTTGTGATATAATTGGATCCAAAGTACCTATTGAAACCACTAAAATAATACTAGATTTTATTAATAAATAAATAAACACTAAAATTTACAAGAAACAAAAAAAATAAAAAATAAAAAATAAAAAAGAAAAAAACAGAAAACAGAAAACAGAAAGCATAGAAACCATATTTTTGGAATGCACCAGCAAAACTTCATAAGAATACTTTTTAGAAACCGTTCTCATTATTTTCCCATTAGGTGCCATATTCGCCAGCCCTTGAAGCATTTCAGCACAGAAGATGACTTCTCCTTTCGAATGAGATTGATTGGTGTTAAGAAATCTCCTCTTGGAACCATGGCTTTTCTTTAGCACGCACATTGCAGCATAAATGGCAGAGACAGCAAGTGTGGATGAAGAGTAACTGATAGTAGCATGGTAATCGTTAAGGGCCACTTCACCAAAAAAGAATGCCATATTCTTGAATTCTCGATCAAAATACCCACAAGAATCTAAAATTTCAACCAAGAAGGAATGGATGGTTGGAACTAATAACTTCCACCCTAATTTTTGAAGAATATTTTTTTCCATAGCAATTATCTGTTGTTGACTGTAATTACTACCGACCCCATTCTCCATTAAGGTAAGAGCAGAAGGAAACCGTCTCTCCTCAAACTTAGAGGCAATGACTAATGCAACAATAGCCACCATTTTCAAGTCATGTTTAGACAACACAAGCTCAACGGACAGGAAACGATCGAAAATATTGACGGCGAGAAAGAGAGTCGGTTGCGTAAGATGAAGAGAAAAATGGAGGGACGTCAACCAATCAACCATAGAGTCTCTTAGCCTCTTAGGTACTCAGTAACTTGAGGTTGGAAACTCAAGAAGTTAGTGTTGAGTTGATTCTGCTTCTCGATGTGTTTGTAAAAGGCGTACATATTTTGATGTTGTTCTTGTTCTAGTGGTACGTTATTGTGAGTATGATGGCGCACCTTCTTCTTGAAACAGCCCAGGAGATTAGGAAAAATAGTCATGGGTTGTCGTTGTTGAAGTTGATATACACAGATCAGAGTGGGTTTTGAAGGAAGAAGAAGCGTAAATCTGCTCTGTAATCTCAAGCAGATTTCAAAAAAGATAATGTAAAGCAATGTAAACTTATAAATACCCAACAATTGTTTCCTTTTGGTATTCGGAATTCCTAATGAAACTCGTTCACCGACTCAACTATCACCAATCCAAGAAGGAGACGACGTCGTTCTTTATTATTTAACGTAGTAGGGGCTTTTTATTTTGGATATTTGTTTGAGTTGGGCTCATATATGGGCTTAGTAAGACATGGGCCCAATTTGAACAGATCTGGGCCCAAGGGATTTAGTTTAAGTTTGAGAGAGTTTCAGTCGAACCTGGGTTATTGAGAGACACGGTTTGGATATAATTCACCTAACCCAACTCTATTTTATGGGAGGTGGGCCAGGGTGAGCATTTGGAGGGTTTAGGGGGTGTATGTTACTATTGTTTAAAAATCAGTTTTCAGTATTTAAACAACATTATAATATTTTCATACATTTTTTTTTCGACACGTATTTTTACAAAATAACAACAACGTTACTAAAAATCTCTTACCAAACAGGCTCTTAATTTCGGATTTGATTGGGTATGTGTTTTGTGTTTGTTGTAGCATGATGAGCTTGTGTCTGTGTAAATTCGGAGTATTGAGCTGATGTGTTTTCTCTTGTATTCGTAGTATTGAGCTGATTTGTTTCCTCTGTTTCCATAACAAGATGCTGTCTGCGAGTCCTTGAGAAACAGAGCTGATGCAGAGAGCAGTTGAGCAAAGAATGTTGGTTTTTTTTTTTTTTTTTTTTTTTTTTTGACAGCTTTAAAAAAAATTAAAAAAAAAAAAAAGCAACGAATGTTGTGCTTGAGTAATGTATTATGTGTGGTATAAAAAAAAATAGAAACAAAACTGTATTAATTAGTCTGATATTAATTACTAAAAAGAACAATTAGTCTTTTAAAAGTTTATGGGTTGTGGGGGGCAAGGGCCGGGGTTCAAGTCTCCAGGAGGGAGCTTCACACACATATACACTTAGATTAGGCTAGAGTATAATTCTATCTTCTATCAAAAAAAAAAAAAAAGTTTATTTGGTAAAGATGTATAATATATTATTAAAATGGTTTGTTTTATACGCCAATAAAAATAATGAAATAATTGTTATTATATTTAATTATATATATATATATATATATATAAAATCTCGTAATAGTATATTAGATTAATTGATACTGAAATATATCATTATCTTGACGAAAAGAGCTTTTGATACAAAATAAAATTGCATTTGTCTCTTTGATTTTGCGTTCATGTCTTGATTGGCTAAAAATAAAACATGGTTTTCAATTTAGAATTCAAGTGATAAAATGAGGAAAACAGGTAAAAGGACGGTAGAGAAGGGATAGCACATTGAGAAATCCTCTAGTTCTTTTATTGTTGAGTCTCTTGCCCTTCTTGCTTTTCCTTTTGATATAGTTGTCACTTTTCTCTCGCTTGCTACGATTATCACCCTCACTCACTCCCCAGACCTCATCACAACATCACATCCCTTGCCTTTGGATTCATGCCAAGGCGGATGTTGTTACAGTTTGTAACATTCTTTGTGGTACCTTAGTTAGACTAGTGCACTTTTGGCGAGCAACAATATTACAAGCACAATCATTCCTACATCTAACTTCACAACTTACTAACTTGCGCAATTATGAGTGATCGACAAAAAGTGGTGAGTCGCATAAGTTAGTAGTGGACAAAAAATGTCAATTACTCACAATCGCACAAGTCAACAAATTATAAAATTGAGTGTGTGATTAGTTCAATTTGAGTATCGATTTTGGCCACATCATCATAAGTTAGTAGTGGACAAAAAAAAAAATGATATTATTACCTTTTTGGTGACATCATTGTATCCAAATTACATATTGAAACTACTGAAATAATACTAGATTCTATTAATTAAAAAAAATAAAAAGCACTAAAATTTACAAGAAACAAAAAAACAGATAACATAGAAACTACTGTCACTACTTTTTGGAATGTAATAGCAAAATTTGATCAGAATACTTCTCAGCAAGGGTTCTCATCAGTTTCCCAGTGGGTGCCATACTCGCCAACCGTTGAAGCATTCCAGCACAGAAGGTGACTTCTCCTTTAGAATGAGATTGATTGGTGTTAAGAAATATCTGCTTGGAACCATGGCTTTTCTTTAGCACGCACATTGCAGCATAAATGGCAGAGACAGCAAGTGTGGATGGCAAGTAACTGATAGTAGCATGGTAATTGTGAAGTGCCACTTCACCAAAAAAGAATGTCATATCCTTGAACTCTTGATCACAGTACCCACAAGAATCGAAAATTTCAACCAAAAAGGAATGGATAGTAGGAACCAATAACTTCCACTCCAATTTTTGAAGAACGTTTTTTTCGATGGCATCAATCTGCTGTTGACAGTAATAAGTACTACCATAACCATCCTCATCCTCCTCCATTAAAGTAAGAGCAGAAGGAGACCAGTTCTCCTCAAATTTACAGGCAATGACTAATGCAACAATAGCCACCTGTTTCAAGTCATGTTCAGACGACACAACCTCAACTGAGAGGAAACGATCGACAATATTGACAGCGAGAAACAGAGTCGGTTGCAAAAGATCAAGAGAAAAATGGAGGGACGTCAACCAATCAACCAGAGAGTTTCTTACATACACAGAAACTTGAGGTTGGAAACTCAAGAAGTCAGTGCTGGGTTGATTCTGGGTCTCAATGCGTTTGTAAAAGGCGTACATACTTTCTTCTTGTTCTTGATCTAGTGCTACGTTGTTGTTGTGGGCATGATGGTGCACCTTGTTCTTGAAAGAACGCAAGAGCTTAGCAAGAATAGCCATGAATGAGGAACAGAGATCAGAGAGAGTAAAAAAGGGTTTTGAAGGAAGAAGAAGAAGTAGCGTAAATCAGATGGGTGAAGGAAACGCTGTGGAAACTGGAATTTCAATATATATAAAAAATGTAGTCTTTATGCAAAGCATTGCAATCTTATAAATACCCAACAATTATTGTTTCCTTTTGCTATTCGGAATTCGGAAATCCTAATCAAACTCGGATTGTGATCACCACCTCAACGGATACTTTTTAGAGTAAAACGCAAGAAAAGATGAGGCGGTGAACAAAATCCGAGTGTGATTAGGAATTTCGAATTCCTACTCTTAGGCGGTGAAAAATGTAACCTTTTGTTGCTCTCTGTTTCAGGTTTTATCCCAAAAGGAGGTTTTTTCTTTTTTTCTTTTTTTGAACTGTCTCTGGTTTTATCTCAAAACGAAAAGGTTTTTTTTTTTTTTTTAAACAACAGAGCAAACGACGTCGTTTTTTTATCTATTAATTAGTACAGCTTTTTAGGGAAAAATTCTGAATTTATTAGAGGTGTGATTTTTTTTAACAGGTAGAAGGTACAGTTTTTTCCAACAAAAGAAAAAAAAAATATATATATATATATATATAAGTAAGTAATTAATTGTTTAGTTAATATAATTCTATTTGATTGGTAATTAAATGAGAAAAAATGGTTTGGTTTCCTTCAGTTCTTTTAAGCACATGATACTAAAACGTCTAAGTATCATATGTGTTGTGCTCTAGTATATAAGACAAAAGTCTCACCTGACAGAAAACCATAAAAGAAAAAGTTGAAAACCTTTGGTAGAGTAGTTTGAAAATTGTTGTTTGTAGTTTTTTGAAATACGCGTGGGTGAAAAAATGTGTTAAAATGCGTGAAATGCTGTTTAAAAACTAAAAAATGTTGTTTGAAAACACAAACCAAACGGGACTGTCAAAACACATAATTTTTATTTTTTTAACAAAAGATAAATTATTTTGATAAATGCCAAAAATTTTAACTAGTCATTGATTTGAGGATAAAGTTATCAATGTACCTTTAAAAAAAATTATAGAATCCACACTAAAAATATTCTTTTATATATATAATTTTCTTATATATATAAAATATTCCCACTAAAATAATTTTTTATATTAAAATATCTTATTAAAATAGTTAATACACACTGATTATTAGATTATTATGCAAAGGACCAACCCATTAAAAAAATATCTTATTAAAATAGTTAATACATACTAATTCTTAGATTATAATGCAAAGATCCAACCCATAAAAACATTATTTTAAATGGGATTATGCAAAGAGTTTTTCAAATCAATTGACATCTTATGATACTTCAAATGAAGAATCAATTAAGTAAAAAGAAGTCAAATCAATGAAGTGAGGAGCCCAACCTCTTTGCTTAAAGCTTTGCCATGGAGTCTCTATTTGTTGAAACTTTGCTTCTCCTAATTCCAAAACACAACAATAGGCTTGCAACCATAGTATAGGTAAAAAAACTTCTCTTTAATAACAATTAGTAGGGGTTCAAAAAGGATTTTTTGATGTTGTTAACGAAGACATTTAAGGTTCAAATTCTTTTACCCCAACTATCGATATATAAAAAATAACCATTTGATTACAAAAGGCAAAAGATAATTCAAAAATAAAATTAAAAAAAAAAAAAAAGACTCATTTTTAGGAAGATACTTTATATTTTGATTTTGTTGATTATTAAAACAAGCCAATGGCATTTTTCATGAATTTTTATTTCTTTCACCTTTTTTTTTTTTTTTGGGTGGGGGTGGGGGGATGGTTTATTAGTCTAATGCCAGTAACGCACTCTATCTATCTATTTCATGGACTAAATTATTTCATTTGTGATTGTACAATTAATGGCCCAGACCAAGTTTATGAATGATAAACATCGTGGTTGTGGATATAAACAAAAGATTTGCTTCTCATTTGGTGGACAAGCTTGAAGATCTTACAATTCACAAAATTTAAAATCCAATTTGCTTTCGACCATTTGAAGAGAGTTGCTCATGCTTACTATGGTCTTCATGTTAAAAAGAAAGCAGACAATGCTCTTGATGAACTCAATAAACATTTTCAAGCACTTAAAGATAAACGCAAGTGTATAGTAGCTGCAAAATTTAGCTTAATTGAGGAATGCTTGAGAGAGGCTTCGATATTAAAGCATGGAAAGTAGGTACCTTTTTGCTTTATAGGTGAGGTTTTTGGCGCTAAGGGAAGGAGAAAGGAGATGTTTTAACTAGTGATCACTGTTTCATGAGATGTGGTTCACAATTGAATGTGCAACATTTGGGTTAGGGGAATGAAATACTAGATTACTAAATACGCCTTGTATTAGTCTACCTCATTTATGTGTCGTGGTATTTTTGTAAAGGAAACGTGATTGTCAAAATATATCAAATCATTGCTTATCCTTATGCTATTTTAGATCCAAACAAGTCTTTGGTCTATAAACCCATGCACACATCTTTATTGAGGCATTTTGGTTCCTTGTTCTTTCCATTCTTAGAATATTCAGTTGCCAACATATGAACTATTGTTGTAGTTTATCAACCCGAATTATATTGTACTAACCTATCCAAAAACAAAGGGAGAAGAAGAAAATTTATACTTCTCATAACATTACTCTCATGTTTGTGATACAGATTATTTTTAAAAAATCAAGCTTCTTTGGTCAAATTTGTGTTTCATTTCAGGGGAAAAACATTCTAGACCTCTAGCTATATATGAACGTGAGTCATATTCATCTGAAAAGTTTGTTCAAGAGAATCTATTGACTGATATTGAGACAGAAAAATCAAAGGTAACATCAAGCCCCATTATAATAACTAGAAGTCATAAGGTTTCTGGTAACGAAGTTGGGCAGCTGGTAGAGTCATTGCCCAATTTGTGGTCTCACACTGAAAATCTAGATGCACATGATGTTCATTGTCCTCTCAGCCACTTGCTGGACTCGAGATCCAAGTCTGTGAAATCAAAGATGGGGAGCAAGGATAATTCAAGCTATATAAGTTCAAACCAAGATCAACAATTGGCTGGGGAACAACCAACTAATGAGAACGCCCAAATTTCAGAGGAGCCTACAAATGTTCCTGCCCTGCAATTGGTAAGAAAGCTTGGATATGCTTTTGCATGACATTTACATTTTGAGAAATTGAATCACTTTTTTGGGGAATTTGGACATTGCAATGAAATGAAATGATTTGTTTTTTCCCCTTTTAAAAATGTAAATGAAATTAGTCTATATTATCACTCATAGTGTGTTCAAGGTGACATTATGTTATCAAAAAAATGATATTATCACCATTTTGTGATATAATTGGATCCAAAGTACTTTTTTTTTTTTTTTTTGATAAGCTGCAATTCATTAATAACTAAAGAAAGGAACAACGTGGAGAATCAATCTTACAGGTAGCCAAAATGGCTGGTGGAAGATTCTCCTTATTAAAAAAACAAGAAGCATTGAAATTTAAAGCAAACTTTGTGGTGGAGTGGGCAGCTGAGTTACACGTCCTCTTAACCCAGTTGAAAGAGGAGACTTGGAAATCCTCAGATAAGGCTAAAATATCGGTGATGGCAGCACAGATGGAACCAAAGTACCTATTGAAACCACTAAAATAATACTAGATTTTATTAATAAATAAATAAACACTAAAATTTACAAGAAACAAAAAAAAGAAAGAAAAAAGAAAAAAACTGAAAACAGAAAACAGAAAACAGAAAACATAGAAACCATAGAAACCATATTTTTGGAATGCACCAGCAAAACTTCATAAGAATACTTTCTAGAAACCGTTCTCATTAGTTTCCCATTAGGTGCCATATTCGCCAGCCCTTGAAGCATTTCAGCACAGAAGATGACTTCTTTTTTCGAATGAGATTGATTGGTGTTAAGAAATCTCCTCTTGGAACCATGGCTTTTCTTTAGCACGCACATTGCAGCATAAATGGCAGAGACAGCAAGTGTGGATGGAGAGTAACTGATAGTAGCATGGTATTCGTTAAGGGCCATTTCACCAAAAAAGAATGCCATATTCTTGAATTCTCGATCAAAATACTCACAAGAATCTAAAATTTCAACCAAGAAGAAAAGGATGGTTGGAACTAATAACTTCCACCCCAATTTTTGAAGAATATTTTTTTCCATAGCAATTATCTGTTGTTGACTGTAATTACTACCGATCCCATTCTCCATTAAGGTAAGAGCACAAGGAAACCGTCTCTCCTCAAACTTAGAGGCAATGAGTAATGCAACAATAGCCACCATTTTCAAGTCATGTTTAGGCAACACAAGCTCAACGGACAGGAAACGATCGAAAATATTGACGGCGAGAAAGAGAGTCGGTTGCGTAAGATGTAGAGAAAAATGGAGGGACGTCAACCAATCAACCATAGAGTCTCTTAGGTACTTGTTGAAGACAAAAGAATTGAAGTCATAAACGGCAGCATCAAAACGACAGAAAAGAAGGAAGGTTGAAGTGCGAAAACGACAGAAGAAATAAAAGGACTAAAACGGAGCGTTTGGATTAATGAAGCCACACAGCCAGCACGTGTGGGAGAGCCCAGAATTTAGTTACAGAGAAGGCCAGCTGTCACGTTGTGATTGGTGGATTAGTTATAAATCAGTTAGTTAGTTTGTTACAGAGCTTGGCGTGATGCTCTGTTTTAGTGTTGTATATATATAGCTTAGTTGTTAATTATTTCTTCACTTGATTCATTTGTATCAATTTCTGGTTTATAAGAAATTGTAGTTTTCTCTCTCTCTCCCTCTGTTCTTGTTTTTTTACATGGTATCAGAGCGTACTTTCCCTCATTTTCTTTCTTGCCAAACAGAAATTTACTCTTGATTTTCGTTATTTTCTTGTTCCTTCATGGCTTCAAACTCATCAAGTGCACCTGCTTCTTCTACTACACCAACTGGAAGTGCAGCTATGGCGGATGAGTATGCTAATAACCCCTTTTTCTTACCAGCGAATGAAAATCCTGGTTTGGTTCTTACTTCTCAGCCTCTCAACGGTCCTGAGAACTACATGACCTGGGCGAGATCTGTGTTTCTGGCTCTAAGCTCCAGAAATAAGTTTGGTTTTGTCAATGGTTCAATCTCAGAACCAGATCCAACCTCGCCATTATTCAATTCCTGGAATAGGTGCAACACTACGATCTTATCATGGCTGACTAATTCACTCAGTCCTGATCTTAAGGCTAGTGTAATGTACATTAATTCAGCAAGGGATTTGTGGATTGATCTCAAGAATCGGTTGTCTCAGGACAACACTCCAAGGCTATTTGAGCTTCAAAAGGAAATAGCACATTTAGTTCAAGGATCGTTGTCAGTGAGCTCTTACTTCACCAAATTCAAGACTCTGTGGGATGAGTTTGTGAATAATCAACCCTTCATAGTGTGCAATTGTGCTTGTGTTTGTGGTTCTAGGTCATCTCAGCTGGGTGCACAGCATAAAGAGCATGTCTTCCATTTTCTGATGGGCTTGAATGACTGTTATGGGACTTTAATTGGGCAAATCTTGCTCATTGAGCCTTTTCCTCCTCTCAGCAAGGTGTGCTCGTTGGTTTTACAAGAAGAGAAAAGGAAAAACTTAGGTAACACTGTTAATGTGGTTCAGCAATTGGATCCTATTGCCATGTATGTAAATGGTGGTAAGCAATTTCAAGGTAATGCTCGGAACAATGGAGGCAAAGGAGGTAATTTCAAGAGGGAAAGACCAGTTTGCACCTACTGTGGCTTCACTGGTCACATAGCTGACAAATGTTACAAACTTCATGGATACCCCCCCGGGTATAAGCCAAAAGGTGGAAATAAGGCTATGGCTAATCAAATCACAGGGAGTTTTGGATTTGATAATCTTTCCAATGTTCAGTCCTGTGATGCTAATCAGTTCAACATTGGTCTTCAACAACCAGCTTTGAACAAGACTTCCTTTGGTATTCCACAGCAGAATTTTGGAGGTTTTTCTGGTAATTTTGGACTTCAGAATTGCCAACAGACTACTCAGCCTCAATGTCCAATATCTCAGGTTCAATGTGAACAACTTCTCAACTTTCTAAAGGTTCATAATGCATCCAGTTCTGGTTTTGGTGCTCCAAATGGCATTGGTCCTCAGATTGCTTCACAGGTTGCTTCAGTGATGGCACCTGCTCTTCCTACAACCACTTCATCTCCTTTTGCTGCTTCTGCTTCTGCTTCATCATCTTCTTCTAACTTCTCAGGTAATCCATTTTGGATTGCTCCCAATATGTCTCATTCTATTTTTTCAGCCCATGTTGTTGATAGACATTGTTTTAAGTCTAATTCTTGGATTCTTGACACTGGTGCTACTGATCACATGGTACACTCAGTGTCCCAATTAACCACAATTACTTCTGTTGTCCATTCTTGTGTCTATTTGCCAAATGGGGAAAAGGTTCTAGTTACACACATTGGCACAGTGCAAATTTCACCTACTCTCACACTCACAGATGTATTGTGTGTTCCATCTTTTCATTTCAACCTCATTTCAATTAGTAAACTTACTAAACATAAATTTTGCTGCCTCATATTTTTTGGTGATTGGTGTTTCATCCAGGACCTTGCTCAATGGAGCATGATTGGTCTGGGTAAGCAAAGCACTGGTTTATATCTGCTTCAAGCTTCTGTTCCACCATCAAGGTCAGCAGCTGTTGCCAGTAATGTCAGTCACATTTCTTCTTCAGACTTGTGGCATTCTAGATTAGGACACCTTTCTTTGTCAAAACTTCAATTGTTGAAGCCTTTTGTAGATATTGATGTTCAAAATAAGGCAGCTTGTTGTGATGTTTGTCATTTTTCAAAACAAAAGAAGCTTACTTTTCCTTCTAGTTCTCATGTAACCTCTAAGCCTTTTGAATTGATCCATTGTGATCTATGGGGTCCTTTTTCTGTCAATACAATTGATGGTTACAAATACTTTTTGACTATTGTGGATGATTTTACTAGGTGCACATGGGTTTACTTACTTAAACAAAAATCTGAAACTCAATCTTTGTTTCCCCAATTTGCATCCATGGTTTCCACTCAATTTGATAGCAAGATTAAAACTATTAGAAGTGATAATGGGCCTGAGTTTTTCTTGAAAGATTTTTTTCATTCTAATGGCATTTTGCATCAATTTTCCTGTGTTAATACTCCTCAGCAAAATGGTATTGCTGAAAGGAAGCATCAACACATCCTCAATGTTGCAAGAGCTTTAAAATTTCAGTCTCACATTCCTTTATGTTTTTGGGGTGATTGCATCCTAACTGCTGTACATCTTATCAACAGAATTCCTTCCAAAACTTTAGGTAATAAGAGTCCTTATGAAATGCTTTTCAATTCTCCTCCATCTTATCACAATTTGAGGAGTTTTGGTTGCTTATGTTTCATTTCCACCTTATCTCATAATAGGCACAAGTTTGCACCTAGGGCCAGAAAATGTGTGTTTCTTGGCTATCCCCATGGCATTAAAGGTTACAAAGTTCTTGATATTCACTCCAATTCAGTTTATATTTCAAGAGACATTATCTTTTATGAAAACATTTTTCCCTATGCTGATTGTTCTCAGCCTTCTGCTTCTTATTTGGATGATTTTGTTTTTCCTCATTCCATTTTAGATCCTGCTGATTCAGTCTTTGTTCCCTGCTCTTCCTCCCTTCCTCATCTTCCTTTATCTATCACTGACTCTACTCCCACTTCTAGTCCTATTTCTGTTCCCACTGAACCCAATTCTGCAGAACTTGTTTCTGCAGAATCTGCCATTCCTACTCTTCCTCAGTCTTGTGGTTCCATTGTTCCTATTAGAAGATCCACTAGGTCCCACAAACCTCCTTCTTACCTATCTGATTACTCTTGCAATTCTGTCAGTACCAAACCCAGTTCTGGTTTGCCCTATGACCTTTCGGATCATGTGAGTTATTCACATCTTGGACCTACCTTTCATTCTTTTGTCATGGCTGCATCTTCCCCTCCATCAGAGCCTGCTTCATTTCAGCAAGCAGTGCACTTTCCTGAGTGGAGGGCTGCCATGGACAAGGAAATTGAGGCTTTAGAAGTGAATGATACTTGGACATTAACCTCTTTGCCTCCTGGTAAGTCAGCCATTGGTTGCAAATGGGTCTACAAAGTTAAATATCTGCCTGATGGTACCATTGAGAGGTATAAAGCCAGACTTGTTGCCAAGGGCTTCACTCAAAAACTTGGGCTGGACTATTCAGAAACTTTCTCTCCAGTTGTCAAATCAGTTTTAGTTAGAATTGTTTTGTCCTTGGCTGCTGTGAAAGGGTGGTTTCTTCATCAATTGGATGTCAATAATGCTTTTCTTCATGGGGAGTTACTTGAGGATGTTTACATGAGCTTACCACCTGGATTTCACAGCAAGGGGGAGCATAATTTGGTTTGTAAACTGAACAAGAGTCTCTATGGTCTCAAGCAAGCATCCAGACAATGGTTTGAGAAATTTTCTTCAACTATTCTACAAATGGGTTTTGTCCAATCTAAGTCTGACTACTCTTTGTTCATTCACACACAAGGAGCTTCATTCACAGTCTTATTGGTATATGTTGATGATATACTTTTGACAGGAAACAACATTGATTGTGTCAACAATTTGAAGAAAGTTCTTGATGCTAAGTTTGGTTTGAAGGACTTAGGTTCCTTAAGGTATTTTCTGGGATTAGAAATGGCTAGGACTGATGAAGGAATCAGTCTCAATCAAAGAAAATATGCTTTGGAAATTCTCAAGGACACTGGTTTCATTGGTAGCAAGCCTGTCAAGTTTCCCATGGAACAAAACCTGAAGTTATCAAAGTATGAAGGCAAATTATTGGAGGAACCAGGACAGTATAGAAGATTGATTGGAAGACTTTTGTACCTTACCTTAACAAGGCCTGACTTGACTTATGCAGTGCATAGGCTGAGTCAGTTTGTATCTCAGCCAAGGGAACCACACTTGAAGGCAGTGCATAGAGTACTTCAATTTATTAAAGGGTCACCAGGAAAGGGAATATTCTTCCCAAGCAATACAGACACATCAAGGCCTTCTGTGATGCGGATTGGGCTGGATGCCCAGATACAAGAAGGTCCCTCACTGGTTATGCAGTGTTTTTGGGAGACTCCTTAATTTCTTGGAGGTCAAAGAAACAAGGGGTTGTGTCCAGGTCATCGGCTGAAGCAGAGTATAGAGCTATGGCAAGTGTGGCCTGTGAGATTACTTGGGTTCTGCAACTGTTGAAGGACTTAAAGATTGAACATTCCAGACCAGCTATGATGTTTTGTGATAATCAAGCTGCATTGTACATAGCAGCAAATCCGGTCTTCCATGAAAGAACCAAGCACATAGAAGTTGATTGTCACTTGGTGAGAGACAAAATTTTGGAGGGAATGATTAAAACCTTCCATGTTAACACAAATTCACAGATTGCAGACATCTTCACTAAAGCTTTGGGTGTTTCATCTTTTGCGAGATTATCAGAGAAGTTAGGACTGAAAGATATTTTTCAGCCTAAATTGACAAAGGAGAAATCTGAGCAATTGCAGGTTGCTTCCTTAGTTCAAGTCTCAGAGCCTAAAACTCTGGACTTGAGGGGGAGTGTTGAAGACAAAAGAATTGAAGTCATAAACGGCAGCATCAAAACGATAGAAAAGAAGGAAGGTTGAAGTGCGAAAACGACAGAAGAAATAAAAGGACTAAAACGGAGCGTTTGGATTAATGAAGCCACACAGCCAGCACGTGTGGGAGAGCCCAGAATTTAGTTACAGAGAAGGCCAGCTGTCACGTTGTGATTGGTGGATTAGTTATAAATCAGTTAGTTAGTTTGTTACAAAGCTTGGCGTGATGCTCTGTTTTAGTGTTGTATATATATAGCTTAGTTGTTAATTATTTCTTCACTTGATTCATTTGTATCAATTTCTGGTTTATAAGAAATTGTAGTTTTCTCTCTCTCTCCCTCTGTTCTTGTTTTTTTACATACTCAGTAACGTGAGGTTGGAAACTCAAGAAGTTAGTGTTGAGTTGATTCTGCTTCTCGATGTGTTTGTAAAAAGCGTACATATTTTGACGTTGTTCTTGTTCTAGCGCTACGTTATTGTGGGTATACTGTTGCACCTTCTTCTTCTTGAAACAACCCAGGAGATCAGCAAAAATAGTCATGGGTTGTAGTTATTGAAGTTGAAATACGCAGATCAGAGTGGGTTTCGAAGGAAGAAGCGTAAATCTGCTCTGTAATCTCAAGCAGTTTTTAAAAAAAATAATGTAAAATTTCTTCGATGCAATGTAAACTTATAAATACCCAACAATTGTTTCCTTTTAGTATTCGGAATTCTTAATGAAACTCGTTCACCGACTCAACTATCAACAATCCAAGAAAGAGACGACGTCGTTCTTTATTATTTAACGTAGTAGGGTTTTTATTTTGGATATTTTTGTTTGAGTTGAGCTCAAAGATGGGCTTATACATGGCCCAATTTGAACAGATATGGGCCCAAGGGATGTAGTTTAAGTTTGAGAGAGTTTCAGTCGAACCTGGGTTATTGAGAGACACGGTTTGGATATAATTGACCTAACCCAACTCTATTTTATGGGAGGTGGGCCAGGGTGAGCATTTGGTGGTTTGGTTTCGTGTTTGATTGGGTATGTGTTTTGTGTTTGTTGTAGCATGACGAGATTGTGTCTGTGTAAAGTCAGAGAGTGAAGAGTGCGTTTACCCTAAATTAAAAAATCAACTTATTTTACTATTTTGTTTATTTTTGTTATTATTTATGGCTCTATTGTATCTTTTAGTATTATTCATGAAACTTAATATATTATTTTAGCTAATTTTCATTTTTATCTATAGTATTTTTACTTTTATCTTTATCTACCGTCTGAGAATTTGAGTTGTGCGTGTTGGTTTCTGTTTCCTCTTGTATTTGTAGTTTTGAGCTGATTTGTTTCCTCTGTTTCCATAACAAGATGCTGTCTGCGAGTCCCTGAGAAACAGAGCTGCAGCAGAGAGATGTTGAGCAAAGAATTGTTCCTTTTTTTGGGGGGGGGGGGGGGGGGGGACAGCTTTTAAAAAAAAAAAATTAAGCAATGAATGTTGTGCTTGAGTAATGTATTATGTGGGGTATAAAAAAAATAGAAACAAAACTGTATTTGTAGGGTCAGATTTTGCAGCCCAAGCCCAAGAATGTGTGGATTTGGAGCCACTGAACCCAAAACAATAAATTTGTAGAGAGTGGGTGAAAGAGCTAAGCTAATAATGAAAATAACAGTATTAAACAGCGATGCTAGTGGGAGAATTTGAATTAATATGTGCTCGGACGGATGTAAGTGTCCCGTCCGAAAAGGTGATTTTCATTGATGAACTTGGGTTACAATTCTTAGAGCTACAGTAAAATAATACACTCTTTTTTCTTTCTGATTTTTCCGATCCCCTTCTATCAGAGGCACCCTTCTCTTATATAGTACTGTCTTCCTGCATCTTCACCGTCCACTTGTTCATCATCTAGACGTCCACTTGAGTGCATGTCCCATCAGAGGTGTTCTTTAGCCTTGTGTGAGTGGTGGTAGCTGGGCTGATACTGTTCAGGGGTCTTCTCCACATTAATGCGGCCAGAGAAGTAGGTGCAGTGCATTTAATGCGGTGGTTGAAGTCTGTCTCTTAGATATTTCTCCGTTCCAGTTATCTTCATTCGTGTCCGAGGTTCATTTCAGTCATTACATCTGTCAGGAGGATCACTTGGGCTGCAAAGGGTTGCATGTCAGACCAAGACTCTTCGGATCCGAGGGTATTAGACTCCTCGGCCCATCGAACATCTCCTCGGATCACGGCCATGCTCCTCTCCTAACATGTTCCTTTCTCAGGGCCTCTAAATGAGCTTTTTTCGTCTCTTTGGACTAAAGTGGTCCTTGGATAGGGCCTTGGGCCCAATGCGCTTGGTTGGGCTTTTCTCCCCCACAGTATTAATTAGTCTAATATTAATTACTAAAAAGAACAATTACTCTTTTAAAAGTTTATTTGGTAAAGATGTATAATATATTTCTAAAATGGTTAGTTTTATACGCCAATAAAAATAATGAAATAATTGTTATTATATTTAATTATATATATGTAATCTCATAATAGTATAATAGATTAATTGATACCGAAATATATCCTTATCTTAACGAAAAGAGCTTTTGATACAAAATTGAATTGCATTTGTCTCTTTGATTTTGCATTCATGTCTTGATTGGCTAAAAATAAAACATGGTTCTCAATTTAGAATTCAAGTGATAAAAGAGAAAAACAGGTAAAAGGAGGGTAGAGAAGGGAAAGCTCATTGAAAAATCCTCTAGTTCTTTTATCGTTGGATCTTTTGCTCTTCTTGCTTTTCCTTTTGATATAGTTGTCCCTTTTCTCTCTCTTGCTACAATTATCACCCTCACTCACTCCCCAGACTTCATCACAACATCACATCCCTTGCCTTTGGATTCATACCAAGGAGGATGTTGTTATAGTTTGTAACATTCTTTGCGGTACCTTAGTTAGACTAGTGCACTTTTGGCAGGCAACAATATTACAAGCACAATCATTCTTACATTTAACTTCACAACTTAATAACTTGTACAATTGTAGGTGATTAATAGAAAGTAGTGGGTCACATAAGTCAGTAGTGGACAGAAAATATCAATTACTCACAATCGTACAAGTCAACAAATTATAAAATTGAGTGTGTAATTATTTCAATTTGAGTATCGATTGGCCACATCATCATCGAACCCCTCTTAAGAGTAAACAATAAAGAGAGAAAAACCAAAGTTGAATGCATTCTTATCCCAAACTTCTTTTTCTTTCTTTTTTTTTTTTTCCTTTTTTTTTCTTTTTTTGGGGGGGGGGGGGGGGGTGATATATGAAATCTTATGCCAAACTCTAAAATGCACTTTCATCATGGTGACATATTTTTATTGAAATTAGCCCATATTATCACTCATAGTGTGCTCAAGGTGACATTATGTTATAAAAAAAAATGATATTATCACCTTTTTGGTGACATCATTGTATCCAAATTACATATTGAAACCACTGAAATAATACTAGATTCTATTAATTAAAAAAAAAAAGGCACTGAAATTTACAAGAAACAAAAAAACAGAAAACACAGAAACTACTGTCACTACTTTTTGGAATGTAATAGCAAAATTTGATCAGAATACTTCTCAGCAAGGGTTCTCATCAGTTTCCCAGTGGGTGCCATACTCGCCAACCGTTGAAACATTCCAGCACAGAAGGTGACTTCTCCTTTAGAATGAGATTGATTGGTGCTAAGAAATATCTGCTTGGAACCATGGCTTTTCTTTAGCACGCACATTGCAGCATAAATGGCAGAGACAGCAAGTGTGGATGGCAAGTAACTGATAGTAGCATGGTAATTGTTAAGTGCCACTTCACCAAAAAAGAATGCCATATCCTTGAACTCTTGATCACAGTACCCACAAGAATCGAAAATTTCAACCAAAAAGGAATGGATAGTAGGAACCAATAACTTCCACTCCAATTTTTGAAGAACGTTTTTTTCGATGGCATCAATCTGCTGTTGACTGTAATAAGTACTTCCATAACCATCCTCATCCTCCTCCATTAAAGTAAGAGCAGAAGGAGACCAGTTCTCCTCAAATTTACAGGCAATGACTAATGCAACAATAGCCACCTGTTTCAAGTCATGTTCAGACGACACAACCTCAACAGAGAGGAAACGATCGACAATATTGACAGCGAGAAACAGAGTCGGTTGCAAAAGATCAAGAGAAAAATGGAGGGACGTCAACCAATCAACCAGAGAGTTTCTTACATACACAGAAACTTGAGGTTGGAAACTCAAGAAGTCAGTGCTGAGTTGATTCTGGGTCTCAATGCGTTTGTAAAAGGCGTACATACTTTCTTCTTGTTCTTGATCTAGTGCTACGTTGTTGTTGTGGGCATGATGGTGCACCTTGTTCTTGAAACAACGCAAGAGCTTAGCAAGAATAGCCATGAATGAGGAACACAGATCAGAGAGAGTAAAAAAGGGTTTTGAAGGAAGAAGAAGATGTAGCGTAAATCAGATGGGTGAAGGAGACGCTGTGGAAACTGGAATTTCAATATATAAAAAAATGTAGTCTTTATGCAAAGCATTGCAATCTTATAAATACCCAACAATTATTGTTTCCTTTTGCTATTCGGAATTCAGAAATCCTAATCAAACTCGGATTGTGATCACCGCCTCAACGGCTACTTTTTAGAGTAAAATGCAAGAAAGATGAGGCGGTGAACAAAATCCGAGTGTGATTAGGAATTCCGAATTCCTGTTATTAGGCGGTGAACAATGTAACCTTTTGTTGCTCTCTGTTTCTGGTTTTATCCCAAAAGAAAGGTTTTTTTTTTTTTTTTTTTTTTTTTTAAAAAACAACAGAGCAAACGACGTCGTTTTTTTTACCCATTAATTATTACAGCTTTTTAGGGAAAAATTTTGAATTTATTTTTTTTTGAGAAGGAATTTTGAATTTATTAGGGTGTGATTTTTTTTAACAGGTTACATAAGAAGGTACAGTTTTTTTCCAACAAAAGAAAAAAAAAAAAATATATATATATATATATAAATAAGTAAGTAATTAATTGTTTAGTTAATATAATTCTATTTGATTGGTAATTAAATGAGAAAAAATGGTTTGGTTTCCTTCAGTTCTTTTAAGCTCATGATACTAAAACGTGTAAGTATCATATGTGTTGTGCTCTATTACATAAGACAAAAGTCTCACCTGACAGAAAACCATAAAAGAAAAAGTTGAAAACCTTTGACTGTCAAAACACATAATTTTTATTTTTTTAACAAAAGATAAATTATTTTGATAAATGCCAAAAATTTAACTAGTCATTGATTTGAGGATAAAGTTATCAATGTACCTTTAAAAAAAAATTATAGAATCCACACTAAAAATATTCTTTAATATATATAATTTTCTTATATATATAAAATATTCCCACTAAACTAATTTTTTATATTAAAATATCTTATTAAAATAGTTAATACACACTGATTATTAGATTATTATGCAAAGGACCAACCCATTAAAAAAATATCTTATTAAAATAGTTAATACATACTAATTCTTAGATTATAATGCAAAGATCCAACCCATAAAAAATTTATTTTAAATGGGATTATGCAAAGAGTTTTGTAAATCAATTGACATCTTATGATACTTCTAATGGAGAATCAATTAAGTAAAGAGAAGTCAAATCAATGAAGTGAGGAGCCCAACCTCTTTGTTTAACGCTTTGCCATGGAGTCTCTATTTGTTGAAACTTTGCTTCTCCTAATTCCAAAACACAACAATAGGCTTGCAACCATAGTATAGGAAAAAAACTTCTCTTTAATAACAATTAGTAGGGGTTCAAAAAGGATTTTTTGATGTTGTTAACGAAGACATTTAAGGTTCAAATTCTCTTACCCCAACTATTGATATATAAAAAATAACCATTTGGATTACAAAAAGCAAAAGATAATTCAAAAATAAAATTAGAAAAAAAAAAAAGACTCATTTTTAGGAAGATACTTTATATTTTAATTTGCAGTTATACTTCCCTGTTTGAGTCCACGGCCAAAACAGTCTATCTTCAGTAGGAAACCTTGAGAACGGGATTGATTTAATGATGTCAGCTTCCTCCGGAACAAAAGGGCCATCAATAACATCATCATCCCAAGTCCTTGAGTCTTCCTTGGTGTGTTCGTCAACCGTAGCTTCCTCCCAACCTTCAAGAACGGGTGATAAAATTTTGGCTGGTGGTTTAGATGGTAACCAAGCAAGATGCCACACCTTAATTTTTTGCCCATCACCTATTCTCCAACATGCACCCCGTTTGATCACATCTCTTCCTTGGAGTATGCTTTTCCAAGCATAAGAAACTCAACTAGATTCCACCGCCTCCATAGTTGTGCAATTAGGAAAGAAACAAGGTTTGAAAACCTTGTAGAATAGGGAATTTTTATCCTCCAACGACCTCCAAGCTTGTTTGGCCAAGAGGGAGTCATTGTGTAAGGCTAAATCACGAAAGCCCATACCCCCTTCCCTTTTGGCTTTTGTCATCTCATCCTATTTTAGCCAATGAACCTTTCGCTTCATCACTCGTTGTCCCCACCAAAATTTTCTAACCATCACCTCAATTTCATTGCACAACCCTAAGGTAATTTGAAGCAACCCATTGCATACGTAGGTATGGCTTGGATGACCGCCTTAATGAGCACCTCCCTTTCGGCTTGGGAAAGGAGTTTTCCTTCCTATCCTTGTAGCTTCCTCTACACTCTCTCCTTAATATAATTGAAGCTTGCTTTTTTTTCCCTTCCAATCAAAGATGGCAACCCCAAGTATTTTTCATAGTGATGGGTTTCACGGACCCCCAAAATGCCTTTGATGATTTGGCGGTTTGCTTCGATAACTGCTTTGCTGAAGAATAAGGTTGTCTTCTCCCTATTTAATTTTTGGCCAGAGACTTCTTCATACAATGATAGCAGCTCCAATACTTTACTGCATTCTTCAGAGTTAGCCTTACAAAAGAGAAGGCTATCATTTACAAAAAAAACAAGTGAGTTAGTTTGGGTCCTCTTTTGCACAAACTGAATCCGTGGATGTCACCATTTTTTGCTGCCTTATTTATAAGGCCATGAAGGCCCTCGATGCATAGGAGGAAGAGAAAAGGAGAGAGAGGATCTCTTTGTCTAAGCCCTCTTGAGGGGTGAATCATACCCTTTGGTTCTCCGTTTACTAGTATAGAGTAGGTGACTGATCACACACACACCATAATAAGCCCAATCCACCTTTCAGAAAAACCCATTTTCCTCATCACATTTTCTAAAAACACCCATTCAACCCTATCATAGGCTTTACTCATGTCAAGCTTCAAAGCCATAAAACCCGATGCACTTGAATTATAATTTTTCATGCAATGTAAAGTTTCGAAGGCAATAAGGATATTATCTGATATGAGGTAGCCTTTTGTAAAAGCTAATTGGTTTTCATTTATAACTGAATTGAGGAATTTTTTTAGTCTATTGGCTAGGACTTTAGCAAAAATTTTGTAAAGCACATTGCACAAACTAATAAGGCGATAATCTGACACTAAGCTTGGGTTTTTCTTTTTTGGGATTAGAGTAATAAAGGTATGATTCAGTGGGTGTGGGATAGTACCTGAATTTAACCAGGATAGCACCAAGTGAGTAACATCACCTTCAATCATAGGCCAAAAATGCTGAATAAACAAGAGGGGCATTCCATTTGGTCCGGGTGCCTTCATTGGTGCCATTTGTTTCAATGCTTGGAGTACTTCCCATTCCTTAAATCTACTTGTCAATTCACGGTTCATATCATCAGTGATCACTTGAGGAATGTGGTTTAGAGCTTCATGGCGAATGGGCGGACGTGAGGTAATGAACAATTCACTATAGTAATGAATGAGGATATCTGCTACTTCATTCGGCCCTTCCCTCCAAACTCCATGACTATCATTTAGTCCTATAATCACATTTTTCCTATACCGGTGGGAGGCTCGGCTGTGGAAAAATTTTGTATTTCCATCTCCATTTTTTAGCCAAAGAATTTGAGAGTGTTGATTCCACATCCTTGTTTCTCGGTCCAGCAACTCATTTATCTCTCTTTGCAATTCTCTGATCCATACATTGCTTCCAGTTCTCAATGCCACTGCTTCCTCTTCAACTAGCATCTCCCTTTTCCTTTTTAGCTCCCTCCTCACATTTCCAAATACATTGTAATTCCACCATGATAAATCTCTACTGCATTTTTCTATTTTTCCAAGGATTTCCTTATTTGGATCTAGTGATACACATGACCTCCATACTGCTTCAACCACCTCCCCACACCTACTATCAGACAACCACATCTCCTCAAACCTGAAGGGTTTTTTATAGGATGAAATTTCTATTCCTGAAGGGTTGATAAACAATGGGCAATGATTCGAGGAAAGACAAGGTAAATGGTGAACTTGAGTGCCCGGAAACTGCAAGAACCACGGATTAGTTGCTAATCCACAATCTAGTCTCTCCCAAATCGAATGTCCATCGTTATAATGTTTTGTCCAAGTGAAATTTGGGCCAATAAAACCCAAATCCATAAAATCACACTCATCTATAACATCCCGGAAAGCTTGCATTTGACTATTTTCACGGCGTACACCTCCTCTCTTTTCTTTCTGTCTTGTAATTTCATTGAAGTCCCCTACACACAACCAAGGAATGTGCGGCTTATCATTTGAGGTTCGAAGCTTTGTCCATGCCTCATGCCTTCTATGTGTCACTGGTTCACCGTAGAAACCAGTGAAACGCCATTCTTAAGGTGTGTTTTTCTCAACAAGTGCATCAATACAATACTTTGATGAATCTTCCATTGAGACTCGAATATCTTCCTTCCACAACAAAACCAAACCACCGCCTCTATGGCCACTGGGTACTGACCATTTATTTCTAAAATCAAAATTGCGTAACACTTCATCTAGCCTTGCATCGTCTGTCCATGTCTCGGCTAAAAACACAACAGTAGGATCTTTTGCCTGGATGTAATCTCCAAGCTCTCTCACTATACGTGGGTTCCCAAGCCCACGACAGTTCCAGACTAAGAGACTCATTGTGTAAGGTGGGGCTGAGCATCAGCCTCCGCCAACTTTGAAGAATTAATCTCAACAGAAATCACACATTTTTTACTTGGTAAACCAATGGGATTGGAGAGTTCCTCATAAACTCTTTTAGTTGATAGCACAGACTCAACAGTGCTTGAATTTTCAACCGGCTTGCTAGGTAAATCTGCCTTGTTCAACCTTTTCCATGACCCTTGTTGCCGTGGAGGTGGAATATTCTGTGTTTCAGTAGTGGCTACACATGAGTTTGCATGGTTGACACCCTCTAGGACTTGAGAAACCCTAGCCGCCTCCTTTACTTCCTCACTAATCACGTGCATATTGATTGGAGTTTTTGCAATCAATGACTCATTAACTGTGATTGGCCCAGCCTTTAATTTAGATAGCCCCTCATCAATTTTAGCAAGCTCAGAAAGGAAAACATCCTTTTGCACCGATTCTCTTGATTCCAGAATGTGATTGGGTGCGTTATTGGGAGAGAATAAATGCGGAGTGATTTCTGGTGGGCTGGCAATCCATGCCCCTACAGGTAGCGCTTCATTCTTCTTTACATAAACTTTCTCTCTCTCTAATTGATTCTCCAACGGTCCAACCTATTGACTGTTCTGCTCAAAAACCGTAGGTGAATTAAGTGCATTAGTTGTAACCGATCCTCGTAAATGATCCAATGATTGCTCCACGTAGCTCTGATCCATGTCACCTGGTGTCGTTTAAGCTGCAGAGGACACCGTGGACTTTGCCGAAGCTTGCCGTGGCTGAAACGGAGCTCTTTAAGTGGTCGAGCTTCCTTTCTTTTTGTGAAAAAATCAGAGCACTGAGATTACATTTTTTTGTACTTGACTCACAGGTGGAGCACGAAGCCAAGGACCAAATTTTTGTTCTTCAACTTTTAGGGAACCTTCACTATCAAGCCACACCTCACAGTCCCTATCGTCATGGTTAAGACAGCCACACCAATAGCAAATATTAGGTAGGCGCTCATACTTGAAAGAGACCCACTTTTCTTTGCCTTGTCCAACTGACACCATTCTTCCTCGACTTAGTGGACGAGTGACATCCACGTTGAGTCCTCCGTCTTAGACTTCCAGATAACCGTGCCAACAATACTACAAATCCCTTCCGCCATCTTTGGATTCATGAATCTCACTAGGATGTCATGTACCTGCACCCAAAACGCTGTACTATTAAATTTCAAATCCTCAATTAGCTCATCCTTGTCATAGTGTTGCAACACCAAGAGGTGCTTGTCAAAGCTCCAAGGTTCATTTGAGAGAATGGAGTCCACTTCATGTTTATTATCAAAAGTGAAGAGGACAATGTGATTGCCCATATTTTTGACTTTGAAGCCATTCTTTGATCTCCACAATGGCATAAAAGTCGAAGCTATAGCTTCCATATTCAGAGCCCTTCTTGTGTAGAATTTGCCAACGATGATAAATTCTGATGTAGCCAATTCCTCCTCAAGATCGAAAGTTGGCCCTTTTGTGTCCGAAATCGACAAACCTTTACAATGGTTTGTAAGATCGTCCATGGTTTCACTGTTTCCCTAACCCCCAAAAGAAAAAAACCACTAGCCTTAAGGATAAACTTGTTATCCTAAGGGACAGAAGCACCTACACGTAGGGACACAATATTCTACAGCCTAAGAGAAGTTCATAGAGAAACTTTCACTAGCCAGAGAAACTTTCAAAAAAAAAAAATTGGTTCCTTGTTCTTTCCATTCTTAGAATATTCTGTTGCCAACATATAAACTATCGTTGTAGTTTATCAACCAGAATTATATTGTACTAACCTCTCCAAAAATAAAGGGAGAAGAAGAAATTTATACATCACATAACATTACTCTCATGTTTGTGATACAGATTATTTTTAAAAAATCAAGCTTCTTTGGTCAAATTTGTGTTTCATTTCAGGGGAAAAACATTCTAGACCTCTAGCTATATATGAACTTGAGTCATATTCATCTGAAAATTTTGTTCAAGAGAATTTGTTGACTGATATTGAGATAGAAAAATCAAAGGTATTAGTAAGCCCCATTATAATAACTAGAAGTCATAAGGTTTCTGGTAACGAAGTTGGGCAGCTGGTAGAGTCATTGCCCAATTTGTGGTCTCACACTGAAAATCTAGATGCACATGATGTTCATTGTCCTCTCAGCCACTCGCTGGACTCGAGATCCAAGTCCTTGAAATCAAAGATGCGGAGCAAGGATGATTCAAGCTATATAAGTTCAAACCAATTGATCAACAATTGGCTGGGGAACAATCAACTAATGAGAACGCCCAAATTTCAGGAGAGCCTACAAATGTTCCTGCCCTGCAATTGGTAAGAAAGCTCGGATGTGCTTTTGCATGACATTTACATTTTGAGAAATTGAATCACTTTTTTGGGGAATTTGGACATAGCAATGAAATGAAATGATTTGTTTTTTCCCCTTTTAAAAATGTAAATGAAATTAGTCCATATTATCACTCATAGCGTGTTCAAGGTGACATTATGTTATCAAAAAAACGATATCATCACCATTTTGTGATATAATTGGATCCAAAGTACCTATTGAAACCACTAAAATAATACTAGATTTTATTAATAAATAAATAAACACTGAAATTTACAAGAAAAAAAAAAAAAAGAAAGAAAAAAAAAAAAGAAAAAACTGAAAACAGAAAACAGAAAACATAGAAACCATATTTTTGGAATGCACCAGCAAAACTTCATAAGAATACTTTTTAGAAACCGTTCTCACTAGTTTCCCATTAGGTGCCATATTCGCCAGCCCTTGAAGCATTTCAGCACAGAAGATGACTTCTTTTTTCGAATGAGATTGATTGGTGTTAAGAAATCTCCTCTTGGAACCATGGCTTTTCTTTAGCACGCACATTGCAGCATAAATGGCAGAGACAGCAAGTGTGGATGGAGCAAGGTGGTTAATTCCGTACCGTACCGGCCGGTATGGCCGGCATATACCGGACCGGTCAGTGCACCGGTACAGATAACCCCCTCGTTTCGTACCGGAAAAAATACCGGCCGTACCGGCCGTGTACCGGCTGTACCGGCGAAATCCGGCTATTTCGGCCGGTAAATGAATACCGGGCCGAAACACAAAAAGTTTCATTTGCAGGGAAAGAAAACAGAGAAGAAGGAGAAAAGGAAGAAGACGGCGATAAAGCAGGGGTGGCGCCGTGAAGCAACTGCTTCTTCTTCTTCTTCTGCTTCTTCTTCTTTCCTTTTTTTCTTCTTCTTCTTCTTTGTCAGGTCTATCCGTCTCCCTCCCCTTTTTTTTTTTTTTTTGCTGAACCTGTTTTTCTTCTTCTTCTTCTTCTTCGTCCGATTTGTCCGTCTCCCTCTCTTTTTTTTTTTTTTTTTGGCTGAACCTTTTTTTCTTCTTTGGTCTGTCCGTCTCCTCTCTCTTTTGTTTTTGCTTAACTGTGTTATGAATGTGGTGTGGTTTCTCTCTCCCTTTCTTTGTTTTGTATTTGTTTTTTAAGTTCCCTAAGCTCTCCATGTGACTGCAGGACACTGTCACCAGCTGCCAAGCATTGAAAATATTAAAAGCATTTAATTTTTCAATAAAAGATGAGCTCCAACGTGAAAGCTCTCTCCATCACTACTTTTCAGCTTTGTCCTTTGAACCTAAATGATGTGACATAATGTATATGTATTGCTATATTGCTATGGTATTGCAACAAATTTATATTTTAAACAATGCTAATATTACAATATTTTAAATAATTTTTGTCATAATTTATAATATGAGGAATTATAAGTGATGAAAATGTGAACCTATATATACTCATAATTTTTTTCACCCCTAACAACTTATCATATAAGGAGTTGTGATAAAAGTTAATAACTCCATAAAAAAATATATAAAAAGTTGCAAATGTGATATAATGAGTTATTAGAAATATAATTTTGTATATTGTATAAAATATTAAAAAATAGCGGTAAATCCGAAACGGTACACCGGTATTGACCGGTATCCGAAATATATCGTACCGCTGGTCAAACCGGTACAGCCTCCGGTACGGTATTGACTTCCTTGGGATGGAGAGTAACTGATAGTAGCATGGTAATCGTTAAGGGCCACTTCACCAAAAAAGAATGCCATATTCTTGAATTCTCGATCAAAATACCCACAAGAATCTAAAATTTCAACCAAGAAGGAATGGATGGTTGGAACTAATAACTTCCACCCCAATTTTTGAAGAATATTTTTTTCCATAGCAATTATCTGTTGTTGACTGTAATTACTACCGACCCCATTCTCCATTAAGGTAAGAGCACAAGGAAACCGTCTCTCCTCAAACTTAGAGGCAATGACTAATGCAACAATAGCCACCATTTTCAAGTCATGTTTAGACAACACAAGCTCAACGGAGAGGAAACCATCTAAAATATTGACGGCGAGAAACAGAGTCGGTTGCGTAAGATGGAGAGAAAAATGGAGGGACGTCAACCAATCAACCATAGAGTCTCTTAGATACTCAGTAACATGAGGTTGGAAACTCAAGAAGTTAGTGTTGAGTTGACTCTGCTTCTCGATGTGTTTGGAAAAGGCGTACATATTTTGACGTTGTTCTTGTTCTAGTGCTGCGTTATTGTGAGGATGATGGTGCACCCTCTTCTTGAAACAGCCCAGGAGATCAGCAAAAATAGTCATGGGTTGTAGTTGTAGAAGTTGAAATACACAGATCAGAGTGGGTTTCGAAGGAAGAAGCGTAAAGCTGCTCTGTAATCTCAAGCAGATTTTTTAAAAAATAATGTAAAATTTATTCAATGCAATGTAAACTTATAAATACCCAACAATTGTTTCCTTTTAGTATTCGGAATTCCTAATGAAACTCGTTCACCGACTCAACTATCAACAATCCAAGAAAGAGACGACGTCGTTCTTTATTATTTAACGTAGTAGGGTTTTTATTTTGGATATTTTTGTTTGAGTTGGGCTCAAATATGGGCTTAGTTAGACATGGACCCAATTTGAACAGATCCGGGCCCAAGGGATTTAGTTTAAGTTTGAGGGAGTTCCAGTCGAACCTGGGTAATTGAGAGACACGGTTTGGATACCCAACTCTATTTTATGGGAGGTGGGCCAGGGTGCGCATTTGGAGGGTTTGGTTTCGGATTTGATTGGGTATGTGTTTTGTGTTTGTTGTAGCATGATGAGGTTGTGTCTATGTAAATTCCGGAGAGTGAAGTCCGAGAATTTGAAGCCCGGTAAGAGAATTTTTGTGTATTTTTTGAAAATATATGTGGGTGAAAAAATGTATAAAAATACTTGTAATATTATTTAAACACTAAAAACTGTGCGTGTTAGTTGCTGTTTCCTCTTGTATTCATAGTATCAAGCTGATTTGTTTTCTCTGTTTCCATAATAAGATGCGGTCTGCGAGTCCTTGACAAATAGAGAGATGCTAAGCAAAGAATGTTGGTTTTTTTTTTTTTTTTTTTTTTTTGACAGCTTTTTAAAAAAAAAAATTAAGCAATGAATGTTGTGCTTGAGTAATGTATTATGTGTGGTATAAAAAAAAAATAGAAACAAAACTGTACTAATTAGTCTAATATTAATTTCTAAAAAGAACAATTAGTCTTTTAAAAGTTTATTTGGTAAAGATGTATAATATATTATTAAAATGGTTTGTTTTATACGCCAATAAAAATAATGAAATAATTGTTATTATATTTAATTATATATATATATATATATAATATTGTAATAGTATATTAGATTAAATATACTGAAATATATCGTTATCTTGACGAAAAGAGTTCTTGATACAAAATTGAATTGCATTTGTCTCTTTGATTTTGCATTCATGTCTTGATTGGCTAAAAATAAAACATGGTTTTCAATTTAGAATTCAAGTGATAAAATGAGGAAAACAGGTAAAAGGACGGTAGAGAAGGGATAGCACATTGAGAAATCCTCTAGTTCTTTTATTGTTGAGTCTCTTGCCCTTCTTGCTTTTCCTTTTGATATAGTTGTCACTTTTCTCTCGCTTGCTACGATTATCACCCTCACTCGCTCCCCAGACCTCATCACAACATCACATCCCTTGCCTTTGGATTCATGCCAAGGCGGATGTTGTTATAGTTTGTAACATTCTTTGTGGTACCTTAGTTAGACTAGTGCACTTTTGGCGGGCAACAATATTACAAGCACAATCATTCCTACATCTAACTTCACAATTTACTAACTTGCGCAATTATGGGTGATCGACAAAAAGTGGTGAGTCGCATAAGTTAGTAGTGGACAAAAAATGTCAATTACTCACAATCGCACAAGTCAACAAATTATAAAATTGAGTGTGTGATTAGTTCAATTTGAGTATTGATTTTGGCCACATCATCACTGAACCTATCCTAAGAGTAAAAAATAAAGGGGGGAAAACCAAAAGTTGAATGCATCCGTATTCCAAACTTCTTTTTCTTTTTTCTTTTTTCTTTTTTCTTTATTTTGGGTGATATAAGAAATCTGATGCCAAACTCTAAAATGCACTTTCATCAAGGTGACATATTTTTATTGAAATTAGTCCATCTTATCACTCAAAGTGTGCTCAAGGTGACATTATGTTATAAGAAAAAAAAATGAAAATTATCACCTCTTTGGTGATATCATTGTATCCAAATTACATATTGAAACCACTGAAATAATACTAGATTCTATTAATTAAAAAAAAAAAAAAAAAAGCACTAAAATTTACAAGAAACAAAAAAAACAGAAAACATAGAAACTAGTGTTACTACTTTTTGGAATGTAATATCAAAATTTGATCAGAATACTTCTCAGCAAGGGTTCTCATCAGTTTCCCAGTGGGTGCCATACTCGCCAACCGTTGAAGCATTCCAGCACAGAAGGTGACTTCTCCTTTAGAATGAGATTGATTGGTGTTAAGAAATATCTGCTTGGAACCATGGCTTTTCTTTAGCACGCACATTGCAGCATAAATGGCAGAGACAGCAAGTGTGGATGGCAAGTAACTGATAGTAGCATGGTAATTGTTAAGTGCCACTTCACCAAAAAAGAATGCCATATCCTTGAACTCTTGATCACAGTACCCACAAGAATCGAAAATTTCAACCAAAAAGGAATGGATAGTAGGAACCAATAACTTCCACCCCAATTTTTGAAGAATGTTTTTTTCTATGGCATCAACCTGCTGTTGACTGTAATAAGTACTTCCATAACCATCCTCATCCTCCTCCATTAAAGTAAGAGCAGAAGGAGACCAGTTCTCCTCAAATTTACAGGCAATGACTAATGCAACAATAGCCACCTGTTTCAAGTCATGTTCAGACGATACAACCTCAACAGAGAGGAAACGATCGACAATATTGACGGCGAGAAAGAGAGTCGGTTGCAAAAGATCAAGAGAAAAATGGAGGGACGTCAACCAATCAACCAGAGAGTTTCTCACATACACAGAAACTTGAGGTCTGATTTGATTCTGGGTCTCAATGCGTTTGTAAAAGGCGTACATACTTTCTTGTTCTTGATCTAGTGCTACGTTGTTGTTCTGTGCATGATGGTGCACCTTTTTCTTGAAACAACGCCAGAGCTTAGCAACAATAGCCATGAATGAGGGTCACAGATCAGAGAGAGTAAGAAAGTGTTTTGAAGGAAGAAGAAGAAGTAGCGTAAATCAGATGAGAAGGAGACGCTGTGGAAACTGGAATTTCAACATATAGAAAAATTGTAGTCCTTATGCAAAGCATTGCAATCTTATAAATACCCAACAATTAATTGTTTCCTTTTGCTATTCGGAATTCAGAAATCCTTATCAAACTCGGATTGTGATCACCGCCTCAACGGCTACTTTTTAGAGTAAAACGCAAGAAAGATGAGGCGGTGAACAAAATCCGAGTGTGATTAGGAATTTCGAATTCCTACTCTTAGGCGGTGAAAAATGTAACCTTTTGTTGCTCTCTGTTTCTGGTTTTATCCCAAAAGAAAGGTTTTTTTTTTTTTTTTTTAACAGTCTCTGGTTTTATCTCAAAACGAAAAGGTTTTTTTTTTTTTTTTTAAACAACAGGGCAAACGACGTCGTTTTTTATCCATTAACTAGTACAGCTTTTTATTTATTTATTTTTTTTTTTAATTTAGAATCTTCTAGACTCTTTTCCTCGTTGGCCCTTTTATCGTTAGAATTCTGAATTTTTATTTTTTTTTAGGGAAAAATTCTGAATTTATTAGAGGTGTGATTTTTTTTAACAGGTTACATAAGAAGGTACAGCTTTTTCCAACAAAAGAAAAAAAAAATATATATATATATATATATATAGAAATAAGTAAGTAATTAATTGTTTAGTTGATATAATTCTATTTGATTGGTAATTAAATGAGAAAAAATGGTTTGGTTTCCCTTCAGTTCTTTTAAGCACATGATACTAAAACGTGTAAGTATCATTATGTGTTGTGCTCTAGTACATAAGACAAAAGTCTCACTTGACAGAAAACTATAAAAGAAAAGGTTAAAAAGTTTTCACTGTCAAAACACATAATTTTTATTTTTTTAACAAAAGATAAATTATTTAGATAAATGCCAAAAATTTTAACTAGTCATTTATTTGAGGATAAAGTTATCAATGTACCTTTAAAAAAAATTATAGAATCCACACTAAAAATATCTTTTTATATATATAAAATATTCCCACTAAAATAATTTTTTTATATAAAAATGTCTTATTAAAATAGTTAATACATTCTGATTATTAGATTATTATGCAAAGGACCAACCCATAAAAAAATATCTTATTAAAATAGTTAATACATATTGATTCTTAGATTATTATGCAAAGGTCTAACCCATAAAAAAAATTATTTTGAATGGGATTATGCAAAGAATTTTGTAAATCAATTGACATCTTATGATGCTTCTAATGAAGAATCAATTAAGTAAAGAGAAGTCAAATCAATGAAGTGAATAACCCAACCTCTTTGTTTAAAGCTTTGCCATAAGTCTCTATTTGTTGAAACTTTGCTTCTCCTAATTCCAAAACGCAACAATAGGCTTGCAACCATAGTATAGGAAAAAACACTTCTCTTTAATAACAATTAGTAGAGGTTCAAAAAGGATTTTTTGGTGTTGCTAACGAAGATATTTAAGGTTCAAATTCCCTCACCCCAACTATCGATATATCAAAAATAACAATTTGGATTACAAAAGGCAAAAGATAATTCAAAAATAAAATTAAAAAAAGACTCATTTTTAGGAAGATACTTTATATTTTGATTTTGTTGATTATTAGAACCAGCCAATGGCATTTTTCATGGATTTTTATTTCTTTCACCCTTTTTTTTTTGGCGGGGGGGTGGGAGTTGGTTTATTAGTCTAATGCTAGTAACGCACTCTATCTATCTATTTCATGGACTAAATAATTTCATTTGTAATTGTATGATTAATGGCCCAAACCAAGTTTATGAATGCACATTGAAAACATTTATCATCTACCTTTTTTTCCCTTCTCCTTTTACATTTCCTTTTTTTCATTTATCATATGAAAACATTTGAAAGATGCCATTACAATTTGAATATGCCATGCATGGATGCTATGTTGGTCACTTGATTCTGGCTACCGCATCATTTGTAAGTGGATAGGGAAAATAATTTTTGAAAAACTGACCCATGTACTCAAAGAAAAGTGCTTTTGGACTCTATAAATTCCCCAAGAATGTACTGGGGGTTGGAGAGAAATTCTTAAATTGAGGGGTGAAGTAAGAAATTTTAGTAAGTTTAAGGTGGGGATGGGAAAACTATATTTCTTTAGGATGACCTTTGGTACCCTGCTGGGATTTTGGTTCAAATATATGGTTTTCATGTCATATATGATGCTACAAGTAACTCTAAAGCTAAAGTGGATTTTGTGTTAAAAGATAAGACGTGGAACAATTCCACTAAATCGTATGCTCTTATAACTATCCAGGGTCAATTATTCTTTGTTGAGCTTGAGGATGAAGATAAGGTCATTTGGCAAATTACTATATCTAGAAAGTTCTCTTATGCTACAAGCCTACAACATATGCTACAACTATTCTTTGGTGGCAACTACTTTGGTTGCATCTAACTATCCCAAAGCATTGTTTATTGGTTAGCTAGCCGTAAACAAGAAGTTGTCCATATGAGATAGAATGTCTAGTTTCAAATGCTCAGTTTATGTGGAAAGATTTGATTGCTTGGGCCTTGGGGGGCTAGAGAGTTAAAATGGAAGGGTTTGAGAGTCATAGCCTATAAACTTGCTTGGTGGGCAACTATCTACCACAATTGGCTGCAAAGGAATGTCATAGTTCATGAAGATAAAGTTTGGACTGAAGAGCAACTCAAGGGAAGTATCATTAAGGATGTCCAAGCTAGGTTGGGGTTTCAAACAAAGTTCGAAAGGTCAATTTTAAATGCTTCCATTCGTTGTAATTGGAGGGACTGATCCAAGTAGCATTCTGATCTGAGCATGGTGAGTGTCTCCAAAGTGCACTTTGCTACCTGTTTTGGCTTTGTAGATAGGTTTGTAATTTGTTTGCTGTAGTAGGGAGGTTCCTTGTGCTGGTACCTTCCCTTCTCAGGTTTTTTCTTTTTGGGGTTTTCCCTACGTACTTATTTTTGTTTCAATGAATCTGTAAGCTGATATACCATAAACAAACTAACCCTTCATTGATGCTTTAGATACTGAAAAAGAATTTTTGTCTCCCTTCTTTTAAATCTCAACACATGACATGAGGTGTAAGAGTACTATAATATATGAAAGAATATACTTTTCCTAAGGATTCTGACAAAGTATCATACAGAATGCTGTCCACACTTTATTATCAATAACTCTAGCCCCCGTGCATATGGGGCATAGTGTCTGCCCCCACATTATTCAGTATAGTCTAATCTCTATAATTTCTCAGCTCGTAATCGTATGGCAGTACTCAAATGAATGGATAACAAAGTCAAAGACGATAAGGTAAATAAACAAATACGAAATGGGACACAATAATAAATATTTACAAAATGAAAACATTGTGCATATATTAGAGAACTGAAATATCTTGTACAACTAAAAAACGAAATCAACAAGACAATTTTTTTTTAACTTTTTTTAGGGTTTTTTTTTTTTTTAAAATACTAAATTCATTCATACAGTACAACATACAAAGAACTGCAGGGTTAAGACTAACAGTTAAAACGATAGGATCATAGTCACTTTTTGCCATTTTTGCTAACTAGTGAAGATATGGGGCTTGGTACTGGTAGCCATTTCCAAAGTAGTTGCCATGACTAGGAGATAGGGTGTAAGTAGCAGAACCCATAAGGGGTGGGCAATGGTTGTCAGCAGGTCCAGGGTAAACATAGGGTCTATCATACACGTACTGAGGATACCTATCAGCGACTCTGGGGTAGAAAGTCTTGTCAGTAGCAACGTTAGTGACACGAGGCCCATATCCTACACTGTTAGCACGGGGTCTCTTTGGTTGAGGCTTTGCAGCTTCAGTTGCCCTCTTCTTATCTGCCTTAGCTTTTTCTAGCTGGAGGACGCGTTTTTGGAGTGGGTCCACCGGATATTGCTCCTCAAGTTTATGCTCTTCAATGCACCTGAGCACAGCCTTTAGGGCACTCAGCTCTCGGTCGTTAACCTCATTCTGAAACAAGAGCAAATTTGTTAGGCATGTAAAAACACAACCATGCAGGAAAACTCAGAGATTGGCAAACCCCATTGCACATCAGCAACAGCCCACATTTTAATGAGATTGTCCATCAGAATGATATTGTGGATTGTGGATCCCTAACAACAACAAAAAATGCAACAAACACGCACAGACAGGCACTAAGAGAGAGCACTGTTCAGGCATCTAATCAAACAGCCAAATGTTGAATCATGGACAAATGGTAAATCAGTTTGAGAAACACTTGGCAGCCCAGGGGAAAGAAATCCTGGTAACAGCTCAAGCATAACCCAGTCGGAATGTGGTGCCTAACCAAAGAAGTTGCTGACACGGAAAGCTATATATAGTTTACTCTCAATTTTGAAAAAGTCGTGCCTAACCGAAGAAGTCGCTGACACAGAAAGAAAGAAAGTTTACCCTCAATGCTGGAACTGAAGCCCTCATTTCCATTGGCAATTTTAAGAGTGATGCTAAGCCAGTTTACCCTCAATTAATGAAGTGGAATCAAGTTGTGAAAACATACAAACATAAAATAACTAAACTTGTCACAAATTTTAAAACCCATTCAGGGAGTTGGTCACTAATTCACCACCAAATCAGCCAGATAGAACCTGAAATCAAAAATGCTATTGAAGTTAAAAAGCAGCACATAATCAGATTAAATAGGTGGTGATGGGGATCCAAAACATGTTGGGTGCTTGTCTTTGAGTAGTAAGGAAGCCAGAATAAGATTTGATGTTTAAGAACACATCTAGCAATCAACTGATCCAACCACTTGAGTCACATGAAAGTATTGTAAAGCCAATCCAACCAGCAAGACCAGTCTGGTTCAGATAGCACCTCAAACATGCTTAAATGTGGTAGTGCATCAGTGTCTCTCATAAATCTTAAACAATTTTATACCATACAACTATTTCTACCCAATTATAATATAATGCATAAGTCAGCTATACATCTTTTATTCAGTTGCAACTGACAAGCCCAATAATATAACTAATAACCGTTCTGCAGGAGCTAGCACCAGAATCCATATCAGTGAGTCAGCTCACTAGTTAGAATTATAAAAACGGAAGTTTCAAAATAAATTTGTTTAATATAGTGTAGAGTGACGAAAATACCTGGGCCGTAGGAGATGTGTTTCCAGCTTTTACAGGTGAAGATGCTTTTCTAGCCTCCTTTAAGTAGGATTTCAGTAAAGGCACAGGAGAGAACTGCTCAGTCAGTTCAAATGCAAAAGCCAAGTTAACAGCATCAATTTGCCTTCCACTAATTACCAAAACCTCAATTACACCTGTAGAACCCCGGAAAAACACAATTAACAATAAAAAATTAAAAAACTGATACAAAATTGGTTGACAAAGTAAAAGCAATCGACCTTATCAACCTATATGTTGGTTCATCCAACGTGTCAGAGCCTCACTATATTGGCAAAGCAGATGCCAGGAAATTGGAAGTTGTATCATGGAAGAATGAGCATATTAATGATACAACTTCCAATTAGTTCAAAATAGAAAAAGAAAAAATCATTCAGAACATGATGCTATTTAAGACATGGTGGTGGTCCCAAAAAATTCACATATTTGGACATTTAGACTGTATAAGATGATATGACATTAATGAAACAAAATGCCAAAGGTTCTAAGTCCTGGACCTTAAATAACTAGTTACTTTATTGTTTTTATTGAGTCAGAACAATGTTTGAGAAACAACAGAGTACAGATCGGTACATGGAAACACACACACACAAAAAGCATAGGCTAATAAGCATTAGGAAACCAAAAGATTTTTAGTTCTTTGGGCAGTTAAGGAGACTAGATTTAAGGTCAGTAAATTTCATTTAATAAAGACATATTTGTCAGGCTTAAGAAAAGGGTTTCATCCAGAATGAAAATTTGCATAAAAAGAAAGACTTGGCATTTTCCCTGACAACACACAGGAAAAACGCTGTAGGCAAAAGGAGAGTTTTTTTTTTTTTTTTGGTTTATTGTGTTTATTGCAGACTCACAGGTGAGGTATAGATCTCAGCATATTTAATTAAATAAAGTCAAAAATCTGCTAGACGTCATAGAACAACTTTTCATCCAAGGATAAGTAAATGAGACAAACCTGGCATTTTTGCAGCCAATCCAAGGGATCGACACAGGTCAGCTGTTTGGCGACGTCGTGAAACCATTGGTATTAGCCTAGACAATTCTTCCTCATTAAAATCAGAGGCAACACCAAAAGTAGCCAGAAGTTGCAAAAATGCATGAGCCTCTAATGAGTTCCCATTGCTAGCATCCATGTCAAGAACATCCAACTTAGGTTTCCATTCTTCAGCAATCGCCTTTGCCTGCTTCTTAATATCTTCTGAAATGAAATCAGGAACAGAAACTAGATTTGGGCTTGTTAGCAGAACACTTAGACATTCCATCAACATGATACATGTACGACGGAGACCCAATAAGTTAGAATCCTTCTTTCCATCCAGATTGGGCACTTCCAAGTGATAAAACCCTTCCAGAGAGTCCAAAACCAAAAGAGCAGGGTTAGCAGCAGCCTTTAGTGCTAGTGGAATTTCATCCCTTATGGCAGCAAGATTCTTACGGTTGTCCGATATAAAGGTGTGAAGCCCTTTTGAGTCCATATCTTCACAAAGTGTAACCAGCTGAGGATAAGACTTCACCTCTGCCTCTCCACTTTCAGAAGAAACTTTTATGTCTTCTAAGTTACTTTCAGCGGCCATGGCATCTGGTGGTTTCTCTTCCATGCTAGGTGCCCCACCTTGGCCCTCATCAGTGACAACAGCAGACTCCTCGGATGATACTTTCCGTTGCTTCTCTCGGGCATTAGCAATGGCGAATATAGCAGCATCTCGCTTCTCTTGAAGCCTCTCCAGTGAAGCTTGTTCCTTGGCCACAACTGCTGCTTCCCGCTTCTCCAACAATTCTCGGGCTTCAAGTGTTTTGCTCTCATACTCCTTTTCCTGGTCTTCTAACTCATGAAAACGCCTTTTCAGGGATTTCTCAAGCCCGTGGAAATGTTCTTCAAGTTCTTTCCATTTCAGGTTAAGGGTTATGGCCCGGCGACTTTCAAGTTCAGCAAATGCTTTCTGGAGCTGTTGTATCTTTGTGGTTGTAGAGTCAATAAGTGTAGCAACCGAATCTTCCATGGCAGTGGATCTGGAAATAAGCAGTTAACTAAAAATAAAGTGAGACACAAAGGAATAGTGTCAAATTACATTCAATCGAATAGATGCAGAAACCTTAAAGCAAAGAAAATCCCCTATCAGAAAGTCTGAGCCATAGAAGTTACTAGCATCTAGATTAAATTGATCAAATGGCTACATAAACGGACATAGATGACTATCGGTAACTTGAAAATTATAAGAAGATCAAAATTTAAAGACAAATACTATAAGTCAGCATGTATTTAAAGTAGAGCAGCCTTTTGGAAGTAGAAAGTTCAGGAGCCTTCTGGGTCTAGATAGATGGCCAACTGTCAATCAGATCTCATACGAGATCAGTGCAGTTACATGCTAATGGTTGAAAAATTACAGCAACAGAATGTATAGAGCCTAAGATTAAACTAAACATAAGGGACATAATTGTCTGATCAATTCTTATTAAGATTGATGAGAGGGCCATACATACTACCTCTACACATTCATTTATAAACAAGAATGTGGTCTGTGGGGTGCTCAAGGGTGTAGATGGACCAGATGAAATATTTGCATGGTTGAAGTAATTGAGAAATCTCTTGTACATGTGAATTACTCAACATACCTGATTTATTGACTAAAACAATGAAGGAAGATAATAGTGAAATTTGGTAGATCAATACCTTGAGAAAGAAATGAAGCTTTAAAAAGATGCACCTTGGCCAGCTGGCCAATAAGCTATACCAAACAAAGGCTAAGCAACATCTAAATTCAAGGCCCACCTCAGACCAATCACACAATAATTTCATCTGAATGGGACATGAAGCTTCTTGTGGATGGTAAAAAACACAGAGTCAATTCATGCCATAAAATTTCTAACAGATTGCTAACCCCCCACAAAAAACTGCTAACAGACTTGAACAAGGGCACATCAAGTTGTATATCTAGTTAAACCACTACACTAGAGCTCACTAACCATGTAGATATCAAGTGCTAGATCTCCCAAAATAGCTAGAAACTCGTTTGGTGGATGGTTATTAACCATCAAGTACTCGGTAACACATGAGGCTAACCCTAAGTAAAAAAAAGCATGGAGATCAGAATATTGATTTAGGAAAGCAATTTCATACGCTTACCCCAACAAAAAGATCACATGAAAAAGGACACTTGCTCCCTCCCCCCCCCCCCCCCCACCCCACCCCACAAAACCCCTCTTCCCAAACTCGAACCCGCGACAGTGGAGGGCACACCAAGGCCTAACCTGTGGGCAAGACCATCATATTCTCCCAAAATTCTTCTTTCTCAAAAATTGGAAAGAAATGTAGGTGAAAAATGGTGGTGGGTGTAGCAGTAACCTAAAATGATGAAGAGAGAGAAAGTGAATCTAAGTAGCAGCAAGCACAATTGTTGATCTTGGGTTCTCTTCTCTTCTCTTCTTTACTAGTATTAAGGAATTATACATATAACGTGACAAACAATTTACATAATTCAATGAACTCATCCAATCACACAAAAAACACACTCAAAAAGTAGTAATTGAAGTAAAAAAAAAAAAAAAAAAAAAGCTGAATTGAAAAACCTTAGAGACCCTTTACAAATTAGCTTAAGCCTGAACCCGATCCACACCCAAATCCATAGAAAACAGAAAAAAGACAAAAACTTAGAAGAAACCCTAATACAGAAATGGATCCATGAAATGAAAGATGAAGTTTGGTAAGGTGATGATGTTGATGGGAAAGTATAGTTATACCTGTGAGAGTGAGTGAGAGAGTCAGATCATGGAGGTGGAAGATTGAAGAAACACACGGTGGTGGTGGTGCTCCGCCGCCGTCGAAGATTTTAAGGATAATTTGAGCAGATGGCCCCAAACTAGAAACTGACGGCAGCTACGAAAATCGAAAGGGTTTCAAACTACTGTCTTTGGCCCTTTTATATAAAAAGTAACACCCACGCCACACCACACCACCCATCTCCATCTACTACTAACTACTGTACTAAAATACTACTTTACTAACAACTAAACAAACACACACATGTCACTTATCCAACTTAATAATACGTATCCTGTTATTCCGCTGCTACCTAATCCGGTCGGATTTTATTCTTACTCACATATTTGTCCCTTCGCTTCCTGTTTTTTAAATGTTTTTTTTTTTAATTCAATAAACAATTAAGTTACAAATTACAATGTTCTTAACATTTTAAATTTATTTTTTCTTAACTAATAGTAGTTGTATTGGAAGTAATACAGATGTCAGGCCTTAGAACATACTCTTGAAAAAAATTCTATCTATTTTTGTGTAAGAACTTTTTTATTTATTTATTTTATATACATACTTTTCGAAACACTCTATATCAGATTATCTATTTTACATTTTATTAAAATATTTTTATCTTTTTTTTCACACACAACAACCATCATTCACTATTTTTATTCATCCTCGGAATATGTAAAATTTGCTTTTAAAAAAAAAACTAAATATAAAATTAATAATGTCAATGTAAAATTACTCAATTACAATAACAAACTTGAAAATTTATACAATTATACACTCACTTATATAGGTCATTTTTAACCTAAAATGTATAAATTGTATACATTTTTCTATTATACACCCACTGATACAATAAAGTTTTTAAAAGTTGTATAAAAAATAAAATTAAAAACCTGAAAACTTCAAAATATACACTAGCTTGATTTGATGGAGTTTTTGAATCATTGGTCAAAGTCAAATAGTTTGTTTAATTAAAATAAAGTTTTCATAATAAAATAAGTAAACATCTAATGGTGAACTTGATACAATATTAATTATTAAGCCTCTTTCTAGTAAGTTAAATAAAAGAAAACTTAATCTTAAAAAAATCAAATAAATTCTTAAATTGCAATTTATATATACATGGAATTAAGGTTGTGTTTGTTTCAACAGAAAATATTTTTTGTAAAATTAAAATATATTCAAGTGTTTGGTTACATTCCTAGCATGGATTGGTGTGGATTTAGGGATCTTAGTTATATTGGTTTCCAATTTACTTGGTGCAACAACTATTTTGATGGTCCTTTATTTTTGGGAACAATTGGATTGGGGTGTTGCCACTATTGATTGGATTTTAAAGTTTCTAAGTCCTGACGATGAGAGTTCACATTTTAGATTTTTCTTCTTCGGATCATAAATCTTTGTGCCTATGCTTTGATGATGAGAAACTATGCTTCTATCATCAAAAACGTCATTTCAGTTTTGAGGCAATGTGGATTAAGGATGAGAATTGTGATAGTGTTGTGAAGATAGCTTAGGGTGGACAATTTTCTAGTTTTCTTGTGTAACAGCTTATGATGATGGTTCAATGGTGTGGTGAGCATTTGAAGGAATGGAACCATATTTCGTTTGGTAATGTTAGAGAAACTTTGGCACAAAAATGCAAATTGCTACCACTGCAGGGGTGTAGTTCGGTGGTAGAAGTCCTCATATATCTCCACATGATACTTAGTAGGAGTTAAGTGATTCGAGCAGTAATGCTTCAGCAAGCACAACAATAGCCTCATCAAGACCCAAATGGTATACATGATATTAATCTTACTGTCACATAGAGTAGGGTTGATGAGTCTACACCAAAGTTTTTTATTATTATTATTAAAAAAGAGGCAAATTGCTAGCCAAAGCCGAAGCTCGCTATTTGACAATCCATAGTATTCAACTATTCATGAGGTGCAAAAATAACGTTAAAGTTAATAAAAATACCTCGTGTACTACTACTGTTTAGTTAGTAAAATACCAACAACAACACACATAGTCACATGCATATATACTACAATGATACTAAGCTTATCCAAGTAAGAGTGAAGTTTTCTTCTCAGTTGTGCCTCACGATGTAAAAAAGCAAATTCTGAATGTGTTGCAATTTAAGGAGGGTACTCTTCCAGTTAGATACTTGGGATTACCTCTTATCTCTGGTAGATTAAGGTTGAAGGACTGTCCTCCACTTATTGATAAAATTCAAGGCAGAATCAAATCATGGTCATCAATGAAACTATCTTTTGCTGGCAGGTTACAACTTTGTCAATCTGTTCTATATAGTATTCAATGATTTTGGTCAAGTAACTTTATCCTCCCTAAGAAGGTCATCAAGACTCTGGAGTAGAATTTTAATCATTTCTTGTGGCAAGAGCAGGGTACTGGCAAAGGGAAAACTATAGTAGCATGGGAAAAAGTTTGTTTACCTAAAAGAAAGGGAGGGCTGGGATTGCAAAGAGTTGCTAGTTGGAATAGAGTTGTTATAATGAAACACATTTGAAGTTTGTTTACTAATGTTGGATCTCTTTGGGTGGCTTTTATTCATGCAAATCTTCTCAAAGGTAAGTGTTTTTGGAAGGTAAAATTCCACAAGAATGTACCTAGAGTTGTGGAGCAATTCTTAAATTAAGGGATGAAGCAAGGAAGTTTATCAGGTTTGAGGTGGGGCATGGGAAAACTATATTTCTTTGGCATGACCTTTGGCATCCTATTGGGGTATTGGTTCAAAGATTTGGTTCTCGTGTCATTTATGATGTTGCAAGTAATCCTGAAGCTAAAGTGGATTATGTGCTGAAAGATAAGACATTGATTTGGAGGCTTGCTAGATCTGATGCCCTTGTAACTATTTAGTGTCAACTATTCCTTGTTGAGCTTAAAGATGAGGATAAAGCCCTTTGGCAAGTTACCAAATCTAGGAAGTTTTCTTGTGCTGCAACATATGCTGAGATTAGAGATAAATCTAGTGAAGTTGAGTGGTGGAAGCTGCTTTAGTTCCATTTAACTATCCCAAAGCATTCGTTTATTGGTTGGTTAGCTGTAATCAACAAGTTGTCCACGTGAGATAGAATGGCCAAGTAGGGTACTTAGGTGATAGCTTGTGTGTGTGTGTGTGTGTGTGTGTTTTTTTTTTTTTTTTGTGTGTAGAAATTGCCTTGAAAGTAGAGATCATATCTTCTTTGAATGTTCTTTCACTAGATGAATTTGGGATGACATGATGAAGTTGTGTCTAGTTTCAAATGCTCAATTTGTGTGGGAGGACTTGATTGCTTGGGGGGCTAGAGAGTTTAAAGGGAAAGGGCTAAGAGTAATTGCTTGTAAACTTGCTTGGTGGGCAACAGTCTACCATATTTGGCTACAAAGATATTCCATAGTTCATGAAGAAAGAATTTGGATGAAAGAACAACTAAAGAGAAGCATCATTAAGGATGTCAAAGCTAGGTTGGGGTTTAAAACCAAGTTCAAGAAGTCAGTTTTGAATGCTACCATTTGTTGTAATTGGGGGATTGATCCAAGTAGTATTTTAATTTGATCATTGAAATCTTGTGCTGCTTTGTTTTGCCAAAGTGCTAGTCTATGTGCTACTGTGCTAAAGGTATTGGTTGGGATGCCTTATAGATATTTTGCTTAGTTGTTAGTGCAATAGTTAGTGTGTTTTGCTTTGCCATTTGTTTTGGCTTGCTTTGGTTTTATGGTTAGTTTTGTTTTTGGTTGCTGTAGCAGGGAGGTTTCCCTTTGCTAGTTTATTTTGGGTTTTTCCTTTGTAATTTGTGTTTTGTTTCTATAAATAAAAAGCTAAATTACCCCCAAAAAAGAAGAAGTTAAAATAAGTATTCCATAAATCAGATGCTCCCTAATCCGATCGGATTTTATATTGTTATTGAAGTAATTGCTCTTTTAATTTTGCAGGCTCTTTTTAAAGGTTTTTTTTTTAATAATAATTTCATACTTAAAGTTGGAGGGTGATTTGTTTCCATTTCTCCATTGAAAACATGAAGAAGTTCTAAACAAAGGACCTTGACTTTTTAAATTAGATTTATTTTTTATTTTTTTTAGCAATAGTCATGTATTGGAAGTGATATCAATATCAAATCTTACCTCCCCCAATCTCAATATCTACTTTTTTTTTTCCTTTATAAAGAATCTCACTATCTACTTATTATATATATACACACACACACACACACATATTTATAAGAAACTAAAACTTAAATATATATATATATATATATATATATATATGAGCTTGATTTGGTGGAGGCTTTGAGTCATTAATCAAAGTCAAGCTATCTTTGCCAAGAGTCTTGTAGTTTAATTGTTAGCACCTCTTAGTATATTCATGACATCTAAGGTTCAAATCCCCCATTTAAAAGCTATTGTAACTATTTGTTTGATTATCATTGAGTGTTCCTAATGAAATATATAAAACATATAATGACATACTTAATGCAATTATTACGCATTTTTTAGTTACCATTAGGACCTTAGATTAAGTTAATAGCCCTTAATACCCAATAAGCAGTGTATATTGAGCTCATTTAAATGTTATGTCTTTAATTGAGGTGCACAAGTGATTGTTTAATGTGTGTGTGTGTGTCTATATATATATATATATATATATATATATATATATATATTATTTATTTATTTATTTATGTGTGTGTGAGCTCGTGTGTGTGTGTGTTATGCTTGATATCTATCTATATATTAATAGGTAAAACTTAGAGAAAGTTCAATTAGAATTTGAAATTATAATCCAATTTTGCGTCATATATTTAAATTTACGTATACTAAGAATCAATTAGAGTTAATAAGTGCAAAATACTAAGAATCTAATATTAATAAATTATAAAATTTTTTTTTAAAAAATTCAATCATATATACTCAATAAAAATCAACACATAACAAAGATCACCACATGTTCTATATTATTAAAAATTAGAAAAAAAAATGATCATAAGTTTTAGGTAAGAATTTTAATGTGACTAATTACATTTACTTTAAAAAAAAAATAATTTGACTAATTATTTATATTTTTATGATAAAAATTGTGTCTAATTTTAAATGTATTTATACATATGCATATATTACATGCTATTTCTTTAAAATAATTTAACTAATTATTTATATTTTTATAGTAAAAATTGTGTTTAATTTTAAATGAATTCATGCGTTTACATATGTTACATATTAGTATATTATAATGGTTATAGTTGTAAAGGGTAATTGTACTCTAGTTATGTAATGAATTATAAATCCGACTTAAAATATTAATATTATTATTTTCGTATGCATTCTAATAAGTATTACTATTTATTAAAAAAAAAAAATTCTATTTCATTTTCTCGTCTGCTCATTCTATCTATCACAGGACCAAAGAAAGCTCTTAGCTTATTTCATTTTCTTTTTGTACTCTTGACTTGTGTCCAGCTGCAACGTGACAATTCTTTGATTTGATCTGGGCTGAGGCTGGAATTTCTGCAGAGTTGGGCCTAGTTTTTTCTACTGGATAAGCCTGATATGCTGAATGGGCTTACCCCATTGCAAGCTAGTCTTTGCACAAACGGCTAATCCAAAAGTTTAAATAGCAATTTTTTTAAGTATACAGTAATACTGATTAAAATACACACAAAAATAGTAATATTAGTGTTTTTAAACTGGGTTTATAATATATTACATAACCAGAGTACAATTACAAAATGACCCAATCTTTGTAGTTGTAGATTAGGATTATAAACAGCGGATACTAGACACATACAATTAATGTGAGATAAACATTTTTTTTTTTTTTTGTGTAAACAGTAATACTGATTAGAATACACACGAAAATAGTAATATGAGTGTTTTTAAACCAGGTCTATAATGTACATAACCAAAGTACAACTACATTATACAACTTAAAGTGCTAGCTCAAGCACAATCAGTGCACACATCAAGCATGCTTATAAGAGTAAAAAGATGCTCTACAGAATGAACTTCGGCCAAAAGGTTTTTGGTTCCAAATTCCAATTCCCATAGTTTTATTGCTTCAAAGATGCACAAACTGTAAAGCTTATGATTTATGAAACATGTTTCTAGAATGAAGTTGATGAAATGCTATATTTTAATAAATTTTATATTACGTTTTATGCAAAATTCATGAAACTATATTGATATTAACTCCGTTTTTAAGCAAGTCATATCCAGGTGCAAATTATTTTGTTTATCATGCATTCCATGCATGCTATTAAATGCTCATGTCATGCATCACTTAGATGCAAGTGGAACTCTTACAACTTAACAAATGACTTATGAAGCACAGACACGGTTATGGCCGCATGGGTATGGGCACGGGTACAATACATCAACACATCAATTTTTGAAAAGTAGGACATGAGTACGGCGGGGACACACACACACACACATATATATATTAATTAATTATTTAATATATTTTTATTTATTTTTTTATATATTGTTAAGCATTTATTTTTAATATAATGTTAAACATATATCAATTTAAGAGTAATAATAAATAATAAAGTGAATTCATAACTATTAAATAATGCTTAGAAATTAGAATACAAGATTAAAGCTAAAATAAAATAAAAGATAAGCATTCAAAAGTGGGCCAAAGAGAGATATCGAGCAATAGAGAGACAAAAAGAGAGAAAGAGAGGGATCGAGCAACAAAGAACTTATCATTGACCTTTGCCCTTGCCATCTTGGCCTAACTACTAAGAACCACTTTTTGGAATAAGAAATGTTCATAATTTTACAAGAATAACGGACTTGATATTTTTGTAAAACTTGACATCAATATACCACAATTGTATAATACGAATGCCTACACATTCTCAATTTATTTTTGGCACAACTACAAGTGTCTAATTTATATAGGGGTATCATTGTATCTTTATTAGAGTATCCGTAGCAGATGTTGCAAAAAAAAATGTCATTTTGACACACCAAAAGCCTACTTTATTATTTTACCACATCATTTTACAATATCTCATTTATCAGATGTTCTATCATTCTATTCTATACATTAAAATAATATTTACTACTCATTAAAATAATATATTATCTCCTCCCTCTCATCACCATCAACAACATCAACCACAACAACGGCACATCCACCACTGCCGCAACAACAGCCACCAACAACCACTGACCAATAGCCACCACCAGCACAAACACAACAAACCACCAAGACCCACCACCATAAACCCAGCAAAACACCAAGACCCACCACCATTCACCACCATTCACATAGAAAAATACCGAGAACCACCCCAAAAACCTATACCAAACCAACCGAACCACCACCATAGCAGCGCCAAATATCACATGATTCACAACAAACCACCAAACCCACGATCAACCATCGCCGAGTATCACAACAAACCAAAAAACTCTGAATATCAACCAAAACCCATTGATCCAAACCACGATCAACCACTGATCCAAACCACAAAACGCACAAAATCAACCAAAACCCACTGACCCAAACCTCAATCCATCAAACCATTAAACCTAAACCTCAATCCATCAGACCTAAACCTCAATCCCACAACCATCAAACCACCACCACGCAAAGTACCAGCCAAACAAACAGCTAGCTGCCATCGATTCTCAAACCAGAACCCAGCAACTCAGCAACTCAACAACTCGAAACTCAAACCCAAAACCCCCTCCTCATGACCAAACCCATCAACTCAGCAACCCGAAACTCAACTCAGCAATGGCACATCCACCACTGCTGCAACAACAGCCACCAACAACCACTGTCGCGACCCACCTCGCCACGACCCACCTTGCCGCGACCTACCACGCCACCATACCCATGACCCACACCATCACTTGACCTACACTAGAGCCCACGCCAGAATATACCCACATCGGAACCCATCCTTCACTAGAGAGAAGGCGATTAGACAGAGAGGGAGGAGAGAGAGTAGGATCCGGAGAAGTGGAGATGGAGTGACTGAGTGGGATGAGAGAGAAAGATGAATAATAAAAAAATAATTAAGTACAAATGCCATTTGAGTCCATATCGTGGCAAAATGCAACGGTATTGTAGCATGTTGCAAAAATTTGGCACATTTGATAAAACTTCGTTTTTGTGTTTGGTGTGCCAAATGTGCTAAATATTTGGCATTCGGCACATTTGGCACATCTGTTATGGATGCTCTTATACAATAAGAATGCCTACTTGATATGACACCATTGTTCTCACTTAACAATAGGAATGCCATTTTCTCCATAAGGCTACATTTTATACACACAGAAAAAATAATTTTCATCTCAATTCTCAATAGAATTCACCTGAGTCAAAATTATCATCATTTATTTTGTGAGAGTCCCAAAAAGTATTTCTCATGTCAATATATATATATATATATATACACACACACATATATGTGTGTGTGTAACGAGTTCTCCAATTTATCAAATTTATATATATAACAAGAATATATTTAATCACATCATATATACTGTAAACATTATATCATCTCAAATTGTTGTTCTTTAGAATAATAATTGAAGAATAAATCATCTTCAAAATATCAATTAAATAATCACATATCACACAAAATAGAATTTACCATAAAATTAGAGAACAGTTAAAAGGTATTACCTCAATGATGTTTTAAAATCATCTCATAACATGATAAATAATTTACCGTCAATTCATGAATTTTTAGATGGCGGAGTTGAGGTGTGGACCATGTCATTTTCTTGAGACGATATACACTATTTACGAGATTTCCAGTGTAATTGACTAAAAACATTGTGCGTGCTGTCATGAGATACAATCATACAACAACCCAAACACTTTGATGATTATCCTTACAAGCCTATATCACTTGTAAGATAGGAAGCTACCAGTTATATCAAAGACTCACGGACAACCTTTTCATTTGACAAACTTTATTACATGAGCTGTGTAAAAACACCGGGCTAAGTGTGAAAGAAATTTTGTTACTAACGGTTTGAGTATATTTATGCTCATTGAATTGAGCAACTAAAGGGAGAAACTGTCAAATGACAGATTTTAAAATTTAAAAAGAAGTTAATAGGCATATATAAGTGAAAAAACATGAACTAATTAATAAGCCAACGTCTAATTAAAAAGACTATTTAATAAAAATATATTATTTTTTATAAAAAATATTCCAACACTAGGCCAGCTTACAAGGGCGGTGGCTTTGTCTAACTTGGAAGGATCTACTTCATTTTATAATGTCAACAAGTGTTAAGAGTTCACAAGCTACGTTTAGGTTTTGAAAGAAACCGATTTGGATTACTTGAGAACACAGACCATTACTATCTTGTACATGAAAATTCTGTTATTCTATGGTTGAAAGAACCTACAGAGAGATAACAGAACACACTGTTTGAATGAGAGTGAGTATGAGAAATACAGTAGCTGCGCTAACAGAAATGACAGCCCATGGAGTACTGAAGTAATCTTCATTCAAGGTTGCCTTCCATTTATGCCAAGGGACACTGCAGTACGCATTCAATTCTCCAAGAAGGTTAGCAAAATAGAAATTTGCAGTAGAGGTAACAGTCCCAAAGACAAGGTTGTTAATGAGAGTCACTACCATTTGGCTATTTGGTAGCCAATTTTCAATAATTCCACACTGAACAAGTAATTCCACATCGTTGGGAGTGTCAATGAGGCGATCAAGGGCAATGAAATAGTCACTGATGTAATCAACTCTCATGTGACATTGCTCAAAGGCAATAAGGTTTCGAAAAAAAACCTCTGTTTTATCATGTATTCGAATATTTGAAATTTCCAATATCCCATTTTTGAATTTTATGTTAAATAAGTTTTTAGGTGATCCCACCTTAAACCTGACTCCTGCTTGATGTAGCTGTGTTGCGTTAGGTGCACTAGGGGTTATAAGTTTCCCTTTGGGTGGGGGTTCCTGTGGTATGTGACAAATTCGTACAAAATGAAGAAAATGTTCTATTTTGGAAGAACATAATTTTGTCCAAAGTTGTTCTATTTCCCCCAAGAATGCCACATTTTTTAAGACATTATGGGTAAGCCTAATAAGGGAAAGTCTCTCATCTTGTTCAGGAGGCACAGTTATTCTGGCCTTGACAAAAAAGTCCTCCAAAATGAAGAAAGGAAGCTGATTTTCGAGCAACAATATGTCATACCATATATCACTTATCAGCCATGGTTTACTAAATATACGATCAGAGTCATTTATTAAGTTGTAATGGAACTTAAACAGTACCTCAATGACAAAGGCTGCATCCACTAGAATCATTTCCAAAAACTTATCGCTGCCAAGTTTGATAGTTTCTTCATAAGAATTCCGAATTCTTGCTTCCCTCTCCCTCAAGATTTTGACATAGTCCTCCAAGCTCACCTTGGTATATTGAAGAAAGTCCTTTAGATATCTCAGTTTGTGCTCTTCCATGGCTTGCAAGTCTGTACTGCCATGGTGCAGAGGGCCGATGGAGACTATATGAGGTGTGTAGGCTTCGTTATTCCATTTGCGTAGTCGCTTAGGAATCCTGTAGATACAACTCTGAGAGGATAAAGAGGACAAACTGTCCAACTTCCCTCTCAAAGAAGTTACCAAATTCGCTGGCTCTTCTTCCTTATGTGAGACACCTTTGCTTGCTTCCATTTGATCACTTGAAGCATCAACAATATCAATCATGTTGAATGAAACTATACATATAAGGTGAATTTCAATTATAAAATAAATTGTTAACTTGTCACCTTTAAATGAACTTTCCTAGTGTTGTTTTAGTGCATATTGTAGATGATTGCGGTAATGTAATGGAGACAAAAAGAGAGAGAATAGAAGGTATGAGAGTTTACATGGCTTGGCATTGTGGCCCATGCAGGAAATATGAGAAAAATCATAATTGGAGAAATGAATAAGAGAAAATGTTGTTGATGTAGGATTACTCAATAAATAATTTATCCTCATAATTATGGTCAAGTGGCTTGGTACCATGTATGTCTTAAATTTGAATATAATGATGTCAACATAAGATTACTTGCTAAACAGCCTAAACCGCTCAACTGATAATCTGATATGGGAGTAACTATAGTTTAACTCAGATTATTTCCACGCATGAATACGGTGGAATAAACCTGAGACTTCCGAGTTTAAGTCATGCCTCGTACCAATGAACCCCACCACTTAGGTACCTTAAGGAGTGATCCTCACACTATTTAAGCAAAAAGAAATGTAATATTTTAAATTATGTCACTAATTCCAATTTCAGCACTAGCAACAAAATAATCTTACACTATAATATTTGGCCCAAAATGCACGGAAACTGAACATTATACACTGGAAAGTCACCGACAAAGGTTTTAATCATTAACAACACTTCAAAACACACACACACACAAAAACACAAAATTGGTTTAAAGAACAAAGAGATCAGGCTACGTACATTAATTATGGAGTTGATGATCTGCTATTCCTGTTGCCCCACCCAATAATAGGTAACATGCAAATGCAACCAGCACAGGTTTCACGATAATACCAGAAGATCTGAGAAGAAAGAGAGAGAGAGAGAGAGAAGGAGTGAAGGAGGTATGCATCTACTTTTTATTTGACTTGATTATAGATCTGTCTCACTTGACTAGAAAAGTGTGAAAAGGAAGACCCACCAAATAAAACGCGTGGACAGCATAAAGAAAGGAAAACTAGAAAAAGAGATAGAAATGGGGATAAAAACGGGTGGAATAAATAAAATAAAAGCAAAAAAAAAAAGTTAGAATACGAAATAAATGTTGGTTTTGGTTGGGGGCAGTGTATTGTAAGAGCATCCGTATAAGATGTTCTAAAAATTATGCCATTTTATCACATTAAAAGCCTATTTTATTATTTTGCCACATCGTTTTACAATACCTCATTTATCAGATGTTCTATATTTTTACCACTTCATTTAAAATAATATATACAATACTTTGAAATAATATAAAAACATCCTCCACACAATCCAACAGCAGCAACAGTCATAGCAACCTCCGCCACAGCACTACCAGCATCAACCTCCACTGTGGCAACCAAAATCCACCACACGAAAAAAAAAAAAAAAAAAAAAAAAAAAAAAAAAAAAAAAAAAAGACAGCCACAACCCACAAACCCAGATCGGTGAGAAGAAAGAAGAAAGACGGAGAGGCAAACCCATCACGCCGGCGAGCAAAACACCAAGCAAAACACACACACAAACCCACCACAACCTAGAGACTCACGCCGATCACAATCCGTTGTCGCAAAATCAGCCACAACCCACGCCGATCACAAAGCGATGATGACGACGATGACGATGGCCCTTCTCGTCTTGGACGTCGGCGATGACGATGGCTTGTGCGCCGTGAACGACGAACTCGCGAGCCGTGGCCACCGTTAGCAGCGAACTCGCGATTCTCGCCCATGTCGCTTGCGCCTCCGATGAAGAGAAAAGGGGGAATCGGTGAGAGGGAACCCATGCCGCTTGCGCCTCCGGTGATAATGGCCACCGTCAAACTGATCTGAAATTAAAGAACAAAAAAAAATCTCACCAAATGTGAAGAGAAAAGAGGGAATCGGTGAGACTTGAGAGAGAACAGAGGTGAGAGAGAACAGAAAAGAATAAAGTGAAGAGAGAGGAGAGAGAGAAGAGAATAAAAAATTATTATCCCATATACCATTTTTCGTCCGTACCGTTGCAAATTTGCAACGGTACTGTTCACATATTGCAAAAATTATGAGATTTGGCACATCTCATATTTGGTGTTTTTTGTGTTTGGTGTGGTAAATGTGCCAAATATTTGGCATTTGGCACATTTACCACACCTGATGTGGATGCTCTAAGTATGGTTTGGATAAAAAAAAAAAAAAAAAGATCAATTGGTCCAATTATTACTAAAACAAAAATTTTATTAAGTTTATTTTCTTTATATATCAATGAAAATACCTATTACTAGTTTATTACATTTAATTATATATATTAAGTTTTCTCAACAAAAAAAAAAAATTATTTATATTAACGGTGTTAGAGCCAAGAATTTTTTCCGGGAAGGCCAAGCTAAATATAGTATGGTTCTTAATTAAATATATATATATATATATATATATATATCTATATAACTCAACATCGTTGGGATTCTGGCATTTTATCCTTATTTTTTTAAAAAAATTTGGCAATATGCCCTTGTTTCCAAACTATTTAGGTGCATATCCTTGTTTCGAAACTCAATTTTATCAAAATCGAGTTTCAATAAAAAAACTTAATTGGTTTAAAATCGAGTTATGCCCGATGAAACTTAAAAATTAAAAAAATTAAAAAAAAATTGCATAGAACTTGAGTTCCAAAACGCCACTATAAGGCTTTAAAACGCCACTAGGGCGGTCACACTTGAAAAAAAAAATTACAGGAAAACGCCACTATAGGGTTTTAAAACGTCATTATAGGGTTTAAAAACGTCACTATAGGGCTCCCTGAACCTGGTATGCAGCAATCATACTTATAAAAAAAATTTGCAGGAAAACACCACTATAGGACTTTAAAACGTCACTATAGGGTTTAAAAACGCCACTATAGGGCTCCCTAAACCTTGTATGGGGCGATCACACTATAAAAAAAAAAAAAAAAAAAAAATTTACATGGAACTCGATTTTTTACAAATCAAGTATTTAATTGAAACTCGATTTTAAAGTAATTGAATATCAAAACAAGGGTACGCCCTTATATAGTTTGCAAACAGGGGCATATTGCCAAATTTTTTACAAAATTAGGGTAAAATGCCAAAATCTCCCAACATCGTTGTGCTCTAAGTTCTTTCATGGCGCTAAAATTGATTTTGAACTCAATTTTTTGAACTCTTTTTTGATTTACATAGTAAAACTATTGCTAAAAAATTACCCACACTTTAATAACTTAAAATTATGATTTATAATCTAGTTATATATTTTTAAAGAAAATGTAGACAATAAAGTGAATAAACCGTATAACATATATGTACTGTTGTCAAAAAAAAAAAAAACATAAACAATCTATAAAATAACTAAATCTAAAATAAAATAATTGAAGTTAACAATATAGTAGAAGTTGATTTGAAAGAAGTAGAAGTTGGGTTTTGCAATGTCTTCTGAATGGTCTCATCAAAGTTATATTTTATCAATTTTCTAAGCCAGTAGTGCAAACCAACTGTAGGCCACTAGCTAAGAACAAGATCGAACTTAGATATTATCACCAACCAAAATCAAATGCATTCTCAATACTCTCCGCCAGTAGTGCAAAGCAACTGTAAGCCACTAGCTAAGAACTTAGATATTATCACCAACCAACTAAAATCAAATGCATTCTCAATACTCACCGCACTGTAGCATGGAGAGAGAGAGAGAGAGAGAGTCATACAAAGGAGCTGAACAGACGACAAGGGCTAGGGGCGGATTTGCACAAAATCGAGGCTGGTTTGAGCAACACAATGACAAAGAATCGAGCCACACTACGAGACTATATCAATTTTGCACAATTTTAGCATGCTTTTAGTTTCAGAGGTGTAAGGAGGATATTTCTTGAGTGAAATACTGAGAATGGTTTTAAATTTTTTTTTCCTTTTTTATTAATTTGGATGAAAAGGTCTTGATTTACATTGAACGTGAAATCTAAACAGATTTGGGTGCATTTTTTTTGGTGACGTGGAATTTGGTAAAGTTGTTTCTCTAATTGAATTTTGAGAGATTATAGGCTAAATAATGGGTTAATTGCTATTTTTAAGGGTTCTTTCATCTTAAAATTTTAGAGAGACTGCCAAAATGGATTTTGGGATGAATTAGTCTAGTATTACTCCTATAATTTTTTCTCCTCAAAATCTTAGTGGGGGCCAGATAAGTAACATTTTAGCTTATTTATGATTTTTTATCACCCACTAATGGAAAATTTAAAAACTCAGGGGGGGCCATGGCCCCTCTTAGCGCTGCCACTTAATACACACACACATGTATTTATATAGAAATAATAATAATTCCGAAACGGTTCTCCAATATTAATTCTCTTGGACTATTAAGTGTCGATTACATATGATGGATATCATCCTCACAGCAAGGAGACAAGAGGAGTCTAAGGATGTGTGGAACCCACTTCTCGTGAAATGCCATGAGTGCACTAGACATTATTTACAGTAAGATTGGTCTTGATAATTTGATAGTTATAACAGGAATGAGGGATTTGAATCTTAGACGTTTTCATTGAAAATATCATGAAATGCCAATCAATTAAGCTATAAGGATTTGTATACTATTATGCGAGATGGTGTTAGATTTGTAAAATAATGAGCAAATCCACCATCACCATGTGTCCAAGGCTCAATAGAATAAAAAAAAAAAAAAAAAAGATAAAAAAAAAAAAGATAAAAGCTATGTATAAGTGAGAAAGCATGTCGCCATTAGTTATTGTTCGTGTGTCCAAGATAGTGAGTAAAAGTAATGCCAAAATTAGTTAAGGACTATACAGCTCGATAACAAATTTCAAATATGTGCTACAAGTTTTGGCCATATTATAGCAGAGAGCTAGTCTATCAAAGCGGCACTACTGCATACAATTCAAGCACAAGCATGCTTGTCAAAGAAGCACCAAATGCATGTTGTCCAATTTTGTCAAAACTCTACCTAAGGCAACATCTTACCTATAGGAAAATGACACGTCTACCTCCACCACTAGTAAGTGAAAGATGCTATAGCAACCCTAGCAAATATTTAGAACCCTAAACCATGCCTTTTATGGCTAAATCACTTTTAAACTAAACTAATGATATTAGTCAAAGTGAAAATGTTTTAACCAATTTCCATAAAACAAAAGCTATACTAAGCAATGCATATCAAAATAAAATCACAATAGAAATAGAGGAAAAGCAAGCAAATCAAACCAAACACAAAGAAGCTTTTACGAAGAGGAAAACCGGTAACATCAGGCAAAAAAACCTCTCTCCTGACCACCCATCGAAAATCTTTACTAGACAAGATAGTTGCCGAACATAAGAACACTATGAACCCTCCAAGCCCATAGGCCTACATGTACTTGAGTCCTCCTAGCTTTAGTTAGCAACTAATTGCTCTGAGTCTCTTCTCTTTCTAGCTTACCGAAGAACCTCCATTGAAGCACGAATGGAAACACCACCAAATGAATAGGATTTGAATGAGGCTTATCAAGTTTCCATGAACCTTCACTCAACTCACAAGGTCTGTGTGTATGAGTGAGATGAAGGAATATAATATCTTAATCAAAGAGTAAAAGAGATGGAAAAGAGATTGTCATACCGTATGCCTTACCGATCCATCCAACGACTAATTGGTGAAGGATGAGGCGACACAAATCTTTTATAGCATTCGATCGCAAACCAAGCCCATTGGTATTGGAGCAAATTGTGAAATCCCTCACAAAGATGATGGAGTGTTTTTTTGCTCAAATCAAAAGCTCTCTCTTTTCTCATAATCAAAATGGCCTCTCTTGGATGTCTATCTTATCAACTAGGATTTGTTGTGAGCCTTATTAGAAACCTTTGCCATACATCACAATTATGTGTGTGTGTGTGTGCACGCGTAGATATACACTGTCCAAGCAATGTGCAGAGAGCAGAGTAAAGAGATCATGCAACTGAAGATCTTGTCATGAGATGGTCGCGACTTGCCCAGTCAATACTTTGATCTTGACATCCTACCACATGTGTCTCGTGGACTAGCCAGGTCACCTAAGGTCGCGAGATCACTATGAATGCAGCTTTTTAAAGTAGAAGATGAGGTTAAAGTACATCTACCCCAAATTACAATTAAGTCCCGGAAAGATATATTAAAAAGATAAATAAAATACATACAAATTTGTCACTTAATAAAGCCAACAAACATTGACTTTTTCAATCTCCTCCTTTGGCTATTCTGTAAAAAAAAAAAAAAAAAAAAAAAAAAAAAAAAAAAAACAACTATACAGACTTTAAACTTATGTGTGAGTTGGAAAGCTAAGACGAACAAATGACTCACACTTAAACTCTAAAGACTGAAACTAAACTTAAACTTAAAACCAAATACCTGAAACACTTGCCAAGATAGGTTAGACCCTATAGTTTAAAGCAAGTATATATAAATAGGTAGGAAACAAGAAACAAGTACAATGTGATTAAGTAACTATGAATAATACGCATGAATGCAACTTGACCAAACAACCAATAGCCATAGAGACTATGGCTACAATGATCAAAATTGTAAGTAATGATCATCAAAACATGCAAGCAAATAAGACATTAAGCAAAAAATAAATGCATGTGCAACAAACACAATCGCAATGCAATGGACACAAAGAACGCACAAATACCAATAATATATTAAAATAAAACCAAAGCACCATAAAATTTTACATGACCTAAACATGGTCATACGATACAGTATCAAAAGACATAATAACTTAAACAAAGTAGCAAAGTTATATAAAGCATAACAACTGTAAATAAAATAAACAATAGATAAAAAATGATGTTTGACATTAAAGCCTTCTTCTTTCGTACCTTGTTAGATTTTATTGTTGCTTTTCATCATTCTACTTGTTTTTCTCTTTTAGATATGATCGAGCTTTAGTTTAAGAGTTTGATTAATCTTCACCATGAGTAGACCCCGATGTACTTAGTTTTGCTTTTTTTATAAATTTTTTGTTATTTATCAAAAAATAAAAATCTTATTATGGTTGCATTTGGGATTTGAGAAAAAGTAAGATTATTTTTGCTTCCAAAGTGGGTCCCATTACACTGTTAAGTGGGTTCCATTGCTTCAAAAGTCTTTCAGCAAAAAATTTTCAATTTTAGCAAAATAAACAATTTCAAACGGATCCTATATAGGGGAAAAAAGAAAAAAGAAAAAAAAGAGGACAGTTTGTTTGTGGTGTAATAAACGTTAAAGATCTTAAATGACAATGCAAAAGAAGGGAGCTTGGCTGGAATGGCTTGTTTCTGGTATACCATGAGTGATATTTACCTTATAAATTTAAAAAAGTTATATGGGTAAATGATGTAGGAGCTGTTTGGTCATTTGGATCACCATGAATTTTTGGAAGAACTCCAAGGGACAAAGAAGGGACGAGAGGAGACAAAGAATGGAGTTGGTGAGAGAACTCAAAAGACTTAAAAACGATGGGAGTGGATAATCGATGCCCTGTTCGGAGAAAAGAGAGAAGCGGAGTCTGTGGGAGTACTGAAAGATGTACCTTCTCAGCATGGGCTTCAATGTGGTTTTGTACGGTGAGAATGAGGGGATTTGGTTGGTTTTGATATTTGCCATTAATCTCACTCTCTTTGGCAAGGAAGAGAGTAGGATAACTAAAAAAGTTAAATGCAACTATGGCATCCTTCAGGGCAAGCTTTCAGACCCGGACCGTTTATTGAATCGTAAGAGGAAGATGTTCAAGGTTTTTGAGATCAAACCGAGGTCGAACCGTGATGACGTCATAATTAATTTAATAATTAATTAAAGCCTAAATATAGATATTAAATTTATAAAACTAGCAAAATTAACTAATATATCTATATATGTGAGGGAAATTTAATAATTTTCAAGCATATATTTAATAATTAAATAAGAAAGTTAATAAAATAAAATAATAACCATGAAAACATTAAAATTTATGATTAATTTTTGAAGTAAAGTTGAATATCTTTGAAGGATTTTAATTATAATTTTTATTTATTCATTGTAAGAGATGGATAATTTAATTAAGTAGAATAAAATTGTGTTAAGTTGTTTTTATTAAAAAAAAATTGCTAAGGGGTTGGACTGCACGGTTCTTGCCACTGGTTCGTGCGGTCCAACCCCGGTTTTAGGGGTTCATGGAATTGCCACATATGCCCGGTTCTTTATGCTTAAAAAACTGGTTTTCATCCCGGTTCTCGGTTTTTACGGTCCGACCTTCCGATCCGGTCTGGTTCTGAGAACTATGCTTCAGGGTAGTCTCTAGGTTATCAACTTCAACAGTCTTTTCACTTCTTTTTTTTTTTTTTTTTCAATGAAAGAAAGGCCAGGATGGTGGCATTAGAAGCTATATTATTATACCCCAGAAGCTAGGCAATTAGCACAATTTTTATGATCTAATTCATAGCCTGCGTTGTTCAATGCACATAGACCTAACCCTTGTAATTAGTTTGTATAGTATTGTTGCCGCAAACTTTGGCCTTTTTGTGTATCTTATGTTTACTTTTCTTGATAATCAAATGCTATTGATTGTGTATGGAATCTGTCTCAATTTGTATAATTCTGATGCAGTTTAAATTAGAGCTTGAAGACTCTTTTTGTCCATATGTTTGGATAATCTTTTTGTTGATTTGATTTCAGGTGGCTAGATTGCAAATTTTAAGCTAAAATTGGGAGAATGATTTGGATATTGATTTTGTGACCATGCTGATAATGTACTTTTGGTTTTGCTTTTAGAATCTACGTGGACGAACTACTTCAATGTAATTTTTCTTGTGAATGAATTATTGATCCTTATTTTAAATGATATAGAGAAAATTAGCTTTTGAATGTTATATAATCATAATATTGTTCTTTATAAATACTAATTGCAGACTCGCGCGTTGCACGTGATTATGTCCTCTAGACTCTAATGACCATTATACCCTTTTTTGCATGATGTTGAATGATATGTGGAACTCACATGACAAACACTTGACAAAAATTAATTTAAATAAATTTGCCAAATGAATATGTCCTCTTTTTTAAAGAAAATTCAGATTTGTTTTAAGGGTAAAAAGAAAAAAGAAAAAAAAAAGACTTGGTTTGTAAAAAAATCAGTCTTGTTTTTATAAAGGGTAAAAAGAAAGATTTTATCAAGAAAAATCATATTTGTTTTGTGTAAAGTTAAAAAAAAAATAAGGTTTGATTTGTAAAAATCAGATCTTATGTTGTAAAAAGAGAAGAAAAAAAAAAGAGATTTTGTTAAAAAGAATCAGATCTCTTTTGAAAAGTTAAAAAAAAAAAAAAAAGATTTTTGGTTTGTATAAAAAAAAAAAAATAGATCTGTTGTTGGAAACAAATAAAAAAAGACTTTTGAAAGAGGATTCACATTCATGAGATAAATTTATTGTGCGTGCATCACAAAAAAACTTCAACCTAACTTTCAATCCCTTCTTTTAAATTTCAAAATCTGCAACTTTGTAACAAAGAAAACTTTTTCTAAAAAAAATAGATCTATATTTAGTTAAAATACAAATCAGTGTTGTGTTTAAAAAAAAAAACAGATCTATATTTAATGAAAATACAGATCAGGTTTTAATTTAGAAAAAATCAGATCTGAAAAATACAGATCGATTTTTTATTCTTAAAAAAATCAAATCTAAAAAATACAGATAAGTTTTTGAGTCTTAAAAAAATCAATCTGAAAATACAGATCAGTTTTTGAGTCTTTAAAAAAATCTGATTTGAAAAATACAGATAAGTTTTTAAGCTTTAAAAAAACAGATCTGAAAAATACAGATCAGTTTTTGAGTTTAAAGAAATCTTTGATAGTCATTAGCAGATTTTGAAGTTTAAGAAAGAGAATCACAATAAACAATCATATAAGAACATGTTAAAAAAAAAAAAAAATTCAAGTAGAACATGTTAATTATATATCAAGAACAAAAAATAATAAATCATGCTACACATACTCATGCATCAAACAATAACAAAAAAAAAAAATTATTGAAAGAAGAAAGAAGAAAGAAGAAAGAAGAAAGAAGAGAAGAAATAGATTACCTCTTGCATGAGCGTGCTTTTCTAATGAAAGAATATTTTAGAATTCAAAGAAGTTTGCTCACCTCTTTGAAGCCTAAAATACTTTATTTACAAAAAAGAAGTTCCTAAAGCAAAAGCCTCCAAAATGTCTTTAACATAAGAGGGATTGAAAATTTAGAAGAGAAGAACCCCTAATTCGGATTTGTTTCCTCTATTTATAGAGGTTGGGATACTTCAAAAAATTAGCTAAATAATCAGATACGAATTGGGACGTGTCCTTATCTCTAAAAAATCGAAAAAGGTAAGGTTTATCTCAATCCAAGAGTCCTTAGGCCGAGCCATGATTTCGTGCCAATTGGCACTTTTCATGTGCCGAATGGCTCTCTTGGGTGTTGAGCTCGTGTTTGAATTTTAGTCCAATTTGGACTCCTTTTTTTAGGATTTTTTTAGCCGAGAATTGCACTTAGATGCATTTTTAATCCGTATTCTAAAAATTAATCCATTTTTCTGGATATTCAAGTCTTTAAAGTGATAATTATCTTGTAGACAAATATTCCAAAAATTCTTGATTATCCAAAACTTCTTTGTTATCCGATTATCTACTTTATTCCCATGCAAGCAAGTCTATTTTTAACACTAACTAACAACCAATCGTAAAATTATTTAATTAATTTTAATTGTTTAACCAATCAAAATTAATTTAAACTAATCATGCGTGGTTGGTTCCACCCAAACACAATGCATGCAGACCGTGCAAACTTGATCATATGATATTTTTCAATCTGACGGTCCGATTTGGAAATCGGACATACCGTCGCAACTGTTAGAACCTCAAGATCATTTTTATGATATGTAATGAATGAATTAATGCATGTAATGCAACTCTAAATTTTGGGTATATGAATGGTCATTCTAGTCATCTTGCAAGATTAAATTATGGGTGCAAAATCGAGTATCTACACATAATCATATTGATCACAAAATAATTTTTTATTATTGTCGAATTGTTTTATTTAAAATTTGAAACCTTAATTCTTCCATAGTCGGTTGACTAAGTTTTAGATCTCTAAGTCAATTAAACACGTTTTGCATGCTACATGTAGACCTTCTTTTCCATAAGGGTTGAAATAATGTGGGTAATATTTTTTCCATGGAAGTTAAAAAAATTAAAATTCTTGTACCTTGTCTTGATGTTTTCTAAAAATTAAATTTGACGATTCTCTTTCAATAATTGTGAAAATTCCAAGCAATAGTTCAGAAGGTAATTCATGTTACATATTCATGCTTTGATTGTGTAATTGTATGATTGATTTGGGTTGTAGTTTATAGGTTGAATATAGTGGTGTATATCCCTAACTCTATTATTTAGGATATTGAATATAGTGATGTGTGTGATTTATAGAGTAGCGATGGTTGTAGTTATTAAAAATTAGTTTTTCATTGTCTTTTAAGTTAATAAAAACCTTAAAAAGCCCACCAAACTAAAAGTGGTAAGTTTGGAACCATCCACCTGGCTTATGTTTCTCTGGCTAGTGAAAGTTTCTCTGTGAACTTCTCCTAGGCTGTTGAATATTGTGTCCCTACGTATAGGAGCTTTTGTCCCTTAGGATAACAAGGTTATCCTTAAGGCTAGTGGTTTTTTTTTCTTTTGGGGGTTAGGGAAACAGTGAAATCATGGACGATCTTACAAACCATTGTAAAGGTTTGTCGATTTCGGACACAGAAGGGCCTACTTTCGATCTAGAGGAGGAATTGGCTACTCCAGAATTTATCATCGCTGGAAAATTCTACACAAGAAGGGCTCTGAATATGGAAGCTATAGCTTCGACTTTTATGCCATTGTGGAGATCAAAAAATGGCTTCAAAGTCAAAAATATGGGCAACCACATTGTCCTTTTCACTTTTGATAATAAACAAGAAGTGGACTCCATACTCTCAAATGAACCTTGGAGCTTCGACAAGCACCTTTTGGTGCTGCAACGCTATGACAAGGATGAATCAATTGAGGATTTGAAATTTAATAGTGCAGCGTTTTGGGTGCAGGTACATGATATTCCAGTGAGATTCATGAATCCAAAGGTGGCAGAAGGGATTTGTAGTACTGTTGGCACGATTATCCGGAAGTCTGAGACGGAGATGAATGGTGGGAGTTTTATGAGGGTAAGAGTCAACGTGGATGTCACTCGCCCACTAAGTCGAGGAAGAATGGTGTCAGTTGGACAAGGCAAAGAAAAGTGGGTCTCTTTCAAGTATGAGCGCCTACCTAATATTTGCTACTGGTGCGGCTGTCTTAACCATGACGATAGGGACTGTGAGGTGTGGCTTGATAGTGAAGGTTCCCTAAAGGTTGAAGAACAGAAATTTGGTCCTTGGCTTCGTGCTCCACCTGTAAGTCGAGTACAAAAAAATGTAATCTCAGTGCCCGGATTTTTTCACAAAAAGAAAGGAAGCTCGACCACACAAAGAGCTCCGTTTCAGCAAAGGCAGGCTCCGGCAAAATCCACGGTGTCTTCAGCAGCCCAAACGACGCCAGGTGAGGTGGATCAGAGCCATGTGGAGCAATCATTGGAGCATTCAAGAGGATCGGTTACAGCTGATGCACTTAATTCACCTACGGTTTTTGAGCAGAGCAGTCAACAGGTTGGACCGTTGGAGAATCAATTAGGGAGAGGAAAAGCTGATGTAAAGACGAATAATGAGCAACCTGTAGGGGCACGGACTGCCAGCCCATTAGGAATAACTCCACATTTATTCTCTTCCAAAAACACGCCCAATTATGATATGGAATCAAGAGAATCGATGCAAAAGGATGCTTTCCTTTCTGAGCTAGCTGAAATTGATGAGGGGCTATCTAAATTAAAGGCCGGGCAAAACACAATAAACGAGTCATTGAATGCAAAAAAACCAATCAATGTGCACGTGACTAGTGAGGAAGTAAAGGAGGCGGCTAGGGTTTCTCAAGTCCTAGAGGGTGTCAATCTAGCAAACTCACGTGTTGCCACTACTGAGACACAAAATATTCCATCTCCACGGCAGCAAGGGTCATGGAAAAGGTTGAACAAGGGAGATTTACCCAGCAGCCCAGTCGGAAATTCAAGCACTATTGAATCTGTGCTATCAACTAAAAGAGTTTTTGAGGAACTCTCCAATCCCAATGGTTTACCAAGCAAAAAACGTGCGGTTTCTGTTGAGATTAATTCTTCAAAGTTGGCGGAGGCTGATGTTCAGCCCCGCCCTACACAATGAGTCTCTTAGTCTGGAACTGTCGTGGGCTTGGGAACCCACGTACAGTGAGAGAGCTTGGAGATTACATCTGGGCAAAAGATCCTGCTGTTGTGTTTTTAGCCGAGACATGGACAGACGATGCAAGGCTAGATGAAGTGTTACACAATTTTGATTTTAGAAATAAATGGTCAGTACCCAGTGGCCATAGAGGTGGTGGTCTGGTTTTGTTGTGGAAGGAAGATATTCGAGTTTCAGTGGAAGATTCATCAAAGTATTGTATTGATGCTCTTGTTGAGAAAAACACACCTCAAGAATGGCGTTTCACTGGTTTCTACGGTGAACCAGTGACACATAGAAGGCATGAGGCATGGGCAAAGCTTCGTACCCTAAATGATAAGCCGCACATTCCTTGGTTGTGTGCAGAGGACTTCAATGAAATTACAAGACAGGAAGAAAAGAGAGGAGGTGCACGACGTGATGACAGTCAAATGCGAGCCTTCCGGGATGTTATAGATGAGTGTGGTTTTATGGATTTGGGTTTTATTGGCCCAAATTTCACTTGGACAAAACATTATAATGATGGACATTCGATTTGGGAGAGACTAGACCATGGATTAGCAACCAATCCGTGGTTTTTGCGGTTTCCGGGTACCCGAGTTCACCATTTACCTTGTCTTTCCTCGGATCATTGCCCATTGTTAATAAACCCTTCAGGAATTGAAATTCCATCCTCTAAAAAACCCTTCAGGTTTGAGGAGATGTGGCTGTCCGATAGTGGGTGTGGGGAGGTGGTTGAAGCAGCATGGAGATCATGTGTATCAAGAGATCCAGATAAGAAAATCCTTGGAAAAATAGAAAAATGCAGCAGAGATTTATCATGGTGGAATTACAATGTATTTGGAAATGTGAGGAGGGAGCTAAAAAAGAAAAGGGAGATGCTAGTTGAAGAGGAAGCAGTGGCATTGAGAACTGGAAGCAATGTACGGATCAGAGAACTGCAAAGAGAGATAAATGAGTTGCTGGACCGAGAAACAAGGATGTGGAATCAACACTCTCGAATTCTTTGGCTAAAAAATGGAGATGGAAATACAAAATTTTTCCACAGCCGAGCATCCCATCGGTATAGGAAAAATGTGATTTTGGGACTAAATGATAGCCATGGAGTTTGGAGGGAAGGGCCAAATGAAGTAGCAGATATCCTCATTCATTACTATAGTGAATTGTTCACTACCTCAAGTCCGCCCACTCACCATGAAGCTCTTAATCACATTCCTCAAGTGATTACTGATGATATGAACCATGAACTGACAAGTAGATTTGAGGATTGGGAGGTACTCCAAGCTTTGAAACAAATGGCACCAATGAAGGCACCAGGACCAGATGGAATGCCCCCATTGTTTTTTCAGCATTTTTGGCCTATGATTGAAGGTGATGTTACTCACTCGGTGCTATCCTGGTTAAATTCAGGTACTATCCCACACCCTCTGAATCACACCTTTATTACTCTAATCCCAAAAAAGAAAAACCCAAGCTTAGTGTCAGATTATCGCCCTATAAGTTTGTGCAATGTACTTTACAAAATTTTTGCTAAAGTCCTAGCCAATAGACTAAAAAAATTCCTCAATTCAGTTATAAATGAAAACCAATCAGCTTTTGCAAAAGGCCGCCTCATATCAGATAATATCCTTATTGCCTTTGAAACTTTACATTGCATGAAAAATTATAATTCAAGTGCATCGGGTTTTATGGCTTTGAAGCTTGATATGAGTAAAGCCTATGATAGGGTTGAATGGGTGTTTCTTGAAAATGTGATGAGGAAGATGGGTTTTTCTGAAAGGTGGATTGGGCTTATTATGGTGTGTGTGCGATCAGTCACCTACTCTATACTAGTAAACGGAGAACCAATGGGTATGATTCACCCCTCAAGAGGGCTTAGACAAGGAGATCCTCTCTCTCCTTTTCTCTTCCTTCTATGCACCGAGGGCCTTCATGGCCTTATAAATAAGGCTGCAAATAATGGTGACATCCACGGATTCAGTTTGTGCAGAAGAGGACCCAAACTAACACACTTATTTTTTGCAGATGATAGCCTTCTCTTTTGTAGGGCCAATTCTGAAGAATGTAGTAAAGTCTTGGAGCTGCTATCTTTGTATGAAGAAGTCTCTGGCCAAAAATTAAATAGGGAGAAGACAGCCTTATTCTTCAGCAAAGCAGTTACCGAAGCAAACCGCCAAATTATCAAAGGCATTTTGGGGGTCCGTGAAATCCATCACTATGAAAAATACTTGGGGTTGCCATCTTTGATTGGAAGGGGAAAAAAAACAAGCTTCAATTATATTAAGGAAAGAGTGTGGAGGAAGCTGCAAGGATGGGAAGGAAAACTCCTTTCCCAAGCCGGAAGGGAGGTGCTAATTAAGGCGGTCATCCAAGCCATACCTACGTATGCAATGGGTTGCTTCAAATTACCTTTGGGGTTGTGCAATGAAATTGAGGTGATGGTTAGAAAATTTTGGTGGGGACAACGAGGGATGAAGCGAAAGGTTCATTGGCTAAAGTGGGAGGAGATGACAAAAGCCAAAAGGGAAGGGGGGATGGGCTTTCATGATCTAGCTTTACACAATGACTCCCTCTTGGCCAAACAAGCTTGGAGGTTGTTGGAGGATAAAAATTCCCTATTCTACAAGGTTTTCAAACCTCGTTTCTTTCCTAATTGTACAATTATGGAGGCGGCGGAGTCTAGTAGAGGTTCTTATGCTTGGAAAAGCATACTCCAAGGAAGAGATGTGATCAAACGGGGTGCATGTTGGAGAATAGGTGATGGGAAGAAAGTTAAGGTATGGCATCATGCTTGGTTACCATCTAAACAACCGGCCAGAATTTTATCACCCGTTCTTGAAGGTTGGGAGGAAGCTACGGTTGACAAACTCATCAAGGAAGACTCAAGGACTTGGGATGATGGAGTTATTGATGGCCTTTTTGCTCCGGTGGAAGCTGACATCATCAAATCAATCCCGCTCTCAAGGTTTCCTACTGAAGATAGACTGTTTTGGCCGTGGACTCAAATAGGGAAGTACAATTGCAAATCTGGTTACAGGTTTCTGAAGTGTGAGGCTGAAGTTTTAGGGGCGATGGAAGCTCAAGTGGAGGACAGAAGTTTCTGGCGCAACATTTGGGATTTGCGAGTTCATAATAAGATTAAAAACTTTGTGTGGAGAGTATGCCGTGATGCAATTCCTACTAAAGCAAATTTGAAACGACGCCACATCACAGAGAACGGCAGGTGCGAACGTTGTTTACTGGAGGAGGAAACAACATTACATGCTCTGTGGTCTTGCAGCAAGATCAGGTCGGCCTGGGCATCTTCGGAGTGGTTTGGCTGCCAGAACATAAGCCCCTTAAACTTTAAGGAGCTCTTATCGTGGATACTCAAAAACCATGATAATCCGGAGCTCTTTGTGATGGTGACGTGGGGCTTGTGGCATCAACGGAATCAGGCTCGGCTCAACAAGCCTTGCTGCCCGTCGGACATGATTGAAGCCCAGGCAAAGGAAAAACTGGAGGAGTTCACTGCTACAATCCCAGCCAAACCAGCAACCATTCCACGTCAGAGAACGAAATGGAAACCACCTGATGCGAGAAGCTTCAAAATAAATTTCGACGGTGCGATTTTCAGGCAGGAAAATAAGAGTGGGATTGGGGTGGTTATTCGTGATCACACAGGGGCTGTTATTGCCTCTCTTGCTCAAACCATTGCACCTGCTCTTCAGCCCATAGAGATTGAAGCAATAGCAGCTGCTCGGGCCCTGGAGTTTGGAGAGGAAATAGGCATTACAGAGGCTGTACTTGAGGGTGATTCAGAACTGATAATTAACTCAGTTATAGGAGGTGGTCATTCTATTGCTTCAGTGGAGCCTTTGCTGCATGATGTCAAGGTTTTTTCCAATTGTTATGAAAAATTGCTATACTCTCATTGTAGAAGAGATGGCAATAGATTAGCACATAGTCTAGCAAGATATTCCATTAATGTCTCAAACTATGTAGTTTGGATGGAGGGAGTCCCCAATCCATTATTTACAGTTGTTCAACAAGATGTAGCCAATTTGGCAAACTAATTTCAATAAGTATCAAGCTGGTTTCTCAAAAAAAAAAAAAAAAAAAAAAAAGTTAATAAAAACCTTACATATACTTTTTTTTTTTCAAAAAAACCTTAACATATTTTTTTAACTTGAATCTTTACATATACCTTAATAAGTAAACTCTATACATTTCATTTCCTTAGATGCATAAAAAAAAGACATCTATTCCATAATAATAGTGACTAATTAGTTTTTTCATTATCTCATTTATAACATTTCTTACTATTATCATATTTTACTGGCTGGTTATTTTCATAATAGAGGCATTAAATGAGAGTTAAAATCTTAGAACATTTCATTAGATTTTTACAAGTCATGGTGTGTGAAGAATATAAGCATTTAAGGATTCTTTTTATATTTTATTATTTATAAATGATGATGCCAAAATCATCAGTTGTTTAGGATTGTCCAAATGACTCCGGTGTAACTTGTAAGGTAGCAATAAAATGTAACAGATAGGTCACCGACGTGGTGCTAGCCGGCAAGCCTCCGATGATAAAGTTAGAATGAGAGAGAAATAATAGAGAATTCTTGCTGATAGGAATATTATTTTGATGATCTCTTACCTTTGGTTGGATGTGCCTTATATAGGCTTCTGCTCTCCTAGCCATTGGAATCACCATTAATGGTGGTTTGATTCCCTGTCTGGGTAACGCCTCTAACACTTAATGCCGAGATATGGAGGCATTTGAGCCGTTACCCTATTAACTTTGTCCAATCGTAATGGCTCGGTGATTAAAGGCTTCATTAATGGTCTCTTCCTCGTCCATGGTTGTGCCTGGACAAGTAGGATTTCCTGACTCATCAATAAATAATGTTAAATGAAATGTCAAAAAAAGGATTTTGAAAATTTTCATCTTTATTTCTTATATATTTCTATTATTACTGAAGAACATCTTCCTTTTTAGTTTTGATAATAAATATGGTTTTCTAGATGAGTAATGCTACAAGTATAAACTATTTTACAACATTTTTACAAAATATTGATGTAGCTAACCTTTTATTGGTTTTCAAATAAGCTCACCATTAATATCATTTTTTCATTTACCAATAATCACTCACCATATCAGCAGTTTGTAAAATTTTTTGTAAAATAGTTTGTATCTCTAGCATTATTCTTTCATTATTCTTTCTAGATTAGAGTTTGATTAGTTTTAAATTTAAATTTTGTATGATTGTATTTAATTGTTGATTATATGATTTAATTAAGTGAATTTAAAGATTTATTTAATTGCATTGTAAAGTTTTTAATGACATTCGTAAGATTATCTTTAATTAATTTTTTACTCTTTTAGCTGTTAGCCTCTTTGTTTTCCAATTAACGGTTACTAATTAATTTATTTAATTGACGTTTGATTTCTTTTACTAATCTCTTTCTCTCTCTCTTTGTTAAGATCCTATTGTTTTCCCAAATTTGATGATAATTCTAATATATAAGAATAATAATGATCCCGAAAAATTAGAATTAGAAAAAGGTGCATTTTTTTTTTATAGATTAAAAGAGAGAAATTAAAAAGGGATTAATTCAATGGTTCCAAAAAAGAAATCTTGCAAAAAATTAATGAATTTTGAGTTAGTTTTGATAAATTCATTCCAAATTAGATAAGATTTGATAAATTTCCAGATTTTAACATATATTATGTATATGTATGTATGTATATAAAAGACTATAACATAGATTTGATAAATTTAAATTGTTTGATATTTTTAAACAACTTGTACAAGACTAACATAAATTTGAAATAATAATAATGACTAACATTAAAAGAAAATGTGAATCCAAAAAATAAAAAATTGAGTGTTTTGAAATTTGACTGCTTTCAAATAATTTAAAATTTTCAAATTGTAATAAATTAAAAAGAATGATTATTGTGACAAAAAAATGATTGTGTAAAAATTTGACGATTGTATATTTTAAATTTGAAAACTATAAGTGTTGGCAAAATTTGAAAAACATAAGCATAAGAAAGAATAAAGGTAGAATAAAGAAAGATTAAAAAAATAAAAAAAATTTAAATAGGATTGAAAAAGAACAAAAAGTTCGTTGGAAAGTGTATTTAAAAACTAGACAGGAAAAATGATAAAATATGGATCTATTTGGTAACAGAATTCAAACCATAGTTTGCGATGTTTGAGTGATGAAAGATGTGAAAAAAAAAAACCACATGTTAGTAATAGTGTTCAATAAGAAGTGTTTAAGTCATAGTTCTCAATTTAAAGTGTTTAAATACATACTCATACCAAACACTTGTGTTTTTTGTTTTGAAAAAATGTTATAGAAATATAGTACTAAATGCATTTTTTTGTACTATGAGTTTTCAAACTACATTTTTTTTATTACACTTTTTAGTTCACAATTTTCACATCATTTTAAAAACCATTACCTAAACATGGGTGCCAAACAACCCTAACATTTTCTCTCCAATTTAAGGAAAAAAAAAACTTTTCTATTGCCGATACTCCAATTTTTTTTTTTTAGAAGAGTATACTCTAAAAGAAGACTTTTAAAATACCCTCTCTCTCTCTCTCTCTCTCTCTCTCTCTCTCTCTCCTGAATTGATAGTAATAATAAAGTAATAACATTATTTATTTATTTATTAATGTTTCCTTTCCAGATAGTAATAAAATAATAACTTTATTTATTTATTTATTAATGTTTCATTTCCTTGGTTGGTTCTCATTTTCAGCAAAAGCAAGTCAAGCACCGAATAGTCCTCTCTGAACTTTGACAAAATGGCCTACCTTCTTGGACCCGAACTTGATGATGATGAAGATGTACCCAACCCAACCTCTTTACTAGTCTCCCCCCTCCTCTACTCTCTTACAAAGTCTTCAAAAAGCTATCTCAGTTCACACTCTGCTTATATATATTTGAATTTCACGTCACAACTTTTATTCTTTCTCTTTTTACCGTCATCAAGTCACTCCCTCTCTAATACTTGCGTTTGAATATTCAAACCATATCCATCCCATCCTTTCAAACCAAAGATTGCCATGTTTCAAAAAACCTTTTCTGGGTTTCCCTTATTTTTCCGGGTAAGCCTCCTTAAACCTCAATCTCAGCTTGCTTTTGTATTCTCTCGCAAATTTACTTCTACTTTTAGCGATTTTTTTTTTTTTTTGGTTTGATGAATGTATTGACTTCTTTTGATTGGTAAACGAGTCAACTCAAAGGGGGTAGCTCAAAGTTTTATGTAACAATACAATTTTATAATACACTCAACATCCCAACTTTTATTTTACTATACTACATGTGGGGGGTAAAAGCCCAACCCCACGTATTGGGCCTAGGGCCATGTTTGAAGATTACTGTGTGTCCGAAGAGAATGGACTAGTTGAGATAAAGTCCATCTGGAAGAAAGATACCTGGAAATGAAGGAGAAGTACAATCCGAAGAGGTCACTAGTGGTCCGAAGAGGTCTTACTCCTCGGATACGAATAGTCTTGATCAATCTAACATGTAAAAGGTCCGAATGATCTTCCTAGCAACCCCAATGATAAAGATAAGCTCCGGGTATGTCTGAAGATGATAAAAACGAAGAAATATCTAAAGGAAAAGCTGCTACCACCGTATTTAATGCACTGCAGCAACTTTTCTGGCCGCATTTATGTGGAGAAGACCCCTGAACAGTATAACCTCAGCTACCGCCACTCACAAAGGGCTAAAGAAGATACTTGACGTGACATATACTCAAGTAAGTACGCAGATGAAGAACAAGTGGACGATGGAGATGATGGGGGAGAATGCTATTTAAAGAAGAAAGGCTCCTGATAATGGGGGATTGGAAAAAAGAGAAGAAGAAGTAGAGAAAAGCTTTACTGTAGCTTTAAGAACTGTAATCACTGCTCAATTAATCATAAACCTCTTCGGACTTCATTATATTTTGTCTTTGCGTGTATCTCTATGCTGGTATATACTTGGAGGTTATAGTTAACCGTTGCTCATTCCATAATCAACCTAGTTTTTTCACCCACTCTCTACAAATTTATTGTTTTGGGCTTGGGCTACAAATCCTAACCCTACACTACACATTAAAATAATATATCTACACAATAAAATAATATATCTACATAATAAAATAATATATTTCGAAGAGGGAGAAAATGAGACAGTGGAGAGGGAATATGAGACCGCGCAAAAGTTGTAGATAGAATAAAATAATAATTTTTGGATTTGCAATACTACTACAGTACCATCACTTTTGCGATGATACTGTAACAGTATTGCAAATTTTTTTAGCTTTACCATGCCAGTTGTGACCAGTTGTTGTCCTTTTTTTTGTGTTGAAATGGTAAATCTTGGCAAGATATGGCATATACCATGCTAGCTGCGAATGATCTTCCTATATTTGTTGCATACTTTGAGTTTGGGGGCAGTTTGGTTATATTGTTTAAACAATAATTTTCAATATTTAAACAATAATAACACTTCTGACACGTGTTTTTATAACACTCAAGCACGTATTTTCACAACATTAAAAACTGAACAACAATACTTAAACACTGCTACTATTTTGTTATCATTTTTCTCAACTGGGTATGCTTAAATATTCGTAGAAAGCTAAATTGGGGTTTTTTTTTTTGTTGTTTTTCTTGATTTCTATCTCAAGTGATGATGCTATGAAGGCTTTGGTTGTTTTTGGATTCAGTATTTTGAGCACTTTGACATGCATTTGATAATAATCTCCAAGTGATTTAAAAAAAAAAAAAAAAATTTGTAGCTCGTTTTTGTTGGCTCTTGATGAAAATGGTTCTGAATGGCCGGCCTCTTACTGTTCTTGTACGTTTTTAGACCCCTTAAAACACAACCAAATTAACCTAGTTAATTAGCCAAGTGATTACTTAGTCAAATTATTCAAACCTAGGTTAACACAAATATATCATATCATGTAAAGCAGCGGAAAATAAATAACACAACGATATGATAACCCAGGAAAACCAAACCGGTAAAAAACCTAGGGAGGATTTAACCTAGCTATCCTTAAGGTAAAACAGATCCACTATGAAAGAATTGAAGTTTACACAATAGCGACTTAGACCACTAACATCTTATTGCTACCTCAAGTAGGAAACTTACTACTACGACCACGTGACAACTCCAAGTCCACGGACTACTTCTTTCTTGGATTCACAGCAAGCACAAGTACTCCCACTTGTGTATCATTAAGCTTTTTATGCAACAACCAAACTGATCATCAAGTTCTTGATATAATCTTGATTCTTGATAACCTTAAGTATATGTGAAGGCAAACACATCGAGATCTCACAAGAGATTCACATGCACAGCATAAACAATAACTCCAACCACAGTAAAATGTGATTAGAGTTTTTCCTTTTATACTTAAGGAAAAACATAAAACCCTACACATCAAATGGACTTGGGCTGAGTTGGAAAATTCTGCAGAAAAACAATCTGCATGAGTTTCGATCGATCGAGTCTAATTTTTGATCGATCGAGCTAGGCAGATTTACACAGTAAATCCTGCAGTTTACTCGATTCCAACTTTACACCTAAACATACTTTGAGCAAGTCTAAAAGCAAGACTAAACGTTTTGATCATGGTTTGCCAACATTACAAAATGAAATTTTAATACATTTAAACCTAAAGTCTTAGAACCCAACAGTTCTTGTAGTTGTTTCTCTCTGGTTGTTACTTAGTTGTGGTTTGAGCTACGGTGTCCAAAGTGATATAGATTGCTTGAAAGGTATTAAGGCTGCACTTGACGATCCTTATGGTTATTTGAACACCTCACGGAATTTTAACAACAATGCTGAAGGCTTTATTTGTAAATTTACCAGAATCTAATGTTGGCACCCTGATGAGAGCAAGGTTTTAAATATACAGCTTTCAGATATGGGACTTAAGGGCCAATTTCTTGGTGCCATTAAGAACTGCACAAGCTTAACAAGCTTGGATCTTTCCAGCAACAAACTTTTTGGAAATATTATGCAAAATATCTCCAACCTAGGTGGATTTCTAACATCTCTTGATCTCTCATCTAACAATTTCTCAAGAGAAATCCCAATGGACCTATCCAATTGTACTTACTTGAATGTTCTAAAACTCGACCATAACAGGTTGACAAGTCAGATTCCTGCAGAATTGAGTCTGCTTGCTCGGCTTAAACAATTTAGTGTGGCAAACAATATTTTGACAAGACCAGTCCCCTACTTTGGTGCAAATTCTTCAATTACAGCAGAGAGTTATGCCAATAATCCTGGACTATGTGGGTTTCCTTTGGATCCTTGCCAGTCAGCTTAGACACAAGATTAAAGAGCAATGTGCTGGGTTGAATGGTGAACTTTGCCACCTTGTGGTTTTAATTTGAAGCTTGAACAAATTGAAACAGAATTATGCTTCTTACCTTAATAATAATTTTGTAGCTTGAAGTTTCTCACAATGTATCCGTTTTTTCTCTCATTCCCTTAGTTCTTATTATGCATTGTATCTCATTCTCTATTTTCTTATCAATTACCCTATAATAATAATAATAATTAACATCTCATTTGTTTTTCTTTTTACAATTGATTGTTTTATCAATACTTCTACTAAGTTTGGAAATAATATTAATGACATTGTCCTTGTAGGGACTGGGTTTGAGTACTTATACTGCTGGACAAGTGGACTCAGACCCAACTAGCCCAATACAATGAATTTATAGAGAGTGGGTTTAAGAACTAGGCCTTACTGTGGTTTGCAACAATTAAACATGGTAGTAAGTGGATGGAATGACAAGAACATGGGCTGAAGTATGAAATTCTGCTCCCCGGCACTCTCTTGAGGAACGTATAACCTTTATTATTTCTTCAGTGCTTCACTACCAAGGTTGGGAAAGTTATGCAAATTGCTAATATCTCTCCCCCTTTTCCAGAAGGACTTCTTACATTATATATCCTTTTTCAGTTGATCTCAGCCTTACATTTGTGGATTAAACAGGTCATTACTTAAGTGCCTGTTCCATCAGCCGCCTTCCCATTCTCTCTGTGGGTTGCAGCAACCAAGGCTGCACTGTTCAGGAGTCATTTCCTCATTAATGCGGTCAGAATGTTAGTTGTGGGCATTTAATGTGGAGGTGACAGTTTATCCTAGAATCGTTCCTCCACCATGCTTCCATGGCTGACACATTGTACTTGTCCTTTCTCTTAAGATGCTCTGAGAGGCTACCTTTGATGGCGTGCCACTCTTCCTTTCTATGATCTCAGCAAGCCGAGGACAAGATCGTCCTCAGCGGTGTTTCTTGGCAATTTGGGCTTTCTTCGATCATTCTCGGACGTTTCTCCATCCTCGGCATGGGCCTTGGGTTTAATACAAAGTGGGCTAGGGTTGTTAGATTCTTAGGCCTCACAATAGCCCCTTAAAATCCTGATGTCTGGCTCCTCGGACGGGGAGGAGGATTTTGATGTCATCGGGTCTTTGTCATGGCTAGTCCAATCTTGTCCAACGTCAGCGCTAGAGTCTTTTCACCTGTCCAATGCACGTTTCTGGCGCTTCAGTATACGGCGCGCACCTTCATTAAATTATGGCACTCTGCACTCCCCACGTTCAACGGTGTGATGACAATCCAACGGTGGGGATTTTTTTTAGCTTTATGAGCAGGAAAACCCACACGGTTATGTTTAATTGGGGGTATAAATACCCATTCAAACTGATGTGCCCCTTTACTTTCACAATCAAGAGCTCTTGCGCGTATATCCCGAGTCCAGCCAAATCTCCAACTACACTCACGCTTCCCCTCAACATAAAAAGCCTGTCCGAGGAGTTTTTCCTCATTTCTGTAAGTCTTCTTCTCTCTGTAGCTCAAGTTTTCTCTCTGATTCCTCTCTTTTTTTTTTACGCCCTTTCTTGAGTCTTTTATCCGTTGCTAAGGATGGGTAGGTTTAAGAAGTTGGTTGAGTCTGAGGAGGCGATGGAGCAATGCATCGTCAATTATAGGATACTTAGTAATGTGGGTTTGAGATACTGTGAGGAAGGGGAGTGGCATATTAGGAGGAAAGAAGGTGAGGTAGTGATTCCCATAATCGCTTTCCTAGAAGGTGGTATGAGAATCCCTATGGGGCCGGTGACAAGGGCCTACCTTAGGCATTTTAGATTGGCTCCCATCCAATGTGCCACCAACGTGTTCAGGATCCTGGGTTGTGTGGATGCCTTAAATGAGAAGATGGGGTTGAGCTTAACCCATCACGATGTAAATTGGTGCTACAACCTCTAACATCTAAAGGGTAAGTCCTATTACATGAAGACGAAGGAAGATAGGGTTCGGCTTATTCAGTGCCTCCCCGAGTCTAGTAAGGGGCTAAATAAGGACTTTCTTATAATGTCTGGGGAGTGACACGACGGCCTTCACTGCCCCACAGAAGAGGGGACACCAGGTGGGGTATTTAGAGTAGGAGAGGATTTGGTCCTTTGTGTTATCGCAGTTTGCATCATTTGGTTGCTAATAAGAATATGCTTTCTTTTTTGCAGATCCACACGCCTTTGAACAGCACTTCCATTTGGTCAACAAGGAAGACTTGGAAACCATACTTAGGGCGGAGGTCTTTGTGAACGAAGCTGACAACCAAGTTAGAGCTGCTCACAAGATCCTCGGGTACAAACCGATCCAAAAGTCGTTCTCGGCTCCTAAATATGTGATCAGAGCCAAGGATCCTAGGCTTCATAGGATCACCATAGTGGAACAGGGGTTCTTGCTTCCTGAAGGGTCTCCCGTTCCAGTAGGTATTCTGTTGGCGGGCCCTTCTTCCTCCCGTCGAGCTGTAGAGGCCGAGGAAGGAAGTCCAGAGAGGGAAGAAGAAGTCACTGATTTGGGTCCGTCCGAGGACGAATTTGGCGCATTTGGCCAAGTCAATCCATCTGAGGATCCCTCTAGTGACTTGGGTGACCACGACTCGACTGAAGTGAACCTCTTATCAGCAAGGACTGGTTCCCAGGCCGAGATGGGTTTCAAGAGACAACCTCAAACCAGCCTTACTTGACCTGATTGAGGGCCAGCCAGGGAAAGACGCGCCGGGGAATTCACAATCCAAGCTTTCTCCTCCCTCACCCAAGCGTCAGCCTGTCCAAACTAGGTTATCTTCCACCCAGTCCAGGCTTCCACCTCATCCACTTGAGCCAAGTTTGCCCCAAGGGTCCGAGCCCGCTGATCCCAAAAATAAAAAGGACAAGGGCAAACGGCCTATGGGGGCAGACAGATCTCAATCCTCTTAGGAGGAGGATGAAGCTCGGCGGCCTTCCAAGCAACAGAAAATTGGGCATCGGGGCCCAAGAAAGGAAGTGGCCCTACAAGCCGAGCCCCAGGCCTGACTCCCTGCCCTAATGCTCCACGGGGAGCCTTTGATGGACAATGCTTCCCTTAGGGACTTCAGAGGGGGTGAAGGCACATTCGTGGCTGATGCGTTAGAGAGATCTCTGCTACTCCCCACTGACATGTCCGAATTGGAGAACCTGAGGAGGCAGGAGGTCGTCCTCAGCCTGAAGAGATACTTGGGCACGGTAAGACATACTGCACTTGAGACTTCATTGAATTTTGCTCTTTTAGTTCTCAGCTCACTATGTGCTTGTTTCGATTGGCAGGCTGCCCAGGCCACCTACAGGTTAAAGGAGGAGGCTAATAACCAGAGCAGGGCCTTTGACCTTGAGCGCAACAAGCGTCTGGATGCTGCTCGGACCCTTAAAATCTCCAAGACTGATCTCTCGAAAGCAAGGGAGGAGTTGAAAGAGATGACAAGGGCCCGAGACAGCGTTGAGACAGACCTTGCTAACGCTCAAAAGTAGGCCCAAAATCAGATGAGGTGCCTGCTCGATGCAGAGGATCATCTGAAGGTCGCTAAGGAGCATATCGTTGAGTTGAAGAAGAAGATGGCCGAGGTGAAGGAGGCCAAAAATGTTGCAGAATGGGCCAGGAGTGAGGCTTTGAGGGCCAAGGAGGAGGCAGAGTTTGCCAAGGCCGAGGCTGAAAGCTTTAAGGAGCAAGCCCAGGAGGAGGCTTTTGCCTCAGGAGTGGCTGAGACCGAGGCTGCTTTCAAGGCTCAAGTACCTGAGGTGTTCAGATGCTACTGCTCCCAGACTTGGAATGAAGCCCTTAAGCAAGCTGGAGTTGAGGCTTCATCTGACTTGTGGAAGGCGGAGCGTGTATACTACCCTCCTGCCATTCGTGAGGCTGCTCCTCCTAGCTCCGAGGCTGAGGTGGCTTCTGAGGAAGTTGGTACTGCTCCTAATGAAGTCGCTTTGGCCATTGCCACTTCTGATGAGCCTGCTAAGGAAGTTGAGCTTGCTGGGATGACCGAGACAGACAAAGATCCAAACAAGGAGGCACCCCAGGCTGCTACAAAGTCATCTGCAGGTTCCCAGGCCCCTGATGCTGAGGAGGCGTCCCTTTTGGTTGATTCTCGGCAGGTTGCTCCCTCGACTGAGGGCCCCAAGGATCCTGAGACCCTTTCTACTTAGCTCCCCAAGGAAGGGATCAAAATAAAGCTGAAGAAATAGGCTTTCTTGGCTAGCTCCAGTTGTATTTTTGCCTTATGTTTTCTTCCCCCTTTTTTTTTGAACATTGTAATATAACTTTCAGATGGAATATATGAGATTTCTTTTTTACATTATGTGTTTATTGTTATTATGATGAGTTCTGCTACTTGTATGACCTGCGTTTTGATTATTAGCTAAACAATCTCAATAGTGCGACTTGCTTTCCATTTGGAAATAACAGCTGAAAAAAGGTAAAGTCCATAATGATAGTTTCCACTTAGACTCTGATTAATAGTTGAGCCACCTTAATACTATGACTTGCTTTTGCTGAATAGACTATGAAAGCAATAACCTTGTAATATGAATCCTATACCTCATGAATTAGGCAATAACCTTGTAATATGAATCCTATACCTCACGAATTTGGTTGTCAGGGGAGGTGGTCCGAGGAGCCAGATTCCCCTTTTTTTTTTTTACGAAATGTGGTTAGTTTCCTCATAGGTTTGAGTTCGAGGGCCATGCAAGGCCTTGGTTCTGTCTAGTACTTAGATTTTTCCTAAAGTAACTAGTTTCCTCATAGGTTTGAGTCTGAGGACCATGCAAGACCTTGGTTTTGTCTAGTACCTAGATTTTCTTGAAGTAACTAGTTTCCCCATAGGCTTGAGTCCGAGAACCACGCAAGACCTTAGTTCTGTCTAACACTTAGACGGTTGCAAAAATTCAATACCTATAATCATAATAGACTTTAAAAATTCAAATTAAAGAAAGTTCCTTTATTAATAATAATACCTCCTCAGATTATTTACATTCCATGGACGAGGTACAGCTTTTTCATCCAAGTCTTCTAAGTAGTATGCACCTATCCCTGCTATTGAAGTAATTCGGTATGGCCCCTCCCAATTGGGTCTCAGCTTTCCATAGGACGGGTTCTTAGTAGCACCCACAACTTTCCCCAACACCAAGTCCTCTGGTGCTAGCAATCTCAGCTTTACATTGGCATCGTATCCCTGCTTGAGCTTCTGGTGGTAGTAGGCTAACTGGATCATCGCTTTTTCTCTTCGTTCATCAATTAGATCTAGGTTCTTCCCTAGTAGTTCATCATTACTACTTGGGGTGAAGGAGCTCGTCCTTAACGTTGGGAAATTTGCCTCTAGAGGGATAACAGCCTCGGTTCCATAGGTCATGGCAAAAGGTGTTTCCCCTGTTGACCGCCGTGGTTTAGTTCGGTAAGTCCATAGGACGTGTGGCAGCTCTTCTACCCATCTTCCCTTGGCGTCATCTAGTTTTTTCCTAAGCCCATTTACTATGACCTTGTTGACAGCCTCGGCTTGTCCATTTCCTTGAGGATAAGTCGGTGTTGAGTACCTGTTCGTGATCCCAAGCTCGCAACAGTATCTTCTAAAGGCTTTGCTGTCAAATTGGAGTCCATTATCTGAAATGAGGGTATAAGGGACCCTGAATCGCGTGATAATGTTTCTCCAGATGAATTTTTTAGCATCCACATCTCTAATGTTGGCCAGTGGCTCAGCTTCGATCCACTTTGTGAAATAGTCAGTGCCGACCAGCAGATATCTTTTATTTCCCAGCGCTTTGGGGAAAGGGCCCATAATATCTAGGCCCCACTGGGCAAATGGCCATGGACAGGACAAAAGGTTAAGGACCCCTCTTGGCTGATGAATATTTGGGGCAAACCTTTGGCAGTGGTTGCACTTCTTAACATACTCCAGGGCCTCCTTCTGCATCCCTAGCCACTAGTATCCCTGGGTGATGGCCCGGTGCTACAGGGATCTTCATCCTGTGTGGCTCCCATAGATCCCTTTGTGGAGCTCTTCGAGTAGTAATTCTGATGCCTCAGGGTGAATACATAGTAAGTATGGTCCAGAGTAGGAGCGCCTATACAATTTGTAGTCCTCGAACAACCAGAACCGAGGAGCATTTTTTCGTACTTTCTGAGCTTTTGACTTCTCCTCGGGCAAGACGTCATCCTTGAGGAATCTCATTATAGGGTCCATCCAGCTAGGACCCACCCCAACTTGATGGATATGAACCGTGCCTTTTGCCACCTCATTTGCTCTTTCCAGATGCTCGACAAGAATGATCCAAGGCAGATCTCCTGCCGAGGAGGTAGCAAGTGTGGCCAATGAATCTGCATGGGCGTTTCCACTTCTGGAGACATGTGATAAGCTGAAAAAGTCGAAGTCTGACTGCAAGTGTTTGACCTAGCTTAAGTACTCTTGCATCCTCGCATCTCTGGCTTCCAACTTTCCCTTTACCTGGCCCACCACCAATCTTGAATCCAAGAACATTTCCACTGCTTTTCGCCCCATTTTCTGCACCATGACCATCCTTTGTAACAAGGCCTCATACTCGACCTTATTATTTGTGGTCGAGAATCCAAGTCTCAGGGATTTCTCTATGACAGATTTCTCAGGGGATACCAGGACTAGCCCCACTCCAGACCCCCTCTGATTTGCCGCGCCATCAACGTACACTTTCCAACATGGGGGCCCTAGGATAGAGATTGCCCTAACTGACTTTCCATCCCTGTTTTGCTTCTCTGCTATTGTTTCTACTGGGGGTTCAGCAAATTCAGCCACCAAGTCAGCCAGGACCTGGCCTTTTATAGAGGTCTGGGGCATGTACTTGATGTCGAAGGCTCCTAGAATCATGTTCCATTTGGCGATCCTTCCAGTGTAATCAGCAGTCCGAAGCACAGACCTCAAGGGAAGTTGGGTTAGAACAACAACTATGTGGGCCTGGAAATAATGGGGAAGCTTTCGTGTAGCGTGGACCACGGCTAGTATGGCTTTCTCCAAGGGTAAGTACTTGACCTCAGCTTCATGCAGCGACTTGCTCACGTAATAGACTGACTTTTGGATGCTGTCGTCATCCCGTATTAGCACCAAGCTCACAGCATGAGTGGCCACGGCGATATACGCGTATAGAACCTCATCGGCTTTAGGATTGGACATAATGGGTGGCCGAGATAGGTACTCCTTGAGTTGCTGGAAGGCCACAATACAATCTTCGGACCACTCAAATCCCTTCCACTTGTTAATCAAGAAATAGAATGGTCTGCAACTATCCGCCGACCTGGAAATGAACCGATTTAAAGTTGCGATCATCCTAGTAAGCTTTTGGACTTCCTTGAGGTTTTGCGAAGGCTTTAGGTTATTAATAGCCTTGATTTGGACAGGATCAACCTCAATTCCCCTATGGGTAATAATGTAGCCTAAAACTTGCCAGATCCCATGCCAAATGAGCATTTAGAAGCGTTTAGGCGCAGCTTATGCTTCCTCAAGACATCAAAGGTGCAGTCGAGGTCCCTCTAATGCTCGGACACCACTTTACTCTTCACCACCATATCATCTACATGTATTTCGATGCTCTTGCCCAACTGCGGCTCAAACATTCTCGTCATCATCCTTTGATAAGTGGACCGTGTGTTCTTCAGACCGAACGACATTACTTTGTAATGGTAGTTCCCGATGGGTGTTACAAATGCTGTCTTCTCCTGATCCTCCAAGGCCAGTGGTATTTGATGATAGCCCTGAAAGGCATCTAGGAAACTCATCCGGGGGTGGCCCGTAGTTGCATCCACCAACTGGTCTATTCGAGGCATAAGGAACGGGTCTTTTGGATATGCCTTATTCAGGTTTGTGAAGTCCACGCAAACCCTCCACTTTCCACTTTTTTTCTTGACCACTATAGTATTGGCCAACCATTCGGGATAAAAAACCTCTTTGATAGCCTCGCACGCTTAAGCTTCATCACCTCTTCTCTAATCGCATCAGCATGCTCTCTTGATGGGCGCTGGGGTGGCTGCTTCTTGGGAATTATGGACGGATTGACATTGAGATGGTGACAGATGAAGGATGGGTCGATCCATGGGGCATCACAGGCATCCCATGCAAACACGTCGATATCTCTCTTGAGAAACTTAATCAACTCTTCCTTCTCCTGAAGAGGCAGCTGGGCTCCAACTTGAAAGAATTTTTCTGGGTCATCACCAATGAGCACTTTCTCCAGATCTTCACATTTCGCCTCTTCGGCAGCTGCATCAGTAGGCGCCACCGGGGTCTTTGATTGCTATAAGTTCTTTTCAGTGGTGGCCAAGGGCTCCACGCCGAGCCGATGTGAAATGGCAGCCACCACACATTGCCATGCCGTGGATTGGCAACCACGAATTTTGAGAACCTTATCCCCTGACGGGAATTTCACCTTCTGATACAATGAGGAGGCAACGACCCCCAAGGTGTGGAGCCAAGGTCTGCCAACAATGGCTGTATATGGAGAGTAGATGTCCATCACAATAAAGTTCACCACCACTATCTCTAGGCTGGTCTGGATGGGTAGTCTAATCATACCCTTTGGAATAACGAGCTTCCCGTCGAAGCTCGTCAAGGGGGAGCTATAGGGCATCAGGTCTTCCAGTTTCAACTCTAGCCCCTTGTAGAGGTCTGGGTACATGACCTCAGCCGCATTGCCATTATCCACCATCACTCTTCTCACATCGTAGTCCCCAATTCTGAGAGTGACCACCAGCGCATCATCATGGGGTTGTATGGTTCCAATCTTGTCTTCCCTTGAAAAACTCAAGATTGGTTGAGAATTCCTTCTAGTCTTCTTCGGCTCTGGCTGGGACTCTTCGGCCGGCAGCTGAGCCACAGTTAGCACCCGTGAAGGGCGCGTGCCTGTTCTTCCTAGAGTGGCCAAGATCACATTGATCGTCCCTGCGGGTGGCCTTAGGGCATTATCTCTCTGGGGTTCCTGATGCCAGCTTTCCTTCTCGGACTAACTGGTCTAGATAGTTCCAGAGGTTTCTGCAGTTCTCTGTGGTATGCCCGTGGTCCTGGTGGTATTGGCAATAAAGGTTCTGGTTGCGGCTCGTGGACTCTCCCGCTATCTTATTCGGCCATTTAAAGTATGGCTCGTTCTTGATTTTCTCCAACACTCGGTGTACTGGTTCTCAAAACACAGCGCCAATGGTCTGTGTGTTAGTTGCTCCGGGTTGCCCTGTGAAATCTCTCCTCGGGCGGCTGCTGTTATATCGGTCCGACCTGAAATCCCTCCTCTCTTGGGGGATAACCTTCTCCTTTCCTTTACCCTGCAGCTGGTCTTCCTCTACTCATTTGTACTTATCGATCTGATCCATTAGCTGGCGCACACTGGTGGTAGGCTTGCCAGTCAGGGACTTCCTCAAGCCGTGCCCAGCTGGGAGACCATTTTTGAAGGTGCTGATGGCGACATCATCAAAATTGTCATCCAATTCATTGTACATCTCCCAATATCGGTCCGAGTAAGCCTTTAGAGTCTCTCCATCATGCATGGATAAAGACAATAGCGCGCTCAAGGGCCGAGGAGCTCTGCTGTTCGTAACGAAGCGGGAGCCAAAGGCCTGGGTCAGCCGTCTATATGAATCTATGGAATTCGTCTTCAAGCCATTGAACCACCTCATCGCCACTGGACCCAAGCTAGAGGGGAAGACTTTGCACATCAGTGCCTCGTTCTTGGAATGGACAGCCATCCTTTGGTTGAACTGGCTCACATGCTCCACAGGGTCTGTTTTGCCATTATAGATGGTGAAGGTTGGCTGCTGGAATCGCCGAGGGAGTATAGCTTCTTCTATGTGACGTGTGAAAGGTGACTTGGAGAGTTTATCCAGTGCCCTGCTCATGGCATCGCTCCCCAAGCCCCTAGGAGATGGGCTTTTACGCTTACGCCTCCGGTAGTGCTCTTCTTCGTGAGAGAAGGTCTCGCTTGGGGGAGTCCTTGATCTCGGCCTATAGTCATCATCGCTTTCATCATCGGAAGGCATGTCAGGACTAAAACGAGACTGCCTTCGCTATGCATGGCGCAGCTTTCTCTTCAAGTCGTCTATCTCCCGCTGCATGGCCAGCTTATCATCCTGTCTCTGGGATACATGACTCTTAACCTCTTCTGATTGCATGGCCTGGTTGTCATTTTGTCTCCGAAGCACGTGACTACCCCCTCGAGAGTGGCTTCCGCTGGTTTGAGTGGTGTGTACACTTCCCTCTCGAAACCTTCCATTCTCTTCGTTTCGATCACGCTTAGGGTCGACGAAGTTACCCTGTTGCTAGGATCTAGCTGGTTCAGGCCGATAGGAGCTCGCTTGATGAGGGCCTGATCCTACCATGCTGGATTGTTGCCCCTACTAACACACAAGTTCTTCCCACAGACGACGCCAATTGTAGGGACTGGGTTTGAGCACTTCTGCTGCTGAACAGGTGGACTCAGACCCAACTAGTCCAATACAATGAATTTATAGAGAGTGGGTTTAAGAACTAGGCTTTAGTGTGGATTGCAACAACTAAACATGGTAGTGAGTGGATGGAATGACAAGAACATGGGCTGAAGTATGAAATTCTGCTCCCCGGCACTCTCTTGAGGAACGTATAACCCTTATTATTTCTTCAGTGCTTCATTACCAAGGTTGGGAAAGTTTTGCAAATTGCTAATATCTCTCCCCGTTTTCCAGAAGGACTTCTTACATTATATATCTTCTTTTAGTTGATCTCAGCCATACATTTGTTGATTAAGCAGGTCACTACTTGAGTTCCTGTCCCATCAGCCGCCTTCCCATTCTCTCCAACTAAGGCTGCACTGTTCAGGGGTCATTTCCTCATCAATGTGGCCAGAACGTTAGTTGTGGGCATTTAATGTGGAGTGACAGTTTATCCTGGAATCAACTATGCTTCCATGGCTGACACATTGTACTTGTCCTTTCTCTTAAGATGCTCAGGGAGGCTACCTTTGATGGCGTGTCACTCTTCCTTTCTATGATCTCGGCAAGCCGAGGACAAGATCGTCCTCGGCGGTTTTTCTTGGCAATTTGGGCTTTCTTCGATCATCCTCGGACGTTTCTCCATCCTCGACATGGGCCTTGGGCTTAATACAAAGTGGACTGGGGTTGCCAGATTCTTAGGCCCCACAATCCTTATTATCAAATATCAAGTTTCTTGCTTACACTTCCTCAAAAAAAAAAAAAAAAAATTTCTTGCTTACATTTTGTTTATAAAAATTTCCAGCTTACAGATTCTTTCAAATTTCACTCGCAATAGTACAAAGTAAATTTTGAATTTAAGAAGCTTCACTGAAAATCAATTTGGGCAATGATCCAAATAGGAAGAAAATTTTTATTAAAATGTACATTTTGATCAAAATTTCATGATAAAAAGAGTTCTATTCAACCCAAAACAACAAACGTCACAGTTTTGGAGAATCAAGACAGAAATTTCATTGAAAGACAACATATGAGATTACAATATCCTCAAGCATTTCTTTGAACCAAACCCGAAACTCCTCAAAATCTCTAGCCTCACGAGCTAATGCGTAGGCAACACTATATTGGTAATTGTAGTCTTTCTGGTATACTAATGCCTCTATGGTAACCGGTTGAGAAAACCCTATAAAAGAAGAAAGGAAAAATTAGGGGGAAAAGATTAAAAAGATGCTTATACAATATATATGGAAAAGGACTTACAAGAAATCCACTTGAGAGTTGAGACCATTTTCACAGATCATTGGCTAGACTAGAAGAGAGTTGAGTTCAACTGTAAATAGGCAGATAATGCAATAAGATGGATATGATCAATAACGCGAGTTCTTTAATAATCAATATCCCCGCAAACTCAAAAACCAGACCGCCAGAAGAGATGATAAGAGTACCTTTTGTAAGCCTTGTTTCATTTCACAAGTGATACAAACTTTATTAGGAAACGATGAAATCTATATACAAACAGCATACATAGACTCCCTCGAAATAATTACAAGCCAAAATTCAAATTATTAACCAAGTCTACAAAGGAAGCGATACGAACACTACCAAAACCAATAGAATACTCATACAATGACGACAAAAATAAAGATTTTAGCTCAAGAATTGATAACTCAAAACCATTAAACCTGTGGTTACATATCTCTATCCATATTGTCCATATAAGCAAAGGGTAGTGGATACCCTAGTAAGAAGCAATTAAGCATGAAAGTTCTTTTCAAATGGCAATTATGATCCTCATGACTACCAAACTTACATTACACTTTTAAATCAGTCATGGCTACCCCAAGATAGTTTACATGGATCTCTTATTACTCTCAATTAATGCCAAAGCCAAGAGATTTATGCACACACTAATTACAAACAAGCAGGCCACTTTTCGTTCAATCACAGGCCATACCCAATAACCCCAATTTTCAAATCCAAGCAAAATCATCAAGCTTTATTCTTAATCATAAAAACCCAATCATCAAACGGATACAAACTAAAACAAAATGACACCCATATCGTTAAGCAAAAAGAAAAATTATAGAAAAAAGACAATAGAGAGTGACTGAGACGAGAGATAGACCCATACACTAATTACAGTTACCACAACCCCAAGTCTATAGCAATGAGCAGGTTAGGAGTGCAACCCCCTTGGAGAATCATTTTCCCTTTCACCATTTGGCTACTGTGGAAGTTCAGAAATGCAACTATCTTCAGGAACCAGCATGTTCAGCCGTATGTCCACAAGGAGGCTCTTTTCTGTGCTTTGGAATTTCAGCATTGTGGTTTAAATGCCAAGAAGTCAGGCAACAAGAGATTGGTGCAAGTCAGGTGGGAGAGACCTCAAGCCGGGTGGGCTTGCCTAAATACTGATGGTGCAGCTAAAGGAAACCCAGGCCGGGCTGGGTGTGGCGGCCTTATCAGAAACAAGAATGGGGAATGGCTGGGAGGTTTTTCTAGGAGTATTGGTTGCTCTAACAGCTTCATGGCAGAACTTTGGGGGCTTAGAGATGGTCTAAATCTTTGTTATGAAATGCAGTTAAGTGCCGTGGATGTTCAGCTTGATGCAAAGGTCGTTGTGCAGCTCCTCTCTAATTCTTCGAGTGCTAACATTTGTGCATTGCCTCTACTTGATGACTGCAGACAATTGATATCCCAGATTGGCCAAGTCCGAATCAGACATTGTTTTCGTGAGGCTAATACTTGTGCTGATTTTTTGGCTCGGTTAGGATCTCACCAGGATAGATCTTTTGTTTTATTTCATGACCCGCCTGTGGGTATGTTGGACTTGTTAAGCTCTGATAGAGCTGGTATGTACCATAGCAGATACTCTTTTGATCTGCCTTGTTTTCCTTAGTTCTTTTCTTTAATGAAATTCCTTTCTACCAAAAAAAAAGAAGGGAAAAAAAATCAATTAAAGGAAACCAAAGTTTTTAGTGCTATAAATGAAAGAAAATGAAAGGATCCAAATCTCGACCACCAGACTCACACATGCCTTCCATTTTGAGTTGCAACTTGCAAGTGCTAGTCTCTTTATTTTGGATTTTTTTAAATATTAATGTTTCACTTGGAAGATAATAATATTTAACATTAAAAACTAAAATGACACTATAAATAATATAAAAAATATATATATATATATATATATATATAATTTCATGTAATTACCATTAATATTATTATTATTATTTTTTTGCGCTAAAGATAAAAAACCGAGAAGGCAAAGAGATGAATGTCTTTTGTCTATCAATGTCTGTACTCTCTCTCTCTTGCTGTTGCTTCTCTTTCCCCAGTGTCAGTAGCAATAGCAGTAGCCTTCCCAAAGCCACCACCACCTCCTTCAATTTAAATTCAATCCCAACTCTCCTCAGAGCTTGCAAGACCTCTCTCCACGTCCGCCAACTTCACGCCCACATCATCCGTAAAGGCCTCATCACCCTTTTCATCTCCCTCTCCACTCTTTCCTATTCCACTTCCATCTTCAACCGTGTTCGCAGACCCAGTAGGTTTCTCTAGAACTCTCTCATTAGAGTTTATTCTCAAAAATCTCATTTCATCCACGTTGTTTCGCTCTTCATTCGCATGAAGATAGAGGTTGGTGTGCCTGACAGCTACACCTACCCATCAATCATTAAAGCTTGTTCCACCCAGTGTGAGGTTAGCCTAGGGAGTGCCCTTCATGGGTCGGCATTGAGGTGCGGGGTTGAAGGGGATCTCTTTGTTAGGACTAGTTTGATTGACTTCTATGGGAAATGTAAACATGTTTTCAGTGCTCGTAAGCTGTTCGATGATATTTCTGACAAAAATGTGGTTTCATGGACAGTTATGGCTGTCAAGTATGTAACTGTTGGGGATTTAGAAGAGGCAAAGAGGCTGTTCAGTGAAATGCCGCAGAGGAATGCGGCATCCTAGAATGCTATCATTGGTGTCCTTGTAAATGCTATCATTGCAAGGGCTGATCGATTTCAGAGTCCTGTCATCCCAACCACAAAGAATAGCAGCAATAGTTTTCTGCCTGAAAAACCTGAAATCCTAGTCTCCAGTGGTCACTGGGAGAAGCTGCACCTGGATTGTTTAATGGTTCTGTATGTGTTGCTGCGTTATAAGTATCAACTAAACATTAACTACTGTAATGAATGTGTAAATTTTTTACTCTTTTATTTTGTGACCAGGAAGGGGTTTTTGATGTGGCTTGCTATTAGCACTGCTGACTTGTAGCTGAGCACAATATAGCAATTTCTCAGTCTAGTGATTTTGTTGTTTGTGATCCTTGCTCTTTTAACCAATAAATATATTATCCATGAAATTGTTAGTATGTGTAACATGATTATTCCACAGTGTAAGTGTTGGCCCACCTTTTCATGACTTAAGCTTTTAAGACTAATCGTAACCACTTCTTACATGTATCAATTAAGTAATTGGACTGATTTTATTATAACATGATTTCTTCTGGTGTTACCGGATGGCATCTGGCTGATCACTCAACTGGTGGTCTGTTTTGTAGGTCTTGGACATGTTTCTTTGTACCCATTTGTTTATGAATTCAATTTGACATGGTTCCTTTGGCTTTCAATTCAGTGGTTTACTTGTCTAAATAAGCCAATATCGTGGGGATACCAAATGACTCTATTAAAAGAAGTACTGTAGCTGATTCTTGTCTTTGAACTGAAATTTCCTTCTGCTTTGGGGAGAAAGAAAGAAAAATTTCATAGAGATGTAGACTGTATGTGACTTCTTGTTTCTGCTTTGACCTTGTGTTGTTTCTTTGTAAAGTACCTATACCTCATGTATATTCAACCCAATGAAGCCTTTAAATTGTAATCCTTGTATCTCAAAGTAATTTATAAATTTTAAGCTTTCTACTGAGTTAAGCCATTATCGCATTTGTTGATTTCATAGGTGGATGAAGGTTCAGCTGCTATTTAAGACCATGAATCACAATAGTGTCTTAATAAAATGGGTCCACCAGAGGAGTCAGTCATATTAAGCTACCGACTCTTAAGTAAATATTTTTTTGACTGATGAATCAGAATGCAAAAGTTTATCTGCTAGTGAGTGTTCATTTTCACATCCATCGCCTTTCATTTGAACAAAATCTCTTAGTTCTCCTACTCATACCTGAGCATCTACTGTCCAGCCTCAAAAGCATTTTTTGAAATCTGGATCAAATAGTTCTCTGTCTCCTAGTTCTTATGTCCAAAATTCTAAGAGCACATTTTCATGTTCATCCATGTTCTGATCCAGCTTATACCAGTCTTCTTCTTTAAGCTCTGAAAGCCATTGGCAGCTTGGAAATCTCCCATCTCTTCCACATCCTCCATCCTTCGACCAGTCTATTTCTGCACATGATTCAAAAGATCCATTGGTTTTTAGTGGGGATTTAGACAATCTATATGATGAGAAGAATTCAGAAGTTCATATGATAGACTTTCTTAATTTTTCTGGAGATGCTTCTAAAATTTGATGGCCTTCACAGTGTAAGTTGTGCAAGTGACAGTTTTACAGAGCAACTGGAGCTACAGTTTTTGTCTGATGAACTTGACATAGCTATCACTGACCATGGGGAAAATCCACGGCTTGAAGTAAGTATCTTGTGACTGCCACTAGTTACATTCTGATTAAACGTATATGTTGACTAAAGTACCATGTAAAGGGTAAGGATGATAGTACATGGTGCTGAATCAAATATGACTTGATTATTCGAACAAATTAACTTCTGGCATTATCACCAAATTTTTATTACAATTCAAAAGAACAGAATGAATGAGATATGGTCTTTCCTTTTGAGTCAAATATAAAATCATGGGGGAGGGATTATTTGTGCAGTATGTAGGAAATTTATGAAAAACCACAAGTACCAACAAAACCAGCCATAGGATTGACGTGTAATCAAAGTTGTCACTCTGTGGTGCCAACTCTTGATGATCTTTCAAGTCAGCCATCTCCCTGGTCAGCCACTTGAAGGTTATGCCACTCCATGCATGTTTTGTGCAGGCTGTCACCTGATGGGGCTGAGGTTTTTTTTTTTGAGTGGTATTGTTATGTTTTTAGTATGTGAAAAAATTTGCTATCTTATCAACTGTTATGAAAGCTTTGAAAGTCCTATTGTCTTTCTGTTGCGTGTAGGACTGATTTTTTTTTTTTATCTGAAACGTAGAGGCTACTCCAAAGGGCGTATTGAAGCATATGCATGTTGAAGGTTTGACTGTCTATCATGTGAAAAGCCACTTACAGGTACTTACATATATCTGCTGAATTAAGTGTAAATTTTCAATCAGCTACCATTCATATTAAGCCTGTGTTGTTGTATGCCTATGCAGAAATACTGACTTGCCAAGTATACACCCAAGAGAAAAGAAGCTAAGGAACAAAAAAGTGGAAATAAAGTGATGCCTATGTTCACCCTCATCATAATCGTCATCTTTTAGAAATTATAAACCATATCAGTATAAACATCTCATTTATTCATTTTAGCAGCTTATGTTGTCAATGAGCTATTGCTCAAATGACACCCCTTCCCCTGTAAGAATAGAGAGAGGGTGATATTGAGGGTTCAAGACCCCATCGGGTGCACGTGTAACTTATACTTAAGGGAGAATAAAAGTTTCAGAAGCTTCTGTCCTATTTCACCAGCAAAACTCTTTGGAGTGATACCTGCAATTATAGCAGTATGAGATTATTCATGTCTGGACTCTGGACCCACTTCTGTTCAACTTGTATTGCCTTTGTAAATTTCCTTCTTTCCCTTTATGCTTCTTCTACTTGTGACTCATTAGATATGTCCATGTGCTAGACAAATGCTCCTTTACCATGTAACACACCTTTTATTTTTTATAGGTAAGAAAAAAATTATTGGAAAAAGTCTACTTCATGCAAAAATACATGAAGGGGTCAAAAAAGATACAATGGAAATCAAAAAGAATTATGTACCTATAAACATTGGTAGGGATTCGCTTTACCATATAACACACCTGGTTTCCATTTTCTATAAGTAAAAAAAAAAAATACATAATACTTCAATAGCTTTAATTATTCTATTGTCGAGCATGAAGGCTAAAATTCAGAGGGAAGCCTTATTGCTTTTAATCTCATTTCCACCTTCATATGATACCTTGGTGTGGCAGAAGACTCACACGTGAAGGGGGAGATTTGTTTAAATATTTACATGTGAGTGATTATTGGTTAAGTAGTCAAATCCCGCATCAAATGGTAGTGAAAAGAATGAGTAGTTAATGTAACATTGTTGGACTTAAACCCATTGACTTAAACTTGCAAGTTAGGATGGGATCCCAACATGTTGTGTCAAGTCCTCACATAGAGGTTTCCAGGTATTAATTTCCAACTCTCCAACTCTCACAGACCTGATATCTCAACATCAACAACAACAATAAACATAAACTAAGGTTTTAGGCTTTTTTTTTTTTTTTTTTACTTTCCATGTTGAACTTCAGTTTTCTCCAAATCGTGGGAGTTCTCTTGCAAATGTAGTTACTTTTGAATTGATGGTTCTGCTGCTAGATTTCAAAGAAAGTGGTATATATGATATTCCTTATCCTTGTTTATGACACTCATTCATGTTTCTGTACTAGTGTCAATGACATGTTTCTTGCGAACTTTTTATTTCTTGGAGGAAACTTTATGTTCCTTGACTAGGAACATAAACTTACATGCTGATGTCTGGAATATCTTTAAAACTATACCATGAACATCTTTGTACTACACGTTATTCTTTGTTTTGAGGCCTTTTTAACTTTGTGGTTAAGGTCATTTGATGTATTATTCATTGAGATGGTTGCTTTAATTTTAACTTCTTATTGCTGCCTGCCCTGTTTGATCATGGTTTAGCATATTTGAGAACTGTTTCTATATCCTTCACAGAGAGGTCCAAAGGGCCCTTCAGCTATGCATAGAGGAAAATGCAAGGTACTTGCAGAAGATCTTGGCTGAACAATAGAAAGCTGGCATTGCCTTAATTTCTCCTCCAACCTTGTCATCACTGACTAACCCATGCCAAGATTTTGAATTGCGGCCTTCTCCATCAGCTGGTGCATCACCTACGCATCCAGCTGTATCTAAAATGGATTCATCTTCACCTCTGTAATCCAAGTATAAAGCTACTGATAGTAGTGATTCTAAGCAACAAGTATGCTCAAAAGGACCAACATATGGAAGAGAAACAAGAATCCCGTTCAGATAAAGGTAGAGGCTGGAAATGAAGTGTAATATTTGGACTACTTCAGTTATGCTGCTTGTTATCTCCAACATTTGCATCATCTCCACAATGACCCAACTATTGTAAATCCGTCAAATGCATGTAATGTTTTGGCTGAACTGAAACAAGAGATTCCAAATACCAATCATAAAGAAATTTGATTGGTGATAGTATCTTTTGATTCTCTTCATAAGTAACATTTTAGTTTTTTGAATAAAAGAGATTCACAGGCCTTTCAGCTGAACTTTGAATTCTGTTGTGATTTTAGTCTTATGTTTTTTGCTTTTGTTTGGGTTTCTGTTGGTAATTTTGGAGGATTTGTTACTAAGGGATATTATTGTCAGTTTAGTATTTTTGGCGATATTGTGATTATTTTAGAGCTTTAAGGGGTTTATTTTTGGATGTTATGGAGTTATGGTCACTTTGCTCACCACCAATACTCAGGAACCCGAAACTTGCCTTTCGATTACAAAGCCCTAATGCAATGGACAAAGTTTAAAGAGAAACCTTTCAAACTCTTTATATATATTTTTATTGATTGTGAATTTTGACAAATTCACTATTACATTGCATTTTCTTATTATATGCTTTATGCTTGCAAAATTTCAAGAAAATTGAATATAAAAACTACGTCATCAATTAAAATTTTAAATTTCAAGCCTTTAGTTTTAAATTATGCATAAAAAATATGTTTATGGATCAAATAGTGAATAATATCCAATATGAATGAAATTTGACATGCTTGTTAAGAACTTAAGAACATGTAATCTAATTGTTAAATTTTTTCCAAATATATAGCTATGTTAATATTAGTTTAGTGAAACTTTGACCCAAGGCAAATCATTATGCTCTCTTTGACTAATGAGACTTTCTCTAATTAGTGTAACTCTTACCAATGATAATATATATAATTTCTTTGTGATTTATTATTTATTATAAATGTTTTGGCCATTTCTATATGATTTATTATTTTTTACGAATGTTTTTGGCCATTTTATATAGTTAACTTTTTCTTGAAAATAAAATTTGAGATAAATGAATATGCTCATTTTAAGGGCTTGATTGGTAAGAGTATTTAAATATAATTTCTTTGTTTTGCAATCTATAAAATGGTGGGCCCCACACTGGAATCTATTGTTAGGCTGATGTTCTCTAAATTCAGTTTTCAAAAAATTTTATCCTATTTTCCATATTCAAAATAGGATTTTGAAAACAGCTGAGAGGATGTTTTCAAGATACAGAAAATGCTTTTAATGGCATAATGGTACATAAATTGAAGATAGTAAACTTCATATATTTGTCCAAACTTTTCTATTTCTTAAATTAAAGAGTTTATCTTTATAATAAAAAGAATTTTCACACTTCAAATTTGAAACTTATTATTATTAAAAAAAAAAAAAAGGTACATGAGCTTTATTCCTTTATCATTATCCACAAAATAATAATAATAATAATAATATATAGATTTTACATGTTACTTTTTGTAATTTTTTTTTAATCTCAAAAATACAATTTTTTTTTAATATTTTGAAAATTGTTCTTAAAACTGAGAGCCAAACACGTATAATATAAATATTATTATCTAAAAACTAGCAGTGGAGGCTCTAGAATTTTTTTTTCTGGGGGGTCATTAAGAAACTTAAATTAAACAAAAATTTAATTTTTTTTTAAAAAAACTTTAATATATTGAGTTATTGAAAACAAAAGCACACAAATACATGAAATTTTACAATTTCCCTCTACAAGTTTTCATATTTTGAATTCATCTCATGATAGTTTATTATCAGTTTTCATTATCTATTGTCAATATAAGTATGACAATTTTATTTTGTTAAGTTTGTATAATATTTTTGTTTTTATGCAATTGTGGTTATATATTTGTCATTTTTTTTTATAAAAATATTTTAAACTAAATGAAAAAACTCAACTCCACTTGCACTGTATAATTATTAACTCACACAACCACACTCATCCATCCATAAATAATACAATAAGTTGTTGTTTGATTGTGAGATAAGCTGATATGTGATCAGAGTGTGCAAGATTTAAAACAAAGTATGCAAAAATATTTTTTAAAAGTATTAAATTAGTAAAGCAATATTATATATATATATATATATATATATATTTTTTTTTTTTCAAGTCACCCCCTGAAATGTATGTGCAGCTGCCCCTGAAAACTAGTTTCAATTTCAATATTTTGAAAATTGTTTTTATATTGTTTTGAAAACAAAAACAAAAATCTTCTTACCAATCAGGCCTTGAGATTGTATTTGGATACTAGAATTTGGATTTTAAATAAATGAATTTAGAATTTATTGATTCCAAGTATGGTTTTAAAAATTGGTATAGTCAAAGAACCGGTTTGTGCCTTGGTTCTTGATTCAACTCAGCTTTATATCGATTTTGAGGGATTTTGCCAAACCAAATTGGTGCTTGGTTCCCCGTTGAACTGGTCGGTCCAGTCCTGATTTTAAAATAGTTTCCAAGTTAATAAATTTTAAAAAATTTCCTTTGAACCTACTTTGTAGGAACGAGGATTTGAACTTCTAAAGTCCTAAAATTTATTATTTTGAAGCTTTAATAAGTTATAAATTTTGAATTTGAAATCCATTTCCTTCTAAAATAACCAAACAACTACCATGATTCATGACCTCTAAAATGATGCTTGAAATCTTTAAATAACCGTACAAAACTAACTTTAAAACATAAAAAATAAACTAAATAACCCTAAAATTTCCTAAATAATAATTTAACAAAAAAACAAAAAACATCTACGAGCATTTTTAATAGATTAGCCAAACCCAAATTGGTTACATTATACATGTTGGTTTTTACTTTTAAGAACAATTTTCAAAAAACTGAAAACAAGAAAATGATGTTTGGGGGACCTTTTTTTTTTTTTTTTTGGTAATAAAACTAAGCTCTTTAATTTAATTTAAGAGATAAAGAGTTTAGACAAATATGTAAAGTTCACTATTTTCAATTTATTTACAACTATGCCATTCAAAATATTTTATGTATCTTGAAAACATCCTCTCAGCCGTTTTCAAAATCCTGTTCTAAATAAGAAAAATATGATACAATTTTCTAAAAATTATATTTAGAAAACATAAGTCAAATAATAGATTCAAGTATGAAACCCACAATTTTATGGTTTAAAAAAAAAAAAAAAACACTAATATTTAAATTCTCTTACCAAACATGCCCATTGTCTCTCAACATGGAGAAACATTTTTGCTTATTTACAATGACTCTTCGAGCACAGTCAATCACAGTAGATCAATAAAACATTTCTTGGTTAAAAAAATTCCTAAAGCTGAAATAAGGGAGATTAATTTATTATCTTTCCTCTCAATTTCGTTCTCATGACCAAACGTTTTCAATGTCTCCCTCTCTGTCTCTCTCTTTTTTTTTTGATGGGAAATATTGAAACTTTTATTAACAAGCAGAGTGGCTAAATACAAGTTTGTCCTGAGCACACACGTGCTCTAAGATGTTAGGACACTCCTCCAACCAGGTTATATAGCCCACAACATCTTTTGCGTGTTGAGCCAACACATGGGCAGGGACATTTCCTTGCCTTTTGGTATGAGAAAACTTCCATTGTCTAAAGAATGAGACTTGGTTCAAGAGCCCAGCTAACACATTTGCCACTGAAACCGGCGGAGATGCCAGCCCTAGAATTGCATTATAGATCTCAAGCGAGTCAGTTTCAAACTCCACATCTCTGACCCCCACGTCTCTGGCAAAGTTTATACCAGCTTCCAAGGCTTTTGCTTCGGCTTCAACTGCACCTAGAGGATAATTCCATTTCTTACTTAGCGCAGCAATCACCTCCCCCGAGTCATCCCTTATAATTACACCTGCACCAGCTTGTTTGACTATTTCAGAGTATAAAGCTGAAGTAGGGTGTGGGACCCGGGGGTACCGGTAGGGATACCAAATTCTTTTAATGAATAATAATGATCCAAAAAATTAAAATTAAAAAGAGGTGGATTTTTTTTTCTAGATTAAAAAGAGAGAAATTAGAAAGGGATAAATTTAAGAGTGCAAATTTAGTAAAGACTTGGTGAAAAAGCCTATTTTTACACCCTCTAATCAAATATCGCCACATCGGATTTATGTAAATACAAGAATAGAGACTAAAACACCAGATCACAAAATCCATATATCTTCTCTCTCAGGCTCATATTAGCCGTTTAAACCCAGATCAATCATTAGAATCACCATCATCACCTTGAAACAAATTACCATCATCACCAAAGATTGAAAAAGGGATTGTATTAATAGAGAAACAAATTGAGGACCAAAAATAGTACAACCCCAAAATGTCACCCAATAACCCAGATGCTTTGTGAATGGAAGCACCTCTTCGTGTCAATCCCAGATGCTTTTCCTTTACATCCACTTCCAAATCATCATTAAAGACTCAACAATTGAACCGTAAGGCAGTGAAAGCTCCACACATGACACAACGCTTGGGACTCAACAATGCATTGATTTGGTCCATTCTCTGCTTTGGCCGGACAATGTTTTATTTTTGTTTTTCTTTCTTTAACGTTAGTGGGACGTTGACAGTGGTTTGGTGTTTTGCATTCTATTCTTGCATTTATACAAATCTAACGCGGCATCTTTTGACTAAAGAGTTTAAAAGCCTACTTTTATACCACACTCTTATTCAATTTAATTTATTAATTTTAGGGTTCCAAAAAACAATCTTGCAAAAAATAAAAAATTAATAAATTTTGCATTAGTTTTGATAAATTCATTCCAAATTAGATAAGATTTGATAAATTTCCAGATTTTTTTTTTTGAGAAGAATAAATTTCCAGATTTGAACATATATTATGCACTGTATGTATGTATGTATGTATTTAAAAGACTATAACATAGATTGGATAAATTTCAAATTGCTTGAAATTTTTAAATAAATTGTATAAGACTAACATAAATTTGAATTAATAATAATGACTAACATTAAAAGAAAAAAATGTGTATCCATAAAAAAATTTTGAGTATTTGCAAATTTGACTGCTTTCAAATAATTAAAATTTTAATTGTAATAAATTAAAAAAAAAAGGATTATTGTGACAAAAAATATGATTGTGGAAAAATTTGACGATTGTAAATTTCGAATTTGAAAACTATAAGTGTTGGCAAAATTTGAAAAACATAAGCTTGGGAAAGAGTAAAAAGGTAGAATAAAGAAAGATTAATTTTTTTAAAAAAAAAAACGAGATAGAAAAAGAACAAAAAAAATCTGTTGAAAAGTGTATTTAAAACTAGATCAATAAAATGAAAAAGTATGGGTCTATTTTGGTAACATAGTTACATAGTTTTCAGTGTTTAAGTGATGAAAGCTGTGAAAAAAAAAAAAAAAAACCACATATTAGTAACAGTGTTCAACAAGAAGTGTTTGAGTCAAAGTTCTTAATTTAGAGTATTTAAACACACACTTGCACCAAACACTCATGTTTTTTGTTTTGAAAAAATGTTATAGAAATATAGAATTAAACACATTTTTTGTATTATGAGTCTTCAAAATATAATTATTTCATTACACTTTTTAGTTCACAGTTTTCACATCATTTTGAAAACCATTATCTAAACACGAGTACCAAACAATCCTAACATTTTCTCTCCATTTTGAGTAAAAAAAATACATTTCTATAGCAGATACTCTAAAATGTTATTTATTTATTTTTGAGTAGAGTATACTCTAAAATAAGACCTTCAAAATACCCTTAAAATTTTAAAAAAATGATAAATTTTTTCTTATACAAAAACTCCAATATTACCCTAAAACCTCTAAATTAAAAAAGATCCCAATATTATTATATTACCCTAAATCTCTCTCTCTCTCTCTCTCTCTCTCTCTCTCTCTCTCTCTCTCTCTCTCTCTCTCTCTCGTCAAAAAAATTTGTTGTTAAATTGTTGTGAAGATATTATACGTCTCTCTCTGCCTGTATATATTTTCCCCACCTGAATTGATAGTAATAATAAAGTAATAATATTATTTATTTATTTATGGGAAATATTTCCTTCCTGATAGTAATAAGTAATAACTTTATTTATTTATTAATGTTTCTTTTCCTTGGTTGGTTCTCATTTTCAGCAAAAGCAAGTCAAGCACCGAAGAGTCGTCTCTGAGCTTTGACAAAATGGCCTTCCTTCTTTGACCCGAACTTTATGATGAGGAAGATGAACCCAACCCAACCTCTCTACTAGTCTCTCCTCCTCTACTCTCTTACTAAGTCTTCAAAAAGCTTTCTCCGTTCACACTCTGCTTACATATAGTTGGATTTCACATCACAACTATGATTCTTTCTCTTTTTACCTTCATCAATTTACACCCTCTCTAATACCTGCGTTTGAATATTCAAACCATATCCATCCCATCCTTTCAAACCAAAGATTGCCATGTCTCAAAAACCCTTTTCTGGGTTTCCTTCATTTTTCCGGGTAAGCCTTCTTAAACCTCAATTTCAGCTTGCTTTTGTATTCTCTCGCAAATTTACTTCTATTTTTAGCGCTTTTTTTGTTTTTTTTTTTGTTTAATGAATATATATTGACTTATTTTGATCGGTAAACGAGTCAACTCAAACTGGGTAGCTCAAAGTTTTATGCTTTCTTACTATATTTGCTGCACAGTCTGGGTTTCGATTTTCAGGTTTCATTGTGTTATCATTTTTCTCAGCTGGGTATGCTTTAATATATGTGGAAAGCTGAACTGGGGTTTTTTTTTTTTGGTCTTGAATTCTGTCTCAGGTGATATTGCTATGAAGGCTGTGGTTGTTTTTGGATTCAGTATTTTTAGCACTCTGATGTGCATTAGATAGTAATCTCCAAGTGTTTTTTTTTTTTAATCCGTAGCTTGTTTTTGTTGGCTCTTGATGAAAATGGTTCTGAATGGCCGGACTCTTACTGTTCTTGTAGTTGTTTCTCTCTGGTTGTTGCTTAGTTGTGGTTTGAGCTTCGGTGTTCAAAGTGATATAGATTGCTTGAAAGGTATTAAGGCTGAACTTGAAGATCCTTATGGTTATTTGAACACTTCGTGGAATTTTAACAACAATACTGAAGGCTTCATCTGTAAATTTACCGGGATCGAGTGTTGGCACCCTGATGAGAACAAGGTTTTAAATATCCGGCTTTCAGATATGGGACTCAAGGGCCAATTTCCTGGTGCCATTAAGAACTGCACAAGCTTAACAGGCTTGGATCTTTCCAGCAACAAACTTTTTGGAATTATTCCGAAAAATATCTCCCACATAATTGGATTTGTGACATCTCTTGATCTCTCATCTAACAATTTCTCGGGGGACATCCCAATGGAGCTGTCCAATTGTTCTTATTTGAATGTTCTGAAACTCGACCATAACAGGTTTACAGGTCAGATTCCTGCAGAATTGAGTCTGCTTGCTCGGCTTAAACAATTTAGTGTGGCAAACAATCTTTTGACAGGACCAGTCCCCTACTTTGTTGGTCAAAATTCTTCAATTACAGCAGATAGTTATGCCAATAATCCTGGACTATGTGGGCTTCCTTTGGATCCTTGCCCATCAGCTTCAAAGAAGTCTCACACTACAGTTATTGCCGCAGCAGCCGTAGGTGGGGTGACAGTTGCAGCCATAGGCGTGGGTATTGGTATGTTCTTCTTTCTGCGTAGAGTGTCTGTGAAGAAGAAGGAAGAGGACCCTGAAGGAAACAAATGGGCAAAGAGTTTAAAGGGAGTTAAAGGCATCAAGGCAAGCAAATTTAGTGCACCTCTTTTAGTACATACTTTATAGTGAAAAATGTGGTTAACTGGTTATTCATTTTCTATTTGGTTTTTGCTTTTGGTAAACTCACACACATACACATATTTTTTGCTGAGTTCTTATTACTCTTTCAAAATGTATTATATTTGAGACGAAGCTATTTTACTTCAGGTATCAATGTTTGAAAAGTCAGTGTCGAAGATGAAATTCAATGATCTCATGAAGGCTACTAACAACTTTTGCAAAGACAATATCATCGGGACAGGACGAACAGGAACTGTGTACAAAGGAGTCCTTGATGATGGCACTTCACTTATGGTTAAGAGGTTACAGGAATCTCAACACTCTGAGAAGGAATTTCTGTCCGAAATGGCTACTCTGGGGAGTGTGAAACACCGTAACTTGGTTCCCCTTCTAGGTTTTTGCCTAGCTAAGAAGGAAAGGCTTTTGGTTTATAGGTACATGCCAAATGGTACCCTCCATGATCAGCTACATCCTGTGGATGATGGTGGCAAGGATACAGAGTGGCCTTTGAGGCTAAAGATTGGGATAGGGGCAGCTAGGGGATTAGCATGGCTCCATCATAATTGCAATCCTCGTATTATCCACCGAAACATAAGCTCCAAATGCATCTTACTGGATGCAGATTTTGAGCCCAAAATATCTGATTTTGGCCTTGCTAGGCTCATGAATCCAATTGATACACATTTGAGTACTTTTGTGAATGGAGAGTTTGGGGATTTGGGTTATGTTGCTCCGGAGTATGCACGAACTCTGGTGGCCACTCCAAAGGGTGACATTTACAGCTTTGGAACTGTGCTTCTTGAGTTGGTGACTGGTGAGAGACCTACACATATCGCTAAAGCTCCTGAAGACTTTAAAGGAAATTTGGTAGAATGGATTACACAGCTGTCGAGCAACTCTCAGCTTCAGGATGCCATTGATAAATCCTTGGTTGGGAAAGGTGTCGATGGTGAGCTTTTCCAGTTTCTTAAAGTTGCATGTAATTGTGTAGCACCAAATCCTAAGGAGAGGCCTACTATGTTTGAAGTGTACCAGCTTCTAAGAGCTATTGGGGAGCGATACAATTTCACAATTGAGGATGACATGCTGATGCCTTCCAACAGTGGTGAAGCTGATTGCTTAGAGGAACTTATTGTTGCTCGTGACGTAAAGGAGAATTGTTGAAAAGGTATGGAAGAGGTATATGGATGAATGTCGTAATCCTTATGTAATTAACTCTATTTGGTGTTTAAAAATGAAAAATAGTGTCACGTATAATTATAATGTATTAATCACTGGTTTTGACTTATATGTATTCAGAAAATACTGTAACGCCTTCATCTCATCATTTTCGAATGTGTATTTTAGGTCAACTGCTGATGGTAGTCTTGCATCCTATATATTTTGTTAAATAGAACAATTTCGATATATTGGTTGTGTCATATTTAGGTAATTTACATGTTATCATTAGGGATAATATGAAGTGGACATACTCTTAATGACCTGTGGGTTTTCTTGGAATTTTTGCCTACTTGCTTCATCATTGTATATGGTAGCAGTTATTGGCTTTGTGTGTATGGTTTGTTGGTTGGTTAATATTTGTGATTGATGATTTCCCTTCCAAATTATTGTATATCTGATACAAATAAAGAGATATATTAGCATATAGCTTTGTTAGGCCTGTGTGTGTGTGTGTGTGTGTGTGTGTGTGTGTGTGTGTGTGTGTGTATTTTATGTATGTATGTATGCATGAATGCACGTATGTATGTAGCGTGTATGTATAGACATGTAAAGGATTTTGATAAGTGAATAACCTACAAAGGGGCAAAGGCCCTTGGTTCTACACAAAGTGCACAATATGTATAGGTATATGTATGGATATGGACTTTTTCCTAATATTTTAATTGTTTCCCCCCAAAGTCGTTCCCATGGAGGCCAATGAGCTATTGCTCAACTGGCACTGCCACCTCCCATATTATTTGGATGGAAGGTGAGGTCATGGGGTTACGTTCCATGGGGTGCATGTGTAACTTACCAAAAAGAAGAATTTCTTAACTTAGATTACTGAAGTTGTCTGAGTTTTATTGGAATGGTGATGCAGGACAAAACCAAAATGGATGTAACAACAAAATTGAAGAACCAAAAAAATAAAATGATAACTAGGAATGATCTCTTAGGCTTTTGCTTGGAGTCCACACCAAGGAATAGAGAACAAACCTAGAAGTCAGCGCCTATGGTTAGTTAGGTCAGACTATTGGAAATTTTCCAACTAGAATTTGATTCATCATAAACTAGTTTCCATGGGAGTGCAATAGCATGCTTATTTAGACTACTAAAACTGAGCCTTATCTAACTGATTTAGGAAAACCTTGATTCTTTAGGACTTGGGTAATCCTAGTTATTGAATTACAAAATACCCTCATCTCTAGGATATTAAATACAAATACAAATAACCAAATGAACTATTAAGATCTAAAATAAAATCCAATTGACCTTATAAATACAATTGAGTTCCAAAATTAAATAAAACTAAATTAAAATAAAATAAAACCTCTTCCTGCATCAAATAGTTAGTGGTACTAGCAACCTAGCATGTTCAATTAAATAATGTTAAGCACCTACAATTGTGCTGTAGCAAGTGCATACAGTTCTGTTATTTCTTTCATCCAAGATAAGACAATAAATTTTTTTTTTTTTTTAATTTATTATTTTGCAACTGTGGCATGATACATTTCATATTTCAGAATTTTTATGAAAAGTAGTAGGCAACTCTACTACATAGAAGATTTTGGAATAAATTATGCTAATAAAATTTAGGTCAAATGGCATCTCTGACCCCCCTAAGAATGGGGTCAAGGGTGTGGATAAGTAAGACTTACCAACCCACCTCCCTCTCTTGTAAAATGAAAAAAGGGAGGGGGGGGGGGGGTGGGTGGGTGGGTGGGGTGGTGGGGAAGCTAATGTATGCAGGAAAAAATACACAAACACACACACACACACACGCTAATGTGTGCAGGCACACAAACACGCAAGATTAACAACTTAAAGTAGAAGCTTATGGAAACTTGTGCTTCCAAATGTAGGGATGTGAATGTGAAGTGTACACATGCATATCTAGAATGGCATGGAGAGCTTGTTTTCTCTTAGTAATGATAAATATGTTATAGTAGCACTTCATCATATCATTACTTTAAAGGAATATACATTGTACATTACTACATTTCCGCTCTCAAAAATGGCCACCATAAATGGACCTAATGTTGTAACTCTCTCTCTCTCTCTCTCTCTCTCTCTCTTCAAGATCTGTTTGTCCTAACAGTTTGCCCATCAACTTGCAAGTGCGAATTCCCAGAGTTGTTTTTGAACCGCCAAGAAATTGTCAAAATTCTAGTACAGTGAAACAAGGCTATTAGTGTCTTAAACTTTGTCTGTTATATATATACATAATTTCATGAACACGTAAAGTTTTTTTTTTTTTTGTATTAGTTTTCTGATTCTAGTCTTTTCTCCTTGATACAAGATAGTGAAGTTAACAGGTTTTGGCTGCTATATCAAATACGCACTGAATAATAGAGGATCTGCATAAAATTTCAGTTGCATAGGATGGATGTAAATTCTCTTATTTCCTGTACTACACTCTTTCTAGCATTTAAAAAAAAATCAACAATGTGAAGGAAATAACAACAAAACAACATAACCCTAGTCTCAAAACTTTGGGGTATACTATGAATCCTCAAGAGATGAATCAGGATCAGTTACATGTATTCTTTGTCATATTATCGTATCCAAAATATTGTACTTGCTGTCACCATCTTAATTAGTGTATCTTTTTTTTTTACCACTACCAATGTTATTTTAGGTTTCCTCTATGTTTTGTTTATTTCCTCAACTTAAATCAAATCACTCATCCTCACAGGTTTATTAATCACTCTCCTTTGTACATGAAGAAACCATCTTAAGCAAGTCTTTCTCATCTTTGCATCATTAATACGTAAGAAAGAGAAAAGAAACTTATATGCCATCTTCTTAGAAATATTAAACTTGAAGCCAACTAGCATGATAGGCATTAGCATTGATGAAATATAACATGAAGCTTTCGTCATGATTCATTTGAATCAAATGAAACTTGATGCCTATGTGAACCTTTTTGTTTTCATTTGCCATGTTGAATTGCTTTTTTCTAATCTGCTGTTGTCATGAATTGCTTGTCTCAGTAATTCACAAATATATTATCTTTCTGTTTTAAAAGAGAATTGATTGCATTGTCTTGTGGATACATAAACTTTAACAGCTTTAACATTTCTCTGAAATAATGTTATATTGTTTTATTTGTTAGATAAAATTAAATGCTACATTGTATATAAGGTTTAAGCTCATTTATTTTTTCTTTTTCATTTGTATCCTTTTAACAGTGTCTTTGGGAAGCATAGGCTATATTCTTTAATTGGGCTTTTTATTTCTATGAATTCATTTTTCTTGATCCAGGGCTATATTCTATTAATTCATTTTACTTGATCCAGGGCGCTGTCAATGAAATGATAATTGTTAAAGTGGCTTTTAAGCAGCGTGTGTGTAAGCATGCACTAGCTCATGCATGTGTGGGTTTACCACTGTTTTTCATGGTTTTCTTAACTTCAAAATAAAGAAATTTGAGAGAGAGAGAGAGAGAGAGTTCATAATTCTTCCTTTTTCTTTTTGTTTTGTATCATATGGTAGGATGTATTTATTTTTGTGAATGTTGCTTTTTGGAATTTTTATAATTTCAGTATTGCAGTTTGCAGCATTTTGATTCTAGTGTGTTGTGTGTTTGTGCGCAATCATTCATCTCCCTATCCACATGTTCATGTTTTCTTAACTTAAAAATGAAGAAATTTATGTCCTCGAGGGAGAGAGAGGGAGGATGTGTTCATTATTCTTCTATTTCATTCTATAATATTTTGCAGTGTGGTAGGATTTATACTTTTGTTAATGGTGCCGAACTTTTTCATAATTTTAGCTCTGCTTTTTACAGCATAGTGTGGTCATGCAACTTTTTTTTACTATACATCTTGTCACTTGTGGCAGAAAAGCAGCGTCAGGATTAAACATAGCTAAATTTTGTGTATATGCTGTAGGTTGGGTTTGGGTTTAGGTTTGGGCCTGGGCTTTTTCAATCCAACCAAATCCGATGTAAAAATCAACTCAACCCAACCCAAGCTATAAAGGTGGGGTTGCTCTTTTTTTAATAAATATGTTGCTTACTAAATATACCGCCACCCCAAGTCCTCTGCCTTGATCTAAGTCTCCTATCCGGCACTTTGTGCATAAGGAAATACCATCTAGACTAATATATCTGCTGGTGCCATGGAGGTGGGCTTAATTGGGTTGGGCACAATTTTGTCAAACCTGGGAATAAAAAAAAGGATTTTATTGAACATTTAATTATGTAAACATATAATTCAAGAAGAGATTGTAATTTAGTAATATTTCAATGTTATAAAAACTTCTATTCGAAATGGCAGAGAGTAAGACCAAATCAGTAAAAAATAAGATTTTTGTTCAATGAGTAATGACGCATGAGAATAAGAAAAAGAAACATCAATGGCCAAGACGACTTCTAAAACAACTTCAAGCAAGTAGAGGCATTAACATGATTAAGATACGTTAGATTTATCAATATTTAACTTCTAAAATCAATTCGCAAAAAGGTAAATACTTGGTTTAGATCATCCAATGGCTAGAAATTTTGAACTTTTGAATGCCAGCATTTTAACACCAATACTCATTTATCTCAATTTCATATTTAACTCTTAGTGTTAAAATGGTTTTTATTTTATCTTTTTTAAAAGATAACTTTTAATGGTTCCTAGATGGAGTGTCTATAATGGTTTGTTAGTAGCAATTGATTGATTCATTAGTCAAGCTAAGTTTAAGCTCAAATTCAAGTCTAATATCAAGTTTTTGAACTCAAGATTCAATACAAGTACGTTATCAAGCCCATATTAAGCATATTTTCCATCTCATTTGGTTTAGACTAAGAGTATTAGTATTGTGGGTGTAAAACCCTCCAAGTTGCTAAAATAGCCACTAATCATTTAAAAAAGAGCTCCATTCAGAGATGTATACCTAAATTTTTTTTGTAACCTGTGAATAGTAAGTTCTTATATTTAGAACTTACTATTCACGAGTTTGTAAACTAAAATAATATATTTTATTCAATTTCTCTATCTCTCTCTCTCTCACTTTGTCTCACTCACTTTATATTTATATTATTATTTGATGGGATGGTTTATATTATTTTAATGAGCTGTATGTAAAAATAGAAATTAGGATGTTGGGTGAGTTATAAAATAAGATGGTAAAATTGATAAAGTGGTGTTAGACAATATAAAATAGAGTTTTTTTTGCATCGTTGGATGATAATGCTCTAATAGTCCCAATTTCCAATTAATTAAAGATTTGGTAAAATATGAGTTTATTTTTCAAGTTCATGAGTCTGTCCATAAATAATTTTTTCTTTTAGTTTGGGCTTAACTTGTTTATTGAATAAGCCTAAAATTAAAGGTTTTTATTTATTTATTTTTATTTTTAAGATGAGGTTTCTTTTACTTTTTACTCGTCGTAAGGCTTATTCATCAATCATAGAGTCCCCGTTTAATTGCGCATGCAGTATGTGCCGAAAATGATTATTTTAAATTGTAATTTGGACTAATGGGTAGAAATTCAGCTTGATCCACAATGGGCTGGATTGAAAAAAAAAAAAAAAAAAAATCATGCATTTCTGAACTTTTCTAGTCCACTTCTTCAACTATTAATATAAGCTACACTTATACATGAAGCTTGAAGAGTTCGATTTGGGTGAAGTCCAGTAATCAACTGACATCTAGGTGATTTTTAGCATTAAATTTAATTTTACATATTCTAATACTATGATTACTTATTCTTACAATTGAGCCTAAGGAGTAAGGAGGCCTTTTGCAGTGGTACTTTGGGGTAAGTAATGAGTTTGAACTTAGTGAGAGTATTATTAAGTGTGTGTATATGTTTAACAGTTAGTTTATTTCTTAAATAAATAAATAAATAAATAAAAAGAGTCTAAGGAGTAAGGACACAAATCTTTTTATTTTTCACAATTATGAAAGTGGCATGATATTTATGAAGCTAAGGTACTAGATACCACTAGGTCTTGTACTTATGACATCATTCATTTGTGGTAGTAGAATTACTTATTTTAATGCTAGCTAGAAGCCTAGAACTATCACTAGCATCCAAATTTATTGGTGCCAAGAGGATGATGTGGGAAGACTAGAGAATCTTGAAAATGAAGGATGTGAACAAATATACATACATACATACATACACACATACATTTATATATATTCTCTTTCTTTTCTTTTTCTATTTATAAATTTTTATAAAAATACTAAAACACTCACAATGAGTTATTGTAGAATTACAATCAATTTCATTTTCACAACTATTTTATGTGGCAGATTAATTGTGATAGATTGTGATTGATTATCTATCACTTTCATGTGGACCTACTATTTTTTTCCACCACTCACAATTAGTCACATCAAATAATTATAAAAAATAAGTGTGAAATTAGTTGTGGTCCTAGAATTTTTCTCACAATGTAACATAATTTCCAATATATTTCATTCTGGACAATTTTTGTCTCTCAAGTCCATCACATGGTAGATGTTACAACTTTTATCACATGAGTGGTAAAGAAAAAGTAGTAGGTTCAGAGGTCAACCACTCAAAACTCATCACATGTGAGCAAAGGTTGCGTAGGAATTAAGCATTTCGGCCAAAGAAAAAAAAAAGATAATTCAATTTTTTTCTAGAAAATAAAATAAAATTTGAAATAACAAATTACATATTACATTATTTTATTTATATTATACAGTACATATAATATCAGTTTTCAATAATCATATATTTTATATAATTATATTTATTAATTTTAATGACAGAAAATTAACAAGTAGGAGAAAGAGGAAGGGTCAACCTTCTGAGTATTTGCTTTTGCCTTTTGAAGGCAACTTGAAGTGTAGACCATACTCGTTTAGGATTTGAAGACTAGGACTGTAGGAAGAAGAGTAAAGCAGGAAAAAGTAAAAAATTATAAAACAACAAAGACAAGACCAGACCAACAAAGAAATGAGAGAGAGCAAAGATGCAAATCTTGGAGACTCACTCAACTATAAAGCAATGTAATTTATTGAGACATTCTCACCGTCAACTTCAAAGTAAGTTAAGGATGGAGCAAAAAAATAAAATTTTTGTTTTCATTGTGAGATTAATATTATTGTTAAAATAATCTTGTATTTATCATTTGCTTGTTGATATATACACAATCGGATTGTAATACAAAAAACTACTGATGTATCACTAACGCTATTTTCAAGAACTCCTTTTTAATATAAACAACCAAATTACCTTTAAAAAAAAAAAAAAAAAACTTTTACTTGGAGATTCTTAAAACGTTCTTTAGAAATTGAAAATTTTGTGGTAGAATACAAAGGTGTTTTTACTTTCTAAATTGTCAACATTTTCTTTTCAAAAGAATATATCAACAGTTCTTGATTTGGACATACTTAAATTATAATAAAAATTAATGGTAAATCATCCTAATTCTTTGTAGTATTTGTTAGATTTAATAAGATTCGATTTAATCAATCATGAATTTAGCTTCATAAATTGAAGTATATTATTAAGCTCATATTAAACATATTATCTAGCCCATTTAATTTTGACAAGTGGTCCCAATTCCCAACTAAATAAAAATTTAGTAAAATATAATTTTATTTTTGAAGTCCATATCAAACTTATTATGACAAGCTCATAAATCAGTCTAAATTCAACTTTTTAATTTTAATTTTTAATTTTTTTTATCAAAATCTATTTGTCAAAAACAATATTTTTAGTTCAAGTTTGACTTGTTTATTAAACAAGCCTAAACTTAAGATTTTTTTTTAAAATGCCTATTTATCATAGAGTCTCCTCTTTAATTGTGCATGCAGTATGTGCCGAAAATGATTATTTTAAATAGTAATTTGGACTACTAGCTAGGCAGAGATTCTGCTTGATCCACAATGGGTTAGATTGAAACAAAATCATGTTTTTTTTCAACTTTGCTAGTCCAGCTCTTCAACTATTAATATAATTTACACTTATACATCATACATGAAGCTTGAAGAGTTTGATTTGGGTGAAGCCTATTAATCAACTGATAGCTATAGGTGATTTTTAGCATTTAATTCAATTTTACTGATATATTCTGATACTATGATTACTTATTCTTACAATAAGTCTAAGGACTAAGGACACAAATATTTTGATTTTTCGCATGACATTATTATGAGACTAAGGTGTTGTGTACTACTAGGTCTCATAGGTATGACATCATTAGTTTTTGGTAGTAGAATTACTCATTTTAATGCTAGCTATCACTATCACTAGAACATCCAAATTTAATAATGCCAAGAGTATGGTGTGGGGATCATAGGCATGCGCAGTTGGTTTCTTGTGCCGAAGGTTCTCAATACTTCTCATTCTATGGAATTCAAGAAAAACAAAACCATTTTTTTTTTTTTTTTTGAGAAGAAAACTAAAAGTTCTTTGGACAACAATTATCGAAATCTTCGCTAAAAATAAAATATTGTAATGTGTAATCGGTCCAAAGGAGTTTTTTTTTTTTTTTTTTTTTTTTTTTTTTGGGGAAACAGTACAAAGAAAGAGTCAAATAAGAAAGTTTGAAAATAAAACCTCTGATAAGGAAAATTATTTTACAATAAAGCTAGTAATGTATGCAATTGATGGCTTTAAAAGTCCTACTAATTTTTGAAAAATTTTCCTGATCAAATACTACCATTGACTGCTGCTATTCTTATATTTGAATTTTCATTTTAGCAAAGAGACTGATATTGCCATCAGCGGATAAAAATTAAAAGCTGATTTCATCAAGTCATTTAATTGAAATTATAAATTTTATAAAAAATACTCCAACACTCACAATGAGTTATTATAGGATTAGTTTCTCAAAAAAAAAAAAAAATATTATTATTATTATAGGATCACACCTAATTCCATATTTATTTTCATAACTATCTTATGTAGTAGATTGGTCATATCAATTAATTATGAAAATGAGTATGAAATTAGTTGTAGTTCTAGAATTTTTCATATGAAATTTCCAAGATATTTATTTTCTCTCTCAAGCCCATCATGGTAGGACCGGCTATGGAGAATTTAATGGTGCCAAGAGGATGATGTGGGAAGACCAGAATCTTTTTTTTTTAGAAACAAACACACACATACACATAAGAGAGAGGAAAAAGGTTCTAACATGAAGACATACTACAAAATCTTGAAAATGAAGGATGTGAATAATATATATATATATATATATATATATATATGTATGTATGTATATATATTCTCTTTCTTTTCTTTTTCTTTTTTCTATATATAAATTTTTGTAAAAATACTTCAAACACTCATATAGGATCACAATCAATTCTATTTTCATTTTCACAACTATCCTATGTGGTAGATTAAGACTAGTTGCATATGACTTTCATATGGACCTACTAAATAAGTGTAAAATTAGTTGTGTTCCTAGACTTTTTCTCACATTGTATGTCATTTCCAAGATATTTCATTATGAACAATTTTGTGTCTCAAGTCCATTACGTGGAAGGTGGCTATAACTTTTGTCACATGGAGTGATAAAGAAAAAGTAGTGGGTTCAAATGTTTATTACTCATAACTTGTCACATATAGCAAAAATTGTGTAAAAAAACAAAATTCAATCTTTTCCTATATTTAATATATCTATATACTATGTACAATCTTTCTCAAAAAAAAAAAAAAAAAAAAAAAATACCTATGTACAATAGTTAAATTAGTAACATTATCATCTTTCACACACACACACACACATATATATATATATATATATAAAAGTAACAGAACCATCTTTCTTTCTTTTATTTTATTTATTTATTTATTTATTTTTTGAAGAATGAATAAAGAACTTTTCACTTGCATATAATCCTAAATTTTAATTCTTATATATATAATGACAACGGTACAACAAAATTATTAATAGACCTGAAGAGTAAAGACTGCTTAAGTGTACAATCACTGAAAGTATAAAAAAATTAAATTAAATATGAGATAACAAATTACAAAGTTTTATTTTTTATAATGTACAGTACATATAATATCAGTTTCAATGATCATATATTATATAATTATATTTATTAATTTTAATGACAAGAAATTAACAAGTAGTGGAACGGTCAAACTTCTGAGTATTTTCTTTTGCTTTTTGAAGACAACTTGAAGTGTAGACCATACCCGTTTAGGATTTGAAGCAAATTGTAATCCCAAACTGTAAAAAAGAATCTTGTATTGGATGTTAGGAGACTTCAAGGAATGATGCTCGTGTGGCATGGAGTGTGCAGATTTCAGTGGTTGTTAAAAATGGGTTCCTTTATCTCCTTCTCGTCATCAATTGGCGTGCAGATTTCAGTTTCACTAAAGCATTAACATTGGTGGTACTAAAAAGTAATTTTGTTATTTTTAGTACTACTAATACTAAAAAGTATGCTACAATAATAGAGGAAAAGCCCAAAAATTTGGTGTTAATAAAAAAACTATTTTATTAAAAATTATATTATTTTATTGTGTTGGTGATGATGGTTGTTGTTTATTATACTAAATATATTATTTTATTATGTTATTTATATTATTTTATTATATTGATTATGATTTTCAGACCCAGAACATTTAATGAACCATAAAAAAGAGATTCAAAATTTTTAAGGTCAAATCAGGATCTAACTGAGGTCGAACCGTAATGACATCATAATTGATTTAATATTTATTTAAAATATAAATAAATATATTAAATTAGTACAAATAAAAAAATTAATTAAAATAGTCTCCAAATAAATATGAAATCTATCTTTCAAATATAATTTTCATATCATAACTTTCATAAGACAAATAAAAAAATATTAAATCTTAAGCAAACCTAATAAATAAACAAACATATAAATATATAATTTCATAAAAAAAAAACATATAAATATATAACAATATTATAATTGATATACCTGGTATAAAACCACTATTGAAGTATCCAACTACTGCCTCCATCCAATTTAAATCTAGAATAAAATATTATTAAAATATTAAAAGAGGAGAGCTGACGAAGCTAGGGTGGTACTGTAATAGTGTAGTGTGGTAGGAGTGGTAGTGTGTTACTGTAATAGTGTGTAATACACGCGCCAAAATGGGCAAATGCTCTTTTCATGCAAAAAAAGTGGTGTTTTGCCCATTTTTTCAAACTAATTAGGGAAATATTTTTTTTTTTGTAACTCGATTTTCTAAAAATCAAGTTAAAAAAAAAAAAAATTTCTAGAGCCCTATAGTGGTGTTTTAAGGAGCCTATAGTGATGTTTTAAGGACCTATAGTAGCGTTTTGGAACTCGAGCTCCATGAACTTGAGTTATAGACAATTTTTTTTTTTTTTTAATTTTTTTTACTTATAACTCGAGTTCATGGAGCTCGAGTTCCAAAACACTATTATAGGTCCTTAAAACGTCACTATAGGCTCCTTAAAAACGCCACTATAGGGCTTAACTTGATTTTGAGAAAATCGAGTTTCAAAATAGGGGTATTTCCCTAATTAGTTTGGGAAAGGGGGCAAAATGCTAGATTGTTTGCGCGAAAAGGGCATTTGCCCATTTTGGCCGTAATACATGAATACCAAAAACATAAAAACTGAATATAATAAATGACGAATGGCGATAAAATGGTTGTCCATATTGCAAACCGTCCATGTTAATGACGAATAAAAATATGGAGGAGTGTAAGCGTATTAATTTCAGATAGCATTTAATGACTAAATGATGAATGAGCATGGAGTTGTTATTGCCGTCTATAAGGTTGAATTTAATCAACCATTTTGTTGGCTTTATTCCATGCCAATTTGCTTGTAATTTAGCACTTAGAAACCATGTATTTAGGTGGGAATCATATAAGGGTAGTGTGTGAGAGAGTGTGAAGAAATGCTCAAGACTGTGCAGTGAAGTAGGGACTCGCGACTGGATCTTGCGGGTGGCTCGCGATTGGCAATCCGCCAGATGAAGCACATGAGCGAAGCATGCAAAGAAGTTGAACTGTCATGCCAGCTGTTGCACTACAGGACAAAAAGTCCAGACTGGCCATTCAGTTAGCTCGCGGCTTGAACTCGCGACTCAATCAAGTCGTGAGGCCAAGTCGCCAGCCTCTGTTTTGGAAAAACTGACTCTTCACATTCCTTTTTCACCCTAGTATAAATACCCCTTATACTCACGAAATGTAGAGAGCTTCCAAAGAAAATTTTTAGAGAGAAACCCTAGAGAAAAACAAGATTGACTTATCCACAATCTTTTCATAGAGACTCTTCAAATTCCTCTACTCTCATCCTTTCTATTGTTACATCCTTGAGAGGTTCTTACCCAAATCCTTTTCCCACCATACCCACATCTGTGAGAAGGCTTTTTGGTGCTTTGGGAAGCAATTAGGAAGGGACCAATGGTTATTGGTTGATGCTATGGGCTATAGCGGAATCTGGTAAGCTAAAGAAGACAAATGTTCGGCGCAACCTCGTTGGAGCAAGAAGCTTGGAGGGCTTAGGTACACTGGGTAGATTAGGCTTGGAGGGTCTTTTGCTGTTCATGTATCCCAACTTCATTCTTTAGTGGATTATTGACCACTTGGAGGGCGGTGGAGAGGTTTTACGCTAAGGGTTTCGGTTTCCTCTTCGATAACACATCGTTGTGTTGTCCTTGTGTTTGCATCTCTCTTCCCCTAATCTTTGCCATTTAATTTCTTTTGTGGATGTGATTTTAATTGGTTTAGATTGTTTATCAATTCTGTTATTAGCTTATGTTCATGTTCTGCACATTTATTGAATTGATAATAAGCTTGTATTGGTAATTTGTAATTGGGGATCTAAACATTCGTAGTGTTTTACACGCTATTTGAACATTCAATTTGTATCAGAGCGGGTGCACTCTTTGTGGTTTAAACACCTTAGTGCAATCCTTGGCCCTGTATTGAGATGGACTAGTATCAATCTTTAAATGCACCACCATATTTTGATGGTAGCAACTATGTCTTTTGGAAAGTCAGGATGAGGGCATTTTTGTGTTCAATGGATGAAACCGTCTGGGATGTGGTAGATATTGGATGGACTAGGCCGGAGGCTGCCAAATCCACGTGGGATAAGGCAACCCTCGCGGCGTCTAATGCAAATAGCAAAGCACTTAATGCTATTTTTTGTGGTGTGTCTCCAGATGAGTTCCACAGGATATCTCACATTTTTATTACCAATGAGGCATGGCAGATATTGGAGACCACATATGAAGGAACGAAGAAAGTGAAGGAAACCAAGTTGCAGATGCTGACCACTCGGTTCGAGAAGCTGAAAATGAGTGAGGATGAGTCTTTTGACTCTTTCTATAGCAAGCTGAATGAAGTGGTCATCGGCAAGTTCAACTTGGGGGAGAAAATGGAGGACTCAAAAGTTGTGAGGAAAATCCTGCGTTCGTTGTCGGAGAGCTTCTGTACCAAGGTGACAGCAATTGAAGAGAGTAAGGACCTTGATGATATCAAATTCCAAGAACTGATTGGCTCACTTCAGACTTATGAATTGTCATTGCCCACACAAAGGAAGAGCAAATCTCTTGCTCCTAAGATGGTTAATGAAAAGGTTGAAGCTCACGACTCATTGGATGAGGATGTTGTCGATAAAGATGTGGCATATTTGGTGAAGAATTTCTGAAAGTTCTTGAAATTCAAGAACAATGGAAAATTTGGTGATAAAGGGAAATTCCAAAGTTCCTAGAAGGAGAAAAAGGAATTCAAAAGGAAAGATAAAAAGGAATTCAAAAGGAAAGATGGAAAGGAATCCCAATCTACACAAGGAATCACTTGCTTCGAGTGCAACAGACACGGACATTTCAAGAAAGAGTGTCCCAATTATTTGAAATCGAAGGGCAAGGTGTATGCCACTACCCTTAGTGATTCTGATTCCTCTAATTCGGATTCTGAGGAAAGCTGTGACGGAGAAGGGAATTACTCAGCTTTTATGACTATTGCTCATGTTGAGTCTTCAAAGGACTTGAATTTGCTTGTACAAGAGCTTGGGGAGCATAGTGATGAGGAATCAATGGGAATTGTAGAAGAATCGGATGTTGAAGAAGATGAGAATACAGAGGGTCTTCAAGAAAACTTCAATTCACTCCTTGAGAAATCAGGAGAATATGCACGTGTGGCCAAGGCAGTCGTGAAAAAGATGAAGAAAGCAGCAGAGGACTATAGAAGTCTCCTAGTGCGACATAAGGAGGCCAAGTGTGATATACCAGAGAAAGTAGTTCAACTGTCAAAATCACCAAGGAAGTCAAGTTTGTGCAAGCCAAAGAACCTACAATGGCTGCCTCTCCACCTAAGAAAGGAGAGGATGAAAAGAAGAAGAATATGGCTGACTAACGGGTGTTGAATAAGCTCCGTAACCAATCAGTGATCAAACCTTAAGCTAGAGGGAAATCTCTTCCAAGATCACAAAGAGTTCGAGAACGAACCATTTTTGCCATCATTGTGGATTTCAAGGACACACCAAACCAAATTGTCATAAGCTTAGAGCATTGAAGAATGCAACTGGTCAAAGGTCAAGAGGACCAAGAAATGACAAGAGGTCTTGGGCTGTTGAGTCATCAAGAGGTCGAAATGGTGATCCCGGTGTGATGGACATGATGAAGATGATTGGTGCATTCACCACTTGCTTGGAAAGCTTCACTAGAAGGTTTGAAAGTCCTAACTCTCGTACCCAATCCTATAGGGATATCACCCCAAATGCACGTGACATGTGGGTGAAGGGGAATACTCATGCATAAGCATTACAACATGTCCATGCATTAATACTTCCTATGTTTTGTGACTATGCTTGGTTGTGTGCTTTTTGCTAATTTGTGTTGAAAATTGTTTGTTTGTTTATTTGTTTTTTTTTTTAAAATGTTTTTACATTGTTGTTTTTGATCAATCTTTTCTTGCTTTTGTGTCAAAAATCCAAAAACACATAAAAAGTAGAAAATCCAAAAAGTTTGATTGACATTGTTGAGTTTTGTCTCAAAGCATGTTTTGCCTTGTACCTTTGTACTAATGGCTTTGTGCATCTACGAGCTTAGCTTGTTCCCTATGCACTCATATCATTGTGGGAGAAATCTTGAAATCTATGTGACTGTTGTAAATAGATCTTCAACCTTGTCATGAATGATTAGTGAATGGTTTTGTTGATCTTGAGACATGCATAGACTTGTGCCTATATATCTTCCCACTCTTTATTTATTTATTTATTTTTTAAAGAGCTCAATAAATGTAAATCTCCAAATGAAAAGAGATATTGAACTGTAAAAGCCTATTGCACATACTAGTATTTGACTAGGAAAAAGGTAAAGCGACCAAAAATTAAAATATATGATACACAAAAAGCCAAAGGCTTGCTTATCAAATTGAAATATAAAAAATTTCAGGTGTCGATCTATAAATGAGATGTATTGATTCAAAAAGATCAAATGATATGATGTATTTGGAGCCAAATGAAAAGCTTCAAAGTTATGTTATCAAGTTTTATGTGGGAGGTCATATATGCATATTTCTATAATTGAGATGGGTCACATTATCTAGTGCTAATTGTGTATGCCTTGGTTGAATTGATCATTGAAGCTTCACATTAAACTAATGACTATCTCATTTTTGATATCCACACACATCACACATGTCTATGTTCAATGAATGCCATATTTATTTATGTGATTGTACTTGATTAAATGTGTTTTTACATGCACAATCTTTGTTGATCAAACACAAAAAAGATTTTTGAGTGTTTTAGTTGATTTTGGAAAGTATTTTGTTTTATAAAAAATTGACAAAATTTCAAAAACAATGTTGCCCTGTTCTGGCGATTCAGTCGCGGGTTAGTCCAGTCACATGCCCCCAGTTGCGAACATTACTCAGAAGGTCTTCGTGACTCACTGGCGGGTCAATGTCCCAGTCGTGAAAAATACTTAGAATATTTTTCAAAATTTTGGTTTTTATGTTTCTCGCGGCTTAGTGTGGTGACTTGTTCGCGGGTGGAAGGTTCAGTCGCGAGGGGTACACAGAGATTTTCGCGGCTTACCTCGCGAGTAGACCTTTCAGTTGCGAAAAACACTTAGAAAATTTTTCAAATTGTTGTTTTTAAGTGTTCTGGCGGCTGGCCCTGGCGACTTGCATGCGACTTGACTCAGTTACGAAAATCGCGTGTTTTGCGCAAATTGGTCAGTTTTAAAACTTTTTCAGTTTTCCCTCGAACTTTTGTGACTGTTCATTGTCTTCCCCATTTCAACTCTCTCTCAAACTCACCATGTCACTCTCGAAAAACCTTTATTTTTGCATCATTTCAACCTCAAATCTTTAAGGAAAAGGTATGGGCTTTCTCTTTCTCACTACATATTTCATATTTTGAGCTTTATTTTCTTGAATTTGTGAGTTGAAGTTCTGATTTGTGATATCTGTAATTTTGAATATGGGTTGGGTTCATGTTTGTGAGTTTGGGTTTGGTTGATCTTGTTTCTAGGATACTAAATATGGTTGTTATCATGTTTTAGTTTCACTGTTAGAGTTTGTGCACTGATTTGTGTTGGTTGGCAAATCTCATACCCATGTTAATATGTCTCATTGTCATATGCTAATTGTTTGGGTTTACTATGAAGAAGAAGGTGAACCAATGGAAACTGAGACAAAGGTTGTAGGAGAACCCTCAAGCTCAAGAGGTCGTGGCAAGAGGAGCAGAGTTTCATCTTCATCAGCTGTACCTTCAGATGCATTCCAGATCATCCTAGAGAGGATTGATGGACTCAGAGATGTCCAGAATGAACAATCTGACAGGCTGGCAGCACTTCAAGATCAGATGAACATCCTTTCAGCAAAGTTTGATAGCTTCTCCACTCAGTAGTGACCCTTTGGCCATTCCGATCAAAAAGGGGGAGATGTTTAGGGTAGCTCTTGAGGGGGAATGCCAGTTTGAGGGGGAGCATGCATAAAACTTACATTTATCAGTTTTTACTTTATGTTTATGTTGTTGGTGCTGGTATTTTGCTTTGGATAATGTTGTCTATATTTTGGGTTTGCTACACTTTGGTTAATAGTTTAGTTTAAACTCATGGTTGTTTCTGTTAAACCTTTTGAAACTTGTGGTTCATTTGTTTAAGTTTATATAAGATGTCTTTCAGCTGCTTGTGGTACGTTTTGTACCTTTTGCTTTTGTAAGCTTTTAAGGTTTTTGTACCCATGCTTTGTAGCTTTTGTACTTCTTGTTAAATGTCTTGCATTTTCTTTAAGTACGTCACTCTTGTGCCCTGCGTTGGATTTTATATCCTTAATGCAATTACATTGTGTTGTTGCATTGGTTGAGTATTGGACATGCAAATGATACTTTGCAATTGAGCTTATTAGCTTGCATGTCCGGATGTTCATTCCATGTGTGAATGAGCATTGTGATCACTATTTATAGTGATTGTTCATTTTTGGTCAAGCCATGGTTTATTACTTATTTCCATTTTGCTTGATCGCATTGTGCTTGCTCCATATGCATTACAAGTTTTTTGCATACAATGATCATATTGTGTTGTGTTTCAGGAGATACTTGTTCTTATGGTTCAAGAGCTTCACAGATTCTAGAGCTAGGTGTGAGTGAGTTTTGTTCAACTGTTCCCAACTCACACGTTAAGTTTAGAGTTTGTTGTAGGGTTTTGTCACGGAATAGCCAAAGAGGGAGATTGTAAGGTTGAATTTAATCAACATCTTGTTGGCTTTATTCGGTGCCAATTTGCTTGTAATTCAGCACTTAGAAACCCTGTATTTAGGTGGGAATCATGTAAGGGTAGTGTGTGAGAGAGTGTGAAGAAATGCTCAAGAATGTGCAGTGAAGTAGGGACTCGCGACTGGATCTTGCGGGTGGCTCATGACTGGCAAGCCGCCAGATGAAGCACACGAGCGAAGCATGCAGAGAAGCTGAACCGTCATGCCAGCTGTTGCACTACAGGACAAAAAGTCCAGACTAGCCATTCAGTTAGCTCGCGGCTTGAACTCGTGACTTAGTCAAGTCGCGGGGCCAAGTCACCAGCCAGCTCTGTTTTGGAAAAACTGACTCTTCGCATTCCTTTCTCACCCTAGTATAAATACCTCTTATACCCATGACATGTAGAGAGCTTCCAAAGAGAATTTTTAGAGAGAAACCCTAGAGAAAAACAAGATTGACTCATCCACAATCTTTTCATAGAGACTTTTCAAATTCCTCTACTCTCACCCTCTCCATTGTTACATCCTTGAGAGGTTCTTACTCAAATCATTTTCTCACCATACCCATATCTGTGAAAAGGCTTTTTGGTGCTTTGGGAAGTAGTTAGGAAGGGATCAATGGTTATTGGTTGATGCTATGGGCTATAACAGAATCCGGTAAGCTAAAGAAGACAAAGGTTCGGTGCAACCTCGTTGGAGCAAGAAGCTTGGAGGGCTTAGGTACATTGGGTAGATTAGGCTTGGAGGGTCTTCTGTTGTTCATGTATCCCAACTTCATTCTTTAGTTGATTATTGACCGCTTGGAGGGCGGCAGAGAGGTTTTACGCCGAGGGCTTCAGTTTCCTCTTTGATAACACATTGCTGTGTTATCCTTGTATTTGCATCTCTCTTCCCTTAATCTTTGCCATTTAATTTCTGCTGTGGATATGATTTTAATTGGTTTAGATTGTTTATCAATTCTGTTATTAGCTTATGTTCATGTTTCGCACATTTATTGAATTGATAATAAGCTTGTATTGGTAATTTGTAATTGGGGGTCTAAATGTTCGTAGTGTTTTACACGCTATTTGAATATTCACCGTCCAATGATGTGCATTTAAATGACCGTTACAAACGTTAAAAGGCTTGGATTAAGTGGCCATTAGTGAGCCATAAATCCTCCAACTATGGTACAATGTAAGAGAGGCCAACAGATTGGGCATTTACTCATATAAAGGCTATATAAAACTAGGAAAGACAAGTAAGTGGTACATAAAAAAACACATATACAAATTACTCTATAGATTACAAATTTCTAAAGAGTTTAAGCTAATTTAAGTATCAAAAGGTCCCTGGCAGGCCCTAAACTGGTGTCATAATTTGTTTAGTGTCTTCTTTAATACAAGAGCTTAAGGTCATCCATTGTACTGACAAAGAACATACTAACGAGGCGAAATTGTGTTTTATTAGTTTGGCACCGTTTGTGGGGACACGACAATAAGCCGTTGAATTCTCTATTGACTAAGTTCCTTAAAATTGATGGACTCAACCACAACTGCACCACCGAACTCGGTAGTGATGGCTCAACAAATTCAAGCACTGACAGCCAATGTGCAAGAATTGATGAAACAAAATGAAGACTTGAAGCAGAAAGCGTGTTCAAAGGGAACAAATATGTCACAATCACGGCGTAATCGCAATGACAATGACGATGATGCCCATAGCCTTGAAAATAGCAGAAGAGAAACTTTTGAGCACACCACACAGTCAACTAGTGGTAACGATCAGATGATGAAGAGCATGAGGAAGGAGTTAGACGAAGTCAAGAAAGCCATGAAGGGAAAGACAGTGATAAATATTGATGGCATGATCAAGAAGACATACTCACCCTTCATTGCTAGTGTTCTGGAGAGCCCTTTGCCTCCTAAATTTCGTCTACCACAGTTGGAGGTATATGATGTCTCTAAGGATCCCCTAGACCACATAGGGGCATTCAAGACAATATTAAACCTCCAGCAAACCCCAGATGAGGTGATTTGTAAATCATTAAAGGAGCAGCAAAGGTATGGTTTAGCAAGCTGCCTGCAACATCTATTGCGAACTTTGGTTTGCTGAACGACTCTTTTGTTTGCCATTTCATTAGGGGCCAATGCCATAAGAGGCCCACCTCTTATTTGTTAACTGCGAAGCAACATGAAAGGGAAACTCTGAGAGAGTATGTGAAACGTTTCAACAAAGTAGTGCTAGAAATTGACGAAGCTGACGATCAGGTGATAATGAAGACCTTCCAAGCAGGGTTGAACAATCCTGACCTCGTCTTCTCTCTAAGGAAGACCCCTCCAACCTTGATGACAGATCTGTTGTTCAAAGTTATATGGATGGAAAAGATGCACTAACTACAAAAAGACTGACGGGCAAGCGGAAGAAATAAGAGAATGCTGAGTCCCAGGGCAAGAAGAAGGACTACAAGGATAATCTCTTAGATGCCAAGGCTAGCAAAAGTGGTTCGGAGGCATTATCAAAGAAAAAGCCGAATTTCACTCCTTTGTTGATGCCTATGGACAAAATCCTCATGCAAATAAAGGATGATCTTGCTCTAAAATGGCCTAAACCGTTGAGTTCATCCTCAAAATGGAGAGATTCTAAGAAGTATTTCCGCTTTCACAAGGATCATGGTCATTGTACTGACGAGTGTTAGGATTTGAAAGAGCAGGCAGAGGAGTTGATCCAGAGAGGAAAACTCCAAAAATTTGTCAAAAAGGGCTATCAGACCTGCCACTGGATGAAAGAGAAGTCTACTGACGGCCATAAAGAAGAGGATTGGGATAATCCTAAATAGGTCGTGGGAGAAATAAGGACGATCACTGGAGGACCATTCGTTGGGGGATAATACAAGTCCTTGAGAAAGGTTGTCCGAAGACAAGTTAACAGTGTTCATATCAAGCACCCGATTGCCAAACATCATCGCACCGGGGATGACGACATTGTTTTTCAGAACGAGATGCAATGGGAGTTAGGTAGCCACATGACGACCCCCTCGTTATCATTCTAACCATCGAAGGGTACAACACCCAGAGAGTTTTGGTAGATAACGGAAGCTCGATAGATGTGATGTACATAATGGCATTCCAACAGATGAAGTTGGATTCAAAATGCCTTAGACCTTTCGAATCTGCCTTAGTCAGCTTCATCGGGGACTGCGTATATCCAAAGGGCATCATTTCCCTACTAATTATAGCAGGGACTCATCTAGCCCAGGTAACAAGGGAGGTAGACTTTCTAATCATTGATTGCCCTTCATCTTATAATTTGATTCTAGGACGACCAACCCTTAATCATCTCAAGGCTGCAACTTCTACATACTGCCTAAAGGTGAAATTCTCAACCTCCCCATGAGATTGGAGAAATCTGTGGAGACCAACTTTTAGCCAGGGAGTGTTACTAGGCGGTCTTGGCGTCCAAGGAAAATCACACTTGGATGGTAGAGGAAGAGCCGCCCAAGCCCATGGAAGAGGTAGAGAATATAGAACTGGTGGAAGGAGACCCTTCCAAAACTACCAAGGTAAGGAAGGAACTCCAACTGTCCTTAAAGGACGAACTGGTGAAATTCTTGAAAAAGAACCTGGATGTCTTTGCATGGAGCCATGAAGATATGTCGGGAATTGACAGATGAGTGATAGAGCATTGTCTTAATGTCAACCTAATGAAGAAGCCTATCCAACAGAAGAGATGAGTATTTGCCCCAGAGCGGAACAAAGCTATAGACACTCGATTTTGCACTCATAATTTAATCTTGAAAGATGACTAGAGTGACCATTCATATACCCAGAATTTAGAGTTGCATTACATGCACTAATTCGTTCATTGCATATCATAAAAATGATCTTGAGATTCTAACGGTTGCGACGGTATGTTCGATTTCCATATCGGATTGTCGGATTGAAAGATATCACATGATCAAGTTTGTACTGTCTGCATGCATTTTTTTTTTGGGTAGAACCGACCACGCATGATTAATTTGAATTAATTCTGATTGGTTAGAAAATTAAAATTAATTAAATAATTTTGTGATTGGTTGTTGGTTAGTATTAAAAATAGACTTGCTTGCATGGGAATAAAGTGGATAATCAGATAATGAAGAAATTATGGATAATCAAGACTTTTTAGAATATTTATCTACAAGATAATTATCACTTTAAAGACCTGAATATCTGGAAAAAGGAATTAATTTTTAGAATATGGATTAAAACGCGTCTAAGTGCAATTCCTGACTTAAAAATCCTAAAAAAGGAGTCAAATTGGACTGAAACTCAAACGCGGACTTAGCACCCAAGAGGGCCATTCGACACTCTTGTAGTGTTGATCGGCATATGGCAAGTGCTGATTGGCCCAAATTTGTGGCTCAGCCCAAGGACTCTCTGATTAAGATAAGGCCTATCCTTTTCGACTTTTTAGAGATAAGGACACATTCCAATTCATATCTGATCTCCTTGAAGCATCCCAACCTCGATAAATAGAGGAAACAAATCAAAATGAGGGGCTCTTCTCTTTTGATTTTTGAATTCCCCTTACATTAAAGACTTTCTGGAAGCTCTGGTTTTAGGAACTTATTTTTTGTAAGTAAAGTATTTTAGGCTTTAAAGAGGTGAAAAAACTTCTTTGAATTCTAAAATATTCTTTCATTAGAAGAGCATGCTCATACAAGAGGTATTCTGTTTTTCTTCTTTCATTAATTTTTGTTATTGTTTGATGCATGAATATGTTTAACATGTTTTATTATGTCTTGTTCTTGATATATAATTACCATGCTCTAATAGAATTTTCTTTAACATGTTCTTAGATGATTGTTTATTTTAATTCTTTTTCTTAAGTTTCAAAATCTGCTAATGACTATCAAAGATTATTTTAAAATTCAAAAATTGATATGTATTTTTAGATCTGATTTTTTTAAACTCAAAAAACTAATCTATATTTTTCAGATCTGATTTTTTTCAAAAACTCAAAACTGTTCTGTATTTTCAAATTTAATTTTTTTAAAGACATGAAACTGATCTGTATTTTCATTAAATACAGATCTAATTTTTTTTTTTTAACTCAAAACTGATTTGTATTTTTCACATTTGATATTTAAAAAAAAAAAAAACTCAAAAAATGATATGTATTTTCATTAAATACAGATCTGATTTTTTTTTTTTTTCAAAAAAAAGTTTTCTTTGTTACAAAATTGTAGATTTTGAAATTTAAAAAGAAAGGATTGAAAGTTAGGTTGAAGTTTTTTTTAATATGTGATGCATGCATAATAAATTTATCTCATGAATGTGAATCCTCTTTTAAAAAGTCTTTCTTTTTATTTTTTGTTTCTAAAAATAGATTTGATTTTTCTCCTACAATCTTTATTATTATTTTTTTTTTAACTTTTTCAAAACAGATTTGATTCTTTTTTTTCTTTTACAAACAACAAATCTGATTTTTCTTGACAAAATCACTTTTTTTCTAACTTTACACAAAAACAAATCTGATTCTTTTAACAAAATCTTTTTTTTTTTTTTTTTTTTTACAAAAGCATATCTGATTTTTTTTTAATTTTTTTTTATTTAGATTAAGTTTTGTCATGTGTATGTCATGTGTGTTCAACATATCATTCAACATCATGCAAAAAGGGTATATTGGTCATTAGAGTCTAGAAGACTAGACTCTGTTTGGGTGGAATGGGTGCCTAACACCTTTCCATTCTGTAACCTAGCCCCCGAGCTTAGGATTCTTGGATAGGTAGATTAGTGCTTTGTCTTTTAATTTTGGTAGATTGTAATTAGGACCAAAGTTTTGTATTCTTTTGCATAGATTGTAATTAGGACCCAAAGTCTTGTAAGGTTAATTTACCAAAGTTGTATTTTTTATTATTATTCAATCAATGACATTCAAAGTATTTTGAATATGTACTTTGTATTTAGTTTTTCTTATTTTTTGTATAAAAAAAAAAGTGGCGACTCCACACCACTACCCAAAAGAGAGGTGCCCTTACAAGCACCCAAACCCTTTTTTGGGATGGGCCAAAAATTTCATGGCATCTTACAATGGCGACTCTGCCGGGGATGTCGAGGGCTAAGTTTCGTATTAGACTTTAAGTGACCAACTATATACCCTTGTCTTTTGCATGACAGTGTTCTTTGTTTGTTTATTTATGACTTGAAATGTTTGTATGATATTTTTGTTTGTGTTGCCATGTTGGTTGTTAAGAGCTTTCCCTAACTGTCATGGTGTGTGCCATCAAAATAGCAAATATGTATGCACCCATCTCAACAATATGGTGGTAGTAACCATGGGTCACTGGTCTTCATTAGATTCGGGTACTCAGTGGTGAACTCACCAACTTATAGGCCAATGTCACTAGATCACTTTTTGTTGACTATAAAGGATAGACCATGCCGTTTGGACCAACTTAATGTTCATTACATTACAAGTTGGGAGGTGTAACGTCCTTGTGAAAGACCTCGAAGAGTGCCCCTCAAAAAAGAGAGATTTTTAGGAGTGCTTTTTAGGGCACCTCTCTTTTTGGGTAAGTGGTGTGGAGTCGCCACTTATTTTTTATACAAAAAAATAAGAAAAAAATAAATACATGACTGAATTGTTCTCTTCATTGATTGAATAATAAAAAAAAAATTACATATTTGAGAGATTGAAAAATTACATGGCTTTGGGTCCTAGTTACAAACTACCAGATAATTACATGCCTTTTTGTCCTAGTTACATTCTACCCAAAATAAATAAAGACAAGGCTAGATCTACTTAGCCAAAGATCTAAATCCGGAGGCTAGGTTACGAAATGGGAAGGTGTTAGGCACCCATTCCGCCCAGACAGAGTCTGGTCTTCTAGACTCATGTGACCAATGTACCTTTTATGCAGGTCATGAATGATATGTTGAACATGTGAAAAAAAATTTAATCACACAAATTTATTTATGAATGAAATCTCTTCCTTTGAAAAGAATAAGATTTGTTTTGGTTGGCAAAAAAAAAAAAAAAATTGATTTTGATTTGTCAAATAACAGATTTGTTTTGTAGTATGTAGACAAAGTGGGTTTCAGAGATAAAAATTCAGATTTGTATTGTGATAATAAAAAAAAAAAGGTTTTAATAATGGAAAAATCAGATTTGTTTTTTCTATGTTTAAAAAGAAAGAAAAAGATTTTTTTAAGAAGAGAGTTTCACTCATAATATGAATTTATGCAATCATGAATTAAATAAGACAAACACAAACACAAACATGCTTAATCATTTTCTTTATTTCAAAAATCTGCATATGTTAAAAAAAAAAAAAAAAAAAAAAAAATCAGATTTGTATCTAAGAAAGATACAAATCAGTTTTTATTTTGAGAGAAGTTCAAATCTGCATCTAATAAAGATGCAGATTCATTTTTGTTTTTAAAAAAATTCAGATCTACATCTAAGAAAGATGCAGATCCATTTTTTGTTTAAGAAAAATTTAGATCTACATCTAATAAAGATGCAAATCTGTTTTTATTTTAAAAAAAAGTTGTTCACATGCAGATTATTGACATTCAAGAAAAGAGATTATAACAATCATATAAAAAACAACCATGCTTTAAACAAAACAATGATGAATCATTCATGTTCTGGATAAAAACATTCATCAATATAAAAAAGAAGCATAAGAAAGAATAGGGTGATTGAAACAAACTCTTGCGTGAGCACTCCTTGTTCTTGAGAGGATGTTTTAGGGTTCAAAGAAACTTATTCAGTTATCTTTGAAACCTAAAAACCCTAATTTAAGCAGTAAATCTCAGAGAGGATCAGCAAATATTAGCAATTTGAGAGCCTCAAAACGTGTGCCTCTCAGAGCGTAGAAAAAAGGTGCTGAATTATGAGACCCAACCTCTATTTATAGAGGCTGGAAAACTCTAAAAAATAGCCCCGAAGTGTAGAATGCGAATCGGGACTCATCCTTTTGCAAAAAGATCGAAAATGGTGTGCCTTATCGTCACTTGAAGGGTGTTGGAAGAAAGCCCAAATGAGGCCAATTTGGAACTTTTAAAGTGCCATTCGGCACTCTAAAAATGCTGAATGGTGCTCTTGGATGCCGAAAGCTCTTTCGTATTCGGGTGCTGTTTTTGGACTCTCCTTTTAGGGTTTTTTGATCTGGTCCTTGCACCTAGACGTGTTTTCATCCTCTGTCTATGATTTTTTTAATCTCTTTTTTGGATAATTAAGACTTTTTAAGAACAATTATTTTGTAGATAAATACCCTAAAATAAATCTTGATAAAGTTCAGATTATCCACAATTTTATTGTTATCCAATCATCCCTTTTATTCCTATGCATGCATCCCTATTTTAGACACTTATTATCAACCAATCACAAAATTATTTAATTAATTTTAATTGTTTAGCCAATCAGAATTAAATTAAATTGATCATGTGTGGTCGACTATACCTAGACACAATGCATGTTGACTGTGCAAACTTGATCATGCGATATCTTTCGATCTGATAGTTCGATTTAGAAACCAGACACACCATTGCAACCATTAGAACCTCAAGATCATTTTTATGATATGCAATAAATAAATTGATGCATGTAATGTAAGAAGAAATTGATGCATGTAATGCAATTATGATTTTTGGGGTACATGGATAGTCATTCTAGTCATTCTCCTTGATTAAATTATGGGTGCAAAATCGAGTGTCTATAGAATGCCCTTCATTGACAGAGCTTGAAAAGCGAATGTCAATGTAAAACAAAGACACTAATTTTAGTGACCATGATTTAATTGAGGTTGAATTTTCAAAGATTACCTAGCTTTCGAACCTAAAACTTTGGAACATAGGACTAGTGACTTATCTTTTGACAAACAAAAAATATGAAAATACCAGACTTAGCTGGTAGTTGATGATTCTTGAAAAATGAGATGACCAAGAAGCTTTTCAATCTTGATCTTAAAAATGGAATTGTCTTGTGACCAAAGGACTTCTCTACCTCAATCTTGACGAAAGGTGTCCAAAGGGCAAAAGGGCTTCTCTACCTTGAAACTTGAGTTATCTGCAACAAAGGGCTTCTTTACCTTAATCTGAAATTGCTGAAATGTTGATCAAAGGTCTTCTCTACTTCAATCTGGAGTTGTTGAAATGGTGATCAAAGGTCTTCTCTACCTCAATCTAGAGTTGTTGAAATGGTGATCAAAGGTCTTCTCTACCTTAATCTAAACTTGTTGAGATGGCGATCAAAGATATTCTTTACTCCACTCTTGAATTGTTGGAATGGTAGTCAAAGGTCTTCTCTACTTCAATCTTGAATTATTGGAATGGCGGTCAAAAGTCTTCTCTACTTCACTTGTGAACTGTTGGAATGGCGATCAAAGGTCTTCTCTACTTCACTCTTGAATTGTTGGAATGATGATCAAAGGTCTTCTCTACCTTAATTTGAACTTGTTGAGATGGCTATCAAAGATCTTCTCTACTTCACTTTTGAATTACTGGAATGGCAATCAAAGGTCTTTTCTACTTCACTCTTGAAATGTTGGAGTTGTTGAAATGTTGATCCAAGGTCTCCTCTACCTCGATCTAGGGAAGTTGAAATATCGATCTAGGGCTTCTCTACCTTGATCTAGAAATGTTGAATTGTCAATCCAGGGCTTCTCTACCTCGATCTAGAGATGTTGAAAAGTCAACCTAGGGCTTCTCTACCTTGATCTAAAGATGTTGAAAAGTCGATCCAGGGCTTCTCTACCTCTAGTTGGAGATGTTGAAATGTCAATCTAGGGCTTCTCTACCTTGATCGGGAGATGTTGAAAAGTCGATCCAGGGCTTCTCTACCTCGATCGGGTGATGTTGAAATGTCGATCCAGGGCTTCTCTACTTCGATATAGAGATGTTGAAAAGTCAATCCAAGGCTTCTCTACCTCGATCGGGAGATGTACCTACAGAAAGTCTTTAAATTATGAGAGCATTATGATTCCATTGTTTTTGAGATGTGTGATCTTCATTTGTTCCTTCTTGACTTGAACTTTATTAGGAAAAGTTTGATTGACAAAAGATTCTATTTTTGAGAAGCATCTGATTTTTGAAACTTAGAAGTTTTGAAATTTTCATTTCAAATGTTGAGACTTTGAAATTTGAAGATTTTGAATTGAAATTTGGAACTTGAAATCTAAAATTTTAAGATTTAGGATTTTGAAAATTAAGGCTTGAAATTTTGATCATGAAATCTGAGGTTTGCAATTTTTTCTTGAAATTTTGAATATTGAAGATTTGAGTTTTAAAAATTTTGGCATTGAGAATGCGGATTTTTCTTGGGAATGAAAATTTTGGATTTAAAATTTGGAGTTCGAAAGATATTGAAGTCTTTGAAAAAGATTTTTTTTTTGGGTTGACTGAGTTTTAAGTGTGGGGGCCGAAATTTTGGCCCCCCACTTCTTTGTTTCTTTCTTTTCTCTCTATTTGCTTCATCTTCATCAACCTCCATTAACACTATTCACCTTCTTCTTACTCTTGATTTTTCTTCTTCAACTCACCATTTCTTCTTACAAAAACACTTTTCTAAGCTTCTTAGCCTTCCCTTATCCATCTCCATCAATATTTCTTTAGATCCTTGTCTTTTGAGTATTTTCATCACACACCCATTTTTGGTGAAACCCATTTTTCTTTGCATCAAGATGGCTTCTTCCTCCAAGGGATCTTCTTTTCTTGCTTTTCATGGTAAGAAATATGAACCAACATTTGAGTGGCATGATGATGATGGACTTCTTCAAGACCCTAGGACCCATGCTCCATATTGTCATGTAGACACCAAGGTGAGTTTTTTCTTTGGTTTCTTTGCTTGGAAAAAATGTTGTTGCATATTTCATTGGAAATTTTATGGTGAGATATTGTCATTTTTCTGTTGCAATTTGGGGCATTGTGTGATTGATCATGTTGTAATGTTGGCTTTGGGGCATTCTTGAAGTGTTGTATCTTGATCATGGTGCATTTTGGACAATGTTGGTGGCTTATGGAACTTTGACAATGTAGGTAGATTGTGATGTTGTTGGATGAACTTTGGCTTGAATTTTGGGAATATTGGTATTGTGAAAAATTTGTGGTAGGCTTATGTGAATGTGTTCATGATGTATGTGAGAAAAGTTTGTTGGCATGTGTAAACTTTGTTTTATGGACATGGCAAAAAAATTTTTGTGGGTAAATTTGTGGGTATGGAAAATTTTTGTGGGTATAGGAAAAATTTTGATTGCAGTAAAATTTTGACTATGGAAAAATTTTGTTAGGGATATGATGTTGGTTCTTGGAAAATTTGTGTGGTTATGATTTTGGCTATGTGAAAACTTATTTGTGCATGGGCATGAACTTGTGGGAATTCTTGTATGGCTATCTTGGACATGTAGGAATTTTTTTTGTTGGTGACCTTGGTCATGTGGGAATTTTTTTTTTTTGCATGGCTACGGAAAAATTTGGTAGTTGTGTATGGACATGTGAAAAATTTTGTTTGTGGTGAAATTTTGGTGGGACATTGATTTTTTTTGTTGTGGTGGGGATTTTGTTGGCATGGGAAATTTTTGGACATGTGAGGTTTTTTTTTTTTTTGGCATGAGAATGATGAGCTAAACTTTTGTGTTGCAAAGCCTCAAGAGTTGAGGTAGTCTCCAAATGTTGAAAAGTGCATGGGCAATATTGTCTCCTAGCATCAAGAACATCATTAATGAAGCATGCTTTGGTACTTTCTTCGAAGCTTTGTTAAATCATGATACATATGAATCCAAAGATCTCCAATTACTTCTCACCTTGGCAGAGCGCATTTGGGACACTACATGTACCTTCCACTTTCCAGGAATTGGGGAGGTAATGTTGACACCTTATGACTTCTCTATTATCACTAGTTTGAGGTTGGGGGGTGAAAGAATCCTTGTCAATGATTTCTTTACTCCAGCTGAACTCAAGAAACTTCTAGGTGTAATGCCTTCTAGAATGAGGAGTAACAATATCTCTTTGTCTTGGCTATGTGAAAATATCCCCCATTGTGAGACTGTGGCAAAAGGTGCTCGCATGTTCATGCTTCTCTTTATTGGGACTTTCTTGTGTCTGGATCTAGGCAGTACCGTGAATCTGTGCTACTTGGAAAGCTTGAGAAAAATTGGACAAATCCAGAATTATGACTGTGGTGGCATGGCTTATGCTACTCTGATGCATTTCATGATCTAACTCTCCAAGTGGAGTTTTTCAAGCTTGGGTGGGGCTCCATTTGTATGGCAGGTGAGGTTTGGGATTTTTGTGTGTGTGTGTGTGTGTGTGGCTATGTGTAGGTTTTGGAAAATTACTTTGGCTCTGTGGTAATGGCGTTGTTAATTTTTTAGGTCTGTATGTATGAATATTTTAGAGTTAGTCCTGAAATCCGGGAGGAAGTTGCTAACATTTTTCCTAGATTCCTCTAGTGGTTGCTCAAACATCGCTTGTCTACACCTTCCAGGTGTTCTTTGGAAATTTGGCACTTGGTGATTGACAATTTGACCACTGATGATGTGAGTTCTTTCTTTCTTCTTTTAAATCTTTGGCACTTGGTTATAGCTTGGTCGTTTCTCATTCTGGATTCTTTTGGGACTTTTTAGATGAATTTAAATCCTTGGGCTGGATGTGAGGGGTATGTTGAGTGTGAGTGGGCTTTAGCACTGAATAGCTGGTAGGTATTTTTTGAATGTGGACATGGAAGGTACAGGTATCTTGGTGATAGGGTGTTGCCCCAAGTTGAACATAAGTATCCTCCTACTATGGTTCCAACTCCTCCTTGTCTTACTGTCCGGTTGGCTGATCTTTTAACTAATGAAGAGATTGCTTGGGCCCGTGATGGCTATATGGTTGCAGGAATACTAGGGACTTATGTAGAGTTCATTTGACTTCATTTGCAAGGTTGCTTGGTTGGCAGGATGGTAGTTTTCTTCCCTTCTAATCATTAGATCCTTATCTTGCAAATTCCTTTTCCATATTTTTGCTTGGTAACAAAACTTGCATGTTAGATTTTCAGCCTCCTGCTTCTGAAGGAAAGTAAAGGGGAGAAGGAAGAGATTCCCTCTCCTCACCATGCTGGTGGCTCTTCTAGTTCCTTCATGGAGACTTATCCCCATTTTCCGGTATGGCAGTATGATATGATGGATCCTGATGGAACTTATAGTTCCATGCCTCTGATTAGACCATAGCATGTACCAAATGTTCCTTGGCCCGATCCAATGAGTTATTGAATGTTTAGTTCTTTGTCCTTATTTCTTCTTAGATTGATGAGTGGCTCTTAATCTGGTAACTCTTGATCTAGCAAATTTGTGCTTCAGGTTGATGTGGATCTTATGGAGGAAAGCATGCGGATGATTGGAGGCTTGCAATCATTGGCTCGCATTCAATCTTCTCAATATGTGCTTAATAATTTGGATTGGGTATGCCATGTTGCTTTTTGAGCATCTCTTGCTTGAGCTTTGTTTGGTGGTGGAATTAACACTTGATTCTGCCGACTTTTCAAGCGCATAGGATGGAAACTACTGATGCTGCTAGAAGAACTTTAAAGGAAAGAATTAGAAGCCTTGAACTTGAAAATCGTCAGTATGATCCTTGCTTTTTCTCAAGTCAAGAAGGAAATACTGAAGGTGGCTCCTCTAGAGGTGGATCGAGGAGATCCTCGCGCAAGCGGACTCGAAGTCCTAATGATGTATGATTTGTATTTTATTTTTCCTGCAAAAGAAAAGGAAGTGTTCCTTAGACAATCTTGTATTATATTCCATGTTTAGTTCTTTGTCCTTGGCATCACCTTGGATCATGTAGAAACTTTAACTAAGATAAGTTTAGAATTCACTTGATGAGATCTTGTGGTATCAATTTAAACTTAACCTAATTAGCTCTATTGGAATATGCACTTGCTTGAATGAGGTGGAGTTGAATGCCCCTAGTTTAGAAATGAATGCATGATGATTTTGAAGTCTCAGTGATGAATTTTTTTTAGAAGAATGATGATGGTGCTTTTGATTGATTTTTTTTTTTTGAAGGTAAATGAGCCATAGGTGAATGCCCCTTGTTTAAAAAGGAATGCATGATTCTTGGGAATCTTGGTGATGAATTTTTCTTGAAAAAAAATGATGGTGGTCTTTTTTGTTTTGAAAATGCATGAGACATGGGTGAATGCCCCTAGTTTGGAACATAAATTCATGAATCTTTAAAAAACTTGATTTGACCAATTTTTTTTCAAAACAAGCAAGTTAGACACTTCGAACCTCAATCAAATGACTTGACATCCATGTATGGGAGGAGACGCTTTAAACCCCAAGATACCAATCTAAATAACCCAAAAAAAATTGCCCACATCACAAGGGGTGGGGGGTGAGACACTTCAAAGCCCCACATTTGGAGATAGACAACCCAATAGAAGCCTTGAAAAAATCTACCTAACAAACATCCACTGAAGAGGATGAGGTCCTCAAGCAACTATAGAAGACACAAGCCAATATATCTTTATGGGGTTTACTTATGGCCTCATACAAGCACCGTTAGAATCTAGTAGACCTTCTCAATCAAATCCAAGTCCCTACAACTACTACTTCTCAAGATCTGAATGCTATGATTGGGTCCATAAGTAGGGAACTCACTATTTCCTACTCTGACAAAGATTTGACAAAGAAGGGGAAGCACCACAATGACCCATTGCACATTACTGTAGATGCCAAAGGCAAGAGGATTCCGATAGTTCTAATTGATGATGGGAGTGCCTTAAATGTGTGTCCTTTAAAGCCTGCAAGTTGCTTGGGCCTAAGTATTGAAGACTTTGTACCGACTGATTAGCATGTGAGGGCATATGACAATAGTAGAAGGGAGGTCTTGAGAACCGTGACACTGGAGCTCATTATAGGGCTGATGATCAAGAAGATGGAATTTAAAGTGTTAGGACATATGTGGAACTTGTTAAGAACATATGTCATATAGAATTGGCTAATCCTTTGAAAAAACAGACTTTACTTGTAATTTGGTAGATTTAGGATGTGTTTAATACTTCATGAAATAAGAGTTCAAGTCTAGTATTGAAGCCATGCAAATCTGTCCAAGAATCAAGTGAAGAAGTGCTGTTCATTAAAGCTCGATAGATAGCTTGATAGATGTATCTATCGAGATTTAATATAGAATTCTCGACAGCTTTCGACAGAAGTTGTATTTATCGAGAATTACGAAATTCAGATTTTCAGATATCTTTTTCACGCATGTCCAAGCTATTTGTGTAGGGTTTCTTTTCTCACAACCCTAGACATATATAAGGGTTATTTTAAGGGCCGTCTAAGGTGATGCAACTTGATACAAAATGATTATTCACTCAAATTGTGACTAGAGACAATTTGCCCTAGTTCATCTTTCTTTGTAGAAGCTGCTGCGTCTTTGCGCCGGGGGTTTTGTAACCAAGGAGCTTCTTGATCTTCATCGTGTGGATGAACTGAAGAACTTTGCAGTCAACATCTTTCTCAAGTTGGTGTGTTAGTCATGTACTGGGATCCATGCATAGATTGGTTAGTCACGTACTTGGAGCCGTGTATTGAAAGGAGAGATTTTCACTACATTACAAGTCCAATTGTGTATTGAGGTAAGGGTTCAACTGTAGGTTGGTATTAGGTACTGGGATTCCTTTTACTTGTAACCGCTTGTTTTGATAATAGTGGATTCTCGGGAGTGGTGATTTTAAATTCACCCGGTGGGGTTTTGCTTCGGTGGTTTTCCCTATTTGTAAACAAATCACTCGTGTCAAATTTAATTTCTACTGCATTTAGTTATTTGGTGATTTGTTTGTACTACCACGCGTATTGCATGTAATTGAATAAAATTAATTAACTTGGCTAATTAATTGATTAATTTTACCAAAGGGGTCAATACATTCTTGGCCTATCATAAAGTCCTGAACATAGCTTCATGCTTCAACATGCTCCTTGGGTGACCATGGATCCATGACATAGAGGTCGTACCATCATCCCTATACCAAAAGGTTCAGTTTCCACATGAAGGAGCCATAGTTACCAAATATGGCGATACTTTGATTGTACCATAGCTCATTTTTGGTATTGATTTTGAGAATGAGCCATTGACCTTGGATGGCTTTGAAATTGAGAAGCCTGATTTTGGAAGAAGAGAAGGGGAAGTGGATAAGATCCCCATGGACTTTGCTCCTTACAGCAATAACAACGTGGTGGCGATGATAAGGAGAATGAATTACCTTCTGTGGATGAACTTAGGGAAGACTGTGAAAAAGGCAATTGCTTAAGTCTTGATAGTTCCTACTGCCACACCACCTTTTGGGCTAGGGTATAAACCCACTGATGATGACTTGTTAGAGATGGAGGTGAGAAGACTGGCATGTGCCAAGGCCAAGGCAAAGGGACTTCCTTGTCCTCTAGAACCCCTAAAGCCTTATACTCACACATTAAATGGAAAGTTTGTCAAAGCTGGAGATAATCAACATTATTGGGGATTCCCTGAACTAAGATTCGATCCTAAGTTAAGAACAATGGTGCCCGAATTTGGGCTATTATTTAATTGCAACAACAAGCTTCCAGAACTAAAGAAGGAAGACACAAACTGGGTCACTACTAATTGGGCTAACTACATGGACCCTGATGTAATGACCACACTTCTAGGGGATGCCATTTGCAACATAGAAGAAGAAGAGTACTGGGAAGCTTGCCAACATGCATTGAAGAGCCCGAATGAAGCAAGAACTAGTGATGAAGATGAGGAAGGGGGGAGAAGCCCTTAGTGATGATGATGAAGGCCGCAATAGCAAGAGTGATAGTAGTATTGACATCAATAGCAGTGACAATAGAGATGGTGAGGATGATAGCAATAGTGAAAGTGAAAGCAATGATAGTGAAGACTACGATAACCAATATAGTGGCAATGATTGGGGTGAACCCCCTAGTGATAGAGAAGATGAAGATGTAGGACTTTTGTATGAAGACTGCTCTGATGATGATGTAGACTATGATGCTAAAACTGAACCTATAAACATGGAAAGCGACACCGAGAGTGAAGAATATGGGCTAGAAAATGTGTTGGAAGCTGTAGAAGAGGAGGTTGAAGAGGCTGATAATGTGGACTATGATGATTCCTCCTCCCAGCATCCCTCAGATTAGAGCTATATTACTAATAGTAGCTCAAGGTCAGGTCCTAGATATGACAAGCATGGTAGAGAGATTCCTAAGTTAGGGTCATTACATAATTCAGAACTTGGCTCAATAACCCCATACACTGAGGAAGAAGATGACATAGATGCTAGATTGGCCACTCTAGACAGAAAATTGATGATTCACAGTTTCAGAAACTTAACACTAGAAAGTCCTGAGGATGAAGATGAGAAGATGGAAGGGATAAGTCAAAATACCTCCCCCAATACATCCACCCGAGCAATAAAGGAAAGTAAGATCTGTTTGGTGAGTGGATAGATAGTATAGAGCGCATTGATGCTTATGTGAATGACAAGCCCACAGATATGGAGATTAGTGGTAAAGGCATGGATTATATGGATGAATATCCTGTGGTACTAATGCATAGGGAAGAAGGAATTCACTAGAAGCCACCCGCCATCGTTGAAGCCATAATCAAGTTGAAGAATTGGGCATGGAAGGGAGCCGCCCACCCCATAGAAGACTCTGTGAAGAAGATTAAGACCATTGAGCCAATCACTCCTGCCAAAAACGTTGTCTCTGTCCATATTGAGTTTGTTTCTGCCAGTATTATTGTTCTTGTTGACTCTGTTTGTGATAGTATTCCTATAGAGTCTATATTGAAGAATTAGTGTTTTCAGGCACTTCCTAGGTCTGTTTTGACTTTGTTTTTCACTCAAAAAAATTGGTTGTGCAATAAAATCTCTCAAGAATTTGCATGGATTGTCAAACTGGGGAATTTAGACACGCCTTGTCCATTTGTTTTCAAAAAAAATCACCTACATCACTGCTTTTTTTTAAAAAAAAAAAGGGGGGGGGGGGGGGGGAGAGAAAATTAATCAAATCAAGAATTTTTCAAGTCATGCATTCATCTCTCAAACTAGGGGCATTTGGCTATGCCATATCCCCTCTTTCTGGAACAAGTAAAAATCACTCATTCCTTTTCCAAAAAAAAAAAAGAAAAAGAAAAAAAAAAAGAGAGAGAAATTATTTTCAAATATGAAGGGTTATCATGCATAAAATTTTCAAATTAGGGGCATTCGGCCGTGCCTCATTAAAGCGCAAACCCCATCAAAAGTGGGTAGATAAATTCCAATTGGTTACTACAAGACTCCATTAGGTGAATTCTAAACTTGTCTCATCTAAAGTTTCAACAAGATTAGAAACTATTTAAAGGTAAAAGAGCAAGACGTTGAAATTAATACAAATTGTCTAAGGAGTACTTTCTTGTCTTTGCAGGAAAATTAAAATACAAGTCAAGCATCATTCGGACTCCGGGTTTGCTTGCGGGAAGATCTCCTAGATCTTCCTCTAGAGGAGCCACCCTCAATGTCTCCTTTCAGACTTGCAGAAAATCGAGATTCTTGTTGCCAGTTATGAAGTTCAAGATTTATGATCCTCTCCTTCAAGGATCTTGTGTTAGCATCACCTAATGCCATTCGAGTATTCTGGAAAATTAACAAAGACAAGTGTTAGATCCATTATCATGGAAGCTAAAGCAAAAACACACGGAAAGCATCATCTTATACCCACTTCACTTCATTGAGCACATATTGAGAAGATTGAGTGCGTGCTACCAGTTGCAAACCTCCAATCATTCGCATGCTTTCCTCTATAAGATTAGTCACCTGAAACACAAATCCACTGGATCATGAATAACTTAAGGAACAACAAAATGAGGACAAGAAACTAAAGGATTCAGGAACACATTGGGTCACCCCAAGAGACATTCGGGGTGTGCTCTGGCTTTCAAGATTCATCATTTCATATTGCCATGTAGGAAAATGAGGATAAGTCTCCATGAAAGAACTAGAAGAGCTGCTAGCATGGGTGGGAGGGCGATTCTCTTCTTCCTTTTCCTCTTCTTCAGAAGATGAAGCCTAAGAGTGCAACATACATATGTTGTCTCAAAAATTGAAATATGGAAGATGAGCATACAAGATGAGATACAACTTGACTTGGGAAAGAAAGGAAGATACCGAGGTTACAAGAATGCCAGCTAGACAACCCTACAATTGAGTTTGAACAAATTCAAGATAATCTCTTAGTGTCACCGAAACAACATGGCCGACTTGAGCATGAGAAATTTCTTTATTAGCTAGAAGGTTAGCCAATTAGATGGAGGGACAAGGAGGAACCAGAATTGTCGCAGGAAGGTACATTTGTTGAACTTGAGCCAATACTCGGTCACCAAGATACCAATACCCCCCATGGCCACACTCAAACAATACCTGACAAACATTCAGCTCTTGAGCCCATTCATACTTAGCATACTCTTCACATCCAAGCCAAGGATCCAACAACATCTGAAAATCATAAAGAACCTAGCATGAAAAGAAACCAAACCATATAGTACAAAAAGAAAACAAAACACGACACAAAAACCCTTAACCAAACACAAACCCACCCCCCCCCCCCCCCCCCCCCTCCCCAAAAAAAAAACTCACATCAGCGACAACTAAGTTGTCAATCACCAGACGCCAAACTTGCAAAGAATGCTTGGAAGGCGTTGACAAATGATACTTGGGTAGCCAACGGAGAAACCTCGGGTACATGGCCCCAACATCTTCCAAAACTTGAGGACCAACCCCAAAATATTCATACATCCTGTTAGGACATATGTGGAACTTGTTATGAACATATGTCATATATAATTGGCTAATTCTTTGACAAAACACACTTTACTTGTAATTGGATAGATCTAGGATATGTTTAATACTTCAAGGAACAAGAGTTCAAGTTCAAGTATTGAAGCCATGCAAATCTGTCCAAGAATCAAGTGAAGAAGTGTTGTTCATTAAAGCTCGATAGATAGCTCAACAGATGCTGTATCTATCAAGAATTATGAAATTCAGATTTCCAGATTTATTTTTCACGCATATCCAAGCTATTTTTGTAGGGTTTTTTTTTCCTCACAACCTTAGACGTATATAAGGATTATTTTAAGGACTGTCTCACTTGATCCAAGGTGATGCAACTAGATGCAAAGTGATTATTCACTCAAATTGTGACCGGAGACAATTTGCCATAGTTCATCTTCTTTGTAGAAGCTACTGCGTTTGTGCGCCAAGGGCTTTGTAACCAAGGAGCTTCTTCATCTTCATCGTCCGGATGAACTAAAGAACTTTGCAACCAACATCTTTCTCAAGTTGGTGTGTTAGTCATGTACTTGGATCCATGCGTCGATTGGTTAGTCATGTACTGGGAGCCGTGCATTGAAAAAGAGAGATTGTCACTACATTACAAGTCCAATTGTGTATTGGGGTAAGGGTTCAACTGTAGGTTGGTATAAGGTACTGGGATTCCTTTTCTTGTAACCACTTGTTTTGATAATAGTGGATTCTCGGGAGTGGTGACCTTAAATTCACCTGGTGGGGTTTTGCCTTAGTGGTTTTCCCCATTCGTAAACAAATCACCCGTGTCAAATTTATTTTCCGCTGCATTTAGTTATTTGGTGATTTGTTTGTGCTACCATACAAATTATATGAAATTGAATCTAATTAATTAACTTGGCTAATTAATTTGATTAAGTTACCAAAGGCGTCAATACATTCTTGGCCTATCAAGTGGTATCAGAGCGGACACACTTTGATTTGGGTTAATTTTTGCTGTGTGATCAATTGACCCCTGTTTTTCATAGATAGAGGACAGTCTCTTATTATACCTCCTTTATTTGATGGCACTAACTATGCATACTGGAAAATACGAATGAGAGCTTTCTTGCAGTCTTTAGATGAGAAAGTATGGCAAGCTATGGAGATAGGCTGGATCAAGCCAATGGAAGCACTGGCTGATTGGGATGATGCTAAGATCAAAGTGGCAAACTTCAATACCAGAGCATTGAATGCTTTATTCAGTGCGGTCACAAATGTGGAGTTTAAGAAGATATCCTTCACTAAAACTGCTAAGGAAACATGGACCATCCTCCAGACAACCTATGAAGGAACTAAGGCAATCAAGGATTCAAAGCTTCAAAGGCTTACCACGAGCTTTGAAGAGATTAAGATGGAGGAGGATGAGTTATTTGATGAGTTCTATGCCAAGCTAAAGGACATAGTGAACTCTACATTTAATCTTGGGGAAACCATTCTTGAACCCAAGATTGTAAGAAAGGTGCTCAGATCTCTTTCGAAGAGATTCCATGCCAAGATCACCGCCATTAAGGAATCAAAGGACATTGACCAAATTCCTTTGATAGAGCTAGTTGGCAAGTTGCAAACCTATGAGTTGGATTTGACTAGGATTGGGAAATCGAGCAAGAGCAAGAGCATGGCACTAAAGGCCAAAAGCAGTGATACTGATGAGTCTTTGAATGATGAAGATTCTAAGATGAAATCCTATATCACAAGGCAATTCAAAAAGTTCATGAAGAATGCCAATGCGAAAGGATTCGACAAGGACCGAAAGCAATCCAGTTCTTCACAGTTCAAGAGCCAAGATAAAGGGAAGAAGGATGCTAGGGATGGCGGTAGGTACACTGTTCCCTTCGGACCTAAGTGTTTCAGATGTCAATGTTTTGGACATATGAAACAATAATGTCCAACTTATCTGAAGACTATTAGGAAAAGCAAGGCCCTTGCTGTTACCTTGAGTGACACCGAGCCTGAAGATGATTCAGATGATAATGATAACAAAGGAATCTTGAATGCCTTCACTGCCATAGTGAATCCTACTGAGGGGATTGTTGAAGAGGTAGATGAAGAAGAGGACTTGGTGGAGTCTAATTTTGAGAAGATGGATGAGCAGGATGACATCCATACAGCCTATGCAAAACTATACAAGGTCCCTAAAAAGCATGAGAAATTGTATAGGCTGGCCACCAAGAAGCTGAGTGATGTGGAACTTAATCGTGAAGAGCTCTCCATGAAATTTAATGAACCTAATCAAACCATTGGAGCACTGTGGTTTGAGAACAATTTCTTGGCTAAGAAGACCAAGAAGCTTGAAGTGGAGCTATTTCAAATTTGACCTCAATTAGAGAGGACTTCTAGTGTAAAGCTTGATAAGATTCTTAGCTTTCAGAAATCTACTTCTGATAGAACTGGTTTGAGGTATGATTTCTCTTCTCCTAATATTGCTTCTTCTAGTACTACTGTGTTTGTTTTACCTGCTAATAATGTTGATTCTGAGAACAATGATGTTGAAACTGTTTTAGCTAGTGAGAACATAGACAAGGTAAATCTATCTTAGGAGCATCCCTTAAGCTTGATAAGAAAAAGACTAGAAACACTAGGACTAAGAAAGGAAATACTCAAAAGTCTAAATAGAAAAAGTAGCATCTCTGTCATCACTGTGGAGCCATATGACATACTCGACCTAATTACTACAAGTGGCTAGCCACTAAACAAAGCAATGGTATGATCTCGTCCGGAAACCAAAATTAGTTTCCATCCTCTTTTGCTCCTCTTGGAGATCTTCTTAAGGCCCTCATGTTCCTCTCGAACTTGAACAGTTTTAATTCTTCCCCCTCACCGCCAAATCAAGGTTTGCCAAACGGAAAGGTTCTTTCAAGATGTGGAAGGAAAAAGGCTCAAAGTGATTTAGTCACTTTTTCTCTCTCCCTCTATTTTCTTGGTTATGCATTACTTGTGTGTTTTGCTTTCTTATTTTTGGAGTCAGTCTAGTTTTATGCAATGCTTTGTTTAACAACTTTTTGTTTGTTTGTTTTCAGTTTGCTTTATTTTGTTTTTCATAAAAAATAAAAAAAAAATTGAAAAATCAGAAAAATACAAAAACAGTGTGTGTTTTGTGTACATTAGTACTTGTGTACCTTTAATGGCCATTGAAATAAAGTTTTCTAAACTTTGTATCTTTTGCAGCTTAGATGAGCATCTCAATGCACAACTAAGCAAGTGAGATTTGTGGCTCGTGTTTGTGATGAGTACGATTAAGTAATCTCTTGTACTTAACACTTATATCACTCTTTTTGACGGGAAGGGCTAAAAAATCTTAAGAGAAAGGCATAAATAACCATCTCACCACTAAAGCCTGCCAATCATGATTAATATTTGTATGCTTCGGCATAGCAAAATTGTGATGTTTATAGCTTAACATAATTGGGTATTTCTTCTCTCTCTTATATGCCCTTGCATGATATGCTCAAAAGAAAAAAAAAATATGTAAAGAAAATTCAAAAGCAAAAAGAATAAAAATGCTTTTAAATATGGTTGCAAGCATGTTTCTAGGAGATGTGGGAGTTATAGGATGTACCTCAAAGGTGATAGTCCCCATCAAGCAATTATGATTGTGTGTGAGTTAAATTGATTTTCTCATATCTCAAATTGTCATAACATGAGACACTCATGTAATCTTGCAATGTTTTTCACACACAACACGCAAAATTCTTTGCTACTTTTGATACATGTGTAGGTACAATGTGATTTAGCCATCACAAAGAATACATATGTTTATTTATGCTCACTAAACTGTCTTGACTTGTTTTCTAAATATAAAATTGGTTAGACTTGTTTAGTGTGTGTGTGTGTTTTGGATCTTAAATGCTTTGCATTTTTTTCTTGTTGAGAGATGTTTTTAAGAGCTTAAAATGTTTCTTGGATCTTTGGTTGAGTAGCTTACTTGATTGCATTTATTTCTATGTTTTTCTCCTCTTTGAAAAACTGTTTTTATCAAGCTCGACTGCTTCTCGACAAATCTCGACAGCTAGCTATCTATCGAGACCCTTGGACTTCTTTTCTTGACAGATTTTATCGCATCTTCGATCCATCGAAGCTTTCTAGAATTTTTCTCGATAGCTTCTCGACAGCTGTTCGATCCATTGAGGTACTTTTGCCATCAACAGATTCTCGACAGCACCTCGACAGATTTATCTATAGAGAATTAGTGCTCGACAGATTCTCGATAGATCCTTGATCCATCGAGATGTGTTTTCCTTGTACAGTTTTAGCGTGAAATCAGATTCATTTTTCTCCTATCTCTCTCGACAGATACCTATCTTTTCACCTCCCAAACACTCTCTACTCTCTCTAAACCTCAAACCCACTTGGATTTCGGCCTAATCCTTGCATTTTCCCTCTGGTATGCTTCTCTAATCTCTCATTCTTCATGCCTTTCATGCATTTAGACCTAGGTTTTGGGATTTTGTGAATTTTTTGGGGTTTTTGAAAATCTTTGAATATTTTGTGAAATTTTTGGGTTGGGTTTTGCTTATATGATGTTATATGCTCATGCATTGCATTTTCACAATGTTTCATGCTTTATAGATGTGTGCTTATATGTTTAAACTTATGTGCTGGTAGGATTAGATTGAGATGAACCTATGATGCAATTGTTTTTGCACGTCACATGCTCATTTCATGCATTCGTACCTTTCTTTTCTATCCTTCTGGTACTCTCTATTAATCGTGCTTTTCTTTTTGTCCCCTCTCTCTCTCTCTCTCTCTCTCTCTCTCATAGACTGCGTATGGCACCCAAGCGCAAATTCGCTCCGTCTCTGAACCCTGTTCGTTTCGGGGCATCTTCTGATCCTACTCCTCTTCATGTTAGGCCCCGTGATGAGAAGGTTTGTCAGGACTTCTCAGAGAACTTCTCCAAACACCACATTCATTCGGAACGCCATGTGATTCTATCGGACTTTTCCGATACTACTCTACCGACTATCATTCACAGGCAGGGTTGGGAATCTCTATGTGAGATAATCGTGAGTTCCTCCATGATCATATAGGAGTTCTACTCCAAAATGCATAGTTTTGATTCTTTTATGTCTCGTTTTATCACTTATGTTTGAGGTATATGCATAGTTGTCACTTCGGAGCTTATCTCTGATGTGCTACATGTTCCGAGGATATCGCATCTTGATTACCCCAGATGTCCACGTCTAAGGATTGTGTCCAAAGAAGAGCTTATGTCTCTCTTTTGTGAGACACCTTCTTTATGGGGTGATCATCAAAACACCTCATGCTCGGGCTTTGCAAAAGGTCTGAGGTTCCTGAATATGGTGATGACATTTGTTCTCCATCCCTTGTCTCACTATAACTCTATTATCGAGCCTCGTGCTCGCCTTTTGTTGTCCCTCATTGAGGAGCTTACTATAGACTTTCCCTTTGCTATCAAAAAGATCATTCGCCATTCTTCTATCTCATATCCTGAGTCTGCTTATTTCACCGTCATGGGTCCATCAGCGGGGCATCTATTCGACGAAGTAAGGCCCAGCTTTCACCGAAGCGGCCACAGATCGAGATGGCGACTCCTCCAGCCCGTTCTGTTCCTTCCACCTCCGCTCCTTCTTCTTCTTCGAGTGGTGGTGTGACTCTTGAGGCAGATATGGTGCAACTTCAACGCATGGTGCTCACCTTGACACTCTCACTGATGAGTTGAGTAAGGTGACCACCCGTGTGGGTTGTATTGTACAAAAATAGGCTTGCCTTGGCGGCTTCGTTGCATCTTCCTTTCTATCTCTATAGGCTTCAGAGGGCATGGACGATGATGATGGTTCCATTGCCGATGATGATGCTGATAAGGATGGGGATGCTAGCTCTTCCGGTGATAAAAAGATGATTGCTTCTCAGTGACTTGCCCTTTGTCATTCGTGACAAAAAGAGGGAGTAGTTTTAGGTATGAGAGTAGTCATATACTTAGGGGGATAGTTAGTATAGGACTTTTTGTTAAGAAGGAGTTTTTTATATCTTTTGAGGGATGTAGTGAGGACTTATGTATCTTTTTTTTTTTTTTTTTTTCTTTTTAGATACATTACCCTTTTGTTCATCGGTCTTGTGACCACTTAGTGATAGCAAACATTGTATTTATCTTATATATATATATATATATATATATATATATATATGATGATGATGATGATGTTATCCTTTTCACTTATCTCTCTATGTGTTGTTTCTTTTCTCTCTTTATACACATGTTTCTTATTGTATGCAATCTTTTATTTCTGTTTCACACTAAGATGCCTTGATGAGTTTTGTTTAAAGTGTTTCAGAAATACATGTTGTCAAAGTCTATCATCCCATGAACTCTCTTCTCGCAAAGTTTTTTTAGAGTTTGTGTTAGGATTAGATTTTATTGTATGTAACAAGTGATTATGAGTTTAGTGATTTATGACTTCTCTCATACTTCATTTGTTTGTTGTGATTTTATCACAGATTGCCAAAGGGGGAGATTGTTAGGACATATGTGGAACTTGTTATGAACATATGTCATACATAATTGGCTAATCCTTTGACAAAACACACTTTACTTGTAATTGGGTAGATCTAGGATATGTTTAATATTTCAAGGAACAAGAGTTCAAGTCCAAGTATTGAAGCCATGCAAATCTATCCAAGAATCAAGTGAAGAAGTGTTGTTCATTAAAGCTCGACGAATAGCTCGACAAATGTATCTATTGAGATTTAATATGTGATTCTTGATAGCTCTCGATAGAAGTTGTATCTGTCAAGAATTACGAAATTCAGATTCCCAGATATGTTTTTCACGCATATCCAAGTCATTTGTGTAGGGTTTCTTTTCTCACAACCCTAGACATAAATAAGGATTATTTTAAGGATCGTCTCACTTGATCCAAGGTGATGCAACTTGATGCAAAGTGATTATTCACTCAAATTGTGATTGGAGACAATTTGCCCTAGTTCATCTTCTTTGTAGAAGCTGCTGCGTTTGTGCGCCAAGGGTTTTGTAACCAAGGAGCTTCTTGATCTTCATTGTCTGAATGAAGTGAAGAACTTTGCAACCAACATCTTTCTCAAGTTGGTGTGTTAGTCACGTACTTGGATTCATGCATTAATTGGTTAGTCACGTATTGGGAGTCGTGCATTGAAAAGGAGAGATTGTCACTACATTACAAGTCCAATTGTGTATTGAGGTAAGGGTTCAACTGTAAGTTGGTATAAGGTACTAGGATTCCTTCACTTATAACCGTTTGTTTTGATAATAGTGGATTCTCGAGAGTGGTGACCTTAAATTCACCCGGTGGGATCTCGATGGTTTTCCCTATTCGTAAAAAATTCACCCATGTCAAATTTATTTTCCTCTACATTTAGTTATTTGGTGATTTGTTTGTTCTACCATGCGAATTATATGAAATTGAATCTAATTAATTAACTTTGCTAATTAATTTGATTAAGTTACCAAATGGGTCAATACATTCTCGGCCTATCATATCCAAACCTGAAAAAAATCAACATACATCATCAATGGCACAACAATCAAAATGACTTTTCAAAACCCACACATAGCCAAAAATTCAAAATCTCACTTGCCAGAAAAATGGTGCACCTCCTAAGCATGAGAGACTATGCTGAGAAAGTTGAGTCATAAAATGCAAGAGGTTCGCATAAGCCATGCCACCCCAATCATAATTTTTGATCTAGCCAATATTCCTCAGACTCCACAAATAGCACAAGCTCATAGTACTACCCAAGTCTGGACATAAGAAAGTTCCAATGAAGAGAAGCATGAACATGTAAGTACCAGTTGCTACAATCTTACAGTTCTCAATATTTTCATACAACCACATCTAGGAGACATTCTCGCTCTTCAATTTTGAAGGCATCACACCCAAAATATTTTTAATCTCTTTTGTAGTAAGAAAATCATTGACTTTGATTCTTTCACCGCCCAATCTTAAGCCAGTAATGGTTGAGAAGTCATAAGGTGTCAACATCACGTCACTAATGCTTGGAAAATGGAAAGTGCAAGTAGTGTCCCAAAACCACTCTGACAAAGCAAGGAGTAACTGTATATCCTTGTACTCATGAGTATCATGATTCAATAAAGCATGGAAAAAAGTCTGGAAGCCTACTTCATCAACGATGTCTTTAATATCTAGAGACAATATCTCCCATATGCCTTTCAGCATCAGAAGGCTACCTTGACTCTTGAGGTTCTGCAAAACGAAGCTTAGCCAATCATTAGGATGTTCACAAAATACTCATTCCAAAAATCCCAACACCAACAAAAAATTCCATGACCACCAAAATTTTTCCATGTCTAAAAAAAATTTTACATGTCTGAAAAAAATTCTCCAATTTCCAACCAACATTTTATCCATGACCAACCAAAAAATCCTACGTCCAACAATTTTTTTTTTTTTTTTTTTCCATATCCATATCCATAAAAATGTCCATACTCATGAAATAAGACTTACACATTCCAACAATTTCCGCATTCATCAAAAATAAATTTGTTCAACCAATCCTACACATCAAATTTTCACGACCTCATTGCCCATAAAATTCAAGTCAAAACTCTTTCAACAATACCACAAGCTTCATACATTGCTAAACTTCATGAGTTATAACATTGTCCAAATTTCACCATGCCAGATAGCTCAACAATTCAAAAATGCCCCAAGACCAACATTACAATATGATCATGAGAATTTCCAACCTAACCATGCAATATGCAAAATTTCAAACAAGAGCAAACAACATCAAAATGACAATGTCTCAACACCAAACTCTCAACAAAGATTTTTGTAGTCCTTTGAAAAAAAAATTGTTTTTTTTTTTCCTTTGAAATTTGAAACTTGAAATTTGAAATTTGGAATTTAGAAACAAAGTTTGGTCTAATTCCATTATAAAAAAGAAAAGGAAAATTCAAATATAAAAAAAAAAAGAAAAAAAAGAAAGAAAGAAAGAAAAAGATCATACATTTCAAAACAACAGAACAACAAAGCACTCCTCATCTAAAGTCTAATTCCAAATTTTGATCTTTTGTAGGCATCATCCCAAGTTCCGAGGTAGAGAAGCCCCTTGGATACCTTCCATTCTGATTGAGGTAGAGAAGCCCCTTAGTTGCCACAATTCAAGATTGAGATAGAGAAGCCTCTTAATCGCCCTAGGTTCTGAGGTAGAGAAGTCCCTAGGTTACCTTCCATTCAAATCGAGATAGAGAAGCCCCTTTGTCATCATAATTCAAGATTGAGATAGAGAAGCCTCTCAATTGCCCCAGGTTCCGAGGTAGAGAAGCCCCTTGGTTACCTTGCATTGAGGTAGAAAAGTCCCTTGGTCACCCACAATTCAAGATTGAGATAGAGAAGCCTCTTAATTGCCCCAAGTTACAAGATAGAGAAGCCTTTTAGTTACCTTCCATTCAAATCAAGGTAGAAAAGCCCCCTGGTCGCCCATAATTCGAGATTAAGAAAGAGAAGCCTCTCAATTGCCCCAGGTTCTGAGGTAGAGAAGCCCCTTGGATACCTTCCATTTAGATTGAGGTAGAGAAGCCCCTTGGTCACCCACAATTCAAGATTGAGATAGAGAAGCCTCTCAATCGCCCTAAGTTTCGAGGTAGAGAAGACTTTTGGTTACCTTCTAGTTAGATCGACGTAGAGAAGCCCCTTGATCACCCCCCACATACGGATTGAGATAGAGAAGCCTCTCAATCACCTCAGATTTCAAGATTTAATTCAGGTTTATCAGTTGTCAAGTAGGTCAAGTATTCATAGTTGTCATTTTTCAAAACAGCAAAACACTAGTTCTATGTTCCAAGGTTTTAGGTTCTAGGGCTAGGTAATCTTTGAAAAGTCAACCTTGATTAAATCATGGCTACTAAAATCAATGTCTTTGTTTTACATTGACATTCGCTTTGCAAGCTCTGTCAATGAGGGGCATTCTATAGATACTCGATTTTTCACCCATAATTTAATCTTGGAAGATGACTAGAGTGACCATTCATATACCCAAAATTTAGAGTTGCATTACATGCACTAATTCATTCATTGCATATCATAAAAATGATCTTAAGATTCTAACGGTCGTGATGGTATGTTCGATTTCCAAATCGGGCTGTCAGATTGAAAGATATCACATGATCAAGTTCACACGGCCTGCATGCATTTTGTTTGGGTGGAGCCGACCACGCATGATTAATTTGAATTAATTTTGATTGGTTAGATAATTAAAATTAATTAAATAATTTTGTGATTGGTTATTGGTTAGTGTTAAAAATAGACTTGCTAGCATGGGAATAAAGTGGATAATCAGATAACAAAGAAATTGTGGATAATCAAGACTTTTTGGAATATTTATCTACAAGATAATTATCACTTTAAAGACCTAAATATCGGAAAAAGTGATTTATTTTTAGAATATGGATTAAAAATATGGCTAAGTGCAATTCCTGACTCAATAATCCTAAAAAAGGAGTCCAAATTGGACCGAAACTCAAAAGCGAACTCAGCACCCAAGAGGGCCATTTGGCACTCTTGGAGTGCCGATTGGCTCGAATTTGTGGCTCGGCCTGGGGACTCCCTAATTGAGATAAGACTTATCTTTTTCAACTTTTTAGAGATAAGGACACATTTCAATTCGTATCTGATCTCCTTGAAGCATCCCAACCTAGATAAATAGAGGAAACAAATTAGAATGAGGGCTCTTCTCTTCTAATTTTTCAATTCCTCTTACATTAAAGACATTTTGGAAGCTTTGGCGTTAGGAACTTCTTTTTTTAAGTAAAGTATTTTAGGCTTTAAAATGGTGAACAAACTTCTTTGAATTCTAAAATATTCTTTCATTAGAAGAGCACGCTCATGCAAGAGGTATTCTGTTTTTCTTCTTTCATTAATTTTTGTTATTGTTTGATGCATGAATATGTTTAACATGTTTTATTATGTCTTGTTCTTGAAATATAATTACCATGCCCTACTAGAATTTTCTTTAACATGTTCTTTTTCTTAATTTCCAAAATTTGCTAATGACTATCAAAGATTATTTTAAAATTCCAAAATTGATCTGTATTTTCAGATTTGATTTTTTTTTAAAATCAAAAAACTGATATGTATTTTCAGATTTGATTTTTTTTAACTCAAAACTGATCTGTATTTTCAGATATGATTTTTTAAAGGCATGAAACTGATTTGTATTTTCATTAAATACAGATCTAATTTTTTTTAACTCAAACTGATCTGTATTTTTCAGATCTGATATTTAAAAAAAAAAAAAAAAAACTCAAAAACTTATCTATATTTTCATTAAATACAGATCTGATTTTTTTAAAAAAAAAGTTTTTTTTTGTTAGAAAATTACATATTTTGAAATTTAAAAAGAAAGGATTGAAAGTTAAGTTGAAGTTTTTTTTAATATGTGATGCATGCATAATAAATTTATCTCATGAATGTGAATCCTCTTTCAAAAAGTCTTCCTTTTTATTTTTTGTTTCTAAAAACAAATCTGATTTTTCTCCTACAAACTTGAATTTTTTTTTTTTTTTTACTTTTCCAAAACAGAATCTGATTCTTTTTTTTCTTTTACAAACAACAGATATGATTTTTCTTAATAAAATCACTTTTTTCTAACTTTACACAAAAATAGATCTGATTTTTTTACAAACCAAGTCTTAGTTGTTTTTTTTTTTTTTTTTTCAAAACAGATCGAATTTTTTTTTTTTTTTTTAAAAGAGGACATATTCGTAAGGCATTTTGTCAAGTGTATGTCATGTGTGTTCAACATATCATTCAACGTCATGCAAAAAGGGTATATTGGTCATTAGAGTCTAGAAGACCAGACTTTATCTGGGCGGAATGGGTGCCTAACATCTTCCCATTACATAACCTAGCCTTGAGCTTAGGATTCTTGGATAGGTAGATTAGTGCTTTGTCTCTTAATTTTGGTTGATTGTAACTAGGACCAAAGCTTTGTATTCTTTTGCATAAATTGTAACTAGGACCCAAAGCCTTGTAAGGTTAATTTACTGAAGTAGTATTTTTTTTTTATTATTCAATCAATGACATTCAAAGTATTTTGAATATGTATTTTGTATTTAGTTTTTCTTATTTTTTGTATATAAAAAAAATAAGTGGTGACTCTATACCACTAACCAAAAAAGAGGTGCACTTACAAGCACCCAAATCTCTTTTTTGATAGGGCCCAAAAATTTCGCTGCCTCTCACAAAAGCAGTTATGGAAGAAGTAGAAAAGCTCTTGACTGTGGGATTTATTCGAGAGGTTCACTACGTTGAATGGCTCGCCAATGTTGTCATGGTAAAAAGTCGTATGAAAAATGGAGAATGTGTGTAGACTTCACAGACTTAAATAATGCATGCCCCAAAGGTAGTTTTCCCCTTCCCAGAATTGACTAGCTCGTTGATTCAACAGCTGGCCATGAACTGCTAACCTTCATGGATGCTTTTTCAGGTTATACTAGATCCTCATGAAGGAAGAAGACTAGAAAAAAACTGCTTTTGTCATTAGCCAGGGCTATTGTTACAAAGTCATGCTATTTGGATTGAAGAACGCAAGTTCCAATGGATGGACGATAGTGATGCAGCCTTCCGGAACCTCAAAGAGTATCTTACCAAGCCCTCACTCTTGAGTCTGTCTGTAGAAGGAGAAGACTTGTTCTTATATCTAGCTATATCACAAATAGCCGTCAGCTTAGCTTTGATTTGTGAAGAATCCAAGGTGCAACAACCTATGTACTACACAAGTCAAGTTTTTCAGGGTGCTGAAGCAAAGTACCCAAGGATAGAGAAGATCACCTTTCATTAATCGTTGCTTTAAGAAATCTTCGTCCATACTTCCAAGCTCACACCATTATGGTAATGACGGATCAACCAATTTGAAAAGCCATGAGCAAACTAGATGCGGCAGAGTGCATGATCTAGTGGCCTGTTGAGTTAAGCTAGTTTGATATTGAATCTAGATCAAGAACAATAATCAAAGCCCAAGCAATAGTAGATTTTATCACTGAATTCACTTTCCAGACCTAGATCAGGAAGCAAAGTACTAGACAATTTGTGCAGACAGCTCATCTGTTGTAGGATTCGAAGGCATCAGTGTAATTGTGACCTCACTTGAAAAGGACGTCCTTAAAAATGGAGTTCAACTCCAATTTCCAACGACGAACAATGAAATGGAGTATGAAGCGATCCTTACCAGCCTGAGGATTGCAAAAGCTCTAGGAGTCAAGAATTTAAAGTTGAGGACCGATTCTAAGCTGATTGTTCTGCAAAAAATCAACAAGTACGAAGAAAAAGAAGAAAGAATGAAGAAGTACCTGAAACTGACGAGTCAATTGATTGATGATATTGATGACGTCAAGTTCGAGGGAATTCCATGGGAAAACAACTCAGCTATTAACGAGGTCGCTAAACTCCCAGAGAAACCTGGGCTATACATGGAAGTCCAAATAATCCCTAGCATAGAAGGTTTATAGGCCTTCTTAGTCTAGCAATCAAGTTCCTGGATGGACCCAATCCTTTGTTACATCATAGATGGATATCTCCCATTTGACCCGTCCAAAGCAAAGAAGGTTAGAGTCAAAGCAGCAAGATTCACTATCGTGAATGGTGAACTCTACAAGAGGGGATTTTCGCTACCTTACCTAAAATGCCTGAATCCTGAAGAAGCAACATATGTGTTGCGTGAGATCCATGAAGGCATACGTGGTAACCACTCGGGACCTCGATCCTTAGTTGGAAAGGCAATCAGGGCAGGCTACTTTTAGCCAACCATGTAAAAAGAAGCAGTTGAGCTCGTCAAAAAATGCGATAAGTGTCAATGGTTTGGAAATGTACAGCACATTCCTGGAGAACTAATGACGAGCATTTCCTCACCATGACCATTTTCCACATGGGGGATTGACATTGTTGATCCACTTCCAAGAGGGAAGAAATTGGTTAAGTTCTTACTTGTTACTATTGATTATTTCAGTAAATAGGTTGAAACAGAGCCATTAGTAGTAATCACTGAAAGCAAGATACATAACTTCATCTGGAAGAACATTGTTTGTAGGTTTAGAATCCCAAGGACGATCATCTTTGAAAACAGATGGCAATTTGATAACTAAAATTTCAGAGAATTTTGTGCAGAGTTGGGAATAAAAAACCACTATTCATCCCCTGGCCATCCACAGGCAAATAGGCAGACTAAGGTAACAAATTGTACTATGCTCAAACTCATCAAAGCATGACTTAAGGGGGCAAAGGGTGCATGGCCAGAGGAGTTACCAAGGGTACTATGGGCTTATCAAATGACTGCAAGAACAACAACAAGAGAAACACCATTCAAGTTGTCTTTCAGTATGAAAGCAGTTATTCCTATTGAAGTAGGGTTGTCTAGCCTTAGGTGAGCCCATTATGACGAGAGTTCAAACAATGATGAGCTGAGACTTAACTTGGATTGTTTATCTGAAGTTAGAGACGAGGCAGCCCTAAGGATGGCTCGATATCAGCAGAAGATGGCAAAGTAACACCAGAGGGTAAAGCTCAGAAGGTTCAACCCTAACAATATGGTACTGTGAGGAGTCTCACATGCCACTAAAGACCCAACCCAGGGGAAGTTAGGCCCTACTTGGGAAGATCCATATAAGTTCATTTGTTACTCAAGAAGAGGAAGCTACTACCTGAAGGACCTCCACAGCAATCCATTGCCTCATCCTTGGAATGTGGAACACCTCAAGAGGTACTATCAGTAAGAAGTACCTAAATCAATAAGCTTTGTCCATAAGAGTACCTCACCTGACAATGCATCAGATAAGCAAGATTTCATTGCTTTTACTTTAAGCATTTTTCCTTTCAGCATTTTAGTTTGGTCAAGTTATTTCCAGTTATTTCCCTTGTAATCCCCTTGCAAATAAGGGTGCATGAAATAATAAGGCTCTATAAGCCATCTCTTTTTCAAAAAGCTTGATCTTCGATTCAGTCGTCCATAACGACAAAAACTCAAGGTTAAAGTTACAAACGAGGTTGGGTTATGAAAAAAAGATGCCCACATATCCACGGTAAAAACTCCACTGACGAGTTTAAATCGTAAGGGAAAACTATAAATGGTAAAAACTCCATTGATGAGTTCAAATCGTAAAATCTTCACATGGGAAAAAAATAAACGACAAGTTTAAATCATAAACATGGTAAAAACTCTAACGATGAGTTCAAATCATAAATGGTAAAAACTCAAATGATGAGTTTAAATTATAAACATGGTAAAAACTCTAATGACGAGTTTAAATCGTCAATGGTAGAAACTCTAATGACGAGTTTAAATCATCAATGGTAAAAAATTTGATGCTGAGTTTAAATCATGAGTCCCTGAGGGAATGTTATTGATGGCAAAAGCTCCAATGACGAGTTTGAATCATCAATTATGGTAAAAGCTCCAATGATGAGTATTAAATCATCGCCAATGGTAAAAACTCCAATGTCAAGTTTAAACCATCATCAGTGGTAAAAACTCCTCGAATGAGTTTAAATCAAGAAGGAATATCACTAATGGTAAAGGCTCAAGAGATGAGTGCAAACCATCTCATGACAAAAACTCTAAGTTCAGATCGTACATTCCTAAGGGAAATATCATATATGACAAAAAGAACCCCAAACAACGAAGTTTAAAGTTATGGCAAAAACTTTAAGTTTAAATTGTAGCAAAACTTCTCAAGCAAACTACATTGAGAAAATGCAACTAAGGCTGAAGGCATGAATAAAGCTTAAAGTCTAAAAAGAGGCATTACTTACTGATGAATTAGAAATTTATGGTCGTCATTGCACGAAGATCGTCATTTATCCAGAGAAGACGTTATGCATTTATTGCGATCATTGATGACGAAACGTAACAGATGGGTCAACGGTCACAAGATGAGTTGTGAACTCCAGACAAAGATTCTGTAACGCACTAGCCATTGAGCATAAGTGCAGCATATCATTGCCTATTAATTAGGCACACAACTATAAAAGAGAAGGTAACAGAAATTAAAGGGACACATAAAAATACTCTATGAAATCACTTTCTACTCATTTTTTCTCCAAAATCTTTCTCCCTTGTTGACTTAAGCATTGAGGCAGTTTGGCTAACGCCATACCAGCGTGTTACTCTTCCACCTAGTTCATTTTGTAGGTTTATCATCTACAGAGACGACCCCATTCATAGCATCGTCCTATGACAAAGAGCTCAACTGTTGATTTTTTGCATCATTAGTTTGGCATTGTCTGTAGGAAACGCTAATCATTCAAGCCATCTTTTCCAATGACAAAAGAGTTCCTTGAAGTACAAGAAGGAAGCAAAAACTGCACCTCAGCCCAATGCTGTGCAACAACAGATCCAAACTCTTTTGGCCAATGTGGAAGAGTAGACTTGCTACAATGAAGAGATAAAAAAGATGATGGTGAACAGGCGAAAACCAAAATGAAGAAGAATTAAACTCTCAAGCCAACATGCGACACAGAACTTCAGGAGAAGATTCAACCAGGGTGAAGAATGAGTTTCGCAACATGAGGAAGGAGATGGACTAACTAAAAAGCATTATGAAGGACAAAGGAGGAGAAAATCTGGATGGGATGATTTGAAGGACGGACTCATCATTCACCAATGAAGTGCTGAACCATCCCCTTCCACCAAAATTCTGTCTCCCATAGTTGGAGTTGTATGATGGTTCCAAAGATCCCTTGGATCACATCGAATCATTCAAGTCGCTAATGCCATTACAGATGACCCTAGACGAGGTGATGTGTAGGGCATTCCCAATGACACTAAAGGGAGTAGCTAGAGTAAGGTTTAGCAAGATACCCCCAGGAACTATTGCAGATTTTGAACAACTCAGAAAGGGTTTTGTTCATCATTTTATTGGGGGGCAAAGACACAAAAAACCAACTGGCCATCTTCTCAACATTCAGCAAGCAGAAGGAGAATCACGAAGATAGTACATCACTCGATTCAATAAGGAGCTGCTGCAAGTAGATGAAGATGAAGATCAAGTCATCTTAACAACCTTCCAAGCAGGGTTGTTGCCAGGAGATTTCTTTTCTCAATCACTAAAAGTCCACCAAAAACAGTCATGGATTTGCTCCGTAAAGCTTAGAAGTACATGAATGTAGAAGATGCGGTGCTCGCAAAGGAAATGAAGGGAAAGGGGAAGAGAGATGAAAGGACAAGCAACAATCGCGATAAGAAAAAGGAGACACAAAGTGTTGGGCAAACCATAGGGAAAAAGAAGGAGGTTCCAGACATGAAACCCAAGTTCACTAACTTCAATCTTCTAATAATGCCAATTGAGCAGGTCCTTATGTAGATAAGAGACAATCCTTCCCTACAATGGCTGAAGCCAATTAGTACTCTAGTAGAAAAAAGAGACAAGAGCAAGTATTGTAGGTTCGACTAGGACCACAGGCATCGTACTGATGAGTGCAGGCATTTGAAAGACTAGGTGGAGACTTTAATCCGATAAGGGAAGTTACAGAAGTACGTCAGAAAGACAGAGCGCCACAAGTATCAACAAAAGGACAACCAGGACAGAGTTCCAGAGATAGGGGATACCAAACCCCTACAGGAGAAATAAAGACGATCTTGGGAGGATTAACAGCAGGCAAAACGTTGAAGTCCCTGAAAAAGGCATAGGGATGAGAAATAAACAACGTCCATTCCTGGCTTCCTCCAATAAAGTTGCCAAAGAATGACAAGCCTGATATTGTCTTTTTAAAAAGAGACAGTCGCGGCATTAGGCAACCCTATGACGATCCACTAGTAATCATGCTCAGAGTAGAAGAGTTCAACATCCACCGAGTGCTCATTAACAATGGAAGCTCAGCAGATATCATCTACTTGCCCGTGTTTCAGCAGATAAAGTTGGATAAGAAAAGGATCAGGCCTTTCACCTCGCCTTTAGTAAGCTTCACAGGGGAGAGAATCGTCCTTAAAGGCATTGTCACTCTAACTATAATTGCAGGAACTTATCCAGCACAGGTCACCAAGGAAATTGATTTCCTTATAGTTGATTGCCCTTCAACATACAACACCATCTTGGGAAGACCTGCACTCAACAGACTAAGAGCATCAGCGTCAACATATTACTTGAAAGTGAAGTTTCCAACAACCCATGGGATTGGAGAAATCAGAGGAGACCAAGTCCTGGCAAGAGAGTGCTACCAAGCTGCCTTAGCGTCTGGTGAGAACCACACATGGGTGATCAATGAACCAGAGCCCATTCCCGAACCGTCAAAAATGCCACAAGAAGTTGAGATCGTCCCAGGAGATTTGAGGAAGGTATTGAAGATTGGAACAACACTCCCAACTTCAGAGAAAGAGAAAATGATCTCCTTCTTGAGGGCAAACCAAGATTTCTTAGCTTGGAAGCATGAGGACATGCCTGGAATTGATAGGAAGATCATATAGCATCATCTCAATGTCAACCCAAAATGCAAACCTGTACCGCAGAAGCAGAGAATATTTGCACCAGAACTCAACAAAGCTGTAACTGAAGAAGTAGAGAAGCTACTAGAAGTTGATTTCATCAATGAAGTCTTCTATCCAAATTGGCTAGCAAATGTGGTCATGGTAAGGAAGAGCAATGGCAAGTGGAGAATGTGCGTCGACTTCACAGACCTAAATAAGGCCTGCCTAAAAGATAGCTTCCCCTTGCCAAGGATCGATCAGTTGGTAGACTCAACTGTTGGACACAAGCTCTTGAGTTTCATGGATGCATTTTTTGGATACAACTAGATTCTCATGGATGAAGACGATCAAGAGATGACCTCATTCGTTACCAGCCAAGGGTTGTACTGCTACAAGGTTATGCCCTTTGGAGTAAAAACACAGAAGCCACCTACCAAAGATTGGTGAACCGTATGTTCTCTCACCAGATTGGAAGGAATGCTGGTGAAAAGCAAGGACGAAGCCAATCACTTGGATGATCTAAAAGAAACCCTCAACACACTATGTAAGTACAATATTAAATTAAACCCTGCAAAATGTGTTTTTGCTGTTGCTTCAGGAAAGTTCTTGGGATTCATGGTGTCCCAATGAGGTATAGAGGCAAATCCAGACAAAGTAAAAGCCATAATTGAGGTCAAATCACCAAAGACAGTGAAGGAGGTGTAGAGCTTGACAGGAAAGGTTGCAGCCCTAAACAGATTCGTCTCTAGGGCAATGGACAAGTGCATGCCATTCTTTAAGGTATTGAAAAAAGCTTTTCAGTGGACTGATGAATGCGAGGAAGCCATTGCCAAGATAAAAGAGTACTTGACAAAGCCACCTCTGCTAAGCCCCTCAGTGATGATAGAGAAGCTGTACCCCTACTTAGCAATATCCAACACTGTAGTAAGTTCGGCACTAATCAGAGAAGAAGGGAACGTATAAAAGCCCGTCTATTACACCAGCCAGGCATTTCAAGGAGTAGAGGCAAGTTACCCAAAGATGGAAAATATAGCTTTTGCATTATTGGTCGCCCTCAGAAAACTCCGTCCTTATTTCCAAGCACACCCCATTGTCGTCATGACAGACCAACCCATAAGAAAGACGATGAATAAGATAGATGCAACAGGACGACTCATTCAATGGGCAATTAAATTGGGTCAATTTGACATCGAATATCAGCCCTGAGCAGTAATCAAAGCCTAAGTGCTAGCAGACTTCACTACAGAATTCACTTACCCCTATAAGGAAGAAGAACCTCCTATGGAAACATGGACGGTCTAAACAGATGGGTTTGCCACGAAGAAAGTAGGAGGAGTAGGAGTAGTGCTTGTATCTCCAGAAAATGAAACATTGAAGTATGTAGTTAGATTGTAGTTCCCAGCAACGAATATCGAGGCAGAATATGAAGCATTGCTAACTGGGCTAAGTCTAGCAAAGGCTTTAGGAGCAAAGAACCTTATCATCCAAGCTGATTCTTAGCTAATAATTGGACAAGTGAAGGGAGATTATGAAGCCAAAGAAGAAAGGATGTAGAAGTACTTGAAGATCGTCCCATGACTCTTACAGCACTTTGATAGTCTAAACTTTGTGCAAATCCCTCGAGCCAAAAATGTAGAAGCTGACTTTCTAGCAAGATTGGCCTCGTTAGAGGATTACAATGTGACCTCCGAACTATGTGTAGAGATAAGGGAACAACCAAGCACAGAAGGTGAGCAAGTTCTGAATATAAAAGAACAAGATGAGTGGATGACTCCCACCATCTGCTACTTGAGAAAAGGATGGCTCCCTAAAGATAAGATGGAAGCCAGGAAGATACAGATTAGAGCAGCTCGCTTCATCATTATTAACGACGTGCTATATAGACGAGGATATTCACTCCCATATCTAGGATGCCCTAGTTCAGAAGAAGTAGATTATGTGCTCTATGAGATACACGGGGGAATCTATGGAAACCAAGCTAGGACAAGATCCTTAGCATGAAAGGTGCTCAGAGCAAGATATTACTGGCCAACCCTATAGAAAGATGCATACAACATCGTCAGAGTATGCAACAAGTTTCAATGCTTTGCAAATGAATAAATGAGACCAGGAGAGACGATGACACCCATATCCTCACCATGGCCCTTCGCCTAATGGGGAATTGATATTATGGGTCCATTCCCTCTAGGGAAGAAGTAACCTAGATTTCTGATCGTTGCAATCGATTACTTCACAAAATGGGTAGAAGCAGAGCCAATGACGATGATAACAGAGGCTAAAATCACAAGCTTTGTGTGGAAAAACATCATTTGCAGGTTTGGAGTTCCATATGTCATAACATCAGACAATGGAAAGCAGTTTGACAACCCTAAGTTTCAAAAATTTTGCCAAGACTTAGGAGTCAAGAATCACTAATCTTCTCCAAGACACCCTCAGGCCAACGTCTAGACAGAAGTGACGAATAGAATCTTGCTCAAAATGATCAAAACTAGGCTTGAGAGGGCAAAGGGGGCATGGCCTAAAGAACTACAAAATGTCCTTTAGGCATATACGACGACCACAAGAGTTCTAATAGGAGAAACACCATTCGGACTGACATTTGGCACTGAGGCCATTATACCAATGGAAGTAGGACTGACGAGCTTCCGAGTCAAAACATATGAAGACCAGAAGAATCAGCAAGAGCTTAACAGCAATTTGGTGAAGTCAGAGAAGAAGCTATGAAGCGAATGACCAAACACAAGGAAGCAATGACCAGAAGGTTCAACGCAGGAGACCTCGTCCTTAGAAAGGTATCACAGGCAACAAAGGACCTATCCCAAGAAAAACTTTGACTAGCCTGGGAAGGCCCCTGTGAAGTAATTCGTCATCTAGAGAAGGCTCCTACTACCTGAAGTCTTTAGACAGCCAAGAACTTCCTGGACCATGGAACATAGAACATTTGAAGAAATACTACCAATAAAGAATGCTTTACATTTCAGGTTGCCTAATCTTCATATCAGTATGTATGACAGTTATTACTTTCATCATTCATAAGATCAATAATACATGAAAGCATTATCCATGCGTATTTATCAATGATTATCTATAAGTCATTGGTCAATGAAAATATGTACAACACTTAGGAGTCATCCTTGCTAGACATCTCAAGGACCTCTGTCATTAAAATTTCAAATCAAAAGCTATTCACACACAGCCAACGGCGTCATAGCCATCAAAGTTGTTAATACACAACTATTAAAGTTGACTAAATCAGAGTTGTTCAAACACAACCAATATAATCGTCATTCAAGACAAATCAAAAAATGGTTAACCTTAAAGACGCTCCAATACTACAACTCTAAATCACGAGTATAGTGCAACATCGTCATTCAAACATGACTCAATAAAAAGTTGTTCAAACACAGCTAAAAAATGTTAAGTTGTTCAAACACAGCTAAGATCGTCATTCAAACATGCCTCAATAAAAAGCTGTTCAAGCACAACTAAAAAGTGGTAAGTTGTTCAAAAACAACTAAATCATCATTCAAACATGACTCAATAAAAAGCTGTTCAAACATAGCTAAAAAATGTTAAGTCTTTCAAACACAACTAACATCGCCATTCAAACATGACGCAGTAAAAGCTGTTCAAACACGGTTAAAGAACACTAAGTGTTCAAAAACGACTAAGGTCGTCATTCAGACACGACTTAATAGAAAGCTGGTCAAAACACAACTAAAGTACTAAAGTGTTCAAACACGATCAGAATTGTCATTCAATAGAGAGCTATTCAATCATGAACTAAGAGCACATCGTCATAAAAAGTTGTCCAAGCACAACCAAACATTAAAGGAGTTGCTTGCTGCAACCAATCTATCTACCATTTTCAAAATAATTGTTTAATTGCCTAAAACAATGGGCCCCAAAGGAATTGTTCAAATGCCTAAAACAACTAGCCCAAAGAGAAATATTGTTCTTGCCTTGCGATAAAAAAAAATAAAAAAAAAGATTACTGATCATTAGGGGCAGGGTCTGCAAGGGTTGTAATAGCTCCTTAATTACTTCAGCAACGTCTATGGCTTCCTCCATCACATTCTCCACTGTGGCCTCAAAAGGACGATCAAACATAAGCTCTTTCTCGACGTCGTCCACAGCCAAGCCAGAAAGGTTCAAGCCAGGGTGATGCTTTGCCATCCACTTCACAAGAAGATCAAAGCCCTCCACGTAGTACTTGCACAATTCGTACCGCTGTGGCCCCAACACTCTACAGCTTCAGCTCTAGGTCACCAATCTGCTTGTCCTTCAGCTTGCAGAAGTCCTTCTCCACTTGTAGGCTCTTCTCCAAGGTTGCCACATGCTCCTTGTCATTCTCAGCTTCAGCAGTGAGAATAGCAACCTTATTCTTAAGCGTCTCATTCTCAGTGGATAAAGACTTGACCAAAGGCTCAGACATGGCCACCTTCTTTTCTAAGTCCAAGAGCTTCCCAGAGACGAATAGAGACTCCCCCAAAGCCTACAAAGAAATTTTCCCTTAGTAGAAGCAAAACAAAGAAAAAGAAGAAGTTAAAAATGGCCTACAATGCTTACCTGCACAAGCTTTTGGATATGAGACGACATCACCTCACTGGATGACTTCGCCATCAGAGGACTCAGATCATCCATAAAAAGTGCCTCATGGGCCTTCAAAGCTGTTGCGTTAGCGTCATCCCAGAAGGTAGGAAGGAAAGATTTATCACCAGCCTTTTTCTTCTTTCTAATCTCCTCTCCACCAGAGGCAATCATCTCCAATGATGAAGTGAGAGAGGCAGGCTGCTTTGCCAGTGAATGGGTAGGAGGTGGCATTATCATAGGGTCTTTCATAGAGGCATCACCAGTCTTTTTCTTGGACAAGAAACCAATGACGGTGCTACCCTTGGCTTTCTTCTCTTGGGCCTTAGCTAATTTCTGCTTACTAAATCTAGTCGTAATTCCTGAAAGGATGAGGAAAAAATTAATTTAAAAAAAAAAAAAAAAAAAAAAAAAGAGAAAGAAGAAGGCGGAAGGAAAGAAACACTTACTCTTCCTCACAACTTCCAAATTCTTCCGAACCTTAGTAGATGGTTCCAGACCCAAAAAGTGTAACAACAAAGACCGAGGAGATACGAGTTTGTCAAAATCCTTGACGAACTCAAGATACTCCTTTACTCTTTCAACGCGACGCCGATGCCTCTTCTTTAGACGAGGACACTAGGAAACTACAAATAGGAACACAAGTAAGTCACCTATCATAGTCACTCATAAAAGAAGGGAAAAGCAACTGAAAGACGAGAAAGATGCACTAGACACGGGAACTCCCCAACTACGAAAAAACTTGGGGGCTTCGTCCAAGTCCTCACTAGGGACGAGCTCCCAACCACTTCCAGAAATAAAAAAGAAATTTGGCTTCCAATTTCGGAGAGACGATGGGTAATCAAGGATTAACCTAGAAGCCCTATCCCACGGCTTAAACTCATAATAGTCGGGGTCCATGGATTTTCTCAGACGATAAAAATGGAGGAATTCGTCCCTCTTAATGACATCCCCATCATTGGCGGACATCCATACCACCATGCAAGAAACGAGGATCCGCCAAGAGTTAGGCACTAACTGTGCTGGAGCAAGATGCAAGTAGGAAAAAAGTTTCCTAACAAAGGGATGAGCAGGGAAACGAAGGCCACTAGTAAAATCGGCCTCATAAAAACAAACCTCGTTAGCATAAGAGTGACGAGCCATTTCTTCGTCACTCGGGATCCTAATTTTTACAGAATCAGGGAACTAAAATCTATCCCTGATCCGCTGCTTGTCCTTCCCCGTAAGGGAACACGAGATTGTCCAAGCTTTATAGGGGGTGAAACAGAAGTAGCTTCCGAGATCACGTGATCATTTGACGAAGATAAACCCGTCTCCATATCACTAGACCTCACCTTAGACATCTTTAATAATCTGGCTACCCCAGCAGAATGGGAAAACCAGAGGGAATAACGAGGAAAGAACGAAAGTGTATGGACAATCCTCCCCTACAAAGAAACTAACCCTTCAAGACACTCCCCCTCTACAAACTCGAGTAAACAGCCTAAATGAGCAAAAAAGAAAGCTATCGAAGGACAAGCTACCCTAATAGCAAAATAATCTACCATGGAAGAACCAAAAAATAAGTAGGACCACGAAAGACTTACCAAGAAACACAAGACAGAGAAAGGGATCTCGGAGAAAAAACAAACCCTAGAATAGAAATTGAATAAGGAAAAAATACAGAGAAAATGAAAGAGGAGGGAAAAATGCAAAACAAGTGGCCAAAACATGCGCGAGAAAACCGAGACATGTTCGCACGCCGAACACATCCTGACTGTACACGTGGAACCCAACCACCTAGGCATCAAATTGTCATAAATGCGCAGTACACAGAATACAAAACGGCACACAAATTTTTTCTTATCTCGTCTAACAAATGATAATATGAACAAGGGGGCAGCTGATGAATCAGAAATTTGTGGTCATCATTGCACGAAGATCGTCATTTATCTAGAGAAGACGTTATGCATTTATTACGATCATTGATGACGAAACGTAATGGACAGATCAATGGTCACAAGATGAGCTTTGAACTCCAGACAAAAATTCTGTAACGCACTAGCCGTTGAACATAAATGCAGCACATCATTGCTCATTAATAAGGCACACAACTATAAAAGAGAAGATAACAGAAGTTAAAGGGACACACAAAATTACTCTACGAAATCACTCTCTACTCATTTTTTCTCTAGAATCTTTCTCCCTTACTGACTTAAGCATCAGAGGCGATTTAGTTGATGCCACACCGGCGTGTTACTCTTCCACCCAGTTCATTTTGCAGGTTTCTCACCTACAGAGATGACCCCATTCACAGCATTGTCCATCTGCTACAACAAGGAGCTCAACTGTTGATTTTTTGCATCATTACTTACAAAAAAAAAAATCCTCAAAACAAGAGGCATCTCAGAATATCTACTATTCTTAAAGATGAAGATATAAAAGCCTCAAAGTAGGAGGCATCCAAAATATCCATTGTTTTTAAGTTAAAGCCTCAAAATAGGAGGCAACCAAAGTTTTCAACCAAAAGAAAAAAAAAAAAGTAAAGAAAGATATTGAAAGTCTTCTTTCAGGGTGCAATGGTGACCTCCTCAACATGGCCCTCGTCCATATGAGCCTCGTCCACAGATCCACCCACAATAGCACCATCTCCTTCAACGACTGCATCAACAATAACTTCTCCTTCCTTTTCTTTGGTTTTGTCAGCAAGGACCTTAGTGTCAATGGCCTCGAAGTCAAGGTTTGAAAAATTCACTACCTGGTTATGATGCTTCATCGTCCACCTACAAAGCAGCTCAAAACCCTTAAAGTATTGGATGAAATGGAGATCAGAAAAGTGATTAGACTCTGAGAACTTGGTGATCACTTTCTCACGTTCCTCATCTGTCTTCAGAAGGGCAGCATGAATTTTCTCGTCCTTCTAAACGACTAGCATCTTTTCCACTTCCAACGCATCCTTGAGCTCCTTCACCTTCTCTTTGGCCTTTGTAGCCTGATCCATAGCCTCGATCAAGTCCTTCCTCAACCTCGAACTTTCAGCCTCAATTGAGTCAACCTTAGAGTTGGCGACTACCACCTTCTCCTCATTGCTCAAGTAATCTATCGTCAAATGCAAGGATTCTCTAAGAACCTGAAGACGAAAGCAAAGTTAGAATTTTTAACAGGTGTGAAAATCTCAATAAGCAACAAAAGTAATTGATTGAAATACCTGCACCAGCTTGTGAATGTGACGGCTGACCAATTCATGAGAAGGGATAGAACAAAAGCCTCTAAGCTTGTCATCAGTAATAATGTTATGGGCTGTCTAAGGGCCATTGCAGGGTCTTCCCAAATGCTCTTACCAGCTTTACTCTTCCTTTTGGAACGAGTGGTTAGAGGAGTGAAAGTCATCATCTCAAGAGAAGGTGTGGGAGAAGGCGAAGTACCAAAAATAGACAAGGCGGTAGAAGTTTCATCTTTTCCTTCGTCCAGCTTGTGTTTCTTCGATCTTGGGGTAAGTTGGGACAAAGGCTCATTTCTCAGACCTTCACACGGGCATACTTGTCCTTGCTGTACCTAGTAGCCATTTCTACAAACAAAAATTCAGAGAAAAGGACGAGCTTTTGTATAAAAAAAAGGAAGATAGAAGAAGATAAGGCAAGCTAAACATACTATTAATACCGTATTTTGTCCGCCCTCGATTTACGTGTTGGACCCCGAAAAATCCAAAAATACCATTTTCTCTCTGTGGGTCTGCGAGAGTATCTAGAACGGCATGGAGTAACCCATTCGGGCATTGGAGCACTTGAAGTACCATTTTCAGCTAAAATGACCAAAATGCCCCTAGTCAGCACTAGGTTCGACCAAAGATCAAACGAGGTCCAAACTCTCAAAAAACAACATTTTTCACAGTTTTACATCAAACCTGAGCTTCTTGAAGATTTTAACAATTTTGACCAAGTTTGACCCGAAGTCAATTCTAGGTGGGCCCAAAAACCCTAATTTTGATCCGGCTATCAGAATGGGTTGAAACCAATGTCATTGCGGAGATTATCAAATGCTCATTCCAAAAACTATTCATGGGTTGAAATTGAAGTTAGAACGGCCGAGATATCACAAAAATCGGGATCACGAACCAATCAATGCACCACAAAATTCCGAAAGCCATAACTTTTGATTCGACCATTGGATTTTGGAGATCCATACCTTTTCAGAAACAAGAAATCAAGATCTTTTCAAGGGTTTCTAGATAGAACCATTTCTAGGCCAGCGACCCTCCAAGGGCCGCCTCTTCGAAAAGCGTATTGAGGCTATAAATAGCCCCAAGCACCCCTTAGACCAAAAAATACCACATTTTCCTAGATTTTGCTCTCGGCCCAGCCTCTCTACACATTTTTTTCTCTCTTTCAATCACCAAAAAACACACAAAAAACACATCAAAGCTTCTTGATTCTTCTCTCTTCACCAAAAACACAAGGTATTGTTCTTATACCCAATCTTCCTTTCCTTGGTTCTACACTTTGGATTTGGGGTTTAGGGGTGTGGATGTAGCTTTTTTAGCTATCATCCACACCTCTAACCTTCTAAATCTTTTTCTAGTATTTATCTTGCTATTTTTGCTTGCATAATATGTTTTATTGTGTTCCTTAGCATGTTTTTTGTTTTATTCGTGCTTCTAGCTTAGATTTCTTGGTTGTTTTGTCTCATGCCTTGTTTTATGCTTAGATCTATGTTTTTACATTGTAAATTTGTGATTTACAACTATGTTTTATGTTGGCTTTATTCCATGATAAAAAGTGTTGTAATTGCTTTAATTTTGTTCCTTGTATTTTGTGGGATTTTATTGTATTGGGTTTAGTATTAAGTTGGTGAAGAATTGAGCATGAAATGAAGATCAGTGCATTTTGCAATTAGCTTGTGAGAAGTTCGCAAGAAGGGTTCCCGCGAAAAGGGCATGTGAGAAGCACATGACTGGAAGTTGAAAAGTCATGCCAGACTGTCGTTTTTGCGAGTGTCTCGTGGGTAAGGCCTTCTCGCGAGATACCTACCAAACATTCTACCTGGAGGACTTTTAAGTGTGACTTTCTTACCCTTCACCCATACTATATATACCCTCATTACCCACAAATGTAAAAGAGGCCATTCAGAGAGAAAAACCCTAGATAGGTTTTCTACAACACACACACCCATCTTTTAGAGAGAGAGCTACCCATCCTTAGTGAGAAATCATTGTAGCCTTTTCTCTTTCCCTCTCCCATTATCATACCTTGAGAGGAGATTTGTACCCAAACACAACCCACACATTTTTAGAGTGTAGAGAGTGTTTTGGAGCTAGAGAAGCTTTGGGGATTTGCAAAAAAAAGCCGGTGAGGCTTGGCGGATGCAATTGGGCGTATTGCAGGATCCGGAAAGCTAGACAAGACATGGTTCCGAGAAGCCTTGTTGGAGTAGGAGCTTGGAAGTCTTAGATACATTGGGTAGATTAGGCTTGGAGGGTCTCTTGCTATTCGTGTATCCCAACTGATTGTTTAGTGGATTGATTTACTGCTTGGAGGGCGGCGGAGAGGTTTTTCGCCAAGTTTTTCGGTTTCCTCTTCAATAACACATCGTCGTGTTATCTTGTGTTTGCATCTCTTTTCCCTTACTCTTGTGCTTTACTTTTATTGTTTGTTGTTCATGTTTATGCACTAGAGTAGTATCGATTGATTGCGCTTCATTTACTCTTGTTTCTGCACTTAGATAAGTTAGAGTAAAAGCAATCTGGCCATAATTTTTAGTTGGGGGTCTAAACAAGCTCTTGTGTTTTCACACAAATTCGAGCTTTCATACATGTTCATATGGTTAGATCTACACGCTTTATGCTTTATGCCATGTTCTTTGCTTAGATCTACATTTTTACATGTTCATTTGTTTAGATCTACATGCTTAGGGTTTTATGCCATGCTTTCCTTTGTTTCGTTCCTTCTTTTGCTCTATGTTGATGTTAGGGTTATATGCTCACATGCTTGATATCGTGTCTATGGTTATGCTTGGCCTAGATCTATGTGCTTATGCATTTTTTGCCATGTTTCTTGCTTATATCTACATCTGTACATGTCTATATGCTTGGATCCATGTTCTACCATGTCTATGTGCTAGATTTCTACATGCTTACGTGCACATTTCTATACCTATATGTCTTGATCTAGGTTTCCACATGCTTGTGTGCTTGAATCTATGTTCTCTACATGTTTTACGTGCTTATCTACTCCATGCCATGTTTATGTGCCTAGACCTAGGCTATGTTTGTCATGCCATGTGCTATTGTAGCCCTTTTGTCGCTTTATCTTTCTTTCTTGTGTTTTGGACTAATGGTTAGGACCCGATCTAGACCTTATGGTCTTTGTCATTGTCCATACACTGAGGCCCACATCAAAGGGTTTGGATCATCCTTATTAGCATGTCTATGCTTGCTTGTTTCTATGATTTATGCTCGTCTTAGCCTCTCTTGCTCTAGGCTTTGCCATGTTTGATGCCCTTAGCGGGTTGGTGGTTGTGTGGTAACATCCGACGACCACAAGGCCTTGTTTGGGTGTAACCACTTAGGATGCATCTCTGGATGCTAGGTCACTCTATGCAAACCTTTCCCCTTTTCCACTCCGTGTGACGATATGCTTGCTATACTTGTTTGTGCCACCCGTTGGCTTTCTATGCATCTTTACACGCTTGCTTACATGTCCATGCATGAGTCTTGCTTGCTAGTGTATCGTTCATGCTTCAACACAACGAAGTTATGGACATTCGATCCAGACCTACATTTGTCCCTCGCGTACACCACCTTTTGTGTGCTTTCTTGCTTATTTGCCATACCTATCATGCTTACTCGCTTTTTGCCTTTTCATACCCTCTTTGCATATTTTCCTTCCATTTCTTGTCTACTGGTTTCTTGTCTTTGCCTTTGCATGTATGCACATGGAGCAAGGGCACATGGAGTGAGGACACATGGAGCTAAGGTACGGTTTCCCAGGCCCAGGCAAAAAGGGCATGGGCGCAAACATGTCGATATGAGCCGAGCGGTTGCAGTTAGTAGGTTTAGGAGTTTAGCTTTTCCCTTTGGTTATGTACTCTTTTAAACCCTCTCTTCCTTCTCCCTTTCCCCCTTAGATGGTTTGTATTAGGTATATCATGCTTTGTACTATTTGTCCTCATCTCTAGAATATGGCAACCCCTATTTAGTTTCTTGCACTTATATTTTGAGCCATGCTCTAGGGATGCAGGCATTTACTTTCCTAATCTGTGTGCTTACATTGTGCATGATGTATGTATATATATACCTGCTCGCCCCTTCCAGTGTGATCGTCACAGTCCGTGTCACTTAAGGTAAGTGATGCCTAATTTCTGCTGTGAAAGCAGGGTGACTTGTCACCGGATTTTCGCCGTGGAAATATGGCACATTGCTCAAATGCCTTAGGAAAGCGTAGATTAGGACCACACCCATTCAAAAGCCGAACCTCAAAGCCCCATGCATGCAAAGCCTCAAAAGCCAATGCGGAAATCATGTTTTTTACTGCCAATTTCAAAAAATTAAGTTTTTATCAAAACAAAGGATTGTCCTTGGACAGGCATTGTGGGGTGCCTAACACCTTCCCTACACGTAACCAAACTTTCAGACCTAAGAATCAATATTTTTTTGCCATCCACATTAGATTAGGAAAAATGCCCTTTTTCTTATCCTAGGATCAATAATAAAATCAACTAGAAACAGGAGACCAATCACACCTTAGAAAAACCCAATGATTGGTGGCGACTTCACTTACCTTTGGTAATCCCTAAAAACTTGGCCCAGATTCCTGCCTTAACACCAAAGGTAGACCTACCTTCCTCAATCAAGAGAGAGAGTACCCGAAGCTCCGCGTGAACACACACACACCTATTATCGAGAAGGGCCTCCAACGGGGCCCCATGTGCGCGGGAGCTCTCACCACAGTGGGTGGTCAAACGAAGGTCCACGACGGCGTCAATTTTTCCACCTCCATTTCGATCGTGGCCAGGCGTCGGCACATACTCTTCTCTTCTCAAAGAGTCTTCTTTAATTCGAACGTGGAGGGTTCAGGGCCAGGACAACAATCGAATAAATGACAAGGATCCACCAAATTGTCAAAATCCTCGTTTGTAAGAGCAAACTCTAGAGCAGCTTGAACTCGGCTTTGATAACAATCTTCCAACTCAGGATGCTCGAGGACTACAAAACAATCAAGAGAGAGGAGAATCAGGAAAGGAGAAGCAAAAACAATTAACCTAACAAAAAGGTAAAAGAACGCACCAAGAGACCGAATTTCCCATTTCCGTAGCAACCACGGGACCTCACCCCACAGGGCGTCAGTCATGGTTTCCCATCCAGATCCAGAAACTAAAAAGTATCGTGATTTCCAGTCACGAAAAGAAGTGGGAAAACTATGGACGATCCTAGACTCCCTATTCCAAGGTAAAAGCTCAAAATACCCGTAGTGGGTAGAAGGCTTTAGACAATATAAATATGGAAACTCGTTCAAAGTTATCAAGTCCCCATCATGGACGGACACCCAAATTGACATGCAACCTATGATCATCTTCCAAACATTAGGGATGAGTTACCTAGGGGCAACGTTAAGGGCAAAAAGAAGCTTCATGATGAAGACACGAGCGGCCTCATAGAAGCTCACCTCACCGTGGTTCAAAGGCACAAGCTTTCTCATTTGGACCGGGCAATCTAGTGACGACCCGACTTGGAAATTGAAATTTTTTTCCTTATAGATTTCAAATGTTTCTTCTCTAAAGAATAAGATTCAGAGAGAGCATGAAAGAGGATTGAGGAAGAGGATGAAGAGGGTTTTGAAGATGATGAAGGCTTTGACACTACAATCTCAAAATCTTTATCTACAGACTCGTTACTTGAAGACAAACCTGTTTCAAGTTCGCTAGACCTATCTTTGGTGTCCCTATCCTCTATGGTGGTCATCTTTAGGTGATATGAAATCAAGGAATGACAAATCACAAGTTAGAGGGAGAGCAAGACAGGCCTAAAAGTTGCACAGTCTCAAGGTAAAAATAGACCTACTTAGGGATGTTGCCCACCAGAATGCTCAAGAAACACCCCTAGTCTAGTGAAGAAGAAAGAAGTAGAAGGAGTTTCTTGCCTAATGAAAGCAAAATCAACCATTAATGGAGCTTTGAGAGGAGGAGTCTTATCGGACTGAATGTGCAAGAGTTTTTGAAAACTTCAATCCTTAAATACAATGCATGGTGAAGAAGAAGGAGAATGTGAGAAGTTTTTTCTAAAAACAAAAATTAAGGTGCAGGAAGCATGAGAAATTGTCACACGTGCGACCAATGCAGCAGAGGCACGTGGCGATCATCTGACGGGAAAATTGTCTCACATTAAATGTGATGGAACGAGAATCTCAGGGCACTAAAAGAAGACTAACTAGCCAAAAAAACCTTTCCATATTCCTATGCTCGTCCAAACAAAGGACGACAAAGGAATAAAGGGGGTATCTGATGGATGGTGATAAAATGGTCGTCCATATTGCAAACCGTCCATGTTAATGATGAGTAAAAGTCTGGATGAGCATAATTGCATTAATTCCAGACAACATTTAATGACTAAATGATGAATGAGCACGAAGCCGTTACCGCTGTCCAATGATGTGCATTTAAATGGCCGTTACAAATGTTAAAAGGCTGGGATTAAGTGGTCATTATTAAGCCATAAATCCTCCAGCTGTGATACAACGTAAGAGAGGCCAACAGATTGGGCATTTACTCATACAAAGGCTATATAAAGCCAGAAGAGACAAATAAGTGGGACACAAAAAAAAAAAAAAAAAAAAAAAAAAAAAAAAACATATACAAATTACTCTACAGATTACAGATTTCTAAAGAGTTTAAGCTAGTTTAAGAATCGGAGGATTCTTAGCCGGTCCTAAACCGGTGTCATAATTTGTTTAATGTCTTCTTTGATACAGAATCTCAAGGTCATCCATCGTACTAATGAGGAACATACTAACGAGGCAAAATCGTGTTTTATCAATAAATATATCAAAAATTATGCGGTATGTGGTAATAGACATGTTTTGGCGTTATTTACCAGGCATAGTTTACATCTTTACCAAACAGAGAGTCTCCCATAGTTTGAAGACATCTAATCGCGGGCGTCAATTGAAGGCTGCAGGGGCAACAATCCCAACAGGGACAGAAGCTTTGATCTTTCTTGTGCTGATTGATTTTTCTTTGGAGGTTTTCTTAACAATGGCTATAAAGGTATTGTTACAGCTGTGACCATTATTTTTATTCTTTTTCAAGCGTTGATTTGAACAGTGAGAATTGTCTACAGTTTTCAAACTCAGCGGTTCAACCTCGGTTTGAACGGTTCACTAACACCGCTTATATTGGTTGTTTTGTAAAATTAAGTGATAAAATAGATTAAGTAGTTTTTTGTGGTGCCAGTTAAATTTTTCACACCAAAATAATCTATAAATTAAAATTGATAAAATAATAGAAGATTCAGACTTCAGAGGAGCCTAAGAGCTAACCGCGACTAACGTTATATTCTTCTCAGCAACAAAACGGCACTGAATTTCATCAATTTAAACGGTGACGTTTTGCTCTGTATGCCACACAATCTCGTTTTATTAAACCTGGGCTTGTCTTCCTCTACGGGCTTCTTCAGATGAGAGTAGCTGCTGAGATATTTTTCTGTTATTAGCACATTAATCAGAAGTGTAATTAGACTGTAACTAATTCCAAATTATCCGGATTTACTGTTAGTTGGTTAACGCATAAGCTTATCTCAGGTTCTATATATATATATAGAGAGAGAGAGAGTTGTACACTATAGTATTCAGTTAGTGTTGCTCATTTTTTCATCTTTATTGGTCTCTCTCTATTCTCTCAATTCCGCCATTGTTACACAGTATAGCTTTCTTGTTTTTCTTCAAAAATTACCCCCTTTCTCTCTGACTCTCACTCACACATATACATCATTGTTCTCTCTACGTTTTTCTTCAAAAATACGTAGCTCGGGTGTTGATGAAAATGTTTCTCAGTGGCCGAGCTCTTACTTCTCTTTTAGTTCTTTCTCTCTGGTTGTTGCTTAGTTGTGGTTCATGCTATGGTGTCCAAAGTGATATAGATTGCTTGAAAGGTATTAAAGATGCATTTGACGATCCTTACAATAATTTGAGCACTTCATGGAATTTTACGAGCAATACTGAAGGCTTCATTTGTAAATTTGTCGGGATCGATTGTTGGCACCCTCTTGAGAACAGAGTTTTAAATATCAGGCTTACAGGTATGGGACTCAAGGGCCAATTTCCTGGTGCTCTTAAGAACTGCACAAGCTTAACAGGCTTGGATCTTTCCAACAACGCACTTTTTGGAAATATTCCAAAGAATATCTCACAAATAGTTCAATTTATGACTACTCTTGATCTCTCATCTAACAATTTCTCAGGAGAAATCCCAGTGAGCCTGTCCAACTGTACTTATTTGAATGTCCTGAGACTCGAGGATAACAGGTTGACAGGTCAGATTCCTGCAGAATTGGGTCTGCTTGCTCGTCTTAAAAATTTTAGTGTGGCAAACAATCTTTTGACAGGGCCTGTCCCCTACTTAGGGAATATTGCTTCAATTCCAACGGCAGATAGTTATGCCAATAATTCTGGACTATGTGGGGCTCCTTTGAATCCTTGCCAATCGTCTTCAAAGAAGTTTCCTGCTACAGTAATTGCAATTTCAGCTTTAGTTGGGGCGGCTGTTGGAGCGGCTGTAGGAGCCTTATTTAGGGTCTGTTTGGTCAGAATGATGGAAAAATGAGAGGATAAAAAATAGAGAGAATGAAAAAGTGGAAAGGTAAAAAAGTTATTAATTTTCTTAATTTGTGTTTGATTGTAAGGGTGAAAAAGTAGAAAAGTGGTAATTTGTTTTTTTTTTTTTTTTTTTTTTTTTTTTTGCTTAGAGCGTCTGTGAAGAGGAAATGGACCCTGAAGGAAACAAATGAGCAAATAGTTTGGAGGAAGTTAAAGGCAATTATGTAAGAGGTGTAAAGGGATGAATTTCATAATCCTTATGTAATTAACTCTGTGGTGTTTAAAAATGAAAAATAGAGTCATATATAATCCATATGCAATTAACTCTATGGTAATCTTGCATCCTATTATATATTTTGTTAAATATAAAAATTTCGATTTATTGGTTGTGTCAAATTTAGGTAATTTACAACCTATCATTAGGGATAAATATGAAGCGGACAAGGAGAATTCAGAAACGAAGAGAAACCAAAATGAATGATAGAAAGTTTTGGTGTGATTTATATAAACGTCAAGAACCAATCTTTTTTCTTACATTAATAAATTTCCAATTTCCAGTAATCAAATGATAGCTAGGTGATTTTTAGCATTTAATTCAATTTTAATGATATACTCTGAGACTATGATTACTTATTCTTGTTGATATAGCTAGCATTATCCCTTGTTAAATGAAATGAACAAATGAAATGCAAGAACCTTTGAACAAAGGATCTTTTTTCTTCTTTGTAACAGAACTTGAGACAAAGCTTGGCTCCATTAGGAATGACTGAACTTCTATTCAAATAGGGCTTATATTAGGAAATGCCTTTTTTATTTAACCCTATGTAGGTCGTTGACATTTGAATTTTAGTAGTAAATTAGTTAAGTAGCTTGTGATCATACAATATTCATAATCTTCTTGTTGTTTGATCAAATGCTTTAAGTAAATAACTTATAGCAGAAATACATTTAGGATTATAGAGTACAACCTTTAGTTTTGTCATATGGTGAATGTGTGTAAAACTCCTAAACAATCTTGAGATTTGGAGTATCATACACACCTGATAGTAATATAGAATAGTTGGATCCTTTTCATGTGGATATATGCACGCACTAGCGGCATGCAAACCCTTTTTTGGGGTACATTCAGAGTATATTGTCTACTGTAATGCTTTGCTTTATTATTTCAATCATCCTAACTCCAGGAACTCTACATATTTTGCTGAATTTACTACACTAGACTGACTCTTGTGTTTACACACAACCTTTGTTAGGAATATGGGATACAAATCCAAATTCTGGCCTGCATATAACTATTTATCACACTCATTCCATAAATAAACTCAAACACTCAAGAAGCACATTTGACAGGAAAATTCACACCTCTTACAATTAACTGAGTCCTCTATTCTTGGTTCAGAAGCAATTTGCTATTCTGCCCAGCTTAGATTTTGTTCCACGTATTATTACTTATTCTTACAATAAGGACTAATGTGAAACAAATATTTTGATTTTTCACATGACATTATGAGGCTAAGGTGTTGCGTACAAATAAGGAGTCAAATAAGAAAGTTTGAAAATAAAACCTTTGATAAGGAAAATTATTTTACAATAAAGCTAGTAATGTATGCAATTGATGGCATTAAAAGTCCTACTAATGTTTGAAAATTTTCCTAATCAAATACTACCATTTACTGCTGCTATTCTTATATTTGAATTTCAATTTTTGCAAAGAGACTGATATTGCCACCAGCTGAAAAAAACTGATTTCATCAGATCATTTAAATGAGCTTTAAATAAAAATTATAAATTTTATAAAAAATACTCCAACACTCTCAATGAGTTACATTGCAATAAGTTATTATAGGATCACAATTATATTATGTGGCAAATTTTTCATATCATCAAATAATTATGTAAATGGGTATAAAATTAGTTGAGGTCCTAGAATTTTTTTTCTCTCAAGTCTATCACATGGTAGGTGGCTGTTTTTGTCACATGAGTGATGAAAAAAATAGTGGTTTTACTTCTTTATCACTCACAACTTGTCTAGCAAAAATTGTGTAATAAGTAGTGGTGCTACCATTATTTATCTGTCTCTTACATTATTTTTTTTATTCCCATCTTTCTTCTCATATCTTATTCTCTCTCGAACAAAAACTTTATTCCCACACCCTCATCTGACAACCATCACATTTAGTCTTCCTGTCATTTATTTCTCTCCTTAACAAAAATCAAAATGTTCAGTGGTATTGATTGAGCAACAAAATCAGAACTCTCAAACACTCAACAGAACCGCTGCAAAACAAAACTGAAAAAAAAAGGTATAGAATTGTAAGAATGTGACAAAGGAAGTCCAAACAAGAAGGCAAATCCAAAGTCTATCTATTACTTTCTTAAGGAGTAGAAATTATTAGTGCTTTGACATCACATCACATTCCAGAATTACTACTTGAAATTGTGAGTGTCACGTAGTATATATGATGTCGTATAGAGATTCTTCTGCATTTTTCAAATAAAAATTTGATTGTTTTAAATTAAAAACCAGATCTGTTTTTCTTTCATAAAAAATTTGTGTTTTCAAAATAAAAATATGTTTTTTCCCACATTAAAAAACCCCAACCGGATCTGAATTTTTATTTAAAATCCACTCCTTCTTTTTTTTATGGAAACTCAAAATTAAATTTTTTATTAACTATTCTCATCAAATTCTTTCACACAAAATAAAATGGCAAATCTAAGGTTCTTGAATAAAAGTTTAACCCTAGATCTAGGATTTGAGTTGCATAACATTTCACACTTTGAATATTGGTATTTAATGGTCATTTAGAGTCTAGAAGACCGGATTCCGTCTAGGTGGAATGGGTACCTAACACCTTCTCATTCCGTAACCTAGCCCTTGAACTTAGGATTTTGGATAGTAGACTAGTGTTTTATCTTTTGTTTTGGTAGATTATAACTAAAATCAAAACTTTGTAATTTTTACATAGATTGTATTTAAGACCAAAGCCTTGTAAAGATATTCTACCAAATTGTATTTGTATAATCAATTAATAACATTTGAAGTATTTTTGGACATGCAATTGTATTTTATTTTTTTCTTATTTTTTTGTATAAAAAAAAAAAAAAAAAAAAAAAAAAAAAAAAAAAAAGTGGTGACTTCACACAATTACCCAGAAGAGAGGTGCCCTAAGCACCCAAATCTATTTTTTTTTGAGAGCACCCCTGCGGTCTCTCACTATTGCTATATATGTTTCTAAAAAAAAAAAAAAAAAAGGTTTATTGCTATGTATAGTCTTCAAGAGAAATTTTTAGTTTTTACTCTTACCACTAAGGGTGTTCACCGAACCGCACAAACTGCAAAAATTACACTAAAATTGCTCACAAAATGGCATAACGCACAAACCGCACTCTCTCTCTCTATATATATATTAACATTTTTATTTTTTAATATTAAATATATTATTAATAGTTTAATAACCCTAGTTTTCAAACAAAAAAAAAAAGTTTAATAATCCTAGCAAGTGTTGATTAAGAAAGTCAGCTCAAAATAAAGAAAAATTAGCTCAATAGTTTAAAATTGCACTTAAAACAAAGGGAAAAATCAGTTTTTGACTAGGTAGGAAAAACTCAAAATTTGAAAAATATACTAGTTTCAAACAATTCAAACTGCATGTTATATACTGCACTGCACATGTGATCACAAAAATAATGTGCAATGGAATTATGATTTTAGCTAAACTCTAAACTGCACCACACATATGACTAGAAAAATAAGGTATGGTATGGTTATAATTTTAGTTAAATCACACTGCAAAATGTGGTATTAAAAATTGCCTCAAACATCATACCACACCGCAAACACCCATACGTACTACTAACAATATTAGCATCAACAAATATCAAAATTATTCTCATCTGCGGCCACTTGATATTTTCTTGTCTTGTTAGTTCTTTGATTCTTTCCTGTGCTGACTTCAAACTGTCCAACCGTGTGACATTTCTTTCTCTCTTTTTTTTTTTTTTTTGTTTTTTTTTTTTTATGAATTTTACTAATGAGTAAATCAATTTTTAAAAAAATTATCCAATTTTGACAACTTTTTTTAATTTTTAATAAAACTTTTCAATCTGACCCACTAGTGTCAAATAGGTGGGGCAACTTCGTACTTAAATAGGTGTCAAATAGGTGTCTTCTTGTCTTCTCCTTGGTCTTTTGGGCTTCTTTGTACAAGATAGATTGCCTAGAGTAGAGTGTCCGTTTACGGTAAAGATGTGTTTTGGCTTTGCTTGAATGACAATAAGCATAAGGGAGGTAAGGAAAATGCATTGTGGACCACAGTTCGGTCAAAGAAGGTTCGTAAAACTAAAAAGAATGCAAAACCTGATACCAAAATTGGATGGAACTGGGCCTATAGAAAAGAGGTTGGGAAATAAAGGGTATAGAGTAGAGAAAGCAAAAGGACAATGAACAAATATGGATGGAGATTTTCCTAAATCAAAGTAGACGTAGAACTGTTTAGACCTCCATCATCCATGTAATCAAAATAATTTTTATAGTATTATATTAAAAGAAAAGACTGGGTTTTCTCAAAAAAAAAAAAAAAGAAAAAAAAAAAAGTGGGAAATAAAATTAGTTACAAGTGCTCACCCTAGAACTACAGAGATATTTGCAATATGCACCCGAAACTAAAAAGAATGCAAAACCTGATACCAAAATTTGGATGGAACTGGGCCTATAGAAAAGACGTTGGGAAATAAAGGGCATAGAGTCCGTTTGGATAGCACTTATTGTTGCTGAAAGTTGATAAAAACTGATTGTTGCTGAAAACACTGTAGCAAAATAATTTTTAAATGTGTGAATAGTATTGTGGGACCCACTTTTAATATTAAATATTGCGTGAACAGTGCACGCACAGTACACGCACAGTAAATTTTGTCCTCCCAAAGTCAAAAAAGCCGGCCAAAAAAAAAAAAAAAAAAAAAAACATAAAACGCAACTCTACAATGAGTGAGAAAAAGTGGTATCCAAACCCAACCATAGGGTAGAGAAAGCAAAAGGAAAATGAACAAATATGGATGGAGATTTTCCTAAATCAAGGTAGAACTGCTTAAACCTCCATCATCCATGTAATCAAAATAATTTTTATAGTATTATATGAGAAGGAAAGAGTGGGAAATAAAGTTAGTTACAAGAATTCACCCTAGAACTACAAAGATATTTGCAATATGCACCCGAAACTTCCTACTTCTAAAATCAACCCTGCAATTTTTGAGGTAATTTGAAATGCCCAACACAACATCCAAATCAGTGTCTAAATTAACAGATTAATGGATGATACTGTGGACTGAGGACTAGTCTTGTATCAATTGAGACAATAAATACAGTGGCATTTTACTCCCTTGCTTCAATTCATTCCTTTTCTTCTTGAAATATTCAAGGTTGAGAACTCAGAAATGAGCACACGAATTGCCACTTGGATTGATGAGGTGTCAAAATAATGAGCCATTGGTAATGGATGGCTGGGATTTGTACTATTGCACACAGATCTCAATCCTGCTGTCCCTGTCCCTGTCCCTGTCGGGTCCTGCTCCCCTCTTGTTTAAACCCTCCTCTTTCTCCAGTTTTTATTTTGATCTGGCAAGAAAATGATCCAACGGCTTAAAAATAAAAGTAAGTCAATTCCATCTTCTTTACCTCTTTCCTTCTCTTTTTTTTCTGCAACGTCACCTACAGTATGAGAGAAGCCCCTCAAAGCGCACCATCGTCACAAATTCTAATGAGCTTCTTTTCAACAAGCTAGTGTTCATTTATGTTTTCCTCTTTTGAAAGCCCAAAAAAGAATTCTGCTATGAAAAGGCTTTATTGTTTCCTACTTAGTGCTAAATTGAAATCAATCTCTCCAAGATCAATTTCTTTGTTTTCTTCCTTCTTCTCATTGTAAGCATTAGAACACAGAGGCCTTTGTATAGAATTTTATATATATTTAAATTGAAAGTAGTGGGCTTTTGGGATTTGCAAAGTAGTGACCGGCAGGTGGAGGTCAACGGTGTTGGCTCTTGGCATTGGGTTTCATTGTGCCGTTACCACCTTATAGGTACCAACTTTTCTTCATCTTCTCTCTCTCTCTCTCTCTCTCTCTCTCTCTCTCTCTCTCTCTCTCTCAGTGTGTGTAATGAGATTTGAAAATTCACGTTTATGGCATTGATGACGTTAAATTGCACAATTGATTCAGTCTATTCGTGATTATTTTTTGGGTATGTGCTGGTACAGACTTTGTGATGGAATAGACTTTTCTCATGCTCTGGCGGTAATGTTGCGAGAAGAGGACTTGACTTTTTTAAACTATTGGGTTCCTCTCATACTGTTGGTGATGTTCCAAAAAAGAGAGGATAGATTAGAGACAAAGAAGATGAGATTGAGTTGCTTTTATTTTTAACCGTTGGATCCTATGCTTGCCAAGTGTCATCAAAATAAAAACTGGAGAAAAATGGAGGGGTTTAAATGGGAGGGGAGCCGGACCCGTCCCTGTCCCTGTTCCAAAAACGTCTGAGAGCCCGTGAGAGAGAGTGACGTTGTACAATACCTTACGTCACCTAAGTACTATCTAACCCTTACCCTTGCCACTAGACATAGTGTCCTTTTTTTTTTCGGTAAATGCGGAATATTATAAGAAGGGGGTTAACAACACAGAGGGGGGATCAGAGGCAGCAGCTCAGACACCTTAACCTGAGAGACAGCAGTTGCAGCGAGAGCTCCCTCCAATCATCAACAAGACCAGCAAGAGATCCAGAGGTTCCATAATCCAAAGAGAAAGAAGTTGTTCTAGCCATAGTGTCCCTTTTCATTTCAAAAATTTCTGGTCTTCTTCTTCTTCTCTACGCAGCTCTTCTTCTCTGCGCAAAGGTTTTTTTTCTCTTCTCTTTCTCCCTTTTCTTACATAAACACACACACAAGAAAAGAAAAAGGAGTGCACTGTTGCTAAGGTAAATACCTAAATATATATATATATATATATCTAATTATTTTCACTCCGAAATTAATGGACATCAATTTTCACTCCGAAAATTTAAGTGCTGTTCCATTTAATGCTCATTTTCTGCATAAGAATGTATCTTCCTTACTTCACTCCGAAATTATCTTCCTTACTTCTATCAATGGTTTACAATATATATGTGTGGTCTTTGAAAAGTCATAATGCAAAATTTGCCCATTAAATGGTGAAACCACTTCCATTCAAGTAGTGTATGAGTTGTTCGGTGCATGAGTCACATGTACCAATCAGAAAAGGAAAAAATGTGCATGATCTCTTACAAGTTAGATTTTTTTTTTTTTTTTTTTGAGATGGACTGAGGATGATTACCTTAGAAGTTAGAATATTTATTTTGAGTTACGTGAGTTTGGGATGAATACCTATAAGCACTTTCTATTCTTTCCTTTATCACTTAGTAAAACATCAACAACAAAAAATTATCACCGTATATTTGAATAGAAATTTATAGTTTTACTTTTACCCTAAAAAATAAATAACCTCTGAACCATCATTTGATAGAATAATTTATATAATATATATATATATATATATATATATATATATAATGCTAAATTATATTACTCTAATAAAGTTGGTAATTATATCAAATATGTTAAAGATATACATTTTTGTTGGTATGAATGCGTGTTCCAATTACACTTTTTTTTTTCTTGCCGTTAGGAATTTGTAGGTACATTTAAGAAAAAGATTTGGAATTTATTTATGAATTTAACATACTATTGGTTTCATGCAGTTGACCGTGTTTGATGGATGGGAAGAAAATGTCCAATTTTCATCTACCATTGGAACTCTGGACTGAGATACTAGCAAGGGTTGCAGCTAACTCCTTGGCTGACCTTGCTGCTGCAAAGGTCACAAGCAAAAGCTTATACATTGCAGGAAGAAGAAATAAAGTTTATAATAAGGCAAATATATTGAAATTGCTCAATCCATTCAATGTAAGTAACGCAAACGCAAACGCAAACGTAAAAATCTTCCTAAATGAGTGTGTAAGTGCTGATAACCCTCTCTACCTCATTTATCAAGGAATTTGGAATTACATTTTTAATGGTGATATAAATATTGGACTTACATATTTCAAAAAATCTGCTGAGAATGATTATCTGCCATCAACATATATATATTCAATTATGATGATATGTACTGGCCAAGACTTACCAAAGGAAAGCATCATGAAGTTCATATCAGCAATAAGTAAGTTAAATGTGAATGACGTTGAGCTATGTCGAAAGACAATTGCAAGTCTAGTTGGTCACATGTGGAGAAGGGTCTCGATTGAACAGAGCAATTTGCATTGTATTTTTAAGGACCAATGTGACTACTTCAAAAGCATGAACAGATGGATCTCAAAGTGGGATCACATTGCAGAGAATGATGGGTCTATTTGTGACATGTGTAGGACAAAAGTAGAAGTAGAATGGTTTCGCAACATGGTACACAAACAACCGATGCTACAGTTTTTGAATCCATGACAAACCTATAACATATTTTGTGTTCTTTCAAGCCCATGTGTATGTAGTGTTTGTGTTTGCTTTTAGTTTATGAGTATGTAATGTTTATGTACTGCTATAGTGTGTTCTGTGTCTGTCAGTAAAATGGTATGTAAGATAATAGTATCAATTGAAATGAAAACATTTGTGAATATTGAAAATAGTTTATGGATGGTTATAACTCCTTACCTATGATATATAAATGATTCTAACTATCACTTTGAATATCTTCTTCTTTCAAAACTTTCTTAGAAACACTAAAAATTCTTTGGGACTTCACCAAAATTTCTATTTTAAGAACCTAATAAACATGATTGTATTCTAAGGATAAATTTATAGTAACCTTTTAGCAAATGCTGTGTGGGTGCTTACATTGTCTAAGGAAAGCATTTCATTGGGGGATCCAAATTATCAAGTGTTTTGTTTGATTATTGAAACACTATATTTTTTAATTATATTTTTCAATACAAAAATGAGATGTTAGTCCCAATTTTTTATTTTATTTTATTTTATTTTTAATGTGAAAAGCATTAATTCCTCTTCAATAGAGGGAGAGAGACCAAAAATGTGGCAAACAAATGAAAAAAATAAAGTTTATAGAATCTCGGATATACAAAGTTGTATATAAGACGTACAAGAGTATCAAGTTTCTTTTCATCAAAATTAACTATGAGTTGTACGAATCTCGAACGTACAAGTATTGTATGAGATTATGCAGAATTTACGAATTTGATAGTTTTTGGGCCAAAAGTTGTACAACTTAAAATGAAAACTATTGTGAATATTGGAAACAGTTTTTAGATGGTTTTAAGACTCTATCCATGATGTATAAATGATTGTAACTCTCACTTTGAATATCTTCTTCTTTCAAAACTTACTATGAAACACTAAAACTCCTCAGAGCCTTCTCCAAAATTGCTATTTTTAGAACGTAATAAACTTGGTTGTATCCTGAAGATAAATTTGCGGTACCTTTTATCAACTCTTGTGTGAGTGCATCTATTGTCTAAGGATAGCATTTTTTTGTGGCTCCAAATTCTAAAATGTTTTGTTTAATTACAAAATCACTATATTATTTTCTTTATGTTTTTCTATAGTGAGAAAGTGTTGTCTAATCCCAATTTTTTTTTTTTTTTTTTTAATTTGAGAAATGTTAAATCCTCTTTAGTAGAGCTAAAGTGAAAAAAACTATGGCAATGAAGTTTAAAAAAAAAAAAAGAAAAAAAAAAAGAGAGAATCTCTTTCGTGTGAGAGTTGTATGTATGATGTGTGAGATTTTCAAGTTTCTTTTGCATCAAAATTTCTTGAGAGTTTGTACAAAACCCGAACGTACGAGTTTTGTACAAGATTATGCAAAATATACTAATATGATAGTGTTTGTGTTTGCTTTTAGTTTATGAGTATGTAATGTTTATGTACTAATTTAGTGTGTTATATGTCTGTCATTAAAATGGTATGTAAGATAACAGTATCAATTGAAATGAAAGCATTTGTGAATATTGAAAACAGTTTATGGATGGTTATAACTCCTTACCCATGATATATAAATGATTCTAACTCTCACATTCAATGTCTTCTTCTTTATGAACTTAGTTTGACTCTCTCTCTCTCTCTCTCTCTCTCTCTCTCTCTCTCTCTCTCTCTCTCTCTCTCTTATGTATTTGCGTATAAAAGAATACATAAATTTTTATGATTCAAGGAAAAGATGTAGATTACAAAGAAAGTATCAAAATATTCTCACAAAACCCAAACTCTAAAGAGCTCTCTCACCACAAGGAGAAACCTTAATTTTCCCGAAGTAAATTGCCGCAACTTGAACTCTATTACATTACAAAACCAATGTCGAGGCACAAAACATGTGTGTGTGTGTGTATATATATATATATATATATATATATGATAGGAATTTAGACCCCTTAAAACAACCAGATTGCGTAGCCTAGTTAATTAGCCAAGTTGTTACTTAGTCAAATTAAGCAATTCTAGGTTAAAACAATCCAAACAATCATATCAAGAATATAAAGCAGCGGAAAATAAATAACACAAGATATGATCACCCAGAAAACCACACGGTAAAAACCTGGGGAGGATTTGACCCACCGATCCTCAAGGCATAACAGAATTCACTATGAAAGAATTGAAGTTCTTACAGAAGGACTACAAGCTCCCCGCTCGACTTCCTAATGCTACCCACCAGTACGAACTTCCTGACACGACCACGCGCAGGCTCCGAATCCACGGACTACTTCTTTCTTGAATTCTTCAATCAGCTACAAGCTCCCCGCTTGCTTTTCTTTTAAGTTCCAATGGTTGCAACTATGTTGATCATCAAGATATTGACAACCCTAAGTTTATGTGAAGGAAAGCTCCTCGAAGATCTCACAAGAGATTCACACAAACAGCAAATATGAGCAACATAACAATATGGACAACCTTCAAAAACGTGGCTAGGGTTTTGTTTATATACCTAGGGTAAAAACATAAAACCCTAAACGTTTAATGAAGTAGGGCTGAGTTGGAAATTCTCCAGAATAATCAACCTGTGCGATTTTCGATCGATCGAGTCTATTCTTCGATCGATCGAGCCAGGCCAAAAGTCCCAAGTACTTCTGCAGCCACTCGATTCCAACTGTACAATAATAAACCAACTTTGAGCAAGCCTAAACAAGACTAAATACAATGTTTTGATCATGGTTTGCCAACATTACAAATTAGAGTTCTAAATACATAAAATCCTAAGACCTTAGAACCTAACAAACTCCCCCTTTGGCAATCCGTGACAAAACCATAATTAAAAGCTCAAAGTTTTACAAGTAAAAGCCCTTTACAAAGGTAATGCTCATAAAATCAAATTCAGCCTAACTACTATCCATCAGTTGCAAGTGTAGACAGCAGCTTAGTTGAATCAACCTGTATATTCCTGAAATACTCAACAAACGCATAAACGCATGTGTGACAGAAAAGAGTAAAACAACAGGTATAATATTCTTGTAAGATTCACACAACACAAAATAGAGACATATATGAATGATCAACTCATAAATATAAATCAATAAGCAGTGAATCATAAAGCAACAAGAATCAACAAAAATAACATGTATATCAATCAATGTTACTCCCCCTAACATGAATATCCCCAAAAATGATATACAAAGTGAAGCACCTAGATACAATCTAAAAACTCCACAAGCTCCTCAAAAACAAAAAGTTCTCCCCCTAACTACAAAAACTCCTCAACAAGTCAAAAATACCACTCCCCCTTTTTGTGACGGAATGCCAAAGGGCATTCACAGGTCGCCATCAAAAGGAGGTGGTGAGGGTGAATGAAGACGCGCAAAATCGGCTCGTAGAGCACGAAACTCATCTAGCAAGTCCACCAAAATCTGACCATGAGCCGCCTGAACGGTCATGACAGTCTCCAAAGTACGACGAACATCGAAGTCGGCCGAAGGAGGTGGAGGAACATCAGCAGCAGCAGCATCATCACCAACTGGATCAGGAACATCCTCACCAGCAAGACCTGCAGTAGAAGAAGGAGGAGGTGCGCTACTAGAGGGCTCAGACCTAGGGTGTTTAGAACCAGCTCGAAGATGAGCAGCCCTTTGTCTAAGAAAAGACGCACCTATAGGAGCAATAACATGAACGGGCTCAGAGGAAGGGAAGCCACGAAGATCAAGATGAAGGAGAATCCTATGAATGAAAATAGGATGTACAAGAGCATGAGCAGAAGATAAACTCCTATAAACATCGTTCAAAGAACGAAGAAAAAGATGGGGAAAACTAATAGGAGCATCAGTAACCAGAACGTACAAAAATACACACCTCTCAAGAAGAATGGTGTGAACATGGGAAATGGGCCAGATAGAATGACACGCTATCCTAAAGAAGAGATAGTGTAACCCGGAGAGCTCAGCAGAAGTGATCCGAGGATCAGAACCCCACTGGACAGTAGTCCCAGTGATGTAAGACAAGACATCACTAATCTCGGGAGACACGTCATATGGATAGACAGGATGTCGAACCAATGGTACCCCTAGAGCATCAGCCACTACCTGAGGAGTAATGGAGTACTCTACGCCTCGTATCCAACTCTTGACTAGAGTGTTGGAATCATAGATGCGGATAGAGATGTTCGAATAGAACTCTCTAATCAAGGCAGAAGGTGGAGGAGGATCAGAAACATCCACCAAGGGTAACCAGCCCCTACGCTCAAAGTTTGCCCTAATGGCAGGATCAAGTTCATCTAAGTGAACAGAACGCTCAGCCCAAATTTTTCTCCTAACAATCAGCTTCTCATAAATCTCTTGATTTTTCTCACTCGAAAACTTCTCACGGTCATAGGATGGAGGGGGTGAAGGAGAAGGTGAGGGAACATTCCTACGGGCTCTAGTTTTCCTAGGCATAGTGCTAAGGAAAGGACAGAGACACAAAGTGAAAAACCAAAAGAACAAGAGAAAACAGAACCAAGGGCAGACTGCAAATTAGCACAATAAAAAATATAGAACAAAAATCTATATGATGCATGAACATTAATAATGTTGTGATGCATGATCTAATGCAGTAAACAAATAAGTTCAATTTAGATTGAATTGACAAAATTGGCTTGAACATGGAATTTTTATCAAAAATCCCAAAAAAATTGAAAACCACTTGTTGAAATTTTTACCAAAAAGATGAATTGAGCATTACAAAACACATTACATAGATTATAATGCTTAATTACAACTACACAACAAGTCAATTTCATCAAAGTCATCCCAATTTAACAAAAGCCCCAATTCGGATCAAGAATAAGCCCTAGATTTTTCAATTTTTCACCAAACTCAAATTTGATCAAATTAACAGGTAATAATCATGTTTATGAAGTGTCCCCACAAAAACCCAATGATCAATTTCATAAAATAAGGCTTGAATCAACAGAAAATCCCAATTATTCAAATTCCGAAAATTACCCTTAAATGAATGAATATATGCATGAAAACATGAAAATAAATTCAAAAGGAATGGCACAAGTGTCTTACCGACTTGAGGAGAGAGAGATTTTGCAAAAAGAACGGAGGAAAACGACAAAAATCACAGATTTGAGCTTGCCAACGCAGAGAGAGGAAAAAGGTTTGAAAAGTTTTTGAAATAGGAACTTTGAAAAAGTCAGAAAAGTACCTTTTAAAAAGCTTTTTCACGATGTTCGATCGATCGAAAATCAGATTCGATTGATCGAAACACACAGTCATTTTGAGACAAATGAAAGCACTTTTTCGATTGATCGAAAATCAGGCTGGATCGATCGAAATGGGCAGAGGCTCACTAAATTTTGAGAAAAATCACAGTTTTGAAAGACAAACCAAATTTTGAAAAACAACTCCTCAAAGCATTAAATTACAGAAATAAAATGCATGAGTATGAGATGGAATGCTTTTTCAAAAACCCAAAATTTGAAACCCCAATTTTCTCAAAAACAAGTTTCAATCATTCTTCCTTTGAATATTCTCAAGCAACAAATATGTTGTACACAAATCTCAAGATAATTTCAAACTTGGTTGGTCAGACCAAAAACACACACTAGCATGTACAGTGTTTAACAAAGAGTAACTTGTGTAGTGTGTGATACTAGCAAAAACTTGAGATACATGTGAGGTGATATGTGAATAGTAATCAAACACAAAGTCTACACAATTCATCACATAGAATTTAAAAGAGACTATCACCTAAAGAGTTACATCCTATAACTCCCACATCTCCTAGAACAAAAGCTTGCAATCATGTAAGTTTCTTGTATTTTTGCCCCATTATTTAGGTGAAATTTGGCATAAAGCCTAATAGTACACACCGGTTTGAATTAAGTGAATTGGCATCAAGCCTAATAGTACACACCAGTTTTAAGCATTAAGCATTTAAAGAGGCTACACCTTATGTTCTTTTTGTGCATGTGCTACACTTTCTCGAGCACAAAATCTTATGATATGCACTAAGGTGTTCATGATTGACTAGTGAACAGTGGTGAGATGGTTATTTATTCCTTTCTCAAAAGGATCAAGTCCGACAGTCAAATAACATGTGACTTCAAGATCAAGACAAAGTGATTAATAACCACAAACATCTTTCCCACACAACATGCACTACAAAGCTTTAACTAGTCAAGTGCAATATTTAAGCTCATCAATGTTAAACAAGGTACACAGAACATGACATGTGTCAAAAGATAGACCAACCTTGTTTTTCAAAAATCAAGAAAAATAGTGTCTAACATAATTTTTGCTTTCTCCTTTTCCCTTTTTATTTTTTTTTATTTTTTTTTATTTTTTTTTATTTTTTTTTATTTTTTTTTTAAAAGAGAAAACAAATAAATCCTAGAATGAAATGCATGAATGTAATGCAATGCAAGTCCTAGAACAAAAACAATAAAAAGACACAAACCAAAGAACAATGGTCACCAAAGAATAGAGCAATTAAGCACAAGGACCATGTCAAAAAGACTCAGTTAGTTCGAGTCTTTTGCATCCAAAACTTTTTAGATGCACCACGAGCATTGGAGTTCTTATTCACATTCGAGTGATTCCCAACTCCAGGATTGGAATAAAGGTTTAACACCTTTACCAATTCACCAATTAGTGCCATAGGATCATGTGCTTGAGGCACAGGCACTTTTGGTTTAGTTGCTCTCTTATCAGCTTGAAGCTTGTAACAGTTAGGACGAATGTGTCCAGACTTACCACAATAATGACAAACCCAAGCAGGTTTACCATGCATCTTGTCCTTAGATTTGGTAGGCTCCTTAGGTTTAGATTCTCTTAAATCTACCCTAATCTTCTTAGGTGGTGAAACTTCTACGGGTTTAACTATCTCACTCACAGGTGGTTTGACAGTTTCACTCACAACCTCACTCACAGAAGGTTCAGAAGAAGAGGAAGGAACAAAAGTAGTGGAATGTGGTCCAGAATCAAAAATGCTTTCAACATATCCTAACCCAGTTTTATCAGCAGGAGACTTTTGAACATTCAGCATGTGATCAAGTTTAGAACTAGCAGATCTAGCAACAGATAAATCATGTTCCAAAGTTCTAACTTTATCAAGCAAAAGCATGTTCTCAGATTTAACATTATTCAAAAGCTCATTAGCATCAAACACTTTAACAAGCAAATATCTCTTTTCAAGCTCAAGAGAATCAATTTTCTTTAGGCCAAGTTCAACTTTCATAGCATCCTTTGCAGCAACTTTGCAAAGTTTGTTATAGGCCTCTTGAAGATCTGCATCTTCAGAGAGTTCCCCATCAGAAGGGTTCTCCTCAGCAGATATGCTTTCATTGACTATAGCAGTAGCCGTGAAAGCAATGAAGTTTCCATTCTCGTCACCACCGGACTCATCATCAGAAACCTCATTATCACTAAGGGTTACAGCCATAGCTTTACCCTTATTCCTCAAGAATGTAGGACATTCAGATTTCACATGACCATACCCTTGACAGCCAAAACACTGAGGACCCAAAGAGTTATTAGAAGATTGACCAAAATTTTCTCTAGGTTTTTCAAAATTGTTAACCTTAATGGGATCATTCTTCCTAAAATTTCTAGGTTCAGCAGTGTAAGTACCTCTTGCCTTTCTATTTGTATTCCTCAGAAAGTTCTTAAAGTTTTTGGCAAGATAGGCAATCTCTGTAGCAGAGAGCTCATCATCAAATCCACCACCCTCAACATCATCAACTGACTTAAGAGCCATTGATTTGGATTTGTTCACTTTAGGTAGGTCAGACTCATAGGATTGAAGAGATCCTACAAGCTCATCAACAGGGATGGAGTCCACATCCTTGCTTTCAGTGATGGCAGTCACTTTGGGTCTAAAATCTTCAGTTAAAGATCTAAGAATCTTCCTAACAATTTTAGGTTGATCATAGATTTCACCCAAATTAAAAGCAGAATTGACAATATCATTTAATTTAGCATAGAATTCATCAAAAGATTCATCATCAGACATTCTAATGCTTTCAAATCTAGAAGTCAATTGTTGCAATTTATTAATCTTAACTGCCTTTGTGCCTTCATGCACAGTTTGGAGGATTTTCCAGGCAATATGAGCAACCTCAACATTAGAGATCCTCTTAAATTCCTCCATAGAAACAGCATTAAAGATGGCATTCATAGCTTTGCTATTAAAGCTTGCTGCTTCTTTTTCAGAAGTTTGCCACTCACTCACAGGAGTAGCGGGTTTCACCCATCCGTATTCAACGGAATTCCAAACCCTTTCATCAATGGATTTCAGGAATGCTTTCATCCTTACTTTCCAATAAGCATAGTTGTTCCCATCAAAATGAGGAGGAACAAACAGAGAGTGTCCATGCTCCATGACAACAGGGGTCAAGGATCAGCTCAGAGATTAAAAATCTCAAACACAAAGAGCTACCCACTCTGATACCACTTGATAGGAATTTAGACCCCTTAAAACAACCAGATTGCATAGCCTAGTTAATTAGCCAAGTTGTTACTTAGTCAAATTAAGCAATTCTAGGTTAAAACAATCCAAACAATCATATCAAGAATATAAAGCAGCGGAAAATAAATAACACAAGATATGATCACCCAGGAAACCACACGGTAAAAACCTGGGGAGGATTTGACCCACCGATCCTCAAGGCATAACAGAATTCACTATGAAAGAATTGAAGTTCTTACAGAAGGACTACAAGCTCCCCGCTCGACTTCCTAATGCTACCCACCAGTACGAACTTCTTGACACGACCACGCGCAGGCTCCGAATCCACGGACTACTTCTTTCTTGAATTCTTCAATCAGCTACAAGCTCCCCGCTTGCTTTTCTTTTAAGTTCCAATGGTTGCAACTATGTTGATCATCAAGATATTGACAACCCTAAGTTTATGTGAAGGAAAGCTCCTCGAAGATCTCACAAGAGATTCACACAAACAGCAAATATGAGCAACATAACAATATGGACAACCTTCAAAAACGTGGCTAGGGTTTTGTTTATATACCTAGGGTAAAAACATAAAACCCTAAACGTTTAATGAAGTAGGGCTGAGTTGGAAATTCTGCAGAATAATCAACCTGTGCGATTTTCGATCGATCGAGTCTATTCTTCGATCGATCGAGCCAGGCCAAAAGTCCCAAGTACTTCTGCAGCCACTCGATTCCAACTGTACAATAATAAACCAACTTTGAGCAAGCCTAAACAAGACTAAATACAATGTTTTGATCATGGTTTGCCAACATTACAAATTAGAGTTCTAAATACATAAAATCCTAAGACCTTAGAACCTAACAATATATATATCTGTGGAGCATAATTATGGAATCCAAGTTGGACTTTTTTGATAAGCATCCAATTAGGACTTGGATTGCTTAAGTCGGCAAAAGTATTTTATATGAATTTCTAATATATATATATATATATATATAACCGAAGCCGTGCGATGCACCGTATAGTTAACAAATGTTAAATATTTTCACTTTATTCAATGTTACAATGAGTTAAAAAAAAAAAAAAAAAACAGAGGATCCAGAGTTAGAAATTAATGAAACAAAACAAAAATATATATAACCATACAATAGAAATATATAAAAGAAAGATGGGCTACCCTAAAAAAAAATTACTGCTATACTCTATAGTTGTTGAAATCTGCCAAATAGTTTTAGATATTGCAAGGCCAAAAAATCTAAAGATTCATAAGCAAATCTAAATATCGCCCAAAAGAATGTATTAATTCTCAAAAAGATGCCAACATCTGAAAAAAAAGGAAAAAGCTTCAATTCGAAAAGGAATTTTAATTGGAAAAAATTTGTAATGATATGGGAGGAAAATATGGAAAAATAAATAAAAGCCATATGCTAACCTCCATGACTATCATAGACACCAAAGAAAGGTGGAACTGTCCAAATTTGGATAAGTTGCATGCTACCCAAAAAAAAAAAAAAAAAAAAAAAAAGCACGGTAAAATAGCATAATCTATAGAAAATCATTAAGATTATGAGTCCACTCAATAGACCCATTGAAAAGGCGATCCAAAGAAGTCATTGAAAAATACAAAACAAATTTCAAACAAAATATAAAAAATTTCAAACTCAAGCACTTAACAATTGATCACAGTTATTTAGAAATTAGAACACCCAAAGTCCTTTTCACATAATCACAAAAATCAATATCTCTATGAAGAGAGGCCAACCCCATCACCATGAATCTGAAAAACACTGATTAAAAAGAGAAAATTACAGAGACATTGATTATCATTGTTGACTTATAAATATTTATAATCATATTCATGGTTGAGTGTTAGTATGTAGAAAGCAATAAGACTGACCATGGGGAAAGGGCTAGGAGTCGAGGATGAATCCATATACCAAGCTTGATTAATTGTACAAAATAATGATTAAACCATATAACTGTTAATCACATAGATTGAAGCCTTGAATCTCATGCAGACCATGTTAAAATTCACAGTTTTATGCGCCTTCTCTTGCTTTCCTGATGTATTTGGTTTATGGAACATTTGCAAAGCAGGATCTAGGTCACGGAATGCTGACAAAATTGATTGGGGAGAGAAGTTCAAAGGTATATATTTTATGAATTGGTAAGTTAAACAATGTTTCTCAACCATTTAACAATGTCATGACTCGTGTCTTACTTTGCTGGAGTTTTTCCCCTCACTTTGATGTTTGCTTTCTACGTTGCCTTAGTCCTTACGTTCAGGTACAGGTTTAGATTTAGGTTTAGGTTTAGGTTTAGGTTTTAAGAGATTTATATATTACTACTTAGTGGCTGAATTTCCCATGCATCAATTTTTATGTTTTTTTTTTTTAATTTGTTTTTATATTATATTTAAATATTGTGCTGATGTGAAAAATTGTGGAAGTTTCAGAAGTTTTGGTTATATATATATATATATATATATATATATATAGAGAGAGAGAGAGAGAGAGAGAGAGAGAGAGAGAGAGAGAGAGAGATTATTTACATTCCATTTCAATTTCAATATTTGTTATTGACTTTATTATTTAATTTATCTATTTATTACTTTGACATGTTTATTCTCCACAAATTACCCTAATGTACCAAAGGTAATGTAAAATGCTACTATTTCTCACCTTTCATTTCAACTTTAGTAATAATAAATTCAGATTTAACTTAATTTGAAAATTCAAGTTATATTGACTAATATGATGCATATTTATTATAGTGATGTGTCTAATTATTCCATATATAAAACGTTATTAATTTTTAAAGCTTGAATTATACATGATTGGAAATAATATGTTATATAAAGATCTAGAGTGTAAAAATATACTTAAGTGATTATGTTAATTAATATAAAATAATATAATGAGGATAATATATATTTTTTTCTCTTATGAAATTATGCCCTTTAAAATAAAAATTTCTATGTTTGCTGTCGATGATATATTCAATTTTTATTTATTTTATTGAGTGAGTATATAGGCTTAAGCTATAACCAATTTTGTAGCTGAATTTTGTAGTTTAGCTACAAAATTGGTTGTTGCCTTGGGTTACAAACATACTTAATATCTTTTTATTGGAGGTGAATTTTGACAAATCTACCATTGGATTACATCTTCTTCTTATATCCTTCATACTTGCAAAATTTCAAGAAAATTAAAGATCAATAGTTATGCCATCAATAAATTTTTTAAATTGCAAGTTTTTGTAATTTAAAATTATGCACAAAATATAAGCTTATAGATTATATAATAAATAATATCTAATTGTCACAAAATTTAACATGTGTATTAAGAGCGTAAAGAACATGCAATTTAATGATTAGATTTTTTTTTTTTTTGAAACCAATTTAATGATTAGATTTTCAAAATATATTGTAATATTTATTTTATTGAGTGAGTATGTAGCCTTAAACTACAACTAATTTTATAGCTAAACTTTGACTTATTTTCAATTGTTAATTCTGATTGTGTTGAATGAACCATGATATTATTTTGCTCATTTATTTCCTTAAATATTTCTTGTGTGTAGTATTTAATGCAATTTCTTTCTTAATTGACTTGAATGATCCTTTTAAAAAATTTCCAATTATTTTCATAACTTTGGACCAATATGATGTCTGTTGTATTGAAATATGGAAAAAAAATCATAAAAAAAGTTAATTATTATCACTACACGTTCATTATATTGAATAAGTATTCAATAGGATTGTAACTATAAAAGGGGCTATTAAATTAATTATTCCTAATAGGAATCTAAAAAAACTGGAAAGGGTGTTACTGAAGAGTTGAGGCTAGTAATTTAAGCTACATAACTGGGTATTTAATTAGTAGCTAATTGTGATTTGTGAATACTTAATTTAAGGGCATATCAATTTAATTGGGTGCGATTAGAATACAGCAGAGGCGTGCATTACAGACTTACATTAGTCTGTAGGGCCCGGGAATCATGAGCAGTACATGCTCTAGGCTATAGCTGGTGAATGAAAACTTTTGTCACAATTTCCTTAATTACGTGGCAAGTTATGATTGATGAATTTGTGAATCTACCACTTTTATTTCACTACTTACAACTCATTATATGAGAAAATTGTGATAAAATTGAGGCAAACTTTGTGGTTCAAGCTTTTCTTTTTGAACAAATGTGTTGTTCCCTTGAAATTATTCATTACTATACCAAAAAATTATTTTATGCTACTCTCAATTGGCATAGTATTCATTGGGTTTTTTTTTCCTTTTTTTAAATCAGAGGTTCATTAATTTTGGACTCTTTGATTTTAGCAGCTTGTTAACTAAATTGGCATTAAAAATAAATAAATAAATAGAACACGTGGCATAAAACACATGGCACAAAATTGAAACTCTAATTGGAATTTTAAAACACACACTAGCTTGTACCCCATGCAAATGCACGAGATTTTTATTTATAAAATTTTATAATTTTGTTGTTGTCTTTTTATAACATCACAAATGTATTTTTCTTTTTTATATAACATCATCAAAATCAAACCATACTTCATCATAGTAACATATATTAACACACTTTAAATAAGGGGAAAAGGTTAAACTTACAGTAATGGAAAAACAAATACCTTTCTTTATAACATTATAAAAATTTAGATTCATAACTCAAAATAACATTTATAATCCTAAAATAAAACAAATTAAATTCAAATACTCTTGACTTTGGTTTTTAAAGGTTGGTGGTAGACATGGCAAACGGTCGGGTCGGGTTTAGTTTGGGTTGAGTCAATCAGGTTGTGGGTTAAAAACGGGTCATTTTAAGCAGGTTATAAAACAAGTCTAGTCTTGTTGGGTTCGGTAAGGTTGGCCAATATTTTTTATATGATTTTTTTTTTTTTTTAAAGAAAACAAAATGTATTTTCCATTTGAAATGTTGTGCAACAAACTACTTGATGTAAAATCCATTATTTTAAATTCTCTGCTCATATCAAGAATAAACTCAACTAAACAAATTAATATTTGTTCAATAATTTTAAAATTATACAAATCCCAATATTATTAACCAAAACAAAATAGCACAAACGATAAGCAAAACAAATACACAAGTTTTATTTCTACATAATATCAACATCCCAAAACATAAAACAAAATTACAAATGCCTAATTGGATAACTAATTTGACAAGGAATAAAAGCATATAAGAAATTTATAATTTTGAAAACTAATTTTATAATCTATTATCAATTGTGGTTGACACTTTCTTTCAATTTGATAATAAACATTAAATTTTGATTGTTTACTTATTTATATATGGTCCTTTTTATGAATATCATGTCATTGCTAAGCAACACACACTCTAGGAAATATCATAATTTATTTTAAAAAGCCGTTTATTTTAGACATAAATTGTTAAAAAAATGGGCTCAAACATTCATAATTTATGCTAATTTCATTGATACTTTGGCTTTAGTCATTTCACTCACACTTATGAATGTTTCTCATACATATCTATGACATGAACTTTGTTATTTGATATCTAAAAATGTATACTCATTACAAAATGCCTCAACCATTCATTTTTCAATTCATTTGTATGCATTTATGTAAAGGTCTTAATTGTTTCCTGAAATCTCACAACAAACAATTAAACCAATATTGTCTTAATTTTTTTTATTTACCCAAAAAAAGGAGTTAAAAAAATAGTTCGGGTCATGGGACGAGTCGTGGGTCAAGTTGGGTTGGCTCACAAAAAATCGGGTCAAGTCACCGGTCAACCCGTTTTTACTTTGGGTCAAAAAATTCGGGTTCAGGTCGGGTATTTCCAGGTTGGATTGGGTCAAGAAATTCTAACCCGTTTAGCCATGTCTAGTTGGTGGGTTAGATTATGATTTTTTTTTTTTTTTTTAATAGTGGGTCAGGTTGGGTTTGGGTAATGAGATTTACAAATCTGCCTAACCCGACCTGGCCCACCTATATTTAATATATTTTTACATTTAAAAAAATATATTATATAACTTTATTATTTACTTTTTTGCTCATCTTCCTAAATAAAACTCAAACACTAAGTTCTTCTCATATAGTTTGTGTTTATTTGGTGTTATGCTCATGATTATCTGGTTATAAATTTACTTTTATTTGTGGTGGTGTTGTTCTAATGCTTAATTTAATAATAATAATAATAATAATAATAATAATAATAATAATAATAATAGTAGTAGTAGTATTAGTAGTAATTAAAAAAAAAAAATTGTCCAACCCAACCTAACTCGATCCACATGGGTTGGGTTGGGTTTGGTTGGATTTTTTTTAATCCACCATGATAGATTAGGTGGCGAAAATGGCACTGTAGCACCTTTAGGCAAAATATATGAAAATCTACCACTGTTTCGAAAATAAGTAACAAGCTACCACTTTTTTGATACTCGAGTTCTCAATGGTACTTGAGTTCCATCAAAAAAATGTCAGCTATTTTGAAGACTATTTTTTCAAAGAACTCGAGTTCATAGAACTCGAGTATCAAAAAAGTAGTAGATCCCTACATATTTTTAAATTAGTGGTATATTCATATATATTTTCATGAACAATGGTAGAAGGCCATTTTTGCCTAAATTAGGTTGAAAAACTTCTTAACCCGACCTGACCTAACCCATACACAACCATTAACACCTCATCTACCATCAATTATGTCAAATATATTCCCTCTCTTGAGTCTGAACAAGTAATCAATGTGATGACAAATGGCATTATGTAAAAATGAAAAAGATAGACAAACTGTTTGGTAGCAGTTTTCAAGTATTGTTGTTCAGTTTTCAGTGTTATGAAAATACGTATTTGAGTGTTATAGAAATACGTGTCAGAAGTGTTATTATTGTTTAAAGGGACCGGTTAATGTCTGCCCTAAGGGCACACATTAAGTCATCAATTTTTGAAAACATTTTCTCAGAACTTGAAAAAGCTGTCAATACTTTTTCAATTTTCGAAATTTTTTTTTCCAAAAATGAAAAATAATGTGTGTCCTTAGGACACACATTAACAAAATCTTTATTTAAATATCAAAAACTATTGTTTAAACAACATAACGAAACAGACATTGAGAAAAAGCACAAGAAGAGAATGAGAAATAGTAGCTGCTTGGTGCATGATCAGGTGAAGTAAAATAGACCATCTATAAATTGGAGATTCTAGGGAGTGGGGGGAGTGCGCCCAAGGTCCCACCAAAAGAGAAGTACCTGAACAGAACGTTGTCCTTTCTCTTTCTCCCTTTTGGGTCAAATTTTCAACATAACCTAGTTTGACTATTACATGTATAGACAAATTTTAGTGTATCCATGATGTATGACAAGTTATCAGTTGTAAATAAAAAGGGGCGAGGCTTAGGTCTAGTATTTAGTAGTATTGGATTAATTAGAATAATGATATTTATTCATTTTTGAAGATGTGTCACCATTTGTACATTAGATACATTGGACCTAAACCAAGTCCAGTAAAAAGTTGTGAACATTATTATGATCCTATTCCTACCATTTTTCTTTCACAAATTAATTATTTTAGAACTACAACCAATTCCACACCTATTGTTACATTTATTTTATGTGATAGATTGTAATTGACAACTTATAAATTTCACATAGATCTTTTTTTTTTTTTTTTTAATCACCCCGTCAGTCAAATAATTGTTAAAATGTGTGTAAATTAGTGGTGCTGTTAGAGTTTTTCCGCCAAACACTGACTTTATGGAAAAAAAAATAAAACTATGCTACTCGTACGATGTTGCCTCCATTTTGAATTATTTTTCATTTCAGAAAAACACACCATTTTAGGAATAAAGCCCAAGAGAATGACCATATCCACCAAAAGAGAAAGGGCCACAAAGGGCCCATCTTCAGAATGGGCTTATTAAGTAAGGCAACATGTGGGTCCAAAAATGACCGAAGGCCTTCGTTTTAAAAGAAAACTCAGGGAGGATTGTTGACACCATGTTAGAAAACTCAAGGCTTTCAAGTTGTGATCACCACATTAATATTTTAAATTTAGTTACTTGCTTCCCTATGAAGCTTTTGCACTATAGTCCATTATGGTAATTACTCTAAAATTAGGTTAAACTCAATTTGGAATGCTTATATCATATGGCACTATGAAATTTTGATTTCAAAACACTATGAATTTTAAATGCACTTAGATTTGGGAGTGAAAACGCAAGTCTAATCTAGGACATGAGCAATCTTTTTAAAGAAAATTCAGTTACCTTTGATTTGACCAGGAATTTAACCCCTTTTTTTTTTGGAGAATGGAATTTATCTTAATCAAAAGGTCATAGTTTTACAAGGTAAAGGTTAGACTCAATTTGTTAAAAAAGATGGAGAGATGTAGGATAAGGACGCAATCCAAGCAACGGTTATAAATAAATATATAAATAAATGGGTCAATCTTGTCGACCTGTTTATTAGATTTTATCAAAATGAAAAAAAAAAATTATGAAAAAATAAACAAATAAATATTTTTAATATAAAATTCAAAACTAACTAGTAATTGCATCACAAATAATCATTTAAAACTAAAACATATTTCAATGTCATAAATAATCAATTACAATATGTCAAAGAAAATAAATCACAGCAACTAATAAGTTTATATATCTAGGGTTTGAATGGTATATTGGTAAAATGCTATTTATAAATCACTAACCCAACCTGTTTATTAAACGGGTCAGTCATGTCAACTTGAATATAGCAAGAAACCCATTAAGTCTCAACCTATAATCTGCTAATTTTGTGTCGTGTCATATCAAATTCGCAAGTCGTGTCCAATTTTGCCAACCCTAATCATGCATAGTCTCCTCATGTATCAATTCATTAACCTTGGCATCCAGATTTAGCATCAACATAGGTGATTGAATTTTAAATCTTAATTACCAAAAAAGTTGTATTACTTGTGTGGTGATAAAAGTCAAAATAATGGTAGAAGTTGAGAACTTGACATAATCACATAATTTAATCTCAACGTTTTCCTCACTTCAGTCACTTGTAAGTAGTATCAGACATGAGACAACTACAACAAGACCAAATTTAAATTAAAAAAAAAATTTCAATTTAGATGGACAAAAGAAATAATAAACCCGCACTCTCTATGATCCCAAAAAAAAAAGCAATTCATACAGACTAAAGAATGAACAATTTGCAACTCATAATATCTTCCCTACAAAAGGATGAGGAAAGCGATAGAGGTTTTATTGAGGGGGAGAGAACAAAAAAGGGACAAATCATAGAAAGTGGAGACACAAAGAAATATTTAATAACGAGAGAAATAATGAGGATGCTATTAATTAAGTAAATATTTTAATGATGTAAAGAATGATGATTTTTTTTTTTTTTTTTGGTTAGATCTTTTGGAAATCTAATGCTTAAAAAATGTGTAATTTTTGTGGAGTTACACCAGGTGTAACTTGAACCCATATATATATATACATATACTAGTTAAACCTTACATAAAAAGATATATGTAAATAAATTAAAAGATTCAAAGCTATATTAATAATTAGTTAGTCACATTATAAAACACATTAATGTTATGATATATAATTAATACATACATTTGAGTCACTTTTTATGAGCATGGTATATTGGTGTGTAATATATAAATTTTACATATTTAAACATAAAATTATGATATACCCTTAAAATAAATATTAAATTTGTTTTAAATTACTTTAAACTTTTGCTAATAGAATCTTAGAAGAAGTAGAATTTTAAATTTCTTATAGTTTAGAAAATAAATTGTTATTCATAGTAAATTATTGGTAAAAAAGTTTTTTTTTTTTGAGAGATTGGCAAAAAAGTTTGATCTACATTAACTATCTATTGTCACTATATTAATAATTAATGACAGTATGCATTTAGTAGTATAACCTATTACCAAAACATTTTAATTTTGAAAGGAAAAAAATTGAAAAGGATTGAGCAGTTTAAGGAGATAAAACATGGCATTTGAGGCTTATTAGCATTATTTTGACTTTCCTAATGCATAATGTAAACAAAGAAAGAATAAGTGTTAACCTTATGTGTGGAGTAAAGTTGCTTGAGATGATTATATATGAGATCTTCACATATTTTGTAACCAAATTGACAAACAAACTCTTCATAAGAGTGTTTCTCAAAAAATAAAAATAAAAACTCTTCATTAGATTGCATTAAAAAGTAAAATAAATACTAAACTAAAACTCTTAACTCAGAAAAAAATTGAAATTTGTAAAACTTAAACTTTTTGAAGTGTGTGGATTGGAAATTTTAAAAGTAGATAAATTAACAATTAAATTAAAATTGATGACAAAAAAAGTATATTGACAAATAAAAATTGTAGATAATTCATATAGTGATGAAGAGGAAAAAAAAAAGTTGATATCAACAAATAAACTTTTGTATCTGTCCAAAAATTAATATAGCAATAGTTTAAAAGCTGTAAACTTACTCCAAATTTAGTTGAAATTGAATTTTAGTGGAAAATAGAATTTTATACTATTAAAATATAAGCTAATAGAGTTTAATGTCAAGAAAACTATCTTCATAACAGTGTCATTAAAAAGTAAAATCAATACTAAACTTAAACTCAAACTCTCTTAATTTGTGGAGGTGTAAAGCTAAAATCTAGATCTTTAAAACATCATGCTTTTGCTCAATTATTCTCCTTTTTATTACTGTAATAAAAAATTTACAACTCAAGAAAATCAATTTAATCTAATAACACACATATAAACATAATACAAATACATATGGAACCCTTGTTGTATGAGAGAATACAAAATTTGATAATTCTTAAATAATAAATAGATAAAGCGTAAATATTTATAGAGGTTTATATAATGGATTTCATGGATTTAAAATTGCATTTATGACTCATAAGCAAAACCTTAAAAAAAAAAAAAAAAAAACACAAAAACAAAGAAGAGAAATACATACCTGTAATAGTTTGGATGATAGGTTTGATAAAGACTTCTACTATGGATTTCACAAACATCAAATTGCTTAAGTAATAAGGAGAGTTAGATTTCTAAACAACATAAAAATTGTAAGAGAATGAAAATTATTGATAATGGGGGAGAGAAAAGAAGAAGAAGAAGTTGTGCCTAAGAATATATAAGAATACATTGAAAAACAAAAACACACACACACACACACACACACACACACATATATATATATATATATATAGAGAGAGAGAGAGAGAGAGAGAGAGAGAGAGAGAGAGAGAGAGAGAGAGAGAATTTTTAATTATGAGGAAGTTAGATTTCTAATCATTTTAGGAATTATAAGAGAATAAGAATTAACTTAGGATGTATGTTTATTAAAAAAAATGTTATAGATTGAATGAAAAATAAATAAATTTGTTGACATCAATGACATGAATGTAACGTAAAGAGAAATGAAATGTCTACAACATTTTTACAACATTTTTACAACATTTCCTATGTGGCAGGTTGTTATTGGTTGTTATTGTTGGGGCAAAAAAGTAATCTTAGTGTTAGTTTCAAATTTGAACCAATAACAATTAACCACCTGTGATTTGTTGTAAAAATGTTGTAAAATTGTTGTAGACGTAGCATCTCTCTAATGTAAAAAGAAAGAAAGTAAGTAAACGTGAGTGATGGCAATAAGGAAACATGATAGATTTAAAAAAAAAAGAAAAGAAATTATAATCAATTTAGAAGTTTAAAGTTATCCAGGTTTTTTGAGGAACATAACTTTATCCAAAAAAAGTGATAAAGTCATAGAATAAAAGTTGATAAGATCAAAGAAGGTGATTTATTTACTTTTTTTTTTTTTTTTTTTGAGTTAAAAAGAATTGATGAAATTTGAATTATAAAAAAAAAAGTCATATGAATAGTATGAAAGGAAATTTTTTTTGGATATGAATGTAACATAAAAAAAAAAGAAAAAAAAAGAAAATGTAAGGAAATATGATAGAATTTTTTTCTTAAACCTAATTATCAATTAATGTAGAACTTAAAACCTAAACTAAAATAAAAAAAACATACAAAGAAGAATAAGTTGTTATCAACATAACTTTATCCAAATAAGTGATAAACGAATGGAAGAAAAGTTGATAAGAATTAAAAAGATGTTACAATAATTATCTCAAAAAAAAAAAAAGAAGTCACATGTGTGAAGAGGAAGATTATGCTATTGAATATGTAATTAAAAAAAGAAAAAGAAAAAGAAGGTATAGATGAAGATTGTTGCTATTTTTTGTTTTTTACGTGTACTATGTTTTTTATTTTTTTATTTTTAACATGTAGTAATATAATTTAAAAAAAAAGGATTAAATAAAGATTTAAATTGTAATCAAATTAAGTTTTTTATCAAAATTATAATAATAAAATGATTAGATGAAGAGTTTGGATTGTAATCAAATTAAGATATTTATCAATTTAGATATTATAAGAAAAGAAGATAAGAAAAAAAAAATTATATATATTTTTTTAAATCTAAAAAAATTTCTACAATTTGGTATAGTCACTTGGCGTAACTACAACTTTTATGCCCAACTTTTATTATATACTAGTATTATGCCCGTGCGATGCACGGCTTAATCAAGAATCATGTGTAATCTAAAGAAAATAATAAATATTTTTTTAATTTAATTAAATTTAAATAATAACATATATTTAAGTGGTAAACTCAATTTAATAGTTAAGAATTATAAACAACCCAAATTACTAAACAAAATAAATAAATAAAAGTAGTGAGATTTACATAAGAATTGAATTTTTGTATTTGAAAGCAAGGGAGGAGGCATCGAATTTCAACCTATCAAAATAAATGTGTAAATATAAACTTCAAGAAATATTTTTTGAGAAATACTAAGAGTTAAGACCTTGGCAATAAGTTTGCATTGATAATAGAAAATAACTTCATTAGCATTGAGATGTCATAAGAATTAAAAAGTAATACCTTTTTGTGAGGTCTGCACATCCTTCTAGGCTAATTTTGTGAATAGCAATCTATATTATGAGTAAATGAAGATCTATATTGCTAAGCCAACTACACCTTAATTTTTAAGGTTTTTTATCTCTCTTGAGAATCCTTTGTTGTGATCATATTCCAATAGATTATGGTTGATGAAGATCTAGTTAATTAAGTTCCGACAATTCAATCTTATTGTAAATAATCACTTCCAAAATTCTAATAACATGAAGACTTCCATTTTTTTCTCCTAAGAAAATTTAGGCGAAAGAATAAAGAATACATACCAGAAGTAATGAGGATTGATCATACTTACCAATTATGGAATAAAAATCTTAATGATCCATGAAAATAGCATCCATGACTCCACAAATGAGTACGTGCCTCCCTCCATGGCCAAATAGAGATGGTTAAAATAACTAAGCTTTTCAAAGTTCCCTTCAAACTCTATAGCTTCAAAGAGTTAGTTGTAGTATAAATAATATGATGTATTTTATGAACATAATGAAAAAAAAAGGAAAAAAAAAAAAAAATACAGGACAGAGTTAAATAACCTTGGAGAGGAAATAGAACTTGTAGCTTTCATTATAGGCATCCTTAAAGTATCCACACAATTTGACCTAGTACAATACGCTGTGGTACTTTCGTTATAGAACAAAACCATCCAACTAAAAATATATACCAAAAAAAAAAAAAAACTAAGAATACAAAAAATATAACCTTCATGAACAGTCCAAATGAGAAGCTCGAGGGAGGCGGAGCAAATACATTTATAATTTTTTTTTCCAATCGATTTTTATTCCCTATGATCTAATTGCAAGCTTTAGATATACTTGAAGGTAAGCAAAAATAGCAGCAATTTTTTTAGATAGACTCAAAATCTTAATTGTTCTTATCAACTTTTCCTCTACTAATCTTGGATAAATACAAAATTTTACTTTTTCTTATCAACTTTCCTCTATTTATTTTTGGATAAACACAGAAGCTTAATGTTGATATCAACATTTTTTTCCTTAACTTTATGAATAATTGTAACATGGTGGGAAAGATTAACTATTAAGAGTTTGAGTTTAAGACAAAGAGTTTAATTAGAATTGATTTTACTTTTTTGATGGCAGAAAGATAAAAAGAATAGTTGTTGTTTTTTTTACGTGTAGTAATATAAATTTTAAAAAATCTATGGATTAGATGGACCTTTTTATTATTATCTAGAATTAGATGAAGAGTTTGGATTGTAATCAAATTAAGATTCTTATCAACTTAAAAATTACTATAAGAGAATAAAAATTATATATTTTTAAAAAATCTTTAAAAAATTCTGCAATTTGGTAAAGCCACTTGGCACAACCATAACTTTTAAGCTCAACTTTTATTATATAGTATATTATAAAGATCTTGATTGTCGTAATTAAATTCATAATAGATCTTCGTTTTAATCTTGCAACTCTTGTTATTTCAGCATTGTTCAACTATTTAACCAAAAATAAATAAATAAACAACTATAAGTCTATAATACACACAACCAAACTAACATTTGGTGTTGCCATTACATATATATATATATATATATATATATATATAATGAGAAACCATTACATATTTTAGAAATGTATAGTTTAAAACCATTACATATATATATATATATATATATATGTATATAATGAGAAACTATTACATATTTTAGAAATGTATAGTTTAAAAAAAAAAGTGTAAACTAATATTATATATAATTTGAATATCTTCTTAAAAAAGATTTTAATTTAAACTATATAATTGTGATTATTTTTAATTGTATTTGTGCATATGCATGGGGTTACGCACTAATTTAAATTGATAGTTAACAAATAACATTAACACAAATAGCGAGGACCCTTCACTTGACTCTTGACTCTTGGTAGCATTATGGGAAAAATCTAAAATTAATATACTACAACTATTACAAATATATAGTTCCAAGAACTATCATCTTTACATATACATTCTTGTCAATAACAACAACAACAACAACAACAACAACAACAACAACAACCAAAAAAAAAACTTTACATATGCACTTGCTTAAAAAAGATGATTAATTGAATTTATATTATTTTTATTAGAAATCTTAAACTAGAATTCATGAGACAAATTGAAGGAAAGAAAATTCATTGTCCATTAATAAAATGGCATTTCTCTTATCCTAAAACAAGATGATCATTATTCAAACTATGAAATCATATATCCAGGTTATGACCACTACACTACCCTTGGAAAAAATAAAAAAATAAAAAAATAAAAATTTTTATTAATAGTTTAGACGCAATTTGCAATGCTTTTAATCATATGTCACTAAAAATTTTGGTTTAAAAAAACTACAATTTTTTATGATATTGGATTTGGGAGTGAAAACATAAGCCCAATCAAGAACCTAAGCAGCCTTTTTAAAAAGAATTCAGTTACCTTTCATATGATCTCAAATTGATCTTGATCAAATGGTCAAACCGTGGTTGACCGTGGTCAAATTTGAAAAAAAGTGTTTAACCCATTATTTTGAAGGTCTCCTAAAGATTTTTCATTGATTATTTTCTCTCTTTGTGGCGCATTTTTTTTTTTTCTTTTATCTTATTAGTTCAATCATTACAACAATAATCAATTCCAGGTCCTCGGGTTAAATCTCTTATTAGAATTTCAACAACAGTGTATACACATGAGTTTATATTTTACTCTTCCTTTTACTCTTCTTTTCTTCTTTATTTATTTTATTTTATTTTTTGGATATACACATGAGTTTATTTTATAGATTGGGTTTTTTTTTATTGTTTATTTATATTAGTCTCTTCGTCTTTTGCTCACTTAGAAATTAAAAAAATATATAGATAAGAAATGTGGCGTAAAATTATACTACAATTATAATCCAATTTGAAATCTAATTGGATTTTTTCTCAGATTTACCTATTAATATATATATATATATATATATATATATGTTATTATTATAAGTGAAGCTGAGAGAAACTTAAATTAGAATTCCAAATTAGAGTTTCAATTTTGTGCCATGTGTCCTAAATTATTTATTCTTAAAGAATTTTATTTCTTAATTTTAGATTCAAATGTGGGACCATATCATAAATATTCATCCAAGTGAGTTATTAAGTATAAAAACCAAAGAGTCTAGAATAAATGAATCGTTAAAAAAAGTGCTTCACAATAATTAAAAAAATATGGGCAATTTACATTTTATACCTAATAGTATCCTTACAAAATTTTTTGAAGAGTTAATAAAATATAAAAATAACTATTAATAGTATTTAAATTATATATAGGAATTATATTATGCATTTTATTATATATTTTTAAAGTCTATCCATGCATATACATGGGGTTACAAACTAGTTATTATTAATATAGGGATTCTGATTTTTTTTTATTACTAGTTAAAAGCTCGTGCGTTAAATAGTTTAAAAAGAAAACATATGTTATTTCTGTTAGGACATATGTGGATCATGTTAGGAATATATGTCAATATTTTATGTAATTGACTAATCTTTTGACAAAACGCACTTTATTTGTATTTGGGTAGATCTAGGATGTGTTTAATATTTCAAGAAATATGTTGTTCAAGTCTAGTATTAAAGCCATGAAGATTGGACCAAGAAACAAGTGAAGAAAAACTATTCACTAAAGTTGGACAGATAGCTCGACACCTGCGGACAGATAACTCGATAGCTGCTCGACACCTCTCGACAGTTAGGCTATCTATCGAGATTTTCAACTTCTTCTTATTGCAATCTTGATTGTTTCTTGACAACTGGTGGATTGATTGAGAAAGCTTTTGTCCCCTCGACACCTGCCCGACACCTTCTCGATAGCTGTATCTGTCAAAGTTTAAAGCTCGACACCTGCTTGACATCTGCTATCTGTCGTGGTTACGGGAATTCAAATTTCCAGATCTGATTTTCAGCCCATGCTGACATGTATGTGTAGGGTTTCTTTTCTCACAACCCTAGACCTATATAAGGCTTATTTTAGAGACCGTCACATAAGAGAATACAATGAGAACATATGCAAAAGGTGGCCGATGCCTTATTCTCTCTGAAAGAAGCTACTGCGTCTTTGCGCCTTAGGATTTTGTAACCAAGTGCTTCTTGATCTTCATTGTTGATGAAGTGAAGAACTTTGCAGCCAACAATCTTCTTCTAGTTGGTGATTGAAGTCGCGTACTAGGATCCGCGCAATTGGTTAGTCACGTACTGGGATTCGTGCATCATCAAAGGGTGGCATTCATATATTGAAGAGTTCAGAGGTTCTGAAGCGGTAGAAGGTTTCTGCTGTGAGTTCGTCTACGAGGATTATAGAGTCTAGGGACAAATTTTTTGTACTAGATCTGAAATTTCTTTTTACTATAATGGATTGCTTTTCAGGAAGGTTTCCCTCCAGGTTTTTTACTGTGAAACTAGTTTGTTTCATTGGTTTTCCTGGGTCATCATATCTTGTCTTATTTATTTTTCCGCTGCATGATTTTGACATGATATTGATGTTTGTTTGTTTTAACAAGTTTTATTCATAATAAATCTAATTAACAACTTGGGTTTAAAACTTGTTAATTCTATCAACCGGGGTCTAAATTTCCCAACAATTTATTTTTATGGTTTAATGAAAATATTTTGATAAGTACAATACTATTAATGTTCTCTCTCTCTCTCTCTCTCTCTCTCTCTCTCTCTCTCTCTCTCTCTCTCTCTCTCTCTCTCTCTCTCTTCTTTTCTTTTCTTAATGCCTTGCATTTGATTCATAGACATATTTGTAAGCTTATTTAGACAAATAGAAAATTAGAAAGAACAAATTAGATTTCTCAATGTCAGTTATATATGCATTTTTAATTTGAGCAAATAGCAAATTTGAAAATAAATTTTTTTTCGATAATTAAAATGAGGATTCAACATGGAATGTAATTTAGGTTACATTATTTTGCACTTTTGAGCAAATAGCAAATTTGAAAGTACTTTTTTTTTTTTTTTTTAATGTAAATGAGGATCCAACGTGGAATGTAATTTCATTATTTTGTTTTCATCTAGTTCAATGTTATTTTAGTATTTCTCTACACATGAGTGGAAATATCCATTAAAAAAAATTAGCACATTAACACATTAACACATTTGTCAAAAAAAGAACGCAACACCCAAAACGTGTACAAGAAACTCACAAACATTTTCAATTCAAGTGGAACAAATTTTGCCTAAAAAACTATCAAATTCGTAAATTTTTGCATAATCTTGTGCGACAGTCGTATGTTCGGGTTTCGTACAAACTCAGGAAGTTTTGATGCATAAGAAACTTGAAAATCTAGTACGTCTTACATACAAATCTCGTACGTAAGAGATTCTCTAAATTTATTTATTTATTTTTCACTTCATTGCCACCATTTTCGCCACTCTAGCTCTACTAAAGAGGATTTAACATTTCTCACATTAATAAAAAAATTGGGATTGGACATCACTTTTTCACTACCGAAAAACATAATGAAAATAATATAGTGATTTAGTAATCAAACAAAATGTTTTAGAATTTGGAGCCACAACGAAATGCTATCCTTAAACAATATATGCACCCCACATAAGATTTGATAAAAGGTACTTGAAATTTATCCCCAAGATAAACTAAGTTTATTATGTTCTAAAATAGCAATTTTGGAGAAGCCATTGAGGAGTTTTAGTGTTTCTTAGAAAGTTTTTAAAGAAGAAGATATTCAAAGTGAGAGTGACAATCATTTATATATCATGGGTAAAGTCTTAAAACCATACAAAATATGTTTCCAATATTCACAATAGTTTTCATTTCAAGTTGTACAACTTTTGGCCCAAAAACTACCAAATTCGTATATGCTGCATAATCTCATACAAAAGTCGTACCTTCGAGATTCATACAACTCTAAATTAATTTTGATGAAAAGAAACTTGATACACTCATACGTCTCACATACAACTCTTGTTCGTCCTAGATTCTATAAACTTTGTTTTTTCATTTGTTTGCGACATTTTTTGTCACTCCCCCTCTACTAAACAGGAATTAACACTTTTCACATTAAAAAAAAAAAAAAAAAAAAATTGGACTAAGCATCTCATTTTTTGTACTGAAAAATATAATTAAAAAAATAAAGTGATTCAATAATCAAACAAAACACTTGATAATTTGGAGCCACAATGAAATGCTTTCCTTAGACCATGTTTGCACCCACACAAGAGTTGCTAAAAGGTTACTAAAAATTTATCCCCAATATACAACCTAGTTTATTAGGTTCTAAAAATAGCAATTTTGGTGAAGTCTCAAAGGATTTTTACTGTTTCTAAGAAAGTTATGAAAGAAGAAGATATTTACAGTGAGAGTTAGAGTCATTTATATATCATGGGTAAGGAGTTATAACCATCCATAAACTATTTTCAATATTTCCAAAAAACTGTCAAATTCATAAATTCTACAGAATCCCTTGCAACACTCGTACATTTGAGTTTCGTACAAACTCTCTGGAAATATTGAAGCAAAAGAAATTTGAAAATCTCATACGTCTTACATACATCTCTCGTACGTACGAGATTCTCTAAACATTAGAATCATTTTTTTTTTTCATTTCAATGCCCAAGTTTCTTTCACTTTAGTTCTACTGAAGAGGAAGTAATAGTTCTCACATTAAAAAAAAAAGAAAAAAAAAAGAAAAAGAAAAAAAGGGGACTACACATCAAATTTTCACTACCAAAAAATATATGAGTAAAAATATAGTGATTTAGTAATCAAACAAAACATTTGACAATTTGGAGCCTCAACGAAACACTATCCTTAGACACTATATGCACCCGCACAGGAGTTGCTAAAATGTTACTACAGATTTATTCCTAGGATACAACCACGTTTAATTATGTTCTAAATACAACAATTTCGGAGAAGTCCCTTACAATTTATAGTGTTTCTTAGAAAGTTTTCAAAGAAGTACAGAATGTGAGGGTCAGAATCATTTATATATCGAGGGTAAAAAGTTATAATGGTCCAAAAGCTGTTTCCAATATTCACAAATGTTTGCATTTCAAGTGGAACCAATTTTGTCCAAAAAACTGTCAAATTCGTAAATTTTGCTGAATCCCCAACAACACTCATTCGGTCGAGAATCGTATAAACTCTCAGGAAATATTGATGCAAAAGAAACTTGAAAATATCGTACGTACGGTTGAGTTACCCACCTTTGGCTTTTCTGTTAAAAAATTTTTTTTACCACAAAAACATAACATAACACGAATAAAAAAGCTAGGGTTTGAATTTTTTCAAAAAACATAAATCAACATTACTAATAAAATTCCGAACAATTACAAATCAAATTGTTTGAAGAAGCTTGAGCTGGGAAGTTGAATTTACTGTTTGGAGGAAACACCATCATCTTCTCCATTCTAAGTAAGGAAAAAAAAATAGTTTTCTTGATGACTTAAGACCTTTTGATGTAGAATGAGTAGAGATTTTTCGGAGAAAAAAAAAAAGCTGGACTAACATTCTGTTGGTGCAAACACAATAATAATAGAAACAACACAAAGAGAAACTGAATAATACGCTGAATATTATTAATTTGAAGAGATGAACACAACACTATTTGGATTGAGGCGCAACACTCGCTCTCTTTAAGGAGATTCAAGCCCTTGGTTGGCTAATCTTTGTAACTGGTGCAGATCTTCTCTGACTTGTCTCCCCCAAGATACAACAGCCGAACAAATGTTGTTTGGCTAGAATAGCTTTTACACAAAGTGCTCAAGCCCAAAGCTTCACTAGAAGAACACCTTTCTTTGGCCCGAAATCTCTCAAGTATTTAGGAATATTATTGAATTCACTCTCTCACACAATACTCTTTGCTTTTAACTATTTCTCTTCATTCACTCTTGATATGAAATTAGTCCATAGCATAGCCATATATATAGTCTTCCAACCCTTCACATAACCTACATGTTATTTATTAATTTAGAAAACTTCTCTTAATTTATTTAATATAACTTACATACAAGTAACTCTTTCTTTAACAAATTTTATTATACCTCATCTCTTTATTCATCTTCAGTTATTTTTGAGTTTCAACATATTTAATTTAAAATGTACTAACATTCCTCCACTCATTTTAATATTAAATCAGCAAAATGAGAGATTACCGGGCAAAGAGGGATTATTATGCATCATGAAGGTGTACTCTGCATTGAACCTTCACTTAGTGAAACAACAATCTCTACTCCAGAGTCAGTAGTGGTCTCCAACTTGAACTATGACTGCTTAAGGGAAATAAAGTATTACTACTCACACATAACAATCCAGGTGTTGACATGAGCTTTACTAGCTAGCACGTTACGGCCCTATGTTGATCCCACTTTTTCATGAGCATCTTTGAGAATAAGCCCAATTCTCATAGGGTGCAGCCCCACTCCCACACTTACATAGGTGAAATCTGTCTAGGGTGCTCCTGTAACTTTGACACCCCACTCATAAGAGCTACAAATTGTTCATTAAGAATTTCAAAAAACTTAACCGCCTACACATACAGGATAAATGCATTTACACCATAGGGATGGATTATTTATTTTTTTATTTTTTCAAATAAAATTAAAATTAATAATGCATTTTTTTATGACCACTATATGATTCGTTTTTCCCATTGAACTCAGTTCTCAGGATCTTTGGTCCCCCAAGTTGGGTATCCTCATACATGGCTCATGATTGTATGGGCTTCAATCCCATCCCCCTCATCGTATTCCAAACCCTTTCTCTTGTTAAGGCCTTAGTTAATGGATCTGCACGATTATCACAAGATTTAACATATTCTATATTAATGATGCCATTACTCAAATTAGATCTCACAGTATTATGTTTTCTTCTTATGGGTCTAGATTTGCCATTATAAAAATAGTTACGTACTCTACCAATTGTAGCAGTGCTATCACAATAAATTAAAATAGGTGGCATTGGTTTCTCCCAGAGAGGAATTTCATGCAACAAATCTCTCAACCAGTTTACTTCCTCACTTGCTGAAGCTAAAGCTATAAGCTTAGCCTCCATAGTAGAGTTAGCAATAATAGTTTGTCTTTTTGATTTCCAACATATTGCACCACCACCCAAAGTAAAAATATAACCAGTGGTAGACAAAGAATCACTTGACAAAGTATTCTAGTTGGCATCACTGAAACCTTCAAGTACAACAGGATATTTTTTATAGGATAAACCATGTAATTTGGTACCAGATAAATATTTCATAACTCACTCAATGGCTTGCCAATGATCTCTACTAGGCTTGCTAGTAAATCTACTAAGTACTCCTATTGCATAGGCAATGTTAGGTCTAGTACAATCAGTCGCATATCGCAAACTATTGATTATGCTAGCATATTCCTTTTGATTAACAACATCATTGTCATTATTAGCAAGAAACAAATGAATACTAGAATCAAAAGGAGTAGCTACACTTTTATGATCATGAAAATTATATTTTTTCAATATTTTCTCAACATAATGTGATTGATCAAGAAATATTCCATCACATGTTTTTGTAATTTTCATGCCCAAAATAAAATTAGCCTCACCAAGATCTTTCATATCAAAATGGCTTCTAAGAATATTTTTTGTTTCATTTATAACATGCAAATTAGAGCCAAATATTAGTAAGTCATCCACATAAAGGCTAATAATGACATGTGAGATTTCCCAAGTTTTATAATAGATGCACTTGTCAGATTCATTTGACTTATTTCCATTTTCAATCATGCAGGAATCAAATTTTTCATGCCATTGTTTAGGAGCTTGCTTTAAACCATATAGGGATTTAGTTATCTTACACACCTTACTTTCTTGACCATGCTCTACAAATCCTTTGGGTTGGTCCATATAAATTTCCTCAACTAGGTCCCCATTCAAAAAAACTGTTTTTACATCCATTTGATGAATTTTCAAATCATATATGGCTGCAATAGCAATTAGCAATCTAATGGATGTAATTCTAGTAACAGGAGAAAAAGTATCAAAAAAATCAACATTAGCTTTTTGCCTAAAACTTTTGCAACAAGTCTAGCTTTAAATTTGTCTATTGTGCCACCAGGTTTAAGCTTTTTCCTAAGGACCCATTTACAACCTATTGTTTTACAACCAGGTGGTAAATTTACTAACTTCCATGTTTTATTGGAAATAAGTGAATCCATTTCATCATTCACAACCTTTTTCCAAAATACACCATTAGGTGATAACAAAGCTTCTTTCAAAGTCAGAGGATTTTCATCAACATTAAAAACATAATATTCTAGACCAAAATCTTTTTCAACTCTAGTTCTTTTACTCCTAAGTTCAATTTCAAGATTTTCTTGATTTTGTGAATGAGTAGAAGAACTAGGTTGAGACAACACATTTTCTATAACTTCTTTGCCCCCACTATTTTTAGATTTAAAAGGAAATTTTTCCTCATGAAAGATAGCATCACCTGATTCAAAAATCGTTATTTTCAATATTAAATAATCTATAGGCTGTATTGTTTATTGCATATCCAAGAAAATCACAGGTGGTAGCTCTAACACCCAATTTAGGTATTTTGGGATCTGTTAACCTTACAAAGGCTAAGCAACCCCAAACTTTAAAATATCTCAAATTTGGCTTATGCCCCCTTCCACAACTCAAAAGGTGTGAGTTTAGTCTTTTTGTGTGGCACTTTATTTAAAACATAACAGGTTGTTAAAATTGCTTCCCCCCACAGATTTAGAGTAGCACCTGACTCAATAAGCATGACATTTGTTTAATTAATCAAAGTTCTATTTTTTCTTTCAGCCACACCATTAGATGCAGGTGAGTATGGAGGAGTAGTTTCATGGATAACTCCCAGAGACTGAACAAATGAGTTGAACTCAATAGATTCATACTCTCGACCTCTATCACTTCTAAACCTTTTTATTTTTCTACCGAATTGGTTCTCAACTTCTCTAAGAAATTATTTAAATTTCTCAAAAACATCACTTTTATTTTTTAATAGATAAACATATGCATATTTCGAGAAATCATCAATAAAGGTGATGAAATACCTGTTTCCTCCTCGAGTTAATTTTCCTTCAAATTCACAAAGATCTGTGTGAATTGGTTCTAACAATTCAGTATTTCTTTCAACATTTTTATGAGGTCGTTTAGTAATTTTAGCTTGACTGCATGCTTCACATTTTTCAAAGTCTTTTGTTAGTCTTAGGATTAATCCTATATTACTCATAATTCCCACATATCTACTGTTTATATGACACAAGTGAGCATGCCAAAAATTCACAAAAGACAGCATATAAACAGAACTAGCAGATGACATATTATTTTCAATATTTAGTTTGAACATTCCATCATAAGCATACCCTTTGCCCACAAATAATCCTTTCTTAGAGATTACATATTGAATGGATTCCATTGTTTGTTTGAAGCCAGCCTTATTCAGTAAATAGCTTGACATTAGATTTTTCCTCATGGACGGAGTGTATAGCACATCTTTCAAAGTGAGCACATGTCCAGAGGTAAATTTCAGCACAATCTTACCACTCCAAAGTACCTTGGTTTTACTAGAGTCACCAAGCATAATTGTTTTTTCTTCTTCAAAAGGAGTGTATATTTTGAACCAATTTTTATCATAGCAGACATGCCTATTGGCACCAGAGTCTGCCCACCACCCTTCAACATATTGGATCATGTATATGTTTGTAATCATAGCCACTAAAGGCTCTTCGGTAACATTAGCCTGTGGGATAGATCCATGTTTTTTGAAATTTGCAAAATCGAGCAATTTGCCCACCCTTGCCACAAACAAAACATGCACTAACTTCTTGGTTATTGGAAGGGGGTCCTTGGTTCTTATTCCTTTGAATAGGGTTGCCCCTATTGTGAGGTCTACCATCATTTTTCGTATTTTTCTTTCTTGGCCTCAATTGAGCATTTTTAGGAAAATGATCTTTGGGCTAGATATTTCTTGCAGAAATTAAATTTACCTTAGTGGTAGAATCTCCATTAACCTCTTGTGTTATAAGTGCATCTTGTCCTCGAGCTTCCTCCTCTACACGGATGCTAGTGATCAAGGATTCTAGGGACATCTCCTTTTGCTTATGGCACATTAATTTTTGGAACTCTTTCCACGATGGTGGTAGCTTGTCAATGATACCAGCCACAATAAGGTTGTCCTCAATCTTTTTGCCTTTGGATCTAACTTCCGCTACAATCATTTGAAAGTCTTGAACCTATTCAACAACAGATTTGCTATCCACCATTTGATAGCGAAAGAAACAACTAGCCACATATTTCTTTGCACCAGCCTTTTCAGTGTCATATTTGCTTTGTAAAGCTTTCCAAATTTTCTTTGCAAAAGTGTATGTAGTATTATAATAATCATAGAAATGATCCGCAAGGAAATTTAAAAGATAATGACGACATTTATACTCATCTTGTTCATACTTATCTATTTTTTCTTGATGATCATAAAGTTTGTCTTCGTTCATGTTGTCAATAGAGACCTTGTTTGGATTCTTCTCAGTGAGGACGTAGGCTACCTTAAACAAATTAGGTCACTGGCGTAAAACTAGTGTTTTACGCCAGCCAATAAAACATCGCCACGTCACCCACTAAACAATACAGATCACTTAACCCACTAAACAGTACAGCCCCAAATCATAACCAAAACGAGTTAGGCAAAAATTTCTGGTTTCCTCTGCTTCCTTCTTTTTCCATCCTTTGCTTCCTCTTGCCCGAATCTCCACCACACCACACACTGAAGCATAGCGCCACACAGGTCACCGAATTCATTGCTGGAGCTTGTAAACATGCCAAAGCCATCGTGAGCATGGTGTTGCGATCCGAAGGTTTGTATTTCATGATTTGCCCTTTTTCACAATTTGGATTTCCAATTATTGATAGGTTTGTTTTTGGGTTTATGGGTTTTTACTGGAGCTTCATTGTTGTGAAATTTTAAAGTACTCGCAAGTGTATGAACGGTACCGAAGTATAGTTTGACAAGAACGAGGTCGAACCCAGAGGGACTTGCATGAACGTAGGAAAATTAAATCAAATCTTAACCAAATTAATCCTAATCTAGTTTAATAAAAATTGGTTGTTTTGAAATTAAATAAACTAAGAAAATAATAAAATTAAGCAAATAGTTAAACTAAGCAAAAGATGTAAAGCAATAAAAAGATGTAAACAATCAAGGGAAAGGAATTAAGGTTTTGGAATCCGCCTTGTAAGTCATATCAGCATATATTTATGATCATTAATTTTTCCCAACTATTGCATGATAATCTAGAAATCAATCTTGCTATCATGGAAAATACCATCATTAAAACTTATGTTTAAAAATCTAAAGCATGTTCTTCTTTTCTTCTTAAGTATAAAACCAAATCATCAATTGTATCCATAGCCAAACAAATCACAAGATATATCCAATTCTAAAAATCAAATAATAAATTGTATCCATTGACAGACAAATCACAAACGATATCCAATTTTATAATCAAGAATTAATAAACCAAGCATTCAATTAATTAAGATAAATCCTAAATCATGAGAAAAACATGATTGAACTCATATCTAGAATCCCAATCTTAGTCAATTGATATAAAGCAAGAACAATTTAAATCATTAAAGAACAACTATTGTGGGAAAAATCAAATCGCATAAATATTACTGATAATCCTTAACAAGGTTTCATCCTTAACCCTAATTATAAATTTAGCTACTCATAGTAATTGAAAGAAAACACAAAAATAAATTACTAAACATTAAACTAGAAAAATAATTAAAACTAACTATCATGGAAGAAAACCAAAAAGGTAGCCGCGCTCTCTATGTTTAGCCCCCAGCCCTAGCACTGGCCTCAACCCTCTGAATTTTGCCCTAAAGAGCCTTTATATAGGTCAAGGAATCCTATTACAAGTTGAATTCCAGTTTGGAGAAAATCCCAGATTTTTAGGCTTCATTTTACCGACTATTTTGGCCCAATTTATGTTAGAATTCGGGCTTTTGGTAAACTACAAACTTGTAACCCTTTAAGTTAACTTTTCAGCGCAACTTGAATCATCTCGATTGGACATTTGAGCCGAAAGTTATGCTGAAAATACTAACTAATGTGCAGGCTGGAATCAAAATCCGAATTAGACTTGGATTTGGTGCAAATTTCTTTTGATTCCTTACTCCAATTGGACTTCAATTTAATTGGGTTGGTCTTCTCTTGAATTCATGCCTGGCTGGATGTAAGTTGGCTTGATTCAATTGGCTTAGCCCCACTTTGCATGTAAAGCCCTTGTTACCTGCAACATAAAGATATTATATAATCAGTCACAAAATAACACAAAAGTAAGGCTAAATATGTAGATATGTGAGTACTTTATAGTATATATTTCATGCACATCATTCATGAATTATTTATAGGATTTTTTTTTTTGGTATCTTGCGGTTTTGATTAGATTCCTAAGTGTTAAGATCGGTTTTTGCTTATTTTTTGTTATTTTCGTTTGTGGTTTTTTTTTTTTTTGGGTTAATTTTGTTTGCTTTTGAAATTTTAAAAATTAGTGATTTTTCACAAAGCTCAATGATAAAACATCACTGATTTTTTGATGTGTTTATAAATTTTTGCCTAATTCTAATATAATAATGCTATTGTCGTTGTTGTTTTAGCGTTAGGAATACTCATTTGTTGTTCCAATTCATTGTAATGAATAGGTGTAACATAGGTTCTAATTTTTAATTTTGTGGTTTTGTTATGCATTTGCTTTAGTGTTGCTTTATATGGTTGTATATTCAGTTTTGTCTAAGATAACCATTTCTTTAGGCATTGAATAAGAATTGCAAGCTATTTATTTGTTTAGTCACTGAACAATTTGTCAACTGAATTAGATGTAAACAATGGGTACCATTCTATAAGCCTAAAATTGAATAGGAAATCTGAATGTTCAAATAATGTGTAAAACACCTTGAACGTTTATACCTCCAAATTACAAATTACCAATTCAAGCTTATTATCAAACAATATATGTGTGGAATATGAAAATAAGGTAAAATAGAATTGATAAAACAATCTAAACCAAATAAAATACAACCACAGCAGAAATTAAATGGCAAAGATTAAGGGAAGAGAGATGCAAACATAAAGACAACACAGTAATGTGTTATTGAAGAGGAAACCGAAGTCCTCGGTATAAAACCTCTCCGCTGCCCTCCAAGCGGTCAATAATCCACTAGAGAATGAAGTTGGGATACATGAACAGCAGAAGACCCTCCAAGCCTAATCTACCTAGTGTACCTAAGCCCTCCAAGCTTCTTGCTCCAACAAGGTTACGCCGAACCTTTGTCTTCTCTAACTTATCGGATTCCGCTATAGCCCATAGCATCAACCAATATCAATTGGTCCTTTCCTAACTGCTTCCCAAGCACCAAATAACCTTCTCACAGATATGGGTATGGTGAGATAATGATTTGGCTATTGAACCTCTCAAGGATGTAACAATGGAGAGGGTGAGAGTAGAGGAATTTGGAGAATCAAAGTATAAAGATTGTGGATGAGTCAATCTTGTTTTTCTCTAGGGTTTCTCTCTCAAAATTCTCTTTGGAAGCTCTCTACATTTCATGGGTATAAGGGGTATTTATACTGGTGTGTGTTTGGAATGCGAAAGGTCAGTTTTTCCCAAACAGAATAGTCTGGTGACTTGACCTCGCGACTTGACTGAGTTGCAAGCTAACTGCTTGGCCAAACTGGAAGTTTTGTCTTGTAGTACTCCAGCTGGCATGACTCTTTAGCTTCTCTGCATGCTTCACATGTGTGCCTCCTTTGGCGACTTGCCAACCACGAGCCAGTCGCGGGATCCAGTCGTGAGGCCTTACTGAGTGCACACTCTTAAGCTTTTCTTCACACTCTCTCACACACTACCCTTACATGATTCCCACCTAAATACAGGGTTTCTAAATGCTGAATTACAAGCAAATTGGCACGGAATAAAGCCAACAAAATAGTTGATTAAATTCAACCTTACAATCTCCCCCTTTGGCTATTCCGTGACAAATCCCTAAAACAAACTCTAGACTTAACATGTAAGTTGGGAACAGTTGAACAAAACACACTCACACCTAATTCTAGAATCTATGTAGCTCTTGAACCATAAGAACAAGTATCTCCTGAAAAACAACACAATATGATCATCGTATGCAGAAAACTTGTAATGCATATGGAGCAAGCATAAAGCAATCAAGCAATATAGATTAAAGCAATAAAGCATGGCTTGACCAAAAATGAACAATCACTATAAATAGTGACCACAATGAACATTTACATAAGGAACGAACATCCGGACATGCAAGCTAATAGGCTCAATGCAAAGTATCATTTGCATGTCCAACACTCAACCAATACAACAACACAAGGTAATTGTATTAAGGATAAAAATGCAACAAGGGCACAAGAGTGATGTACTTATAGAAATGCATAACATTAACAACAAGTACTAAGCTACATAAGCATGGGTACAAAATAAAAACATTTTAAATAGCGAAGCATAATCATGAACTATGAGCAAAGCAAAAACATAGTTAATATAACACAAAACTCTTTCTCTCTTTTCCCCCCTATCATATCACTCCCCATATCATGAATCATAGGAGTTGTGATGAACTTGGAATATATATACCTGTAACCTGAAACACTTGCACAAAATACATTAGACCCTCAAGGTAAAGCAAGTAATAAAAGGACAAGTACAATGTAACAAATAAATTGCGATCAAGTAGACATGATGTGAAACATGTGAGCAACTTGATCATACACCAAAACAGTCATATAGAAATGACTACAATGATTACATAGCAAAGCAAATGATCATCCGAACATGCATTCAGTGAAGCACAACAGCATAAGGATGTATGCATGTCCAACACAAACATGATGCAATGAGAACAACAAAGCAAAGATACTAAACATAACTCAAAGCACCATAAAGCAAACAAGAAAACAAACATAAAGAAAAACAAGCAAAACAAAGTTTTCTTATTAACTCTATGTCTTCTCCCCCTTGGTATATGCATTTCCCCTATGGAATATCTCTCCCCTTACAAATGTGCACGATAAATAGAATTTCTCATCTCCCCTATGGAATATCTCTTCTCCTACAAATGTGCACGAGAAATAGAATTTCTCCCCCTAAGAATGTACATAAGAGTCATATAGAAATGACAAAACTTTCCCGTATACTACTCTAGAATATACTCTCCCCTTTTTTGACACGAATAGACAAAGGGTCAAGGAGAAATGAGGGCAAGATATGAAGATATGAACAAGGAGAATGATGCATGAGCGGTGCAAGATGAATGAGAAATGAAGCTCAAACAAAAGACAAAAAAAAAAAAAAAAAAAAAAATGCTACAAAGCATAAGGTAAACATGACAAGCTAGGATGAAGAAACAAGGTATAGACCAATGCATGACAAGGGTAGCAAAGGTGTGTGCAAAAGGTGGCTAGATGAAGAAACAAGGTATAGACCAATGCATGACAAGGGTAGCAAAGGTGTGTGCAAAAGGTGGCTATGTGCAATGCATGACCAAAGCACGAAAAATGCACATGTGGGGCAAGGTGTGTTAAATACACAACCAATGAACCAAATATATTCCTAATGAGGAAACATGAGAAACACCAAAGTTTAATACTCATCGGAGTCCAAATAAGTGAGAAAATGCTTAAGAGGCATTTTATCTGTTAGGACATATGTGATTCATTTATTAGGAGCATATGTCACTATTTTATGCAATTGGCTAATCCTTTGACAAAACGCACTTTACTTGTATTTGGGTAAATCTAGAATGTGTTTAATACTTCAAGAAATTTTGTTTTAAGATCAAGTGTTGAAACCATGCAAGTTTATCCAAGATTCAAGTCTGAAAAGTATCTGTCATTAAAGCTCGACAGCTAGCCATCTATCGAGCTTGAAGAGTTGTTCTAGCCCCGTGGCTCGACAGCAGCTTGACAGATAGCCATCTGTCGAGGTTTATGAAAAACGGAATTTCAGTTCTGTTTTGACTTCAATCCGTGATTGTATGTTTGAGTTTTCTTTTCTCACAAGCCTAGACATATAAAATGATTATTTTAAGGGCCGTCAAAGGTGACACAAGTTGCACAAGTGTTGAGAAAAGTTTGCTCAAGCAAATTGTGACCGGAAACATAATTTGCCCTAGTTCATCTTTCTTGTAAAGAAGTTGCTGTGTTTGTACACCATAGAGTTTTGTGACCAAGCATCTTCTGGATCTTCATTGTGTGATAAACTGAAGAACTTTGCAGCTAATAACCTTCTCTAGTTTGTGATTGAAGTTGCATACTAGGATCTGCACAATTGGTTAGTCATGTACTGGGAGCCATGTATTACAAGGAGACATTGTCACTACAGAACAAGTTCAATTGGGTATTCAGGTAAGGGTTCAACTGTAGGTTGGTATAAAATACTGAGATTCCTTTACTTGTAACTGCTTGTTGTGATAATAGTGGATTCTCGTGAGTGGTGACCTTAAAATCACACGGTAGGGTTTTACCGTGTAGGTTTTCCCCATTCATAAACAAATCACCGTGTCAATTTTTTTTATGCTGCATACTTAGTTTAATTGGTGATTTGTTTGTTCTACCAGGTATCTGCATATTAATTTGATTAATTAATAAACTTGACTAATTAATCAATTAATTCATCACAAGGGGTCAATACGTTTTTTGCCTATCAAGTGGTATCAGAGCAGGCACACTCTGATTAGGTTAATCTTTGCTGTATGATTCATTGACCCCTGTTTGTCATGGATATAGGACAATCTCTTATTATACCTTCTTTATTTGATGGCACTAACAATGCATACTGGAAAGTATGCATGAGAGCTTTCTTGCAGTCTCTAGATGAGAATGTGTGGCAAGCTATTGAGATAGGCTAGAGCAAGCCAAAGGAAGCGCCAACCGATTGGGATAATGCCAAGATCAAGGTGGCAAACTTTAACAGTAGGGCATTGAATGCTTTATTCAGTGTGGTCACTAAGTAGGAGTTCAAGAAGATATCCTCCACTGAAACTGCGAAGGAAGCATGGACCATTCTCCAGAAAACCTATGAGGGAACCAAGGCTATCAAAGATTCAAAGTTTCAGAGGCTCACTACAAGCTTTGAAGAAATCAAGATGGAGGAGGATGAGTCGTTTGATGAATTCTATGCCAAGCTTAAGGATATAGTGAACTCAACTTTCAATCTTGAAAAAACCATTCCTAAACCGAAGATTGTGAGAAAGGTGCTCAATCTCTACCCGAGAGATTCCATGCCAAGATCACTGCGATCGAGGAATCAAAAGACATTGACAAGATTCCTTTGACATAGCTGGTTGGTAATCTACAGACCTATGAGTTAGGATTAACAAGGATTGGTAAGTTGGGTAAGGGCAAAAGCATGGCATTGAAAGGCAAAAGCAGTGATACTGATAAGTCTTCAGACAATGAGGATTCTAAGATGAAGTCCTACATTACAAGGCAATTCAAGAAATTCATGAAGAATGCTAATGGGAAGGGCTTCGACAAGGACCGTAGGCAATCCAATTCTTCTCAGTTCAAGAGCCAAGACAAAGGGAAGAAGGATGCTAGGGATGGCGGTTAGTACACTGTTCCTTTAGGACCAAAGTGCTTTAGATGTCAATGCTTCGGTCACATGAAACAAGAATGCTGCACATATCTCAAGACCATTGGGAAGAGCAAGACACTTGTTGCTACATTGAGCGACACTGAGCCTGAAGATGATTTCAACAATGAGGATGACAGAATCTTGAATGCCTTCATTGCCACTGTCAATCCTATTGAAGGGATTGTTGAAGATGTGGATGAAGAATAGGAATTGGTGGAGTCTAAGTTTGAGAAGATAGATGAATAAGATGACATCCACACAGCCTATGCAAAGTTGTACAAGGTCTTAGAAAAAGCACGAGAAATTGTATAGGTTGACCACCAAGAAGCTTAGTGATGTGGAGCTTGAGTGTGAAGAGCTTTCCACAAAGTTTGATGAATCCAATCAAATTATTGGAGCATTGAGGTTTGAGAATAACTTCTTGGTTGAGAAGATCAAGAAGCTTGAGGTAGAACTATTCCAAGTCAGAGCTCAACTGGAAAGGACTTCAAGCGTTGAGCTCGATGAAATGCTTAGCCTTCAAAAATCTGCTTCAGATAGAACCGGCTTAGGGTATGATTTCTCTTCTCCTATTATTGCTTCTACTAGTTCTACTGTTTTTGTTCCTCTTGCTAATAATGTTGAAATTGAGAACACTAATGTCAAAACTGTTTTAGCTAGTGAGAACATAGACAAGGGCAAATCTATCTTAGGAGCACCCCCTAAGTAGAATAAGAAATATGTTAAAAACCCTAGGGCTAAGAAGGCTAAATCTCAAAAGCCTAAACATAAAAAATAGCATCTTTGTCATCACTATGGAGCAGCCGGTTATACTCGACCTAATTGCTATAAGTGGCTAGCCACTCAACAGAGCAACGACATGACTGCATCAGGAAACTAGAATAAGTTTCCATCCTCTTTTGCTCCTATTGGAGATCTTCTTAAAGCTCTCATGTTCCTTCCGAATTTGAATGGTTTCAACTCTTCTCCCTTACTGCCGGATTAAGGATTTGCTAAACAGAAAGGTTCTTCCAAGGTGTGGAAGAAAAAGGGCTCCAAGTGATTCTATCACTTTTTCTCTCTCTCTCTTTCCCTTCTTGTTTTTGATTGCATTACTTGTGTGTTTTGTTTTACTGTTTCGAGTCAGTCTAGTTTTTATGCTTTGCTTTGTTTAACATGTTTTTGTTTGTTTTCAGTTTTTATTTTATTTTATTTTTGATATAAAAAAATGAAAAATCAGAAAAATACAAAAACAGTATGTGTTTTGTGTACATTGGTACTTGTGTACCTTGGATGACCATTGAAACAAAGTTTTCTAAACTTTGTATCTTTTGTAGCTTAGATAAGCATCTTTATGCACAACTAAGAATGTGAGCTTTGTGGCTCATATTTGTGATGAGTAAGATTAAGTTATCTCTTGTACTTAACACTTATATAACTCTTTTTGACAAGAAGGACAAGAAAATCCTAAGAGAAAGGCATAAATAACCATCTCACCGCTGTTGCCTGCCAATCATGAATGACATTTGTGTGCTTCGGCATAGTAAAATTGGAATGTCAATTGCTTAACATAATTGGGTATTTCTTTTCTATCTCTTATATGCCCATGCATGATTTGCTTAAAAGAAAAATATGCAAAGAAAAAAAAAAAAAAACAAAAAGATCAAAATGCTTTTAAATATGATTGCAAGTGTGTATTCTAGGAGACGTGGGAGTTATAGAATGTACCTTGAAAGTGATAGTCCCCATCAAATAGTTATGATTTTGTGTAAGTAAAAGTGATTTTCTCATTTCTCAGATCATCATAACATGTATACACTTATGCAATCTTGCGATGTTTTTCACACACAACACGCAATATTCTTTGCTACTCTTGATACATGTGCAGGTACAATGTGATTTGGCCATCATAAGTTTTATATGTGTTAATATATGCTTACTAAACTGTCTTAACTTGTTTTTGAAATATAAAATTGGTTAGACTTGTTTAGTGTGTATGTGTGTTTTTGAGATCTGTGTGCTTATTTTTTATGATTGAGAGATGTTTTTGAGAGTTCAAAATGCTATTTGGATCCTTGGTTGAGTTGCATGCTTGATTGCATTCATATTTGTGTTTTTCCCTTTTTGAAAAACTGTTTTTAAGCAATCTCAACACATCCTCGACACCTCTCGACACCTAGCTTATCTATCAAGCTCATCTGTTGTTTTTCATCGCAATCTCGACACCTTTCGATAGCTAGGTGGATCGACCGAGAAATCTCCTGTCTCCTTGATAGCTCCTCGATCCATCGAGCTTGCTTTGTTGTGGACACCTCTGGACACCTTTCGATAGATGCATCTGTTGAAGCTTTTAAAGCTCGACACCTAGCTTGATACCTCTCGACACCTTGATCTGTCGAGATTTACTGAGGTTCTACAATAGGTTCTTGTGCGATTCGGACTTCATTTCCTCGATCTCTCTTGATTTGTCCGTGGCTTTTCACCTCCCTAACCTCTTTCACTCACTCCTAACCTCTTCCTCAAGCCAATTTTGAGCTTAATCAAGTTTTGCCTCACTTGGTAAGTCTCTAATCCCTCTTTTTTCATGCATTTCATGCTTTGAAACCTAAGTTTTTGGGATTTTTGCAAAATTTGGGGTTTTTCAAAATCAAAGAGGTTTTTGTGAAATTTTTGGGATGGGTTTTGAAGATTTGATCTTAAAAACTTCATGCATTGCATTCCATGTGCATTATAATAGTATTGACATGCATTTAGATGTGTGCACCTAATTGTGTGCTGGTAGGTTTGGATTAGGTTGAGCCCATGATGCAATTATCTTTGCACATCACATGCTCATGCATTTTCATGCATACGTCCTTTACATTCAATATATTTTTTATATATTTGAACTACTTGGGACTTTTCTGATTATTTCTTTCTTCCCCTCTTATCTCTTTAGTTTACGTTAGTGTGTCATGGCACCAAAACGTAAGTCTACTCTGTCCCGGAACCCTCTTCATTCCGGGGCATCGTCTTCTTCTGATCCTACCCCCTCTTCTATTCGGTTCCGTGATGAGGATGCCCAAAAGGACTTCTCAGAGAAAATTTCTCGATGAGGTGTTCATTTGGAACGCCGAGTCATTTTGTCAGACTTCTCTGACACTAACCTACCCACTGTCATTCACAATCGGGGTTGGGAGTCACTGTGTGATGTCCCGGTCACCTGTCCTTTTGTACTGATCTAGGGTTTTTACTCCAACATGCATGGACTTGATTCTTCAGTACCTCTCTTTCATACTCGCATTTGAGGTACACGCATAGTGGTCACACTAAAGTTGGAATCCTATGTGCTCCGTGTCCTAAGGGTAGAGCATCCGGACTACCCCGAATGTGAGCGTCTGAGGACTGTGTCCAAAGACGAGATGATTTATGCTTTCTGTGAGCACCCTTCTGATTGGGGTGATCGTCAATTTACACCATGTTCGACCTTTGCTAAAGGTCCTAGATTCATGAACATGGTGATGACTTTTGTTTTGCACCCTCTCTCTCCCTATAACTCCATCACAGAGCCTCGTGCTTGATTTTTTATTTTTTTGTTAGAGCATCTCACTATAGATTTTTCTTCACATTTCATTCTTTCCATTATAGATGTGTATAGGGATACGGAGACCCGTGATAAGCTCATTTTTCCTTCAGCTATCACGAGGATCTTATTCCATTTTTTTGTTCCTTTTCCCTCGTTCGACCACTTCCCCATTATGTGTGCCATTGACTACACTACCGTTAAAAAGAGCAAGGTGCAGTTTCGATCGAGGTGGTTCGGTATGGCAGCTCCTCCCACTCCTCCAGCTTCATCCACCTCCACTCCCTTTACTTCAGTAGGAGGTGTGACTCTAGATGCTATCATGGCACAACTTTAGCGCATGGATGCTCGCCTTGATACACTCTCTACTGAGTTGTATCAGGTGAACACCCGTGTCAGCCGTATTACTAGACAGCAGGCTCGCCTTTGTGGTTTTGTGGAGTCTCCCTCTCCTCCTCCTGAGGCACCCGAGGCATCCGAGGACGATGATGATTCCGACGATGATGATGATGGTGAGGATGGAGATGCTAGCTCTTCCAGCTCTGATGAGATGTCTACTTGACACTCTGACCCTTTGTCACTTGTGACAAAAAGGGGGAGTAGTTTTGGTTTTGAGAGTAGTCATAATTAGGGGGAGGGTTAGTATAGAAGATTTTTGTTAGGGGGAGAGTGCACATTGAGGGATGTAGCGAGGATTTTATGTATCTTTTTCTTTTCTTTCTATTTCAAATACATTTATCTTGTATATTGGTCTTGTGACCATTTGTCATACATTTTACTTATATTCTTTATATATTGATGTATGTTTTTCTTTTCACTTATCTCTCCATGTGTTGTTTCTTTTCTTTCTTTATACACATGTTTCCTATATATTGTATGCAATCTATTATTTTTGCTTCACACTAAGATGTCTTGATGAGTTTTGTTTAAAGTATTTTAGAAATACAGGTTGTCAAAGTCTTTCTTGCCATAGACTCTCTTCTTGCAAAGCTTTTCAAGAGTTTTTGTTATGATAGATTTTATTGTATGTAACAAGTGAATATGAGTTGAGTGATTTACGACTTCTCTCATATCTCATTTGTTTGTTGTGGTTTTGTCACGGATTGCCAAAGGTTTGGACATATGTGATTCACTTGTTAGGAACAAATGTCACTATTTTATGTAATTGGTTAATCTTTTGACAAAACGTACTTTACTTGTATTTGGGTAGATCTAGGATGTATTTAATACTTAAAGAAACTTTGTTTCAAGATCAAGTGTTGAAACCATGCAAGTCTGTCCAAGATTCAAGTCTAAAAAGTGCTTGTCATTAAAGCTCGATAGCTAGCCATCTATCGAGCTATAAGAGCTATTCCAGCCTCGTGGCTTGACAGCAGCTCGACATATAGGCATCTGTCGAGGTTTATGAAAAACAGAATTTCAGTTCTATTTTGATTTCAATCCGTGATTGTATGTTTGGGCTTTCTTTTCTCACAACCCTAGACTTATAAAAGGATTATTTTAAGAGCCGTTAAAGTGACACAAGTTGCACAAGTGTTAAGAAAAGTTTGTTCAAGCAAATTGTGATCGGAGAAAGAATTTTCCCTAGTTCATCTTTCTTGTGAAGAAGTTGCTGTGTTTGTACACTGTAGGGTTTTGTGACCAAGCATCTTCTAGATATTCATCATGTGATAAACTGAAGAACTTTGCAGCCAACAATCTTCTCTAGTTGGTGATTGAAGTCGCGTACTAGGATCCACGCAATTGATTAGTCATGTACTGAGAGCTGTGCATTACAAGGAGAAATTATCACTACAAAACAAATCCAATTGGGTATTGGGGTAAGGGTTCAACTGTAGGTTGGTATAAGGTATTGAGATTTCTTTACTTGTAACCACTTGTTGTGATAGTAGTGGATTCTCGGGAGTGGTGACCTTAAAATCACCCGGTGGGGTTTACGCCGTGTAGGTTTTCCTCATTCGTAAACAAATCACCGTGTCAATTTATTTTCTACTAGATACTTAGTTTAATTGGTGATTTGTTTGTGCTACCACGCGTTTGCATGTTAATTTGATTAATTAATAAACTTAGCTAATTAATCAATTAATTCATCTGAAAGCTCGAAAATGTGTTGAAAACACAAGAGCTATTTAGACCCCCAATTAAAAGTTACAGCTCGATTGATTTTACACTAACTTAATACTAAGTGCGGAATAGTGTAAAAGCGAGTGGATAAACAAACAAGCTACTCTAATCCATAATCAAAAGCAACACAGCTGTAAAATGGAATGTAAAAGAGTAGGGAAGAAAGATGCAAACACAAGATAACATGCCGATGTGTTATCGAAGAGGAAACCGAAGAACTCGGCGAAAAACCTTTTCGCCGCCCTCCAAGCGAAAATCGATCCACTAGACAATCAGTTGGGATACATGGGCTAGCAAGAGACCTTCCAAGCCTAATCTACCTGATGTACCTAAGCCCTCAAAGCTCCTACTCCAACAAGGCTTCTCAAAACCGTGTCTTGCCTAGTTCTCCTGATCTCGCAACAAGCTCCATGTTGCATCTGCCATCCTTGGCTTCTTCCAATGCTTCCCAGCAGCACCAAAACTTCACTTGACACTCTGAAAATGTGTGGTAAGTGTTTGGGCTATCAACCTCTCAATGATATGGAAATGGATAGGTAGGAGTTGAGGAAATTCCACAAGCAAATGTGTAGAGGATTATGGGTATAACAATCTCTAACTCTCGAGGTGTTTGTCTAGGTTTTTCTCTTAGAAGCACTCCTTAACATTTGTGAGTAATGTGGGTATAAATAGTGTAGGCATAGAAAGTGTGTATCATAATGGACAGGCTGGCAGAACAGAATGTCTCGCGGGTGTCTCGTGGGACGGCCTTACCCGCGAGATACTCGCGAGACACAGCTGTCTCCATCCTAACCCGAATCTTCGCATTCCAACATGTGCAAGGCACATGAGTCACTTCGCGGGATGCTCAGTCGTGAGCTACCTGCGAAAACTCTTCAGTCTTTAATTGCTTGAGTCTTCACACTCTCTCTTTCTATCACACAACCCTTACAATCAAATCCCACAATAAATACAGGGTACAAAAGATTGAACAATAATTACAATCAAATTTGGCACGGAATGAAAGCTAACAAAACATATAGTTGTAAATAACAACTTTACATCATCACAAAGGGTCAATACGTTTTTGGTCTATCATTATCAAACAGCTAGAGTGCAAACTATGAACAACAATGAAAAACAATGCATGAACATCATGAAATCCACCCTTATACATGTTCTTTTTGCCATAAGGGGCCAACATCCAAAGCAAATCATCAAAAGAAACCAATCTCATACAAAAATTTGACAAAAATTAAGGTTTCCCAATCCCTATGTAAGGTTGAAATTTATCAACCATCTTGTTGGCTTTATTTCGTGCTAATTTGCTTGCAATTTAGCACTTAGGAACCCTGTATTTAGGTGGGATTCATGTAAGGGTAGTGTGTGAAGAGAGTGTGAAGAATTGCTCAACTTTGTGCCAAGGACCAGGGACTTGCGGCTAGGACTCGCGAATGACTCGCGGCTTGCAAGCCGCCAACTGCTTTGCACATGAGAAGCATGCGGGGAGGTGAAGGGTCATGCCAGCTGTCGCACTACAGGACAAAAGTCTCAGGCTGGCCAGGCCGTTATCTCGCGACTTGAACTCGCAACTTAGACCAGTCGCGAGGCCAAGCTGCCAATCAGCCCTATTTGGGAAAAACTAACTCCTCGTATTCCAAACACATACCACTATATATAGACCCTTATACCCACGAAATGTAGAGAGCTTCCAGAGAGAATTTTGTGAGAGAAACCCTAAAGTAAAAACAAGATTGCCTCATCCCCAATCTTCACTAAGAGACTCTACAAATTCCTCTACTCTCTTCCTCTCTATTGACACATCCTTGAAAGGTCATTGACCAAATCCTTTTCTCATCACAACCACGTTTGTGAGAAGATACATTTGGTGCTAAGGGAAGTAGTTTGGAAGGAACCAATATTCATTGGTTGATGCTATGGTTTAGTAGCGGAATCCGGTAAGTTAGAAAAGAAAAAAGTTCGGCGCAACCTTGTTGGAGCAGGAAGCTTGAAGGGCTTAGGTACTTGGGTAGATTAGGCTTGGAGGGTCTATTGCTGTTCATGTATCCCAACTACATTTTCTAGTGGATTATTGACCGCATGGAGGGCGGCGGAGAGGTTTTACGCCGAGGGCTTTGGTTTCCTCTTCGATAACACATCGCATGTTGTCCTTGTGTTTGCATCTCTCTTCCCTTTATCTTTACCATTTAATTACTGTTATGATTGTGATTATTTATGGTTTAGATTGTTTATCAATTCTGTTATAAGCTTGTTATCATTTTCCGCACATACATTGTTTGATATAAAGCTTGAATTGGTATTTTTGTAATTGGGGGTCTAAATGTTCATAGTATTTTCAACACTATTTGAACTTCACCCTATGATGAAAATCTCAACCAAGAGTACAAAAACTCTTCAAAACATAATCTAAGGATCAAAATCAATGAAAAGAGTTTAGAATTACCTTAGAGATGTTAATGGAAGGAAAAACCATTCAAATTGATTGGGTTTTGATGTAAAAATATTGAAAAAGGAGTTTAAGAGAGGATGGGATAGGTTTAAAACAGGTTTCCCACGAAAAGCCCTTTTAAAAGCTATTTCTGGGCGATTTACGACTGGCGAGTCGCAAGATGAGTTGCGAGTGAGTCACAAAAGCTTCTAGATGAACTCGCGAGTTGCATTTCGTGATTGGGCAAGTCGCCAAAACGAGTAGCCAAAACTCACTACTCGCGAGAGTAGCCAAAACAAGTAGCCAAAAATTCTAACACCTGTTTTTCAACACAAAACATGCTTAAAACAATGAAAAACGAAGTAAGCACAAAACATGAACACAAAGAGTGATAAAAATCACTTCCAAATACATATAAAATTATCAAAAATCCTTTTGGTTTGATCCATATATAGTTGAGGACACACACATCAAATTTAAACAAGTACAATCAAACAAATGAGTAAGACATTCATTGAGCATTAGGCATGTGTGTTGTGTGTGTGTATCAAATGTGGAATAGTCCTTAGGCTAGAGTGAAGCTTCAATGATCAATTCAATCAAGTCATACACAACTAGCATCTAGTTAAGTGGTCTATCTCAATTATAGAAATGAACAAATATGACCTCCCACAAGAAAATGATTACATATCTTTGAAGCTTTTCATTTGGCTTCTTTACAATTCATAATATTTGATCATTTTTTATCATTACATCTCTTTTTGAGATCGATGCCTGAAATTTTTGATATTTCAATTTGATGAACAAGCCTTTGACTTTTGAGTACCATACATTTTCAATACAAGTCGCTTTCCCTTTTTCCTAGTCAAATACTAGTATGTGCGACAACTTTTACAACTTATTATCTCTTTTTGAGAGTTGACATTTGTTGAGCTCTTTAAGCAAAAATAAAGAAGTGGGAAGAGATATAGGCACAAGTCTACGTATGTATCAAAACCAACATAACTATTGACTAATCATTCATGACAAGCTTGAAGATCGATTTACAACAATCATACGTAGATGTCAAGATTTTTCCCACAAAGATATAAGTGCATAGAGAACAAGCTAAGCTTGTAAATGCACAAAGCCATTAGTACGAAGGTACAAGGCTAAACATGCATGTGACATGTGTACAAACATATACGATCAAACTTTTTGAATTTTTCACTTATTGTGTAGTTTTGGGTTTTTACTCACATAAAACTAAAACATAAAAGTAAGATCCAAAGAAAAACAATGCATATAATGGAAATGCAAGGTGCAAAAAATTCATGAAGACATGACAACTAATGCATGAAGAGTCCTACAAAGATTGAAAGAATTAGATCAAGGACCAAAAGAGCATAAGCTCAACCATAGAAACCCTTCCTCATCCAAACGGAACAAGTTTGGAATGAGTGTCTCAAGAGAAGTGAGACGAAGTTTGGAAGAATGAGAACCAGAGATGCACATAGACAATGAGGTAAGAACATTAAAAACTTTCTTCAACAACTTACCATCTTCCCCCAAATCCGGTTTTGCTTTCATAGCACAACTTCCAAGAATCTCAAGTTTCTATTTTCTTTTGATTCTTTTAAGAGCTTGAAACTTAAAGCAATGAGGTCTAAGATGACCAAAAGTCCCACAATGGTGACAAATAATGTGTCTAGGTCCACTAGGCTTTTTGGGAAGGTATCTAGCAACATGGTTTTGTTCTCTCTTCAACTTATGATATTGAGGTCTTATGTGACTAATCACACCACAATGGTGACAAGTTGGAACAAACTTAAATCCACCCAAAACCTTAGGTTGAGACCTAAACGGAGGCTTTGGCTAGAGCCTTTCTCTCCACCTTTTGATTTCTTTTATGTGGAGGAATGTACACCGATTTGTCCTTTGAGGTAGAACACATAATAAGCACAAAATCGGGTATCACAACATGATTGCAACAAATATTTTCATCATTTTTAGTAATAGGTTTAGCAATCAAACACTTGGCATGCATTTTAAGATTCATTTTCACATTTTAGCTCATCAACAAGTTTGTTAGACAAAACAAGTTTAGCATCCAAGTCCACATTCAAACATTCGAACTCCTTTAGTTTTTCAAGAGAATTTTCAGCAAGTTTCTTATACTTTTTAACCAATTTGTTGGATTTATTGAGCTTAGCAATCAAATCATCCTTTTCACAAAATAACTTGCTTAAATTCATATGAAACATCTTAGCATTTTTCTTCAAGAGTTTGATGTTAGGAATATCAACAACACCCAAAGATTCATGTAACATAGCATCACAATCATGAGGATTATCACATATAGAGGCATTTTCACAAACACATGGCATGTTACAATCAACATCATTCATAGAAGCATAAAAAGCACTATCCATGGCAAACAACACAAGGGGTCAATGATCAGACTTAGGTAATGAAACCACAGCAAGTGCACCCACTCTGATACCAATTGAAAGTTAAATTAGTGTATAAAATACTAATAAATGTTTAGACCCCCAATTTTAACAATACCAACACAAGTTTATACACAAATAATATATGTGTGAAATGATGTATATTAGCTATAACCAAATAGGTAAAACACTCTAAACCATAATTAATCACAAACATAGCAGCAATTAAAAGGTAAAAAGTAAGGGAAGAGAGATGCAAATATAAGGATAACACTGGCACGTGTTATCAAAGAGGAAACCGAAGAACTCAGTGAAAAACCTCTCTGCTGCCCTCCAAGCAGTAAAATGGTCCACTAGAAAATTAGTTGGGATACATGAATAGTAATAGACCCTCCAAGCCTAATGTACCCAATGCTCCTAAACCCTCCAAACTTCTTGCTCCAACAGGGTTATGTCTAACCTTGTCTTCTCTAGCTTTCTAAATCCCGCATTAAGCTCCATATTGCATCCTTCATCCTTGGCATCTTCCAATGCTTCCTAAACTCCAAAAACACTCAACACTCTAAATGGGTGTGGGTAGTGTTTGGGTACACATCTCCATTCAATCGGTATAACAATGGGAGAGGGAATGAGAATAGACTACAAAAATTTTGCTCTAAGAATGAGTAGCTCTCTCTAATAGGATGGGTGTGTTATAGAAACCTCTTTTAGGGTTTTTCTCTCAATAGGCTCCTTTTTCAGCACGCTACATTTCGTGGGTATAATGGTATTTATAGTAGGGTATGAGAGGAATGCAAAACAGGGCATTCTGGTGACTTGATCTCTTGATTGGAACGAGTCCCGAGTTTGAGTCACAAATTAATTACCAGGCCAGACTATACTTTTTGTCCTGTAGTGCTCCAACTGTCGTGACCCTTCAGCTTCCTGCATGCTTCACACGTGTGGCACTTTGGTGACTTGTCAGTCGCGAGGCAGTCACGAGATCCAGTCACGAGACTCCTTTGAATGCACACAACTTGAGTTTTCTTCACACTATCTCACACACAACCCTTACATTATTCCCACCTAAATACAGGGTTTCTACATGCTAAATTACAAGCAAATTTGGCACGGAATAAAGCAAACACATGGTTGATTAAAACAGAAAATAATAAATTAGAAAGTATGATTAATGCTTTATGAATAAACAAAAAGTATAGCCCACCTTCGCCAAAACAAAAGTAGAGTCCACATAAAAGTTAAAAGAAAACAATAGGATCGGATAGAACCCAATTACACCTACGTAGTCATTGCCCATGAAATTCCCATGTCCAAAAAGACTTGACTAGAAGTTTATCATATAATTAAATTATGGATTAAAATATAAAAACCTTATAAATTTCTCTATATAAAGGCCTATGGACTAATAACATTCTTGTCTTGGGTACTTACAAAGAAGTTGGTTTAGCTAGGAATGAAACTAGGTGTTTCACAATCATATTTGTCAATGGAGTGGCCTTTAGTGAAATTTTTGCTATGGGCTTTACTACTTTTTGTTCAAATTCATGAGCACAATGCTTGTATTGAGGATAAGAGGATGGGTCTGCTAGAATTGAAGACCTTTCTGAAATCCAAAACTAATCATACCAAACCCCTTCTTCCCAACATGGGTTAATGATACAAAAAATGAGTGTTGTAGTTGGGAGCAGGTCAAGTGTAGCACCTCCACTAGTCCTGTGATCAAGCTCACGCTCGCTACTATAAACCAAGAGCAAAATTATGAGGATGGTATATAAACATGTCTCTATTTCAACCTTTCAAGGAGCTAAGAAATCTTGACTTATCTGACAACAGAATTGCTAGTTGGTTAGGAAATGAAGGTATGTGAGCTTTTGCTTCTACTATCACACACAAACACACACACACACACACACAAGAACTTCGAGCTATTCATGTCTTGCTTAGGATTAAATATCCCAAATAATAAAAATATTGTAGTTGTTCATCTTCTCACAATTCGATTAATTAAATTTATTTTAGAGGAAAAATCTTTTTAATTATTAGATTTAAATTAGATTAGATATAATTAGATTCAAACTATGTTTTTTTAGGATTAATTTGAGGACATCCATCTATTCTAAACTTTACATATGTCAAATATGTATAACCATAATTAATTTACAAGTATTTTAGGAGGCTCATTATGATGTGTCAAATATTTATGATATGTACAAATCGTTGTTTGCCATATGACATAATAGGTTTACATAAATTTAAAAGATAGCACATGTCATTGTCATATGCATTGAGTAAAGGACACGTATCATCATTTTGTACATCCACCAAGTTGGGATTCAACTTTGTGTGTTCTAGTTAGCTCAATTGATAAAGTCTCTAATAGTTAAATAAGAGATCTATGGTTTAATCACTGCCTACACCAAAAATTGATTGGTGCCTTGATCTTATGACAAAAAGTGCAATTATCATAAACGGACGGTATAAGTTGAAACTTTATAATAGAAGCCAAGTTAGACCCCTACACACGCATCTAATGAAAACAAATATAGTTCATCAAGCCTATCAAAAAAAAAAAAAAAAAAGAAAGTTCATCAAAGCAGAAGACAACAACACGTGTTGAAATTGAGAATGAGCTTGAGAAAAATTACTCAAATTAATAGTATATTATACAAATAAATTTTTTATTATTATTAAATTATAAAAATCAGTTACACTTTTCTAAAAATAAAAATCAGTTACACGGTGAGGACTGAGGAGGACTCGGCCATAAATTCAGGTACCTATCATGCCACCTTCCTGTCTCTGTTTTATCTCCTTTCTTTCTTCTTATTTCTTGCAAATTTTATTTTCGTTTCTCCATCTTAAACGTTTGTTAGCCATCGTAAATTGTTTGTGTGCTGGTAGGTTTGGATTGGGCTGAGCCCATGATGCAATTATCTTTGCACATCACATGCTCATGCATTTTCATGCATATGTCCTTTACATTCAATATATTTTTGTATATTTGAATTGCTTTGGGACTTTTCTGAGTGTTTCTTTCTTCCCCCCTCATTCTCTAGTTTACGTCAGTGCATCGTGGCACCGAAACGTTAGCCTGCTCCATCCCAGAACCCTCTTCATTCCAGGGCATCATTTTCTTCTGATCCTACCCCCTTTTCTGTTTGGTTTCGTGATGAGGATGCCTAAAAGGACTTCTCAGAGAACTTCTCTAGACGAGGCATTCATTCGAAACGCCAAGCCATCTTGTCAGACTTCTCCGACATTGACCTATCCACTGTCATTCGCAGTCGAGGTTGGGAGTCACTGGGTGACATCCCAGTCACTTGTCCTTTTGTAATGATCCAGGAGTTTTCCTCCAACATGCATGGACTGGATTATTCTGTACCTCTCTTTGTTACTCGAGTTCAAAGTACGCACATTGTTTTCACTCCGAATATTGTATCCGAGGTGCTCCATGTCTCGAGGGTAGAGCATCCTGACTACCTCTTTTGTGAGCGTCTGAGGATTGTGTCCAAAGACGAGATGATTTCTACTTTTTGTGAGCGCCCTTCTGATTGGGGCAATCGTCAATTTACTCCATGTTTGACCTTTGCTAAAGGTCCTAGATTCATGAACATGGTTATGACTTTTGTTCTACATCCTCTTTCTCATTATAACTCTATTACAGAGCCTCGTGCTCGATTTTTGCTTTCTTTGTTAGAGCATCTCACTATAGATTTTCCCTCTCATTTCATTCTTTCTATCATAGATGTCTATAGGGATACGGCGACTCGTGATAAGCTCATCTTTCCTTCAGCTATCACAAGGATCTTACGTCATTTTTCTGTTCCCTTTCCCGTTTTTGACCACATTCACGTTATGTGTGCCATTAATGCCGCTATCGTTAAACAAAGCGAGGTGCAGTTTTGTTCGAGGCGGTCTAATACGGCAGCTCCTCCCACTTCTTTAGCTCCATCCATCTCCGCTCTTTCTACTTCTGCGGGAGGTGTGACCCTTGATGCGATCATGGCGCAGCTTCAACATATGGATGCTCACCTTGACACTCTCACTGATGAGTTGTGTCAGCCGTATTGCTAGACAGTAGGCTCGCCTTGGTGTCTTTGTGGGGTCTCCCTCTCCTCCTCCTGAGGCATCCAAGGATGATGATGGTTCCGACAACGATGATGATGATGAGGATGGAGATGTTAGCTATTCCAGCTCTAATGAGATGTCTACTTGACATTCTTACCCTTTGTTACCTGTGACAAAAAGGGAGAGTAGTTTTGGTTATGAGAGTAGTCATACTTATGGGGAGGCTTAGTATAGGAGATTTTTGTTAGGAGGAGTGTGTACATTGAGGGATGTAGTGAGGACTTGATGTATTTTTTTTTTCTTTTGTTTCTATTTCAGATACATCATATCTTGTATATTGGTCTTGTGATTATTTTGACATACATTGTACTTATATTCTTTTTATATTGATGTATGTTTTTCTTTTCACCTATCTCTCCATATGTTGTTTCTTTTCTTTCTTTATACACATGTTTCTTATATCTTGTTGTTAAGAACAGGGTATTTAGGTAGTTGAATTCGAGGTCAACTGGGCCTCCAAATCATAGACAGAAAATAGGGATTAGAGATAGGGAAGAAGACAGAGCAAATAGAAGTATTCAATTCACAAAATGGTTCAATGCCTTCCTTACAATCTGTTATCCACTTATATACTTGTAACCCCTCCACTTATAACTGTGTAACTACCTTCTAACTACCATGACAACTCAACAATCTAACTAACTCTTACATCAGCTAACACACTCACACAACTCCTTACACGTGTTACTAATTATAACAGATATGCATAACAACGCTGGAAGGCCTCCCATGATCAGCTGTCACACATGCTACATCAGCAACTCCTGCCCTTCCCATCAGCAACTTAGGCACCCTCTGTAGTACCCTCTCATGCAGCCCCACATGCATTGGCCATCAGCATCACATGCATTGGTCATCAGCACCACATGCATTAGCCCTCAACATCACATACACTCGTGCCAACCTTATCTTTAACTGAATTCCTAACAATACCCCTTCCTTTAAAACACCTTGTCCACAAGGTGTGGGAACTTGGTTTGCAACTCAAACAAATTTTCCCAGGTAGCATCAGTTGTGCTCTCATCCTGCCACTGCACAAGTACTTGAGTGATAAGTTTGCTCCTCAGTTGATGGGTTCTGGTATCCAAAACAGCCACAGGCTCAGGAGCAAGGATATGTTCTGCAGACACCACTGGTAAAGCAGGTCTAGAACTGACATTGGCACCCAACTTAGCCTTAAGATTTGAGACGTGGAATACAGGATGAATCAGGGACCCTTCAGGCAAATTAAGTTTGTAAGACACCTGACCAATCTTCTGCACAACCTGGAAAGGATCATAAAAACGAGGAGCAAGCTTCCCAAATTTTCTGGGCTGCACTGAGGCTTGCTTGTAAGGTTGAAGCCTGAGATAAACCCAATCTCCTACCTCAAAGGACCTGTCCACCCTCTTCTTATCAGCAAACCACTTCATTCTCTCCTGAGCTAACTTCAAATTGTTTTTCAACAAGGAAAAGAGCTGCTGCCTATCTTGCAAATAAGAATCCACAGCTGCAACCCTTGTTACACCTTGCACATACTCCACAACCTTAGGAGAGGGATAGCCATAAAGGGCCTCAAATGGAGTGAGTTTAATGGAAGTGTGGAAGTTAGTATTGAACCAAAACTCTGCCATGGGCAACCAGTCCACCCAAGAAATAGGTCTGTCAGCAGCAAAGGCTCGCAAGTAGTGCTCTAGACTCTTATTTACCACCTCAGTCTGCCCATCGGATTGAGGATGATAAGAAGAAGACATAGCCAAGTTAGTTCCCTGTAATCTCATCAATTCTGACCAGAATTTGGAAGTGAAGACTAGGTCTCTATCACTCACAATTGTTGAAGGCATACCATGTAACTTGAAAACATGTTGCATGAACACTTGGGCAACCTTAGCAGCTGTGTAAGGATGAGCCAATGGGATGAAATGCACATATTTGGTAAACCTATCCACCACCACAAAGATCACTGACTTCTTTTGGGACTTAGGCAACCCTTCCACAAAATCCATGCTAATGTCTAACCAAGGTCTCTCAGGGATAGCCAATGGCTGTAGCAACCCAGCAGGTAAGCAAGTTTCATTCTTCAACCTTTGGCATGTATCACATTCCCTCACAAATTTTTTTAAATCTCCCACCATACCAGTCCAGTAAAAATCTTTCTTAAGTCTCTGAAAAGACTTTAGATAGCTAGAATGACCCCCTAGAGGACTAGCATGTATCTGGTTTAACACCTGTGCCTTCAATTCTTGGGCTGCACTACCTACAAACAGCCTTCCTTTATAAAACAACAAGTCATTATGAAGAGTAAACCCAGCCGGAATGTCACTACCAGACTGAATGGCAAGGATTATTTTTTGAACTACAGCATCAGATGTATAAGTCAGCTTAAGGTCCTCCAACCAAGTGGGATTGGGAAATGAAATCATACACAGGGTGCCCACCTTTGTACTCTCAAACTCCCCATCCTTCATAACTTCTTTCCTTGAAAGTGCATCAGCTACCAGATTTTCTTTTCCATGTTTATATTCCACCAAGAATGCATAGCCAAGGAGTTTAGATATCCATTTCTGTTGGGCAGGGGTCCCAATCTTCTGTTCCAACAAGTACTTAAGGCTTTGATGGTCTGTCTTAATCACAAAGGATCTGCCAAGGAGATAGGATCTCCATTTCTTCACTGCAACTACCAGAGCCAGCAACTCCTTCTCATATGTTGAGAGGGCAAGGCTCTTACCCTTCAAGGCTTGACTGTGGTAAGCAATTGATCTTTGATCTTGCATAAGGACAGCCCCCACACCCACACCAGATGCATCACATTCCACCACAAATGACTTAGTAAAATCAGGTAAGGCTAGAACATGTGGGTTTGACATTGCATCTTTAAGACATTGAAAGGCTTGTGAAGCTTCAGGGGTCCAACAGAATGAATCCTTCCTCAACAAAGCTGTTAGAGGCGCAGCAATCAGTCCATATCCATTAACAAACTTCCTGTAGTAGCCTGTCAACCCCAAAAACCACCTTAAGGCCTTCACATCCTTAGGAATTGGCCATAGCTGCATAGCAGCAGTCTTCCTTGGATCAGTCCTCACTCCCTTACCAGATATAAGGTGTCCTAGATACTCCACTTCCTTACAAGCAAACACACATTTTGATTGTTTGGCATACAATTGATGTTTCACCAGAACTTCCAAGACCAGATGAAGATGATGCACATGATCACTCACATTCCTACTATATACCAAAATATCATCAAAAAATACCAACACAAATCTCCTTAAGTAAGGTTTAAAAACAGAATTCATGAGGGATTGGAAGGTGGAAGGTGCATTGGTTAAGCCAAATGGCATGACCAAGAACTCATAATGCCTTTCATGAGTCCTAAAAGCAGTTTTTGGAATGTCCTCCTCCCTCATTCTAATTTGATGGTACCCGGACCTCAAATCTAGTTTAGAAAAAACAGCTGCACCAAACAACTCATCCAGCAGCTCATCTATGACAGGTATAGGGTATTTATCCTTAATGGTTTCTTGATTTAAAGCCCTATAATCTATGCACATTCTCCATGAACCATCTGCCTTCCTAACTAAGAGGACTGGTGAAGCAAAAGGGCTGCTACTATTTCTAATCAAACCAGCAGATAATAACTCCTTAACAATCTTCTCAATTTCATTTTTTTAATAGTAAGGGTACCTGTAAGGCCTTTGACAGATAGCTTGTGCTCCCTCCTTCAGGTTGATTTGGTGTAGGGTGGCAGCCCCTCTGTTGTAGCAAAGACTGACTGGAACTCCTTCAACAGAGCAGCCACTTCTTCAGGTAGCACTTCTGTTCCTTCTGCAGTGAACAAGTGAGGTTGAAATGTAATGTGAAGGACCAACCCCTTGTTTACAGATTGCTTCAAAAAGTTATCCCCATCTTGCACTTGAGACCTTGTACTCCTCAGCCCTTATAGCAGCACCTGCTTATGGTTATAACCAAAGCTCATTGTAAGCATCTTGAAATCCCACTGAATTACTCTCAAAGTACCCAGCCATTGAGTTCCTAACACTAAGTCACAACCCCCCATTGTCAACATATGCAATTACACCAAAAACTCATGCCCTTATAACCAAACTGGTACCTCCTTACACACACCTTGAGTCTTGATCACCTCCCCATTGGCAACCTTGACCTCCAAGACTTGAGAAGTATCAATGTTCATGTGCAAATGTGAGACCAGTGCAGCATCAATGAAGTTGTGAGTACTCCCTGAATCAATAAGGATAACAAGGGACTTATGCTTTATCCTTCCCCTGACCCTCATCGTGCCTGAAGTAGGAGTGCCACTCAGAGCATACAAAGTAATCTCCACATCTTCTTGATCCTGTTCAACCTGATCTGCATAACCACTCTCCTCTAATTCACTGATATGAACCTCAGAATTGGCATTTCCCTGAGATACTTCTACATAATCCAACAGAAATAACATGGCATTCTTGCACTTATGGCCAGGAGCCCACTTATCATCACAATTGTAACACAATCCCTTCTTCCTTCTTTCCTCCATTTGAGCAGGAGATATCCTCTTGAGAGGCAGCCTTGGTTTAGTCTCCAATAGTGAAGGGTTTTTCGGAGGAACCCCCAAAATGGAAGGCTTGCCTTGATCCCCCGATACCTTAGTAACTCTCTTGCAACTCCAATTGTACTCTTCCTGAATCTTTGCCAAACCCAAAAGCCTCATTCAACGAATTAGGACTCAGCATTCTCACAGGTAACCTTATCTCATCCCTTAACCCACTTAAGAAGCAGCTCAACTTGTGAGTAGCAGATAGACCCTTAATCCTATTGGATAACATCTCAAACTGAGTCTTATACAGAGACACTGAAGCAGTTTGTCTCAACCTAGTCAATGTTTCCATGGGATCGTCATAAGCTGTGGCACCAAATCTAATATGCAATGCTTGAACTAGTGACTCCCAATCCACAAAGAGACCTACCTCTTCACTATCTTGGAACCAGATTAAAGCCTCACCATCCATATGGAACGAAGCTAACATCAATTTCTCAGTAGTTGGTGTATTATAATACCTGAAGTATTGGTTGGCTTTGTAAACCCAACTTGCTGGATCTTCTCCAAAGAACCTTGGAAATTCCAGTCTCACCGTACGAGCAATAGCCATTGTTGATGAATTCGCATTCCTGGGTTCACCATATGTTGGAGAGCGAGAGACTCCACCTTGATCAGAATTACTCCTCTGCACCAGAATAGCCAATTGTTGGGTCATCTCATTCATCGCACGTGTATGCACTCCTTGAATAGTACGAATTTCTTGGATTTCCTTATCATGATGATTAGGCATTTCTTGAATTTCTTTGCCTTGATGATCACTTGCAATCTTCAGTGAAGCTAGAACCTCCTGCGTTGCAGCAGTAGTTGATCGTGTTTCAGCCATGGCCGAGGAAGGCCTTGCTCTGATACCAAATGTTAAGAACAGAGTATTTGGGTAGTTGAATTTGAGGTCAACTGGGCCTCCAAAGCATAGACTGGAAAATAGAGATTAGAGATAGGGAAGAAGACAGAGAAAAGGGAAGTATTCAATTCACAAAATGGTTCAATGCCTTCCTTACAATCTGTTATCCACTTATATACTTGTAACCCCTCCACTCATAACTATGTAACTACCTTCTAACTACCATGACAACTCAACAATCTAACTAACTCTTACATCAGCTAACACACTCACACAACTCCTTACACGTGTTACTAATTACAACAGATATGCCTCACAACACTGGAAGCCCTCCCATGATCAGCTGTCACGCATGCTACATCAGCAACTCCTGCCCTTCTCATCAGCAACTTAGGCACCCTCTGTAGTGCCCTCTCATGCAGCCCCACATGCATTGGCCATCAGCACCACATGCATTGGTCATCAGCACCACATGCATTAGCCCTCAACATCACATACACTCGTGCCAATACACTCGTGCCAACCTTATCTTTAACTGAATTCCTAACACTTGTATGCAATCTATTATTTCTATTTCACACTAAGATGCCTTGTTTTGTTTAAGGTGTTTCATAAATATAGGTTGTCAAAGTCTACTTGTCATAAACTCTCTTCTTGCAAAGTTTTCCAAGAGCTTGTGTTAGGATAGATTTTATTGTATTCAAAGAGTGAATATAAGTTGAGTGATTTCTGACTTCTCTCATATGTTCATTTGTTTGTTGTGGTTTTGTCAAAGATTGCCAAAGGAGGAGATTGTTAGGACATATGTGATTCACTTGTTAGGAATATATGTCACTATTTTATGTAATTGGCTAATATTTTGACAAAACGCACTTTACTTGTAATTGGGTAGATCTAGGATGTATTGAATGCTTCAAGAAACCGTGTTTCAAGTTCAAGTGTTAAAACCATGCAAGTCTGTCCAAGATTCAAGTGCAGAAAGTGTTGTTCATTAAAGCTCGATAGCTAGCCATCTATTGAGCCTTAAAGAGCTGTTGAAGCCCATGGCTCGACAAGAGCTTGACAGATAAGGTATCTGTCGAGGTTTATGAAAAACAGAGTTTCAGTGCTGTTTTGACTCCAATCCATGATTATGTGTTTGGGCTTTCTTTTTTCACAACCCCAAACATATAAAAGGATTATTTTAAGGACCGTCAAAGGTGACACAGGTTGCACAAGTGTTGGGCAAAGTTTGTTCAAGCAAATTGTGACCTGAGATAGAATTTGTCCTAGTTCATCTTTCTTGTGAAGAAACTGCTGTGTTTGTACACCATAGGGTTTTGTAACCAAGGAGCTTCTTGATCTTCATTGTCTAGATGAACTGAAAAACTTTGCAGCCAACAACCTTCTCTAGTTGGTGTTTGAAGTCACGTACTAGGATCCGCACAATTGGTTAGTCACGTATTGGGAGTCGTGCATCAAAATGAGAGATTGTCACTACAGAACAAGTCCAATTGCGTATTGGGGTAAGAGTTCAACTGTAGGTTGGTATGAGGTACTAGGATTCCTTTACTTGTAGTCGCTTGTTGTGATAATAGTGGATTCTTGGGAGTGATGACCTTAAAATCACTCGGTAGGGTTTTTGCCATGTAGGTTTTCCCCATTCGTAAACAAATCACTATGTCAATTTATTTTCTACTGCATACTTAGTTTAATTGGTGATTTGTTTATGCTATCACGCATTTGCATGTTAATTTGATTAATTAATAACCTTGGCTAATTAATCAATTATAATTTCATCACATGGGGTCAATACGTTTTTGGCCTATCATAATTAAAACAAATCTAAAATCAGAACCACAACAACAACAAATAAAAAACGGGGAAAAAACATATTTAATTTGAACAACGAATCTAAAATCAGAACAACAGCAGATCAAGAACAAGAAAAAGACAAAGTAAATTAGAACAACAAATCTAAAATCAAAACAAAAACAATGGATCAACAACAAAGAAGCCGATCTGACCCAATCCCGGTTGCATGCACTCGGCAGTTGGAGGAAGACGAGCAACAGTGAAGAGGTGGTAGTGATTGAGCGGCGGTGAAGAGGCGGCAATGGACAGGGATTTCTTTTATCTTCTGTGTGTGTGTGTGTGTGTGTGACTATGATGCAACCATAAAGGAAGGGGGTGCCTGTGGACTTTTTTTTATGATAATAATAATGTTATTTTTTTTTTAAGGAAAATAATTAATTTAATGAATAATAAGAGGGGGGAAAAAATAATAGTCTAATCGTGTGGTGTGTGGTGGACTCTTTTAAATGATATGTAAGTTTTTTTTTTTTTAAGTAATTAATAATAAGAATAAAAAATTCCTTAAGAAATATTACCATTGAGAAATATGACTATTGGAAAATTTGAAAATGTTGTCATTGGCAATTTAAAAATATAGTCGTTAGAAATTTGAAAAATATAGTTGTTGAAAATAAATAGATCGAGGAAAGATAAAGAAAGATTAAAAAAAGAATAAGGAAAGATTGAAGAAATAATGAAGAAATACTATTTTAATAAAATAGAAAAATGATAGTAAGTCTGTTGGAAAGTGTATCTGAAAATGCAGGTAAGTAAAAAGTAAATGTAACTGTAACTATTCACACTCCAAACAATACAAAAATTTGGAGAAACTGTTGGAGATGCTCTTAGCAGGCTAGCAGCTACTACCGATAATACGTATATCATTGGGCTTTGATGTAGTCATGCACACTCGATCTTCACTTCATAAATAAGAAAGGTAGAAACAAGAGCCCACACATTGTATTTAAATGATAAGTGCACATACCTTCTTTTGCTTTCAAAGTTACACATGGTTTCCAATAGTAAAACTTCACATATTAATAATGCAGGATGTAGTAATGATCATACTAGAAATCACATACGATTCTTGAGAGATCATTCATTTATTTATTTATTTTTGTATTATGATTATTGTGATAATGAATAACATGTTATGACACTCCTTTCCCATTGTATTCATGGATTTGACAATTGGTCGAATATGTCTTTTACAGAATCCAATTGTTTGTCTAAAATGAGCAAGCTGACGCACTTAAATTTAAGTTGGAATACCTTTGATAGGGATTTTTTATTTATTTATTTATTTTTTTTTTATACAGGAAATTTTAAGATTCTTAGGTGCACTCCGAGTTCTTAAATCTCTTGACCTAAGTTCCAATTACATGGAAGGGCCTCTTTCTAGCCACAGTACGTGCAAATTTAAATTTTCTTCTTCAAGAATACTACAAAAAAGTCTAGAAACAAACTGAGATTTTATAACCAACTTTACCTTTATTGAGATTCACTTTCTTCATGTTAAAAATCACAAAATGCTTGATATATGTAAATGAAAGTGATAGTGTTGCTTCAATATGAAATTTGTTATTTTACTAGATCTTTCATTTGTACTGTTAGTTTCAATTTGATAAATACATTTCTCTTTACCGATGATGTAGAATTGGTTAATCTAAACAACTTGGAGGTCCTCATCCTGCAAGGAAATGACCTTAGTGGAAGCCTACCATTCAACGGTAAACATTCTGTCATCTATTTTAAACTGCAAGAATAATTTTCTTGTGATAATTAAGTTCTTTTAGTATAAGCCAATGAGCCATTTTAAATATTTTCTCTTGGCACTATCTATCGTCAATTCTCTTTGTAAATATGGCAAACTTCACCAGTTTGAAGATTTTAGATTTGAGTGAAAATTCTTTCACTGGAAGTATCCCTCCTTATATTGGAGCACTATCTTCACAAACAATTAAATAACATGTTATGACAATCCTTTCCCATTGTCTTCATGGATTTAACAATTGGTTGAATATGTTTTTTACATAATCCAATTGTTTGTCTAAAATGAGCAAGCTAGGGCACTTAAATTTACGTTGGAATCACTTTGACAAGGAAATATTAAGATTCTTAGGTGCCCTCCCAGTTCTTAAATTTCTTGATCTGAGTTACAATTACATGGAAGGGCCTCTTTCTAGCCACGGTACGTGCAAATTTAAATTTTCTTCTTCAAGAATACTATGAAAAAGTCTAGAAACAAACTGAGATTTTATAACCAACTTTACCTTTATTGAGATTTACTCTCTTCATGTTAAAAATCACAAAATGCTTGATATATGTAAATGATTGTGGTAGTGTGGCTTCAATATGAAATTTGTTATTCTACTAGATCTTCCATATGTACTGTTAGTTTCAATTTGATAAATACATATCTCTTTACCGATGACGTAGAACTGGTTAATCTAAACAACTTGGAGGTCCTCATCTTGCAACGAATTGGTCTTGATGGAAGCCTAACATTCAAGGGTAGACATTCCATCATCTATTTTAACTGCAAGAATAATTTTCTTATGATATGTAAGTTCTTTTAGTATAAGCCAATGAGCCATTTTATATCTTTTCTCTTGACACTATCGTCAATTCTCTTTGTAGATATGGCAAACTTCAGCAATTTGAAGATTTTAGATTTGAGTTATAATTCTTTCACTGGAAGTATCCCTCCATATATTGGAGCACTATCTTCACTCAAGGCTATATCATTATCTTTTAATCCACTTAATAGAATTTTACCCATTCAAGGTAAGAGTCTACTATGAAATCGAATTTGACAATTTGTTAATCTTCAAAATTGAATAGGAGTGTAAAAACAAGGGAAAGTGAATGGTTGATATAGAATAGATCTAATTGGTTGCAACTTGAACGCACAAACAATTGATCATTCACTTTTTCAGGAGACGAAATTAATTATTTTGATCGCGTATACTAATTCACTTGTTTTACTTATTTTATGAGATTTTTAGGATAGATAGAACTAATAAATCATATTGCTTTTGACAGAAATGTGTGCACTGAAGAAACTTGAAGAGTTAAATCTTAGTAATAATAACTTTGAAGGAATCCTTCCTCCATGCTTAACCAATTTGACATCTCTTAGGTTGTTAGATATATCTTACAACCGGTTCAGTGGAAACTTGTCTTTGTCTCTTTTCGCCAGCTTGACATCCTTTGAGTACATTGATCTGAGTTATAATCTTTTTGAAGGATTATTCTCCTTCAACTTGTTTGCTAATCACTCCAAGCTTAAGGTGATTCAACATTTTAGTGACAACAACAAGCTTGATATCGAAACTGAAAATCCCAGTTGGGACCCATCATTTCAATTAAAGGTGCTATTATTGCCTGACTGTAATCTAAACAAGCCCACCAGTAACATGCCTAAGTTTCTTTTGAACCAACATGAATTGCAAGTCGTTGATATTTCTCACAGTAAGTTGAATGGAAGCTTCCCCATTTGGTTGATTGAAAACAATACTACAACCGTTGAGTCTTCGAAGTAACTCTTTTGCGGGTCAACTTAAATTGCCATCATATCACTACACGGATCTTCGTTGGTTGGATGTCTCTGACAATAACCTTCATGGGCGGCTTCAAGAAAATATTGGAAAGATCATTCTGAAATTAGAATATCTAAATCGATCCTGAATTGGTTGCCAATTGCACTTGCTTGGATATTTTGAGGTTATCTAATAATAACTTTCATGGTGAAATTTTTCAAAGAACTTCAACCAATACTTACATTATTTGAGATTAGAAAATAACTATTTCACAGGTACTCTTCCAGTGTTACGCCTAAATGTTTGGTACCTAGATATTAGCAACAATCACATGTCAGGTATAATTCCTGTATGGATGGTAAATAATAATGATACTGATATGTTGGAGATTGTTGACCTTAGTAACAACTTTTTTGAGGGTGAGATTCCATGTGGACTAATTAGAATATTAAACCTTTCTTATAATTTGCTGTCAGGATTATTACCTTCTTGCTTGAATCTTGGAAATGCGAGGCACCTACTTTTGCGAGGGAACAATCTCACAGGATCACTACCGAAAGCTGTTCTCAATTCATCACATCTTGAGATGTTAGACATGAGAGATAATAGCTTTTCCGGAAACATCCCTAAAGAAATTGACATATTTTCTAACTTAAGAGTACTTTTGTTGAGTGGCAACCAGTTTAGTGGGATGATTCCAAAGCAGCTGTGTTGGTTAAAGAAGATAACATAATGGATCTTTCTAGGAACTTTTTTTCTGGGACAATACCATATTGCTTCTACAATATACCCTATGGGAAGCAAGCTGCTAGTGAACTTGTCTACATATATTCCAGTTCTTTTGGGTCCCCTGAATTTTCCCTCCCATATAAATCTCTTCTAAACAAGGATAGTCAAACTGAAGGGACATTTTTTTTTTTTCGACACACCAGTTGAGATTGAGTTTTTGACGAAATACAGGCCTAACTTGTACCAGTTGAGATTGAGTTTTTCCTGCATTTTTAATTTTTGGTATAATGGAAAATGCTAGAACTCTTACATCGCTCAGCCCTCTCTCTATCTCTCTCTCTCCTTAGTCACCAAACTCACTTCTACTGCTAGGACCTCATAATATCACGCTCTGCAACTACTACAAGCTCAACAATCTAGGAAAGGCCACATTTGCTCAAGATTGCATAGACTTAAAGCTCATATGACTCATGTATGCTGGGCGCCAGAGACATGAATGCAACTCTTTATCAAATATAAACTAATCTTGAATTGATCACTAAACTAGATCACATGTTCAAAATTGATTCAATTCCTTGTTGAACAAAAGCTATTTGATAAACTCATTATTTCCTTGAATATCAAACTCAAGACTATAAAATTTTTTTTCGAAAAAAATTAAACTTAAAGTTAATTTTTAAGTATCTTCGTCAAATCTACTATGTGTTGATGTAAGAAATTATTCATTTGTAATTTTAATTATATGGCTTTTCTAGTTTGTCTTGTGGCTTGTTAAATTAAAACATATGAATAGTCTTATAAAATAATCAAAGTTAAAAATTAAATAAGATACATGATATATTACAATTAGTCGAGCATAAAGTATAATATAAAAAGTAGAATGGAGGATTCTTACTCCGCGTTAGAATTTCTTTTCCAATGATTTGACACCCATTATTATACAAAGAGAGTTGGGCAGAAAAACAAAGAAGACTAACGAGTTAGCACCATTATTATACGAGCTAGGCAAAGAGACGTGGAGTTAGTGGGGAGAAGAGACTAATTTTCGGGGTTGCCCATTAAAAAATTTATTTTAAGAAGTTAATAAATTTTCCATTAAAAAGAGACGTGGAGTTAGTGGCAAGAAGAGACTAATTTTTGGGGTTGCCCATTAAAAAATTTGTTTTAAGAAGTTAATAAATTTTCCATTAAAAAGAGACGTGGAGTTAGTGGGGAGAAGAGACTAATTTTCGGGGTTGCCCATTAAAAAATTTTCCATTTCAATTTTTTGATTGAAAGAAAAGAAGACCCATTATTAGTCCAAGTCTCCCACTCAAGCAATGAAAACTGATCCTCACTCATTATATATATATATATATATATATATATATATATATATATCTTTTTTGGTGGGCCAAAATGGGCAAATGCCCTTTTTGCGCAAATTAAACAGCCTTCTGCCCCCTTTCCCAAACTAATTAGAGAAATACCCCTATTTTGAAACTCGATTTTCTCAAAATCGAGTTTTAAAAAAAAAAAAAATTCTGGAGGCCTATAGTGGCATTTTAAGGAGTCTATAGTGACGTTTTAAGGATCTATAGTGACGTTTTAGAACTCGAGCTCCATGAACTCGAGTTCCATGCAAGTTTTTTTTATTTATTTATTTATTTTTTTTTATTATTACCTATAACTCGAGTTCATGGAGCTCAAGTTCCAAAACGCCACTATACGCTCCTAAAAACTTCACTATAGGCTTCTTAAAACGCCACTATAGGGCTTAACTCGATTTTGAGAAAACCGAGTTTCAAAAGAAGGGCATTTCCCTAATTAGCTTGGAAAAGGATGCAGGAGGCTTTTTAATTTGCGCGAAAATGGCATTTGCCCATTTTGTTCTTTTTGGTGCGTCAAACAAGTCCCAGTATTAGATAGTTTTTTTGTAAAGCACAGGTTTCTGAAAAAGTCAAGTCAAGTTACCATGTCAAGCAAGTCATCTAGAAGAAGTTCTTAAGGCTTAAATATTAAATTGAGTGATTAATCCTTAATTCACATATGTCACTAAACTAAACTAAACTAATCTAATGAGACACTAAATAAGTGATAAAAAGAAAAATCAAATATTGTCAGGCGTCATCTAAAATTTTTCTAAGCTTAAAATCATATAAGGGTATAAAATTAAGAATTTTCATGTTATTGATATTTATTTCTAATGAATGTAAAATTAGAGATAATTATTAATAAATACATGAATTCTTTGAATTGTTAAATTTAGTACTTTTGAAACTTTTGATAATTGAGTTTTAATTAGAGTGGTATTTTAATTTGTTTCTTAAAATATTAGTAATAAAGTTTCACTTATAGTAATCGATATTAATAATTTTATAATTTTAATATGTACTAATAATGAATCTCATAGTAAAATGAGTTGTACAAACTTGTGATACTTACATTGAATCAAATAGTTCAAGCACATTTACTCAACCAAAAAAAAAAAAAAAAAAGTTCAAGCACAATGCGTATCACAACTTTCATTATTACAAAATAAAATAATGGTAGATTATATAGGAATATAAATAAATAATGAAATTTATTTAAAATTTATATAAATCCATGGTAGTGGAATTTTAATCAAAATTATATTTTATTTTAAAATTTTTGAACTTTGACAATGAAGTTTCACTTGGAGTATATATGTTAATTTTTTTAAAAAATATTTATAATATGTCGCATGGTAGAGGGAGCAAGAGTAACAAATAGAGAATATAAATGATAAAAAAGAAAAAAGAAAAAAAAAGAATTAGTGCTTTTAAAACAACAATTAGTGTTTTTTTTTAAGTCATAATTAGGATCTCATATAGGCCTTTAACCAAAACAATTATTAATAAATACATTTACAATAATAAAGCAAATCGGTAAAGAATTACTATAAAAAAAATCAAAGTATAATTAACTTTAGTTTTTTTTTTTTTTTTTTTTGAGAGAGTTTCAACTTATGGTGTCCACTCCTAATGATAGCTCTTTATCATTAGACTAAAACACCAATAAGTTTTTAGTTTTTAGTGTAGGCGGAAATTGAACTCCAAATCTCTTATACAACCATCAGAGCCTTTACTAATTGAGCTAACTGGAACCTACATAGGGATGACAATTTAAATCCGACCTGTGGATACCTGGCCCGACCCTAATGGGTCGGATTTTACCTGGCCCGATAAAGAATAGGGTCGGGTATGGGTTTTTAAAAAAAAACCCGAAGCGGGTCAAGGTCGGGTTCGGATTTTATCAAAACCCGGCCCGAAACCTGACCCGGTTAAGACCCGGTTACCCTGAAATTACAAAAAAAAAACCCCATATATATATAAAGTTGTAAACCCTAATTTCCTAACCCATCCGCCTCTCATAATCTAATCTCATTTCAATCTCTCTGTCACTCACGCCTCAGCCCCTCACCCTAACCCTCAATCTCTCGCCTCAGCCACGCACAAGAGCACGCAGCCACGCACTCAGCCACGCACAAGAGCACGTTTGGGTAAGGATCGGTGGGTTTCGTCTCTCACCGTTTGGTATGTTAATTTCTTCTTTGGCTGTTTTTCACTTATCTGCTTGCTGTCTAGGTCCCAAAAATTGGTTCTATTTTTCCTTGTTTTTATTTCATTGTTTGGTATGATGAGTTCATTCAGTAAAGTGGATCGGTTTCTCAGTCTACACTCTGCATCCGCTCACTTCAAACTTCATAAGAACAATGAAGTTGAAATATTTAGAAATATTTGGAGTAATTCGGTTGGTTCAAGTTGATGTGAATAGTTTTATGCTGTGATTTTTTTTTTTTAATTTTATGAAGTTCAAACTGCATCTGATTTGGAGTAATTCAGTTAGTTTTATGTTAATTTTATGATGTGAATAGTTTTATGAAGTTCAAACTGCATCTGATTTTTTTAATTTTTTTTTTATGCTGTGAATTTTGGAAGTGATGGGGCAATGCTATGAAATTTTATAAGAGTGAATCTAATTGTGAACAACTATGGATATAAATATACACACATTGCATTATAAGAACTAAATGAAATAGATTTAGCTTACAATTAGAACTTTTAAGCATTACTTTGAAGAGGAAAGCCTTTTTCGAGCCATGGTATTTGCACCACAACAACTACACAGAAAGGTGGTTTTTTATTATTATATTGGTGGACTCTTTTTTATTTTTGGTGGACACTTTCAATAGGATCCAAAGACTGCAAATGGATGTCAACCCTTTGGCCAACTAGGACTTCTTTGTTATCTTAATTAGACATGGCAAAACGGGTCAGACCCGTTTGACCCGACCCGTTTGACCTGCAACCCGTTTGACCCGTAACCCGTTTGACCTGCAACCCGTTTGACCCGTAACCCGTTTGACCCGTTTAAAAATGACCCGTTTTGACCCGTGACCCGTTTTGACCCGCGACCTGATTGACTCGACCCGAACCCGACCCGACCCGCCCGTTTTTTCACGTCTACCAACGTTGAGTAGATTGAGATTGAAGTGTAATTCTTATAAGATATTTACTTATTCTTCTTCACTTAATATGTTATGTACTCCATTATAGTTTGTCATTCTTTACTTGTCACCTTCATTTTCTCTTCCTACTTTAAACATATCAAAAATTATACCAAGATTAGCTTCTAGAAAGCTGGAATAAGAGTTGCACCAAATTTAGGTATCAAGTGTTTAGTGGTAATTGGTAAGTGGTAACAGTATCACCAATGAAAATTTAATCACAGTTAAGGAACTTAGAAACAATTGACAAATTGCATCTATTTCCAAAAAAAAAAAAAAAAAAACTTGTTTGAAAAATACGGGTCAACTCGACCCGTCCCGCGACCCGTTTGACCCGCGACCCGATTGACCCGACCCGAACCCGACCCGACCCGCCCGTTTTGCCATGTCTAATCTTAATACAGAATACCAGCTCTTACAGTTGTTTTTCCATTGCTACTCTTTTTCTATATGAAATCTCCATTTTTATATATGGAAATCACATGTTAAACATTCTCATGATTTTATTTTATTTCCTATTATTTTTTTATGAATAAGAAATTATTCAATCAAAAGAAAGTTGGAAACAGAACACATTACAAACAGGTTGTTGCAGACATCATCCTTAGACGGCAAGCTACTCTACAAGATTCAACTTGTGAAAACACTGTATGGAAGCTTCCAAATACAACACAAAGCTTTATTCTGAATTGTGTTTTTAACTTTGGTCCTAGTAGGCAATCTGTCATAAACTGAATGCTTTAAATTCTTTCATTTTAGTTGTTTATTATCCAATTCAGCTCATTGCTGTAGGTTCTTCAACTCTGTCTGGAGATTGTCCACTTCAATCAATTCTTGATGATGGGGAGCCTAATGAAGAGGATGGGAGTTGTGTCACAATTGTGGAGGATTAGACATTTTGTATTAATTTAGTAGTCTTTTTTAATTTCTTAGACTTGTTGGATTAATTTGTTGGTTTGTAATTATTCTAAGCCTTTTTAGCCTTTTGTAATTTCTTAGCCTTTTTAATTTGTTGGTTTGTGGAGGATAAGACATTTTGTAATTTCTTAGCCTTTTTAATTTCTTAGACTTGTGGGATTTATTTTGTAGCTTTTTAATTTCTTGAACTTGTTGGACTTGTGATACTTATTTCTTGGACTTGTTGGGTTTATTTTATTTTTATGTTTAGCTAGTGATTTATTGATTTATAGATGTATAATTAACAGGTGATTTATTGATTTATGATGAACCTATGATTTGAATTGATTTAGTGATTTATGATTAATCTATGATTTGGATTAATTAGGCTGCCATATAACATGGCCTAAATGCCAAATTTGGCATTTGGGCCACGTTATATGGCTTGAATGGGCTTGAATTTAGGCAAAAAAATTTAATGGGCTTTAAAAAAAAAAATTTGGTTGGGCCAGATTTGGGCCCAAGCAGCAAAACGGGGCCCGTGGGGCCCGGCGGGGCGAGTTTGGGTCTCGGATCTTGGCCTGCGGGTCGGGTCCGGGTATGCAAAAACCCGGTTCGAACCCGACCCATTGCCATTCCTAAACCCACATAATTAACTTTAGTTCGAATGAATGAAATGAGTTAAAAAAATCACCCGCATGAATTACGTCTAGACAAATAGAAGCAGGGCGGTGAGTATCGACACGAAATGTATGCCGCGGGGAAAAATTGGGTACGAAAGTGTTTATAGTATGTTAAAGGAAAGCATAAGACTATTGAATAGCAAACAGAATCGTTTGGTGATGAAAGCATGTTATTAAAACAAACGGTGTAGTCGGATGCTTTAAATTACATGCATGTACGTAAAGAAACGGTGTCGCATGGCTGAAGTGACTCACGAGAGGGATCACGCGAGGCTTATAGAAGCTTGTTAGTACGGTTAGACGTGTGTATGTCTCTAATAGACCAAATGTAAACATAGTGGAGTCTATTTCAAAGCAGTTAGCTCTGGTTTAGTGAGTTAGTGATATTTTTCCTTCTCTTAGTCTCAGATTGCTGTATAAATAGAAGAGCTTAATCATCCTGTAATTTTTTCTCTTTTCCAATAATAAAGATCTCAGATTCCATCATTCTATTTAGAAAGCGGCTTTTAAGTTTTGACAAATATCAGAGCTTTCATTTTGCTCATCCATAACTTCCAACGTTAAGTTTAATACTACTATTCCTACAAATATAAGCACTTTTGACAAGCACGCAGCTACATCCATACCTATTCCAAATTTGTCTTCTCCATAGTTCCATTCTTGGACCATTGTTCAATTCATATAATATTAATTATGTAGAGTTACAGAGCTTTGAGCTTTTTATTTTTATTTTTTCGTGTTCATACTCGTCCAACCTTCATGGTTAGCCCTTGCATGACTTTGCATGTTCTCTTCTTCTCTATATTGAGCTTGTATCATTTTCTCCATGATCTATTGCTTCAGTTACTAACGATAGAGGAGGGAATTAACTTTTAGTTCCAACTGCTTCATTGGCTGATCTATAACCTGTTCTGATACGAATTCTTGAGGACGCAATTTTGTTATCAATTGGTTGCTTTGAACAATCCAAAATAGTCTAACTAATTCTAATCCAAAATAATTTATTTGAATATATAAAAGTAGACCCAAAATGACGTTACTACTTACTAGGTCCTATGACTCCATATTGCAGTCAACTAATCTGTTCTCTAGGATGCAGAGAAATTACAATTAAAGTAATATTCAAATAATGAGATATTGAAATCTGTCTATTAGTCTATTGATTTTTCTTAGTAGTCCATATCAAATCCAAAGTTTTCAAAATGTGGCTGCCATTTTCTTCTATACAGTAATTAACTAATTATGGTACTTCAATTACATCATTCAAATTCAGAAACGAAGACTTGACTATATTGAGAGTATAATTTCTACTCGTTAATTCAAACCATTTAACATTATTTTTATCTGATAGGAAAAAAAGAAACACTCCTGCCGATTTGTCAATCTATATATGATGTCATACACTTGGCCTATATAAAGAGCCACTAATTCTCTCCATAAGAACCAGTCCTAAGCTTCCCCTATATTACTGGCATCTGCTACTCCTCCTTGCTACTAGCTAAAGATGTGGCCAGTTTGGCTCTCTGTCGCTAGCTTACTTATAGTGATTGCCGCACATTGGCTTTATAGGTGGAGGAACCCTAAATGCAGTGGAAAATTACCTCCTGGTTCTATGGGCTTTCCACTTATTGGGGAGACCCTTGGTCTTCTTGCGTCAAACAAGTCGATAGACACACCACCTTTTATCAAGAATAGGATGAAGAAGTAAGCCCACAATAACCCACATGCAATGTTTTCTGCATCTCATCTAATTTGTTTTTCACATTTCTATTGCAAACTTTCTATTCTTGATATGGGTCATTATAATATACGGTTAGACGTGGCAAAACGGTTAGGCTGGGTCGAGTCAAATAGGTCGTAGGTCAAAATGAGTCATTTTTAAATGGGTCAATCAGGTTGCATGTCAATCGGGTCTGGGTCGAGTTGGGTCGTGGGACGGGTCGAGTTGACCCATATTTTTCAAACAAGTTTTTTATTTTTATTTTTGAAATAGTTGCAATCTGTCAATTGATTCTAAGTTCCTTAATTGTGATTAGATTCTCACTGGTGATATTATTACCACTTACCAATTACCACTAAACACTTGATATCCAAATTTAGTGCAACTCTTGTTCTAACTTTCTAGAAGTTAATCTTAGTATAATTTTCGATTTATTTAAAATAGGAAAAGAAAATAAAGGTTACAAGTAAAGAATGACAAACTATAATGTAATATATAACATATTAAGTGAAGAAGAATAAGTTAATATTTTTTAAGAATTACACCTCAATCTCAATCTACTCAATGTTGGTAGACATGACAAAACGGGCGGGTTGGGTCGGGTTCAGGTCGGGTCAATTGCGTCGCGGGTTAAAACAGGTCACGAGTCCAAACAGGTTATTTTTAAATGAGTCAATCGGATTGCGGGTCAAACGGATCGGGTCAGAAAATTTTGATCCGTTTTGCCATGTCTAATATTATACAACCAAATGCATTTTTTTTGGTTTGCTTTTTGGTTATATTTACTCCATCTATATAAATATGACATCTTCGTGTAACCAAGTTATTTTTCTTTTTTTTCTTTGGGGGCGTCATTTTAGATATGGTCCAATATTTCGAACAAGCTTGGCAGGACGGCCAGTTGTGGTATCATCTGATCTAGAATTCAATTATTATGTTTTTCAACAAGGAAAATTGGTTGAAAGATGGTATATGGACTCCTTTGCAAAAATTCTCCACCAAGATGTAGCAAGAATTAATGCTCATAAAAATGTTCATAAGTACCTTCGAAATGTAATCTTGGGTCATTTTGGTCCTGAGGCCCTCAAGGACAAGATGCTACCACAGTTAGACGATGCAATAAATAAAAGGTTACATGGTTGGTCTAAACTACCAAGTTTGGAAGTGAAAAGCAGCACATCAGCGGTAAGCTTTTAATAACTAATTTCCATCATGATAATGCCTCAGTATTATATATATATATATATATATATATATATATATATATTTATAATTGATCCCAGTAATTATTTTAGATGGAACTTATATTTTAAACTTCCAAGACATAACCTTTTTAAGAGGTACAAAATAAATGAGAAAAATGAGATAAAATAGTATATGTGGACCTATGGTCTATATATAAATAATCTTAAAATTTTAGTTATTTTTTCATGAAACAATGGTAAATATTAAAACATTTGAAAGTACATTATAATGATCATTATGGGTTCCGTACTCAAAAAACTTGATGCCACATACATTAAAAATGGCGTCTCACCCAATTTTAATTGTTAAAATGCTAATAAAGCTTGGAAACATTGTTTAAGGATCATTAGATGTTCCTTTCTCCTATCAAAAAAAAAAAGATGTTCCTTTCTTAGCATTTTGAGTAATTAAAGTTTAAGTAGCTACTACAAAATGCACATTTTTCTTTCTTTAACTACTTATTTGTTTATCATTTGCAGATGATCTTTGATTTTACAGCAAAGCAATTGTTCAGTTTTCAGGCAGACAAATCAAAGGAAGATATTTGTGAATCTTTTACTAACTTCTTGCAGGGACTTATGTCATTCCCTATTAATATCCCCGGTACTGCTTATCATAGGTGTCTACAGGCAATTTCCTCAAATTTGATCCTTATAATTTCAAAATCTAAAACATCCTTCTCATATTATACGTGAATGTAATCTAATATATTTATTCAATTTTCATACAGAACCAGAAGAAAGCAATAAGCATAATAACTAGCGAATTAGAAGAGAGAAAGAGTAATCCAGAAATTCGCAAAGGAGATTTTCTTGACCAGATTCTGGCTGACGTGAAAACAGAGACGTTCTTGACGGATAAATTCGTCATCTACATGATGTTTGGGCTTCTCTTTGCTAGCTTTGAGACCATATCGTCAACTCTTACTTTAGCCATTATGTTAATTAATGAAAACCAAAAAGTGATACGAGAATTAACGGTTAGTGACACAACGAAGTTCCAAAATTTTACATAACATAGATTTAGAATAAGTTTTTTGGTGTTTAAAAGCTAATATTTTAAAATATATATATATATATATATATATATATATATATATGCTATTCCTAGGAAGAGCATGAAGCAATTCTTAAGAACAAAGAAGATATTAATTCTGAGCTTACATGGAAGGAATACAAATCCATGACTTTTACTCATAATGTGAGTAGATAGATACTCCCCTTTTATTTTCAGGTGTAAAATCTTTCTTTTTAATTTTTAACAAAGAACGTCAAGCTATTGCCAACGATTCTTACAATCCAATGAATTGGAACATATAGGTTATCAATGAATCGCTTAGACTTGCTAGTGTTGCTCCAGGGATTTTGAGAAGAACCCTCCAAGACATTCAAGTAAATGGTAAGTTCAAAATCAAATAGGTTGACTTGTCAACATATTTTGTCCATCCTTTTTTTTGGGGGGTGTTGGAGATAGCCAAACCAATAACAAGCGAATCATTTAATACAAAAACTATTTATTTCACATGACTTTTTATGTTATATTATTTTGTTTTTGGACCCTGTTAATAGATCTAATGTTCTTATAACATTTACTAATAAACGATTTTAGAAAAGTTTTAATACCAATTTCATAAGAAATATAAAAAAAAAATGTAAAATGAATTCATTGATTTTTTTTTCCCCATAAAAAACTTCTAAAAATGTTTCTTAAACTAATGTTCTTAAGCATCTGTTAACTTTTTCTCGTATTAAATAACTAGTTTTTATTGTTGCAAAGTAACAAATTTGCTGTACTTCAAAAGTGCTTAATAAATACTCTCGGGAGCTAGTATCATCGTAATTAGTTGTTGTCTTAATTATAATGCAAGTCAGACAATATAAGACATGCACATTCATTA